>CM031711.1:2392500-3045000 GCA_018466805.1 Hippocampus abdominalis
GGAAGATCATCAATCAAAACCACAACTTGGGTGGGTGTGGTTGAAAAACGAACAAACAAAAAGAAAACATACTTGCATCTACATCGTAAAAATAAAATCCACTCAACTGCCCTTTTGTAACCAGCTACATCATGCGTCCAAAGAGCAATGTGCTGACACAGATGCCTTTTTGACAGGTACGCTGAGTAATACGGATGCCCAATAAAACGATTTTTCCAATCGCATCCGCCTGTACTGCCGCAAAGTGAGACAGTAAAACAGCCAGGAACAAGCTGCGTGATGAAAGACAGGCCCTCACACAGGGCTGTGACCGCAGACTAAACACAAGTATACAAATGCAACAGTCAACGTACGACAAAATCGACACACTCAGCACGTTCTGTCTCTGCGTTCTGCTTCCACACTGCATGTTCTCTCCTTCTAATTTTCTTCTTGTTTTACCGGCCCAAGACAAAGTCAATTCAACTTCCACGTTTCAAATGTGATCAGAAGTTGTCTCAAGGCAGAATCTAAAACCACAAGAGAAATAATAGCTGCACTCAAGGTATGAAGCAGCCCTTCATGACCAACAATTGCACTGTCTAGGACAGGGGTCGGCAACCCAAAATGTTGAAAGAGACATATAGGACAAAAAAATAAAAAATAAATAATATGTCTGGAACCGCAAAAAAATAAAAGCCTTCTATAAAACTTACAATGAAGGAAACACATGCTGTAAGTATGTAGGAGACTGGACTGTCTCAGAATTGTTTGTTATTCATTCCTTTGTTGTGTGTTCACAAACGCACCCATAGAATTTATTTTGTAATTTCCTCGCTTGATTTTTTTGTTTTGGTGCATTATTTTCGTTTTTCTTAGTGTCAGTGAAGTGATTATTAATTTCCGTTTTTCTGAGGCTGTCTTTGAACGCCTCTCGAGTTGAACGAGAAGAGAGAAGGCACCCAGTCGGACGCAGACTTGTCTGTTTGTTGAGACTGTTAAAAGCATAAATAAAGTGCACGTTTTAAAAAAACAACACCACAACTCTCCTTTTTCGGAGCTGCAACATGTATCTATATCTATTTGAGCTGTAATAGCCTACGATAAAAATCTTTTTCCATTTTCAAACATTTATTATAAAGCTCCAGGGAGCCACTAGACGTTGCTAAAGAGCCGCATGCGGCTCTGGAGCCGCGTGTTGCCGACCCCCGGTCTAGGAACAGATCCACACTGGATTTTCTTTGCACCCAAAACAAACCCAAGAAAGCGAGAAAAAAAAAGCCAACCTTGAACTAAACAAGCAATTTCTCCAAGGCAACAAGTTACAGAAGCTGAAGAGAGAGTGCGGGTACACATAAGACAGGGGGCATCAGGAAATGACCTCTCCCGCCCTCTGTATCCGCGCGTTCCACTGTTCCACTTTGTCCGTTTGATTAGCAAGAGACTGAGCAATCAATAACTACTGCTCTTTCATGAGACCGAGCCTGACATTGTAACCCTACCCCGTGCGCTCTTCCTATTCCGCAGCCAATTATGTGATATGATCAATACGCGTCAGCAAAGGGATATCCGCACTTCTTGATGTGATTCTGCCGCTAGGGCCTGAAAAAAAAAGCTCCCAGAGCAAACAAACATACAAACAACCCTCCGAAGTTACCTCCCGTGCGTCATCGGGGTGCATATTATCTGTTTCCTTTGGCAAAGAGAAAACATGAAGCTGTTTTTCTTTCCTGCACGGAAGAAACTGCTGTTTTCGGAGTCTGTGTGTGCATGCGTGCGTGTACAGCTGGGGTTGGAGGTGTCCGCAGGGGGATGGGGAACTGCTTTGCCTCTCCCTGGAGCAAAGTCCAGATCTTAATCTGTTTCGTGACCGCATGAACCAGCTACAGTCAGTCTAGCATCACCGCAACAGCTCAAATTAGACTCCTGGCTAAAATACTTGTGACATAATGCAGCGGGCCATGGTCAATACACAGAGTGAAGAAAGACAGATGTCGCTCAAGGACTGAATAAAAAAAAAGAAAAGATGACTGCATTTGGAGTAAAAATAATTCATCGAGAAGAAATCAAACTCTTCTGTCGTCGGGCCCGAGAGAAACTGCAGGGGAAGATATTCAGCCATCTGGCTCGTCACAACGATGATGCGACTTCTGCTTTCTTATTTCTCTGTGACGTGACGGCACCCAGCAGAGCAAGGCTGGCTAAGGAGCGATAGAGGCCACTGGAGCCCTGCTAACCAACCCCAAACAACCACCATGCAGATGGAGCCTCTTCAGATATCAGATGGTGTCCATAAGGCGCCGTGACTCCTTCATCGCGTGTTAAAAAAAAAATGCTGTTAAGTTTCCACCAAGTGGCATTCCTTAGCAGAGGCGAAACACGAGAACTTGCGTCCATGTGAGTGGGATTGCGTCATTGTCGTCGCAAGGTGTTTCTGACGGGACCGAGACGGACACTGAATCTATCTACTCTTCATATTTCCTTTGCTTAAATTGAAGCAAGGCCAGGGGTCCCCAACCTTTTTTTCCTCACGGACCGGTTTAATATCAGACATTTGCAGGGGCTGACCTTTAAAGTTCGGATAACTACAACAAAATAATACCGGCATGAAAATTGTGTTTTTTTGAAATATAATAATAAACATGAATCACGACACGAGGAACGTCCTATCTGGTCGCAACACTTTCTGGTCGCTCTGGTAATTTTTACACGTGCCTTCAAAATAAGATTGACCGCAAATACAAAGTGCATGAAAAATACGACTCACCATCGCCGCATATTATGCAGACTGGGCTTGGTGCGTGGGAATCTCCCGTTGTGATCAATCCGTGTTTTAAATCTATTAAATGTAGCCTTCTTTTTCTTGAAAGTCAAAGGCTCCTCCTCTGTCTCCTGGCTGGGCCTTTCCCCCTTCCCAAAGAAACTTTCGAAATACCTTTGTTTTTTTTACTCATTTTGCTAGCTCCTGGGTTTCATTTTAGCGGTAACCTATCACGTGACTGAGAAGCACGCCTTCACCTGCGTGAAGAGTGACATATTGTAGATGAATGTAACAGAGGATCCGATCATTTTCAAAATAAAACATCTTTCAGATTCCGAAATGAATAAAACGGAAGTAATGTATGTTATGTATTCTTTCTGTGCGGCCCGGTACTAAATGACCCACGGACCGGTACCGGTCCGCGGCCTGGGGGTTGGGGACCTCTGAGCTAGGCCACAAACCGCCTTCGGTAACCACTGAGGAGGCGAGCGAGAGTGAAGTTGATCCAGACTGACTGATGCATCTCTTGAAAAAATGATGGTAGAATTGTCGTGTAAAGCCTTGTTTAAGTGTCTGTTACGGTGACCAAGTCGCAAAGGGCGGTGGAAAAGCAACATTTTGATCCGTTTTACACGAGCTTCATAGTAAGTTGGCGGTAAAAAGGCATAGCAGTAAAACTGGGATTTGTTCGCCTGTCCCTTTCAGGACATTTTGTGCCCAAACTGTTCAATCACGCAGCCGTTAAGCTCTGCACTCTGGCGTAATCGGATGTCTGGCGATGTCAGCGTCACAGTATAACACTTGCTTTCAACAAAAGGCGCCGGATATTGGCTGTTAAAATTCATATGGCATGATGGCGCCAGTCCACCTCTGAAATGCCTCCGTTACCACAATTCGGAAAAATTCACATCAACTTCAACCTTACACATAGGGCAACTGGTTAAATAAATAAATAAATAAATAAATAAATAAATAAATTTAAAAAAATAAAAAAAATAAAAATAAAATAAAATAAAATAAAATAAAATAAAATGTAATTTAATTTAATTTTAATTTTAAAAGTAGAAAAGCCTGTCTCAGGGACTCGAGTTAACTGCAAGTTCAGCTCTTTTATGTAAAGAACAGAGAAGGTCTGAAAACAGATCAAGTGTCAATTTATATGATGCACCCAAGCAAGCACAAGAACATTCCCGTCAACATTTTGTCACCTCTTGGGCAGAGCACAGTGTCTCACTAAAAATAAGAAAAAAAAAGGTCATAAGTAGCTCTTGAGTTCCGAGTTTCTCACAACGGGCTTGATTGAGAGCATCTTTAGTTCTATTTCGAGGTCGAGTGGAAGTCAAGTCAACTTGACAAAGGTGAAACTCACTGCTGCTTCAAAAAGTCACCTTGAAAATTTCCCGACGGCTAAACAACTAAAAACAGTACATTTAGATGCGTATCAGGAGAACCGTCCTTTCACAGAGCAGCATGATGAAAAAGGAATAGAACAATAAGATAAGATAATATAAGATAACCTTTATGATTTGTTTCAAAATGGCGTCCCATCAACTTCCATTGATGATCGATCTCATTAAAATGGAAGGACTTTCTCCTTGAAGATCCTTTAGTGTCACTTATTTCAAATTGAAAAGTAAATGGCGCGTTCTTAAACAGACATATCGAAATTCAACTTTTTTTTTTTAGGTTTTACGTTAGTCTTACATGGTCTGGAACCATATTTTCAGTGTTCACCATATCAGAAGCAACTTCCCTCGTGAAATCCGTTTTGATCACCTCGGGCAATAATGGCACGGGCAGGTATGAAAAGGTCAGCGCATACGTCAAAGAATTGAGAGTGAAAAAAAGATTGCGAAGGCCCCGGGAGAAGAATTGCCTCACACAAAAGGTTTGGAAAGGCTGCGCTTAGCATTGTTCACTTCTTGTCAATCCCATTAGCCTTCGGTGACACAGTCGCAGCTGTTCAAGCTAGGATGTGTCCCTAACAAGGTCCATTAGCAGTATTACCTGCATCCGGAGAGCACTGGGGTCAAGTGGTCAACCGTCCACCAAAGGTTTAGATTAAATTACCCCAGAGGGAGGGGGTTGGGGAGGGGGGTTGTCGACAGTGTGGACTTCCTCACTCCCAAGTAGAGAATTTTGAGAAGAGTGGGTGGGCTATTTTTTTCTTGTTTGTTTATTTTGTGGTGTATTCACTCTCACTGATTTTATTTCCAATCTTAGATCTTGAAAATGGAGATTTTTAGTTCAAAAGCATAATCTACAAAACAACATGTAACCTGGTTGAGAGCGAAGTCCAGACGATTTGATCATTATCGATATCCGATCACATCATTTTCCGCAGATTGGCATCATCATTGATATTTTTAAATCAAAACAAGCTTCACGTTATAAAATATGTATTTGTAGATGCAAAAAAAACAAAAACAAAAAAAACAACAGTCGAACAAGTACGTCGCGGAGGCCTGCGGTGTTACTTTACGATGTCCCTTGGGGCCCCACCCCCACGCGCTCACAGTACAGCAAACGAGAGGGTCACTGCCAGAAGCAGCGACGAAAACCAAAAAGGGACATCACAATACATTATTACACAGCTGCGCCTTTGTCCCAAACATTTTTGAAGAGCAAAAGGTTCCATGACAAGCTTTTGCAATTAATGGCCGACACTCAATTAAGACACATGCGACTAAATAACAAAGCACTGTACTGCACTTGTCTTATTGAGACATTGCTGAGACATCACATCACATGCATTGCCATTGTATACAGTGATCCCTCGCTCTAACGCGGTTCAATTTCCGCGGCTTCACGGATTTTTTTGGTGCAGTTTTTTAATGCTTTTAACCCTTTCCCTCGGCGGGGCTGTGTGTCAACAGTACAGTATTTCCAAAAACCATTATAGTTATTTGTTGAAAACGTTTGTCTTTTTGTAATTGGGCCTGAAAACAGGGTGTGGTCTTTGATTTCATTGTATATATAGTTAATTATTGTGTAATAACTGTTTTAAAAAATAAAGTTCACTACTTCACGGATTTCACTTATCACTGGTTCTTTTTGGAACGTAACCCCGGCGATAAACGAGGGATTACTGTATTTGGTAGTATAATATCAGTTCATGCAGGGTGTCAAATGTTCATTGTAGGATCTAAAAACGCTTAAAAATTAAACAGCTTGGAGTGTTTTCACCCTGCTCCGTGTTTGTTTAGCCCTTACCTAGAATGAAGTGGCTTAAAAATAATTAACTCATTCTCAGCCTTTAGCTCTAGGCCATGGCGACACATATTTTGGTGGCAGCTGGGCAAAGAGGAAGAATCTCAATGACTGTAAGGGGGGAAGAGCCCGGCCTCGTGTCAAATGCGAAGCCCGGTGGCGTGATAGGAACGCTTACACGCGAGCAGAAACAAAAGCAGCGATGTGCGCACACACCTGAGTCATCCCAAAGGTATTCGCAACTACCTAGCGAACAGAGAAAAAAAAGATGAGAAAAAACTGGTGAAGAAAAAGCAGAACATAAAAAAAAGGTCTCAGAGGGGCTCATCTTTCAGACAGCCTGAGGCGCTGGATTCACAATATGCTCACCTACTTGGAGCTCTGATGAATCTCCAAACATCAGCGCTCATTAGGAATCCACTTAAAAACCTTGAGGTTAACATTCATGATTTACTGCCTTTAAGAATACCAGCAGGGATTTACCTGACGTCCGAACCGAAAAAAGAAAAGGTCATCGTGGCTGCTTCGCATAGCAAGAGCTGTCCCTTTGTTCTTGTGGCCTGAGACACATTCCGATATAGGAGTTCTTGAATTTGCTACCGTGACTACACTCTAAAATTGCCGTGCCCAAACACACCGCTTCGGTTGCTTTGGATTTCAGACATGTGAGTGTGTTTACGGCTCACTGCTCCCGATTAACTTCATGAATATCACAATGGTCCTTCACTCTGAACTAGAAGGAGCATGAATAGACACTCTCTTTTAAAGTGCCTTGAATTCACAATACCAAATACTTTTCTTTTTCTTTTTTTCCTGAATATGGTACATCCAAGTACAGTCCAACATAAAATGTTACTGCAGGTCAAACATAATTGAGGTCATGACTCAATTAACTGCAAAGCATAATTCCAGACAAGAATCTGTGTGTGAAACAACCAATTACCATGCAAGTGTAGCAGTTAGAAAAAAAAAAAAAAAAGTTTTGTCGAGAACAAATAAAGCAAAAGCTGTGCTTGACCTCCTCTTCATTTGGCTAAGCCACAGACTGTGTTAAAGCGCATGCTTTGACCTTTCCCTTAGGATAAACCATGATGTGCTTCTGTTCGGCTGCCAGCTTTTTGTTTAAACAATTTGTCACCACCTTCCCATTACCCCCAACACGTCTCTCTCTGCAGATACTCATGATGGGATTAGTGGGAGGATCAAAGTGTGCCAGCCTGACCTCTCGCTCGCCTTGTAATTAAAGCAGTCCAGAGATTTGTGGAAGGGATAAATTGAGGCTAATGGTGGCTACCAAGAAAAACGGAAATAAAGAGATACTGTACTATATATAAGATAAGCAGAGGTGGGCATTATGTCCCTGGGCGATGGACGGACGCCCATTTTGGGAATGGAGGACGTGAAGTTTTTTTAAAAAGGACAAAATAACAACACCAGAGTGTAGCCGAACACTGTATTTTCTTAATTGGCTATTAACAGGACAACACTTCCTTTTTCATCTCATCTCATTTTATAGCGGGCGGCCCGGTAGTCGAGTGGTTAGCACGTCGACTTCATAGTGCACAGGTACCGGGTTCAATTCCAGCTCCTGTGTGGAGTTTGCATGTTCTCCCCGTGCTTGCGTGGGTTTTCTCCGGGTCCTTCGGTTTCCTCCCATATTTCAAAAACATGCATGGCAGGCTGTTTGGAAACTCCAAATTGTCCCTTGGTGTGAGTGTGAGCGCGAATGGTTGTTTGTTTCTGTGTGCCCTGCGATTGGCTGGCAACCGGTTCAGGGTGTCCTCAGCCTACTGCCCGAAGACAGCTGGGATGGGCTCCAGCACCACCCCGGTTAAGAAAGCATATGCTGATGCCCCTTCCCCCCAGTTTTGGCATGGATTTTTAAAAGTAAAGTTTATTATTATTAGTAGTAGTATTATTAGTATTATTATCATTATTATCATTGTGCTTTATCTTATTTTTGTGTTGTGAAAAACTAATGTTGAGTTGTTTATCACTAAGACATTTAAAATCATGAAGAAAAAGTTATGTTATTTTTGTTTGATTGATGGCCAGTCTAATCTGAAATGTGAAATATACATGTAGGACTGTATATGTTGCTCTATGTGACGCGCTGTTGTTTTGCTAACTTTCGCTGCCTCTCACGGTCCTTTTGCGGCATTTTCGGCATTTTCACTATACAGTATATATATGTATGTATATATATATATATATATATATATATATATATATATATATATATATATATATATATATATACACATATACATGTATATACACATATATACAGTACATACATATACATATATATATATATACACACATATACATCCATCCATCCATTTTCCGAACCGCTTTATCCTCACTAAGGTCGCGGGGGGTGCCGGAGCCTATCCCAGCTGTCTTCGGGCAGTAGGCGGGGGACACCCTGAATTGGTTGCCAGCACACAGAGACGAACAACCATCCACGCTCACACTCATACCTAGGGGCAATTTAGAGTGCACAATCAGCCTGCCATGCATGTTTTTGGAACGTGGGAGGAAACCGGAGCACCCGGAGAAAACCCACGCAGAACATGCAAACTCCACACAGGGAGGCCGGAGCTGGATTTGAACCCGGTACCTCAGCACTGTGAAGCCGACGTGCTAACCACTGGACTACCGGGCTGCCCCACATATATACATATATATATATATATATATATACATATACATACATACACATATACATACACACATATGTATACATATATATACATACATATATACACATATGTATACATATATATACATACATATATACACATACATATGTATATACACATATGTATACATATATATACATACATATATACACATACATATATATACATATATATATATATACATACATACATATATACATACATATATACATACATATATATATACATACATATATATATACACATACATATATATATACATACATATATATATATACATACATACATACATATATACATACATATATACATATATACACAGTATGTATTTTTTTTATGAATGTTTTTGAAAAATCTGCGATGCACTGAAACCGCAAAAAGTGAACCGTGAGGTAGCAATGGATCACTGTATTTGGTACTCCTAACACTTCCCAGCCAGTTAATTACCTAGAAGTCCAAAAATGAGTATCGTGGGTAGAACAGATTGGAACAAAAGGGGACAGAAATGGACTTCCAATGTACCCTTTGGCTCAGAACTATTCCGGACTTCGGGGTGAACAAGAGGTAATAGAAACGCTTGCCGCATTCTCATTCTGCCACTGTGGCCAAATGAACTTCCTGTGGCGGCCAATGCTTCCTCATGCTGGTTTGTGGAAACGTAATTCAGCTGAAGCACAGAGGGGACACTATAGAAATGGAGGCGTGTGGGGGGGAAGGGGGAAACTGCAAATTCACTTCTGTTTATTGTTTAACTTCCTAGAGGGATTGCAGCTCTTCCATAAAGAGACAATAGCAGTTAAGTTTAGATGTGAATATTTTTAACACCCCACCCCAAAAAAAAATATACAAAGGCTGGCGTTCTGTCTTTTTTTTTTTTTTTCATGACAGCAACAACACACATCTGAACTGCTCTCCAAAATGCCATCGTTAAAGAAGACATTGTTCACCGTTTCCATGCAAACACATCACATACATTCCGATGATCATTGTGTTTTTGCAGGATCGTCATGCAAGGCGAACTTTTCAAACCGAACGTTTCTCTGTTGTCGTCATGTCAACAAACACTTAAAAGCCCAAATTGTAGCCGCGTTTGACTGTCAAATGTCTTCCAAGCACGCACTGCTGGCTTCCCAGCACCAGCACCTTCCCCTTAGTTGAATCTAACACGCCACACCCATCTGCTGCTCGTACTTGGCTCGTATCATCGAAAAGGAAACAGTTGGGAAATTTCTGGAGGTGCTCACATTTACTTTCACTTACACACAGAACAACTCGCAGCATCTTTCCATTTCCAGCAAACATTTCGAGGCTTGCTTGCCATCACATGGGCAAAACATGACGTGGCACAGGGGTTCAAAATATGCATGCGGACGGAAACAAAACAGCAGGAATGCAGGGGGGTGGGATACTTTCGCTTTTCAATGCATGACTTGAATGGACCCTGCGTATATTTGAAGCACGGAAGTACCCATTTAGCGGTGCAGCTCTTATCGTTTGCCAAACAAGTGGGTGTGTGATTTGAACATTCTAAAGTCCAAAGTGGATTAATAAAACAACATTTTGCCTTTTTGTGAAAACAAAGATGTGTGAGGTGCACAGTCAAGACCATCACCTGGAGGGGGGAGGAGGAGGGGGGGTTCTTACAGACTCACCTGTGACATCTGAGGTCTGAAATTGATCTCCTTCAGGTCAACGGATCCAGGGGAGAGATTGTGCAACATCTGGCACAGGAGCACCCCGTCACGCAAGGCTTGAGCTAGATCGAACACGGCAGCTGAGGGCCACACGACCCGGTGGTTTTGGGGCAGTACCTTGCAGTCTATCAACCACCGTCCGCATTGCCTCCACTCCTCCATATCTTCGGCTTTTTTATTGTTGTTGTTTTTTTTTACTCCACGGTAAATATACTCAAAATCTCACGAACGCAAAGAAAAAAAAGGGATGAGCCCGCGAAGCGTGGCTACCGCACAGTCAGTCGCTCCCTTGTTTCTCATTCAGTATCATGCAAATGCATAACTTTTTTCCTGCGTGTGGTGGGCAAATGCCAGCCGTCCGATCCGATCAGAGTGGCGATGCAAAGCGCTGAAATCAAAGCGGTAATCAACACCACCCTTTCTCGTGGGTCGACTTTCACTACACGGCGGCGGTGTCACTCGAAAACATTTTCCTCCTCTTCATCCTTAAAAAAGTTTCCCAGGCAAATACAAACATTAAAGCGTCCCCATCGAAAGTCAGCGTGGTGCCAAACAAAACAGCTGGTTTGACAGCGCTAAAACATACACACGCACTGGGTCAAAGCGAGGCAGCCGACCAGTCTTCTCGCCCCGAACACGCTAAGAAAAAAAAGATAAATACTTGGAGCGCGCGATCATCCTGTTTGAACAACACACTACAAAGCACGCCGGGCTCCAGCGGAAACATCCAGCCGGGAAGGGAACAATGACTTGGTCCGATTTACGTCGCGTTGTTGGGCGCTTGGAAAGCAACGCGCCGAGTGCCTTTCCTTTGCTTTGCTGGGATTTCAACCGCCTGGCGAGTCCTTTCTCCTTTTTCTCTGGCTCCTTGTGTCCCTCCCCGGCGAACTAAAAATATGTTCAAGTCCCAAAACTCGCGATCAGAGCGACGCAAACGTCCGGACCAAGCGTGCGCTCTTGAAGGAGCTCGTGCGTGCCGCTGGCATCTCACTTCAGGTCAAGCCTCAGGACGGTGTTGACACTTCGTTTGAGAACCTCCACACATCGTCCATGGAAGGTACATTTCGAGTCTGCCCTTTTTTTGTTTTTTTTTTAAGCTGCGCTTCATGACACGACCTCTGCTGGTGGATTGTAGCACTGCATGGGCAGGGTTAAATAGCTTTGGTCGTCCCATCCATTGCTCTACTACTAAATCAATGTTTACTTGAGAATAATATGGCTGAAGTAAAAATGACTCGCCAAATAATTACTAAAGTAACTCGCAGAGTAACCTTCGATGTATTTTTATTTTCAATCAGAGCTAAAATGTCCAAAAGTCGGAACAATGCATCGTTAAATATTTTTCAACAATATCACTAACTCAAAAAATGTATTATTTTTTGCGCAGTGTTTTGTCAACAAACAATTCCTTGACAAAAAAATGATGGTTAGGGGAAGTAGAGTCAGAGTATAGAGGAAATGTAGTGGAGCAAAAGTAAAAGTTTACATTAATAATGAAAACCATTGTTACGATGTCATATTGCTATATGCTATATGCTAACACACACAAACGCACATAGTACTGTACTAAATTCCTAATCCTATATTGGTTTTTTTTTCACTCTATCTTGTGTGATGTAGGCTACTGTTTTTTGGTTTTAAATTATTTACTATCTGAGTTTTTAACGTTTTTTCTTGTTAACACAGTTTTCATGTGTAAATTAAAGAACGCAACTGTCACTAACGTCAACATGTCACGTGTACTCTGTTCATGCCTTTATGTCACGCCTCATTAACTAATTAATTCAAAGGTCATTATGATTCCCCCACCTGTAGATTTCCACAGGGACATAATACATTGGATCAATTTATTTCCTTGGAGGCGGCACAAGAAAACTGTGGGATCGCCGTGCATGGCGTGACACAACTTTTAGTTACATGTTGCAGCTCCAAATGCAATCAATTGGAAATAATGAATGTTGAAACTCTGACACTGAGTTTATAAGAACGGAATTGATAGACCATGATTGATGTCGGGACACGATACTTATGATCTTCTGCTGACAGAATATTATGACCTGCTCAGCCGACTCGGAGAACCAAGGTCACATTTACTTTCCGTCGCTTGAAGTTTTGTGCAAATGTTCTCCAAGAAAGTTGTGGCCAGCGGCTCATGTGAGAAATGAGATTCCTCGGATTCAAAACATTTGGGACTTTCTGGTTGGTTGGTATATGCGCTCAGATTTTTATTGCCTTCTTTGAAGCTCTTGAAGGCCCTCTTAAAAATGATAACGGCCTCACTATTTTACACTTTCTCTGTATATTTGTGGAATGCGGGTGCAAATTTTAGTCCCACGGCATAAAACATCAACCCTGTTGTTCATTTGCATTGTTATTCTCCTATGTGATGTTATGATGATGATGATGAGATGAAATATTCAAAAGATTCCCGTTTTACAAGAGGCGCATCATGCTATTGACGGGGCAAATCTTCAAACCAGTGTCGCCTTTCCTTCTGGGTGCTTGCTATCATTTATTATGACGCAGTGTTCGAGGCCCTCAGGTCATGAGTTTTCAACTAACATGTTTTATGGCCACAGTGCTTCATTCATGGTCAGATAAATTATTGTCTTCCACATAACTGCGGAGTGATGCGAGGATATAGCACGGCATACATGGCTCGAAGAAAGAGGCTCTCAGCAAAAAAACCTCGTGCTGAACTGCGATGATTCATGAGCAAAGGTCGGGGAATGTCTAATGGACGCAGTAGGTCCAGCAAAATGTTTTCGACAAGCAGACCAGTGAAAGGGAGTTAGCTATGCGTCATCTAAAATCTTCTAAATCTAAAAAGCACTGGATTTCAACAAAATAGTTGACTATCAGTCAAAAAGCCTCCTTGACCAGTCCGGTCTGCCCTCACTATTTAGACACATCCATCCATTTTCAACACCGCTTATCCTGAACAGGGTCACAAGAGCCTGTCCCAGCTGACTTTGGGCGGAAGGCAGACTTTACAGTCAGTCGCAGGGCACACATCGAGACGAACCACCATTCACACCCACATTTATATCGTCACTGTGTGGGAACAGATTCCACGCTGCCCGCACACAAGTCAGGCAAGGGCAGTCAGGCAGTAGGGGGGGGACACCCTGACGCGACTGCCAGCCAATCGCAGGGCACACAGAGACGAACAACCATCCGCACTCACACTCACACCTTGGGACAATTTCGAGTGTTCAATCAGCCTGCCATGCATGTTTTTGGAATGTGGGAGGAAACCGGCATACCCGGAGAAAACCCACACAGGCCCGGGGAGAACATGCAAATTCCACACAGGACTGCCGGAGCTGGAATTGAACCCGGTACCTTTGCACTGTGAGGTTGACGCGCTAACCACTGGATCACCGGGCTGCCGCCACGACACCATCAGCAACTTATTTTGAAACATGTACATGGCATTT
The DNA here is from genome assembly GCA_018466805.1 of Hippocampus abdominalis. Lineage (NCBI taxonomy): Eukaryota > Metazoa > Chordata > Actinopteri > Syngnathiformes > Syngnathidae > Hippocampus > Hippocampus abdominalis. The sequence goes on from CM031711.1 coordinate 2,406,290, forward strand.
CTATGGTCTGGGTTTTGCAATTGGACCTGTTTTGGTTTTAGCTCCATATCTGGAATGTTTTTTTTTTGGTTTGCGTGTTTACTCAGCCGCATCTTGCACTATGATAAATATTTTGTTGTGTTTCTTTTTGTTCAGTCTTTTTCTCATCATCATTTGCGGTGATTAGCCCCATAATTAAACGTGTCCTATTACTGGAGCAACTCGAGGGCAGCTGTTATGACAAGCGATGCAAATGCAACCATCAGCACATATGTTGGACCATTTAGCAATTCCGAGGCAAATAGAGGCGTACCGGCCTTGAGAGATGCGCTTGCAGTCGTGTTGGACATACCTTGGCAGAATTTGTTGACAACACAACCACTAATTGTCCAGTTCTTTATCAGAGTTTGAATGCTACCAATTGGTATTCTCAAACATTGAGCTATTTCGATCCTTTAATGATTTCTAAAGTTCAACGAACCTTCCTTGCAGATCCTATGATAGATATTTTACATAACCTAAGGCACAATATCCAGCAAAGTCAGTGCAGCCCTCGATAAAATATGCAGAGTTCTCTCAAAATCACTGCCTATTAATACAGAGATAAAAATGAGAATTGAAAAAAAAAATCTGCATATTTTCTCCGAAAAATGTTCGGTATTTCAGAAATTGTGCCAGGGTATGTAAACTTATGAGCACAACATGTACATACTGTATCATATACATCACCCATTCACAGGTTGCGGATTTATAAAACCATACATAGATCAAACCAAGGCCATCTATAATGTCATAAAATAAGCAAACGTGAAAAATAGCAGTGACTGTGAGGGAGTGCCTGACAGTGGATGCAAAGTGAGTCATGCAATCAAATTGTGCAAATGGTCTTTGAGATTGGCTGATGGAGCGATGAGATCACTTCACCTTTTAAGAAAAAGTTGAGGATGTGACATCTGCCTGAAATTTCGCATGCCATTCTAGGAACCCGCTGAGGGCGTCATTTGATGTCATCCACAGTTTAATATTAACTTGCATCGATGGGGGAAACAACATTTGAAAAAGTGGGGGGAAAACTGCATTTAGCTTGCTGAGAATATCACATGCACAGCTTTTGATTCGCGGTTAGTGCGCGGCAAAGATAAAAGGACAAGATTTGCGAAATGGAAAGGTCAGGTACTGGAATGAGGAACAAGGACCTAGGAGATGTAACTCAGGGTAAACTCGTGTAGGTCTTATCAACTCATCAACAAAATATTTCTTCAAAATTTTAGTTGAAGCCAACGGACTATTGAAGAACCAACAGTGTCAAAATGCTTCTTAATCTAGCGATTGTTCTTAAGTGAAGTAAGCAGGACTGGACATGATCAGTGACATATTGTACTGATCAAAGATGAAATTGACATTCCTAGCATTAAATGATCTGATGAAGTGAGCCCGTAAACTTTACGGGAACAGCGACAAAGATTTCAGGACTAACTTGAGCTCCAATTTTGTCAGGGTTTTAAAATGAACAATTTTTTGGGTCACCTATTCTTTGGTGGCACATAAAACACACATGAGAGCTCACTGGGTTCATTTGGGAGAGGGAGGAGGGGTGGCAGAGAAATACATGTGGTTGTCATAAGCATAAGAATGGTATGATATTTCACAAAAGTGACAAAGAGGAAGTACGAACAATGAACACAAAAAAAAAAGAGTATTGGTTCAAGGATGGATCCCTGAGGTACTGTAGAAGAAATGTGATTATTAACACAGACAATAAAACCAATATACTGAATTTGTTATGGGTGATGCGACCACTTTCGGGTGTACCCGCCTACTCCCCGAAGACAGCTGGGATAGCCTACAGCACATCCCGCAACCCTTGTGAGGCGAAGCAAATCTGAAAATGGATCATTGGATGTTATGAGTGAAACCACTTCAGCGCTGTACCTAAACTCCCTGACAAAACTGATCAAGTAGAGTGGAATGTTCAATGGCATCAAATGCAGCATTGTGCAGGTGAGTGAAATAAGAATTGATTGTTCACCTTTGGGGCGGCCCGGTAGTCCAGTGGTTAGCACGTCGGCTTCACAGTGCAGAGGTACCGGGTTCGATCCCAGCTCCGGCCTCCCTGTGTGGAGTTTGCATGTTCTCCCCGGGCTTGCGTGGGTTTTCTCCGGGTGCTCCGGTTTCCTCCCACATTCCAAAAACATGCATGGCAGGCTCGTTGGGCACTCTAAATTGTCCCTAGGTATGAGTGTGAGCGTGGATGATTGTTCGTCTCTGTGTGCCCTGCAATTGGTTGGCAACCAATTCAGGGTGTCCCCCGCCTACTGCCCGAAGACTGCTGGGATAGGCTCCAGCACCCCCCGCGACCCTAGTGAGGATGAAGCGGTTCGGAAAATGGATGGATGGATGGATGTTCACCTTTGTCAGCATGCTTGAGGATATCATTTTTTACTTATAAAAGTAATGCGTCAGTCCTTTGTTTGTGACATAAACTGAATTGAAAGTTATCGAACAGATTATAATACTCAACTAGGGACACGGCCTGAGGCCAGATACTGCACGCACCCGCCTCAATCCTGCTAAAACGCCATTCATTCATTCATTTACAGCTCTTTGACGGGTCAACCACAATTCGTTTTTCATAGACTGCCAAATGCATGGAAAAAAAAGAAAATGCTTATGTATATTCTTACAATATAATGTCAATGTCTAAAGTCATTGATGCTAAACTATTCTGCTTTGGTCTTTAACATTCTGTGTAGATTGATGCAGGGGGGAAAAAAATAACTTTTGATTTTGGTTGATGTAAACATCACTGTTATTGTTGATTGGAATCATTTTTGTCAGCAATGTATATGAATGAGATGCTTTGCTCCAAGAAGAGTTCATACTCAGCATTCTCTGTTGGCCTAATAATGGTTCGAAATTAAATGAATAAGAAACACCATAAACTATGTTGAAAATGAAGCTTTTTTAAAAAAAAAAAGGATGCATAATGAAAATCAAATGGTGTACAAAAGTACAGGCAAACTTTAAATACCACTTTAAATTGAATTGACATCGGGAAACCACATGTAGTGAATTTATATACAATATACCACTCGCCCAAACGTGTTCCAACAAGGCGACAAAATCAAATGAAAAGTGCAAAGTTGCATGCGTGTGGTCTTTTTAGCGTTCGATTCATGGTCGCTGAGTGATGGCCACTGGACCCATAATGACGCCTTGTCGTTGGGATTGCGGCACTGATCAATCATGCCTTCGGGGTTGTCTGTGTTGTGTGGGCGGGTGGGTGCTGCATGGAGGGGATACAGGTCACAGTTCTGGCTGTTGCTTCCTCACAGCTGGCACACTTAACGACTAACTCGGCCTTGAATATGAACATGAAAAGTACTGATGCAATAGCTGGATGGAGGGGGAAAAGTGATACATTTAAGTGATAGGCGTATTCAAACATTCATCTAATGAATTGCACCTTAACTACGATGTGGCCAAAAGCAAAAATTAGGGCGACACCCCTGGATTCGAGGCGTTGCTATTAATTTCACCAAAAAGATTCGCAACAGAGAAAAAAAATATACACATTTTAATAAATGAAGTCACACATTTAGGGCCAGATAAAACCATCTTAAAATTTGCTGTTGACCACTAGCGTTATCCTCCTTTTATCCGATCTCTTTGCATTCCAATGCAGTATAACAATTTTAAAATTTGACGGTAGTATGGAGTTTGAAATCTAACCAGGGTTCATTCTTGCTGCCATATAATGTCAAAAATACAATTAGAGAATATACGCCCCCCTCCAACTCAAAGAACTGTACAGCATTCCAGTTTCCGGTGGCTTATTACGAAAAACGGTGCACTATTGCCACTTGCTGGCTGATTCAAGAACTACAGCTCAGCTCGAACGGCCATTCCTCTAAAATGGTGGAACAACCATCTGTGCCAGAGTTGTTTTTAAATTTATTTTTAATGAGTAGTGTCTTAAACTGAAATGAGCTTCTGTAAAAAAAGAAAAAAAAAAGAAGAAAAGATAACTAAAAAAACACCAGAGCAACATAATACTTTTGGGTACTGGTAGTCTTTTTTTTTTGTGTGTCCCTGCTGAAACTTGGTCAAGAAGTATGAACTCATTGTTATTATTATTATTTATTTTACTTCCTCAGTCAAAATGATTTATTTATTTTTATTCATTTTAGATGTATAGGTTATAATGGTGGGAAAAATTTGAATAATTTACCCTGGTCTCATTTTTTGATATTACAAAAAATTGGCATTTGAACGGAGGTAAGCAGACTTTTTCAATCTGCCATAGATTTATAGGACCGGGGAAAGTTATTTATTTTCTTTTTTATATATTAGGGTGGATGTTTGACGAATCAAGTTGCATATGATAAGTTGTCTGATGCACATTGTAATGAAAAAATCAAGAACTGATCAAAGTAAATCTACATTATACAAGTGAGAGTGTGTCCTAACTAAAATGTAAAAATAATAAAATAATCTGTATGCTATATAATCATGATACGTTAAAAGGCCCAAAACAACAACAACAAAAAAGTATCACTTTCACAGGTTGGTATTTTCTGAACCGGAGTCCAAAGGACTGCTGACATCGGAATCTGAGGAGCTGCTGCTTTCCATTTGAAGAGACCCAACTTGACACCTCTTCTCTGTGTTAATGAAAATACAAATTCAGCAGGGTCACTGATCCAGCTTCCAATAATAATTCAAAAACATCTTCACATAAGCACCACCAACCAATCGACGAGTTATTGTTCACTTACTCTGAAATCTCTTGAACTTCTTATTTAGACAACTACGGACATATTGCTGCAGTTTACGCAGAGTTGAAGGCTTTAGTATCTCAAAGTCGATCTCGACCTCATCTGGGTTGGCATCACAAATTGAAGGCTCTCGTGTTTGAATGATGCGCACCACCTGGCCCAGCTTTCCGCCAGACAATCGGTTTATGTCGAGGCTCAGTTGGTGCTTCTCGTCGTACGTCATTTGCAGAGAGTCTTCATCACAGTAGTCACTTCCATTTTTTGACCTCCTGAAAGTCAAGACGGCATCACTCAATGCGTTTCATAATAGTCCGTTTTCAGCGGAACCTATAAAACAATGCATATGCCTTCTCTTCCTACCTGAAGCTATGAACAGCACTGCCTTTACTTGGTCTCCTGTCAGTGTTCTTCCTTGGTGGGACTTCCGAGAGCACAGGAAGCTGTTTGTCAACATCTTTAACCTGCATCAAACAGATTTGAGTGTACAGTGGTGCCAGTCTTCTGAGCATTGCATTTTTTCCAGGCCATATACCGATAATCTATTACATTAGATATGTATCTTTTTGAAAAAAAAAAGTTAAAAAATTGTGACGGCATATAGCGTGATGAATAATGAACAACTGGATGGCAAAATGAGATCCAACACACACGATATACATAAATATGCTCAACAATATACAAGATTATGTTTGTAGTTTGACGTACGTACTGTGAAAAATGCCACAAAATCATTTAGAGCTTTACACAATATTGCCATCTCTCATACAGCTAAATAACATTCTGTACAGTATCTGTAATAAAATATATTATATGGTGCAGCGCTATACAAGAGAAGTTTGGCGGCAACACTTGCCCTGACGTACCTAATGTAGTGGCCGGTGCATCTGAACGCGGGGGTGCGGGTGAGGACCAGGGCTCCAAACTAATTTTTATTTACTAGAAGCACAATGCTCCCTAAAGCAGAAATTTTAGAGCCGCAAGATGAAAATTTAGGTGCGCACACGGTGGTTAATTTTAAAAGTCAATATTCACTACCAGTCATGTTAATTAAGTGACTGATCAATGAGGATAAAGCTGTCAGCGACAAAAAATAATTAAGAATAATAATTAAAAAATAATTTAAAAAAAAACAAACTCCCAGCCCGTGAGATATTTTGCAGCCACCTACTTGACATCAAAGTTCAATATTTAGTGTAACACGCACCTTTTTTCCTCGGTCGTTGCGCTGTGTGTGTATTTTATTTTTTAAATTTATTTATTTTATTTTTTACTTATGGGCGACCATAAATAACTCAGGCTCGTGACCGAGTTTGGTGAATCGTAATTCTTGAAGTGACACCAAGGAGAAGGAAAAGATTTCTTGTCACCCAGTTCCAAGTCATAATGTCGTAAACAGCTGAATTTCGTGAAAAACGGGAGACAATGGGTTTTTTTTGGCGCATGGGGGCACATGAGAAAGCTTTGATGCTCAAGAAATCAAAGTCACGACTCAACTCAATCTTGTTCACTAAAGAAGCGCTAATGTTCGGAACTGTTATGAATAAAGACTGAGAAGATTTTTGTGTACTTGAACCCTCTTTTTGTAGAATACTTGATGGGGCCCAAACACCCCCCCCACATAAGTTGAGTGTGACACACCTTCCCCTGGCTGATGAGTGAGTGAATAAAGCAACAACCCTTCATACCTCCTACGGAGAATTTAGTTTTCGATGATTCTTTGCAGCAATACAGACTCAACCCACCTGTTGTTGCAACTCTCCAAATTGTGTGGCTTGTTCATTAGCTTTATCCGAAGCACAGGCGATCGTGGTACTGAGCCCATTCAGAACCGGACTGTAGGTCACCTGCGAAGCGCTCGTGATGGGCTCGTCTGGAATCGTCGAAAATCTCTTCTCAAACACGCCCTGCAGCAAACGGGAAGGAGTGAATCAGAGAACTGAAGTGTTGAACCGCGTGATTCTTTCTGCTGACAGTACCTGAAGCTTTTTGGCCTGGGCGACGACTTCAAGGTACGGAGGGTTGTACTTGTAGCAGTTGGAGAAAATTAACCTGACGTCCGCAGCGAATCTTTGAGCATCCTCGTACTCTCCTCTGCTCAGTTTTGCCTAGTAACGAAATGCACTTGTGAGAGATGAGAGCAACGCCACCCGTTTTGGTAAAAATCCAAACGTAACGCAACTACCGTGACAGTGCTAAGATCCATTGGGTATTTGATGATGTCATGGTAGTCGCGCAGCTGCAAAGCTTCGGTATCCACCGGTTTGTAGAAAGGCCAGGCGTACGCGGCATGCTTCTTGGAGCACATTTCCTTCAGGATTTCTTCACAGTATCGGAGTTGTTTGCTCAGCTGGATGGTCTCAACCTCTCGAAGCGCCGACTCTTTTTCGCTCGCAGAAGGGAGGGCGGAATGCTCGGGGATTTCCCGTCTTCTTTTGCTTTCCGGCGACGCATTCAGGCCGGTTGAGTCAATGGCTGAATTGCTCCTATTCTTCGGGCCTTGTTTCTTTATGAGCATCATTAAATCAAATAGTAAGTTGTCAATATGAAAATAACCGATCATAGATATGGTGCATGAATAAAAAAAAGACATACAACGTTGGCCTGTGATGCCACTGGGAGATGTGATGGCAAATTGGAGCCGGCGTGCTTTGGCTGCAGGGGCGTATCTAAATGAGAAGCGGTCGCCTCCTGCCCACCTGGATGCATAAAATGAACACAAGTTTGTGAACAATGAATTCAAGACTTGGTCATTGCAATATTTAAGACCTGCTTCAAAATTTTCCCAATGTCCCATGTTGCTACAGTACATATACAGGGTTCCCCACTCTTCTACTTGCTTTTTATTTATGGACCTTTTAATGACTTTTGAGGCCCAATTTAGCCATTTTTAAGGACTTTTTCTCCATTCAGCGGGGGATTCACGGTGAATTTAATGCCTGCTCAGCAATACACGGGCTGAACAGAAAGCCGCATATAACTGAGCTGGTGTTCAAATCATTGCTGCCAAAGGAAGGGCACATCTGTATTTTTCGGGGCAATCACTTAACCCTTTATTTGACATACTGTATGTCAAATGTTCACTTTGCTACCTGTATCACAGGTAGGAAAACGAAAAAAGCTTTTTAATTAATTCTCAAATAAAATACACAAAGAAAAATTTAAATTGAGAAAATATAAAACTTCAATTTATTTTTGAATAAACACAACACCAAGAACAGAGCTAATGGTCATACGGGTAACCTGGACAGGGTTTAGAAAAATCTGGTGTCACTAACAGTAGTACTGATTGCCCATTTTAGCAGTATCCAGGATACCTGAACAGCTGAAATGCATGTCAGAAGTCTAAATCCCAAAGGGTCCAACCCTATTATTTTCCCTCATATCACCTTCAATGATCAGATATGTTTTATAATGACAAATATGAAACTGATATGACAATTAGGGAATAGCGGACAGTGACTTAGTTTTCGCCTCAATCTCTTTTGCAAGTTCTTGGCGATTAATTTTTTCTGTTTTGCTGTGTGCCTTTGCTGTGTGCCTCAATGCATTTGACTTGACCAGGAGGCTATGACAAGTTTTACCTCTCACGGAGATGCCCTTCTTGCACACTCGGCAGTAGGCCGACGTATAATCGCCAGCAATTTTTCCGAACACGGAACACGGAACTCCGGCTTCTCCAGCCACCTCACTTGAAAATAGCATTGTCCCGGAATATTTGGAGCGACGCCACTCGAGCGAAGCGCGCCTCAGCTGTCGAAAGTCCGCTGCTCTCTGCTGTGTGCGTCCGCACGAACATGTACGCAACCGCACATCTTTTGGTTTCACCCAAGCAACCGACGTCACAAATCAAATACGCTTTGATCTACGACAACTGTAATGATTGTTGGCAGGCAGGGTTTGGGTTTTATGTGTCTTTTTATAACGAGGCAGAGCAGTACAACATGCGTCGGGGCTCACTCGATTACTTCCTCGTAACTCCCCCTTATAGGCGGTACCTGTCAATCAACTCAAGTAAACAGTACATGACGTAAACAGTGCAAACTCTCAGAGCACTAAACACATATAATAATAACCTATTATATGACATCTCCCCTTTTAAGAACGCAGTGGTAATCTCTAAGACAAATATAACATATTCACCTGGATTACCACAGTTGTATTCAAACACATACAAGCTACAACTAACCAAAATGACACTTTTAATAGGTTCAACCATGTACATAACATTTGTGTGTGATTTTTTTCAAAATAAGATGCAATGAAAATAGGACATCAATCAAGTTTGACATAAATGTTTCTTTCAATGCAATAAGCAATTTTCTTATCTGAAATATCACAAATATCACTTAACACAAAACTTATCAAGTGTCCATGCTTCCCGTTCCCTCCCCAAAAATACAATAAAGCTCACAAGTCCAGTTTAACTACCGGCCTGCTGAACCGGCCCGACCTGGTCAGCATCTGATTCGGCAGCCGTGTCGGGGAAGAGACCATACCTGGGTCTGGAGGAACTGTCTCTGGTCCAGCAACAGTCTCAGACTGGAAACTCACCCCAGTACCTCCGGTGGATGTGGGTGAGGCGGCCTGGGCAGGCTGGGGAGTTGGTGCTACACGGAGATGGCGGCGGTTCCTCCGAAGCACAGTCCCCTTCTCGGTGCTGATGAGGTAAGAGCGCGGGGTGTCACACGCTCCCGAGACCACTGCTGGCGTAGTCCAACCCTTCTCGTGATCGAGCTTGGTGGAGACTCTGTCCCCTGGGCGAAGGTCTGGGAGGGGTCTGGGACCGTGACGGCGGTTGTAGTAGAGGGCCTGCAGCTCCTTCTCTGCAGCGTCTCTTTCTCGGACGGTGTCTAGATCTGGCCATTTGGGCTGAAGGTTGGCCTCCAGTGTCGGAAGAGTTGTTTTGATTCTCCGGCCCATGAGAAGCTCTGCAGGGCTCACGCCTGTGGTGGTGGAGGGAGTTGAGCGGAAGCTCATGAGGGCGAGCAGAGGGTCTTTTTGTTGTAAAATCCTCTTGGCGGACTGAACTCCTCTCTCTGCATGTCCATTCCCTTGGGCATGGTGCGGGATTGAGGTCATGTGCTGGAAATCAAAGTCTTTTGAGAATTCCTTAAATTCCTCACTTGAGAATTGAGGTCCGTTGTCTGATACAACCTCGTCTGGACAACCAAACCTTGCAAACGCGGTCTTCAGCTTTAAGACGACCTGAGAAGCTGTGGTTGTTGGCATGTGGAGTATCTCCAAGAAACGGGAGAAGTAGTCTGACACGATGAGGTAGGTGTGTTTGTTATGTTCACAGAGGTCGACTGCAAGTCTCTGCCAGGGGCGTTCAGGTAGAAGTGTTGGGATCAGAGGTTCCTTTCGCTGAGTGCTCTTCATCTCATGGCACTCCTGACAGGACTCGACCTTCTGTTTGATTTCAGACGAGACGCCGGGCCACCATACGGACATATTGGCCCGCTCTCTGCACTTTGACAGACCTTGATGTCCGTCGTGTATCCGATTCAGGATGTCTGCCCTTAGAACATGTGGTATTACTCTGGTTCCTCTGGTGACAAATCCGTTGTGTTCTGACAGTTCGTTTCTGATGGGAAAGTACTCTCTGACTGCTGCTGGGACATTGCTTATATAGTCCGGCCACCCTGACCTGATGTACTGCAGCACCACTTGTAGGTCATCATCAGCTGCTGTGGTTGATCGTATAGCCTCCAGTCTACGTGGCGTGGCTGGCGTGCACTCGACGACGGCAGCTACATAACACTCCACCTCTGAGTGAGTGTCAGTCTCCTCTTCCAGGCACGGTAGCGGACTCCGTGAGAGGGTGTCGGCCACTGTCAGAGTTCTTCCCGGGGCGTACTCAGCCGTTGACTTGAACCTCATTAGTCTCATAAGTAGTCTCTGACATCGTATTGGAACATTGTCGAGGTCCTTCTTGTTCATCAGCGGTACGAGTGGTTTGTGGTCGGTGACCAACTTGAAGCCATCAAGGCCACACAGGTACTTCCCAAATCGCTCACAGGTCTAGACGCTAGCCAGACATTCTTTTTCAATCTGGGCGTATCTAGTCTCAGCCTCGGACAGTCGTCGTGAACAGTACGCCACCGGCTGCCAGCACCCATCATGCAGCTGCTGCAGCACTCCACCAATACCATAGCTGCTGGCATCAGCAGAGACGGCAGTGGGTCGGTTCACGTCGTAAAACTTCAGGACTGGAGAGGTGACAGGATATCTTTCATGCGCTGGAATGCTTCCTGCTGAGCGTGGTTCCATGTCCAGGCTGTCTTGGATTTCAACAGTTCATATCGTGGCTGGGCCACTGTCGACAGGTTGGGAATGTATTTTCCAAGGTAGTTGAACATCCCTAAGACTCGCTTCAACTCCTGCACGTTCTGTGGCTGTGGAAGCTCACGGATTGCCGTGACTTTATCCGGGTCAGGCTTGACACCAAACCTGTTGATCACATGACCCAGGAAGCGGATCTGGTTCTGTCGGAACACACACTTCTCTTTATTCAATTTCAAGCCGGCTGACTCTATCCTCTCCAACACCTTGTCGAGACGCTCGTCGTGCTGCTCTGGGGTGTCCCCATGGGCCAGAATATCATCCATGTAGATGGCCACGCCTTCGAGGCCATTCAGAGTCTCAGCCATTTTCCTTTGGAAAATCTCTGGGGCGCTAGTGATCCCGAAAGGTAGGCGCTTGAAGGCGTACCTTCCAAATGGTGTTATAAAAGTGGTTAGCTTGCTGCTTTCTGGACTTAGAGGGATCTGCCAAAAGCCTGAAGCTGCATCCAACGATGTGAATACGGTGGCTCCGCTCAGCTCTGCAGTGATGTCCTCTGTTGTAGGAAGGACGTACCTCTCTCTCCTCACAGCTTCATTCAGCCGCTTTAAGTCCACGCAAATGCGCACTTTTCCATTTTTCCTCGGAACGGGCACCATTGGCGCACACCAGTCTGTAGGCTCTGTCACTGGTTCTATTATGCCGTTCACCTCCATGCGCTGGATTTCCTCCTTCACTTTTTTCATCAGGGGTAGGGGTACTCTCCGTGCCGTATGCACTGCGTACGGTTGAGCATTCTCTTTCAACAGGATCTTAACTGGTTCTGTTTTCAGCGTTCCATGCTCCCCGAATGCGTCGCGAACTTCTTCGATGCGCTTCACCAAGCCCATTGTTGTAGCTGTGTCTCTGCTCAGAAGATTGTTCGCATTCTGGCCACGGATGACGTACACTGGGAAGGAGTAGAGGTTATCTTTATACTTTGTGGTGGCTCGGAACTTCCCTAGACAGTCTAACTGAACACCAGGGCTGCACAGTGTGACATTAGAATGCTCTAATTTCTTTTTGGGGGTCAAACTAGTCAACGTCTCTTCACACATTATGTTTGTGTCAGCACCCGTGTCGATTTTGAATCTGACCGGTGTTTCCCCTATCACAAACATAAAAGTCCATAAAAATTACAGTCCACTGTTCCTCATTTTTGCTGGATTTTGTGACTGCCCCCAGGAAATATGGTACCTCTGAAACATTATCTGGAACATTTTCTGTCACTTCTCTGACTGATTTAGTGTGGCATCTTGACTCCCAGTGACCCACTTTATGACATTTGTTGCATGTTGATTTCAAGGCTGGGCATTTTTCCTGTTCCTTGTGTTTAGGTTTGCCGCACCTTCCACATTTTGGTTCTCCTTGCTCTCCACTTGCTCTCGTTCTTGGCTTCCACTTGGGTTTTCCTCCGCCTGCTGTTTTTTCCCGTGCTATCTCCTGCACTGCGGCTAATGTCCCCCCGTTGGTGGACTTGGAGCGCAACCTCCTCGGACTGACGTACGGTCTGTACAGTTTGGGCCAAACTGTACAGTTTTTGAGCAACGGACTGTCGACTGCTGAGGCGCGCTTCGCTTGAGTGGCATCGCTACATATTTGTCTGTCACTTGTTGAGATCGATAAATTCGATGAATAGATTTTTCCAGAAAATACGGTAATTGTTTGCCGAGCCGACAACCAAACCATCCATTCACTGCCCCAGGATGGCGTCAATCTATTGTTGTTTCCCGGAATGACCCGAAGTGATCACGTGATCATCGTCGGAACTAATCTGAGACGGCGGGAAAAGCAGGGCGGGTACCAGGTCCTGCATTTCCCGACAAAACTATGAATTGGAAGGGTGGGGGAAATGACATACACAAATGAAGTGAACACCGCAGGTTAATTTTTATGGACTTTTATGGATTTTAGAAGATTTCCCTGAAAAGTATGGACAGTTAAGTACATAATTTTACAACTTCTTTTTTTATTGATTTTTATGAACTTTAAGGACCCGTACGAACCCTGATATATGACATGCATCTGCTCATAAAACTCAGTCAGCACCATTGCGGGCGATTCTAAAATTGTACTTATCATGTGGAAGCATTTTTTAAGACTTCCGAAAGCTTGATTTTAGATATTTTAACCCATTTAATCCCACCGGTCACATTTGTGAAGGACAACAATGATTTAATTTACAGGGCTCTAAAATGTTATTACTGATTACTTAAAAGGGCGACTACCAATGACACCTGATTTTGACTTTTAAATGTCTGGGGAAAATTTGGGATTAAATGGGTTAAAGGTTGTCTTATAATCGTGGATTTAATGCCTTTTTTAAGTGGCAATCCTGAACTACATATCAAAGCCGTTCACTGGGCAGCGGATATAACAAGTTGTCAAAGCGCAGTTTTGGGACAATGAAACACTGAGAAATGTTTGCTCCCCCCATTAAAAAAAACAAAACATCTGTACATTGAAACTGAAACACTGTGAATAGTTTGTTTGGACACTTCGTGCTCACTCTTTGCAGCAAAGGCACTCCACAAGTGTTTCAAACTGCAAATGCATCTTGCGCGCAAAGCCAGTTTGGATTTGGCAGCCAGCCTTCCATAATTGCTTCCGTCCTTAATGTTCATGTGGTGTTCTTTGAATAAAAAATCAAGGGGGCAGGTCTTTCAATGCGAGCACATCTATGAAATGACCAGATGTGACGCTTCGCTTACAAACATCTCAAAAGCAATTTTTTTTTTTTTTTTATCCTTACTTTGGTTGGTCTTGACCTTTAACAGTCAAACTAAATTCAGAACTGCTTTCAGGGCAAAGTTGGACAAAACTATGTATGTTACATTGAGTTCATTCCACGGGCATGCCTTAAGTAAAATCACCTCTCACAGTTCCCGCCAGTGCAATAATCTGGTAAGCGTCAAGAGAATCCCTTACCTGAACTTTTCTTTTTGCTTTTCCCCTGGGCTGGATGAGGCAACAGCTCCACTTCTTTCTGAGGCATATGTGCAACTTTTTGCAAATAAATCTTTTCCAAGGCCAGAGCCATCAGCACAATATCATCTGTGGGCTAGAGGAGTGGATAGAGTGGGGGTGTGCGTCAGAGCAGCTCTACAGCGAGCTTTCCAAGATTTGTCTCGCTCACCTTGTTGTAAATGTAGCAGTTGGTGAACATGGTGTTGAAGTCCTGCAAACATTCGGTGGCACTCCAATAGTAGTTGTTCTCCAGTCGTTGTTTGATGGTTCCCAAGTCCATAGGGTTGCTTATGATGGTATGGTAATCCTAATTCATAGAAAGTGTTGCATCAGTGATGTGAGTTTTGTCGTTTTTGTTTGAGCACATTTGCAACATTTTAGCAGTTGATTGCACAAACATCATTTGCAATATTGTCAAAGACAAACATCCCAATTGTGTTCAGACTTACTCTGGGTTTCATTTAAAAAGGGTACAATTGTTCCTCTTGTTTTATGTTGAGGGGGAAGAAATTTCATCTGTGCTGTATGTTACACATACGTACAGCACATTTGACAATAAAGTTGTATTCAATTGCAATGACAAGTATGCACATGAATATGAAATTAAATTACATGCCAGAAGTAATTGGAAATTATGCATTGTAGAAGTTTGACTAAACTTCGGTTCATTCCAAGTTCTATCATTGACTTGGACTTGTCATTTCAACTACAGGGTGTCCATAAAGTCTCTTTACCATTTCAAAAGTTTATTAAACATGCAATTGATTAGATATTTTATTCAAATTTGTTTAATTGTATTCAGTGTTTATTCAAGTTTTTTTTTATCACACTGCATTTGTGTGTTTCAGGGATCCTGTTTGTTTGTTTATTTATAATTGGTCCATTTTTCTTCAACGAGACATCAATTTCTGCAAATGTTTACCTTGACCTTTTAACTGAATATGTGGCGCCACAACTGAATGACCTTCAACCAACCATAATTTTTCACCAAGATGGTGCACATTGGGGGCTGCATGTTTGTGAGTTCCTCAATCAAACATTTCCAGACCGGTGATTGGAAAGGATGGGCCAATTCCTTGGCCACCACGTTCACCAGATATCACTCCCCTGGACTTCTTTCTATGGGGCTATGTTAAAGATATTGTGTATCAAGCAAAGATAAGGGACATTACTGACCGAAAGCAAAGGATTACTGATGCCATTGCCACAATTGATGAGGCTATGCTACAGCGAACATGGCAAGAAATCGAGTACCGTCTTGATGTGCTTCGCGCACCTCATGGTTAGAATCCCATTGCCCGTACATAGTACTCACTGGTAATTTAAGAGCCACAGCATCGACAGGATGGTAAAAAGGCCAAGCAAAATGGTGCCTCCACAGAGCCTTGACCACAACACTCCTCATGAACTGAAGCTGGTTGGTCCTTCGGCCTAAATTGTGGACATTTGTGACCTCAGGCGGTGGGGGGTTCTCTAGTTGAGGTGCAGGTGCCTCCGTGTCCGATGGCATGATCGTCAGTGCAAGAGCACAAAAAGCTTTAAAACAGCCACTGCTGGTTTATATTATCTTTTGCCAATTTTACAGCTGCTGTCTTCTGTATGATGAAAGAAAACTGCAGCCATTTTTTGGGGCATTGTTCTTCGTCGGGCCACATAGTAGAACCTATAGGAATGAAAAAAAAAAAATTAAGGCAATGTGACTGATAAATAAACTAAAACGAGACGACCAACCAAGGTCAGCAGTCATCTATACAAATATTTACGAGGTCATATAAAAGAAAATCGCCACCACCCAACTGGTGCAATATAATGAGATTCAATACAATGTTTTTGAAAAACTTAATTAAAAAAATAAAAAGCCATGATCTATGTCATTGATAGCACCCTCTCCACCTCACATATCAACAATATCACTCGTTCTGCATATTATCATCTGAGAAACATTCACCGGCTCCGCTCTTCTCTCACCCCTCACTCTACTGCTATACTTGTTCACACCCTCGTCACCTCCCGACTTGATTATTGTAACTCCCTCCTGCTCGGTCTCCCTCAAAAAACCCTCCATAAGCTTCAGCTGGTCCAAAATTCCGCCGCTCGCATTATCACGCTCACACCATCCATAAACCATATTACACCTGTCCTCCAACATCTCCACTGGCTCCCCATTATACACCGCATTCAATATAAAATCCTGCTCCTTACATTCAAAGCCATCCATAACCTTGCCCCTCCATACCTGTCTGACCTCATCCATATTCCTACACCTGTCCGCTCTCTTCGCTCATCCTCCTCTCTCCTCCTCACTGTCCCCCCTGCTCGCCTCGTCACCATGGGAAACATAGCCTTCAGTCGCTCTGCTCCCCAGCTCTGGAACACACTCCCCGCTGACCTTCGTAACACAGACTCATTAACACATTTCAAATCCAGCCTCAAAACACATCTGTTCAGAAAAGCTTATTCACTCTGACCATAAATCTATTGTCTCTATTTTGTTTTATTTTTTCCATTTGATGTTGTTTTTAACATTGTATTTGTGTTTTTTAACTGCATGTTGTAAGGTGTCCTTGAGTCCTGAGAAAGGCGCCCACAAATAAAATGTATTATTATTATTATTTATGTGTGTTTTTAGCACTGTAGTTGTTGTTTACGATGGTGTAGAACGCATTGCATTATACCTGTACTGAAATGGGGACAGTCTAAAACACTTGTGCGTGTTGCTTGCAGTGAGAAAACTGTTATGAATCCTCACCAAAATTTGCATGCACATCTGTACTTATGCCCATGTCAACCTCTGAAAATATCAAAACAATTGCCACATTATTTTGAATTTTATAAACCTTTTCGTAACCACAAATGTGCCCGATTAAAAACTAGGACCAATTGTCACTAACTTTCATGTGCACATATCTACCTACGCCTACACCAATCTCTGAAAAAGACCAAAAAGATCGCCTCAATATTTGGAATTTTATGGGCATCAAGTATTGTCCTCATTAAGATGAAGTGATGTGAGACGAAAACGTTTCATGCCCATCAAATACAAAACTTTGTTACAGTCATTTTGATGTTTTCAGAGATTGATGTGGGTATAGGTAGAGACGCTCATAGAGATTTTGGCCAAATTGATCAGTTTTATGACATCAAGCTTTATTTATTTTTTGTTTAAATGGAGAGGAAAACACTTAACGCCGATATTATCCAATATATTCGGGCGATTGTTTTTATATTGGATTGATGTGGGCATATGAAGGGATATGCACGTGAATTTGGTGACAGTTTGTGGCAGTTTTCTAACCTTGAGCGACCTTGCTACATTATAAAAGTCCTCCTGAAAAGCGTTTCAGATTTTGGTCGTCTTTGTTGTTACATTAGAAGGCTAACATGGGAAACGTCGCTCACACACGTAGGCATCCTGGATAACAGTGATACTTTATTAGTAATCACCTGGGCCTCGCAGATAACGTTAGGGTAACAAATGGGAGTCTACATTTACCATTCAGCAAGAGGCACTGGGAAAACGAGAACACAAGTGATGCATTGAACCTTGCCTGGCTACATTGTTACCATAGCTGGGCTACAGTGCACAATGTCCAGAACGCCTCCGATACGTATTGTTATTTTATAATTAATATGCCTGAAGTAGGAAACAAAAACCAGAACACTCAGTCATCATCTACCTGTACATTACGACACGTGTTTCTCCCGTTGGATGAGAACAGCGATAGTGGGAAAGTCAAACTAAATATGTTTTAATAACATTACCTCGAAGCAGCAGTTATCTCATTTCACAGACAACGGGCATGATCGATGGAAAAAACAACAACTTATGTTTGGATCTACTTAGTAACGGGAATTTTTATTGTCGTTTCTGCCTCTTCTTGATACTGTATCACCGAAGCGTTACACATCGAAAATTTTATGGCGCCTCCTATAGTCTCGGAGGCTCAAACCCCTTTCGCCCCGATCTCATTCGGGGGTCGACAACGGCTCTTTAGCGCCGCCCTAGTGGCTACCTGGATCTTTTTCACAAATGTTTGAAAATGGAAAAAAAATGGGGGAGGGAAATACATTTTTTGTATTTACTGTACATGTATTGTTTTCTGTAAGAGGGCAAACATGACACAACGTTTAACGTCTTAACGTTTTCCAATGCTCTAAGGGCTTGATGTCAGGCTGTTGTAAAAAAACAAAAAACAAACAGCTTTTCATGTACAATTCACCGAGGGTAGTGGTAAAGAATGAGAATCTGGAGGGTCGAGAGAAGCATTTTTAAACAGTACACGTGAGCTACGATATATGTGACACACGCTGCAAAAGTGCGTCACATGCCTCTTTCATTTTAGCGGCCGTTCTGGCTGTTGCCATTACGACACGCGTGCGTAAATTGCGTGGGTATGCGCGCGTGTGCGTGGGTATGCCCGCGTGTGCTTTAGCGGGTCGATCGCGGGAGTTTGGTTGTTCGAAAAGTAGACCTTCGGTCAAAAAAGGTTGTGCACTCCTGCTCTCCAGATGTACTGCAGGTAAAAAAATAAATTTAAAAAAAACGTTAAAAAAATATCATTAAGGGTCATTGTGTATTTGTAGCCAACTTAGTCATTTTGATGTTGATGTTATGGCTGTTGCTCTTGACTACATGCGTGTGTAAATTGCGTGCGTATGCGCGCGCGTGCGGTCACGGGTCGATCGCAGGAGTTCAGTTGTTGACCTTAGGTCAAAAAAGTGCACCCCGGCTCTCCAGATGTACTGCAGGGGGAAAAAATGTTTCATCATAAAGGCTCATTGTGTATTTGTAGTCAACTTAGTCATTTTGATAGTAGGCTAATATAGCTAATATTGATAAATACAGCATGTGTTGCCTTCAATATAAGGCTTATATAAGGCTTTTATTTTTTTCGTGGCTCTAGACATATTTGTTTTTTGGGGTCCAATATGGCTCTTTCAACATTTTGTGTTGCTGAACACTGCTCTAATCTGTGAATCCGACGGTATTAACTCCGACAATTTTAAAGAATTCCGTTTAAAATCGTTGCATTGTCATATAAAAAGTGATCGATACACACTTGGTCAATGTTGTTAAAAAATTAATTGCTTTTATCATCAACACGCGCGAAAGTCAACCCCAGTTCGAAAAGGTTAATGCACTCTATCAACACACCGATGTTAAGATGGAGCTCAAATACTGTAATTACATTTCAATTAAAAAAACAAAAGACAGGAAACGGAAACCCTCGTGGTGTGTGGTTGCCCCGCAACGCATATTTCTATGTAATACGTTTAGGCTTTCATATGACAGTTTTTCTTCTGTCTAGTGTCTCATTTTAGGAGCACTTTAAACGGCAGTCAGGTGTGAGCCGAGACACTAAAAATCTTCACATGTTGAACAACTGCGACGCATTGGGGACAACTTCAAGTCGGGAGAAATGATGCGACGTTGATCCCAGTTGTAAGTAGCTCAACTTATTTTCACGTATTAGAAAGAGTCAGCTGTCCGCTAAGTAAACGCAGCAGTGCTATAATATCATAATTTACAGTGCAATTTCCTCACCGCATTAATATTTAGCATTTCGTTTAATTTCCCACGTCTTCATTTCAATAGTCGAGAGATCAGCGTTTGCTCTCTGTAGCTAAGCAACGCGGCTTCTGGAGAGTTCTCTCTGTACTTTACCTTGATGTCACGTCACTCTTTGGAGTATGGCATTTATATTATAGTGATAGAGGTCAGACCAGGTTGGAGATAAATTACGAAAGACAATGTCGGTAATTTGTTAATCATTATATTGCGGTGTCTCAGAACCCTGCTCGTATTTTAATTATTATGTTCAAGGCGGAAAAAAAGGGAATGTAATAATGAAACTGCAAATATTAAAATGTTAATAATAATAATCCTAATAATAACAATAATAATAATGTGAACATATCTTAATTCCTCAAACTCAGCCACAAATAAGTTAAATTTCAGAAAATAATTGGATTGAATTAACCCCACAACAAACAAACTATTGTCAATGTTATAAACAGGCGTATTAATAAAAAAAATGACTTTTTGGCTGGCATGCCCCTATTGCCCTACTATGAGGCATATTGTGTCTTTTGTCTTTGTTTTTAGGTTACCAAATGTGGTTCCGTGCTCTGAAAAGGGCAACCCATTTTAATTCCATCAATGACATGGCATTAGATTTTTTTTTCTGACTCCAAATCACCATTGTCTGCTCAATACTCAAGCCCAGGATTATCTGTGATATCTGATGTGACCCTTAAAAATGTCTGAAAAGCAGCTCCCTATTAATGTGTGTCACAGGGGCCCAATAGTCTTCAGCTGTTGTCATTCTTCAGGAGGGAGAGGAGAGGTGTGGAGTAGGGTCAGAAGAAGCGAGTTCGGACAGTATGGAGCAGCTCAGGGCAGAATTTGAGAAAGTTGTAGCGGAACTCAAGTGGGAGGAAGTTGTTTCCACTCTCCTGGAGGTGGTCAGCGGCATGGTGTGTGCCACGGCAAGCTGTCCACCTCCTGTGCCTTCGTGGCTGAGGTTTGACACCCACTGCCAATTGGTCACTGGTCACAATAGAGGCTATGGTGGGTGCGTCCCGCCCAGTTCAGCTTTTGTGCAGGCAGGTCAGGTGATGGCAGGACCGCAGACAAATCCATATGGCATGCACGCGTTTGACATCAAAAGTCAGGCAGGTGGCTCTCAGGTGAGTTCATAATAAATACGAACATGTTTGTAGCTGGATGTAAAGGGTCTCGCAACAGTTAGTCAAGAGGTCGTTTGTACACTGAAAATAGTTTTGTTGAATTTACTCCATTTTAATTTGCCAAGTGGTTGCATGAAAAAAAAAATCCATCCACATACACGAGTAGACTGTCCATCTACTTAAAAAAAATGTATCTGGAGCCAGATGATTTTGTTTTGTGCAACCGCTTTCGAAATAAAATTGAGTAAATTCAACACACCATTTTCTTTCCGGAGTATTTGTGCATTATTCATTTTGATAGTTTTAAAATATGTAAAACAATAATATTTGAGGTATTTCACTGGAAAAGCTTATTTGATCCGAACTGAAGGGGACCATGCTGCCACCTTGTGGACATCTGATGACTAACTTTCTGTATATTCGCACAACCAGAATCTCTCACTACCTGGACGGTCACTTCCCGAAAACTCCAACTGGTGTCCTCCTGGGATGCTGTAAGTAACATACATAGAAACCATGATCAAGATATTCACATCACGTTTCAAACAAAACATGCCACTGAAATCTTTATAGGAATGGAGGAGACATGTTTCCGATGTCAGGCCCTTCTGTCTACGCCGCTCCGATGAGTTCCAACTCAAAGTAAGAATCATGTTCATATATGCGACTTTTCAAGCGGTCAGACAGCATACCGACCGTTTCCAAATACGTTGTCCTTGTATCAAATTGTTTGTCTCCTTTATCCACATAGGAATGGAGGGGTGGTCTATCACATTGCTGGCCCCCCTGTCTTTGCTGCTCCCCCAATAACATGTACAAAGTAAGACTTTCTTTAGGTACATGTCTCATGACTGGTAGCAGTGGGCTGATTAAAAAAAAAAAAATCACTGTTTGGTGAAGATTGCAACTTATGGTCGAGTGAGTCGATCCAGTTTGTTACAGGTGATCCATGGCGGAAGGGCTATAAGGGCTTTGTATTTTGACGTGAGGGGAACTAAACTCCACATTTTTTTTTTTAAGAATGCATTTGACGTGACACGACTGATGAATACTGTGTTTGTGGAATAAGAATTGATCAACTTCAAGAGGGCACCATGTTCATTAAGGGGAAGTCAAGTCAAAAATATTCTTTACAATTACATGTTCTATGCACCCCTACTAATATAAACATGGCAGTCTGACTAACATTGTGTTTATGGAATATTAACTCATTCACTCCCAAAGACGTTTTTAAAAAAACGTCTTTTCAGACTTGGTCTACAATTGGCTGGTACTGAATGAGTTAATTAAGCAACGAAATCCACCCATTTTTTTCATCTGAGTGGGCAACCATTTTGCCACTTGCTGTTGACTGAATAAGAATCATAATAACATGACATCATAGTGCCTAAGGCTCAGGTAATGACCAATGTACATGAACATATACATTTGACAGGGGCTGACAAAATGACGCATTCCCAAAATACATGAAGAGTACATAGATCCAAGGGTATAATGCCTTTTGCATGTGCGGAGTGTCTCACGATCCTAATAGATTGACTTCATTTTAAAAATGCAAAAGACATTTTTTCGGTCATCTTGCTCAGTAAAAAAATATTTTTTTTTTCAAGAAGGGAAATTCCAAAATTAATGAAAAATATCTTCAATTAGCATCTCTATCTTTATTGTTTGTTTTTTTTAAATATTGTAAAAATGCTTTAGATGGGTAGAATCTGTAAAAAAAAATTAAATAAAAAAATCAGGCGGACCGGTAGGCGAGTGGTTAGCACGTCGACTTCACAGTGCAGAGGTACCGGGTTCAATTCCAGCTCCGGCCTCCCTGTGTGGAGTTTGCATTTTCTCCGGGTCCTCCGGTTTCCTTCGACATTCCAAAAACATGCATGGCAGGCTGATTGAACACTCCAAATTGTCCCTAGGTGTGAATGCGAGTGTGAATGGTTGTTCGTTTCTGTGTGCCCTGCGATTGGCTGGCAACCGGTTCAGGGTGTCCCCGCCTACTGCCCAATGGCGGCTGAGATAGGCTCAAGCGCCCCCCCCATGACCCTAGTGAGGATAAAGCGGTTCGGAAAATGAATGAATAAAAAATCAGATACATCTAATTAAATTCCGAAAACAGTTTTAAAGAAAGGCGGCATGAAGGTTGACTTTCCAAAGAGGCCCTTGATGTCATTTTCAGTCAACAGCAAGTGGCAAACTGGCTGCATATTTTGCTGCTCAATTCAAATTCCACAATCGCAATATGAATCAGAATGTCATGTGTAGACTCGTGGCGGCAATAGAACATACTGTATTTTTAAAGAAAAAGTTTGACTTGATGTGCCCTTTAAAATCGCCATCAGCTACTGACAGGGCAAAACGTCACAACTGCAATAGCGCATTGCTTGTTTACAGCACATTTGAGTAAGCCTGGTTTGTTAAAAATGGATCACTAGCTGTCAGCCTCAAGGTGAGTGCAGATTCATTCTCGCCTATTACGAGCCTTTGAAAAGTAGTCCTCCAGATGTCAAAAGCCATCTGCCCACAGCCAGCCTGGTTTGCTAGTCGCCAGTGCTGGCAACTGGGGATATGTTTTCCAATTTTGATCACTAACACCATCAATTATCATTTTGAATGAAGCGATTGACCATGCTCTCAAGATGGTATTGTGTTGACCTTGGGTGCAACAGTGCACGGTGGAATACCAACTTGAACAATGCTGAACGATGTGAAGAACAATTACATGTGAGCGTGTCCACCAATGGCTGGGTAGATAAGTGGAGCTGACCAGTATGTAGTCTACCATCATTGAGTATTCTACCAACTTAACATAAAAATGGAGGCCGCTGGAAGACAGTTGATGCGATATTTTAGAAAGTAGGTTTAAGTTAACATCAGATAAAGAAGGCATGCGCATGTTTTCACATCTTGGGCTTAGTTACCCTTTAAAAACGTGTTTTGGCAAACAGCGCCGCTCACAAGGCAGACATAGACAAACCACCATTTAGCTCACACTTTGGGATCAATTCAGTGTTTATTTAAGCTGCCAATGCATGTTTTTGGAATGGGGGAGGAAACCGGAACACCCGGAAAAAACCCATACAAGCACGGTGAGAACTCCACACAGGAATCGAACCACTGTCCTTTGCACTGTGAGGCGGACGCGCTAACCAATTACCCAGCGTCCCGCCCAAACTGATAACGTGCAACTTTTTCAACAGTCTTTCAATTCTACCTTTACCAAAGGTCTTACCTCCCAGTTTCGCACAACGGTAACCAGAGTTCTTTGTTGTTTTATTTTTGTACACCAGAAGAAAACGACGGCGCCGGCGCATCCGAGATGCAGACCAGCCATATGTCAAGAAGCCACCCAACGCCTTTATGTGTTTTCTGAAGGAGCAGAGACAACATGTAAAGGCACAGATGAATTTAAAAGACAGTGCTTCTGTCAATACTGTCCTGGGGCACATGGTGAGCGTGCTTGCTCCACTATCCGCTACCCTCAATACATTTATCAGCATAGTCATGTCTTGTTTTATTAAAATGCCCATAGTGGAAGCTGCTGACTGACGAGGGGCAGGCTAAATATTACAAGATCGCCGATGCTGAGAAAAAACTCCATTCTCAGATGTATCCAGAGTGGTCCAGCAGTGATAACTATGTGAGTCCAAACTCTGACTTTTGCTAAATGTATTTGCTCATGGACAATTAGTCGATCTTTTGTGGTGTACAGGGCAACAAGAGAAGGAGGCGCAGTGTTACAACAGCCTCCAATATTGCAGGTGTGAACTTCTCAAATCACTCACATCCTGTTAATACTGAGTCAGCGTATTTATAATTGCCTCCAAGTGGGTTTCTTATCTCTCCGAATCATGGTTAGCCTACCACATTTGACCCAATAAAATAAAAAAGGCTACCTGCTGGTATCAAAAGTTCAAATGGGATGATGCCTTTCTGTTTTTGTCGGTTCCAGAGCCAGGTTCTCCAGGAGAAACGCCAACTCCACAAACCAGTGACGAGTCTGAAAAAATTCGTATTGCAGACAAAGTCTTACATATGCTGGGATGCGCCTAGTCAACTTATGCTCCATCATTGGTTGTGGGTGCTGCCAGGCAGCCATTTTGTATCACTGTGTCCTCAACAGCTGAATGTTATTTAAAGTATGTAAATATATTTAAATGTGTAAAAAAAAAATGCAAATATGTTTTAGTATTTTACAGTATTGTTGAACAACAACAACAATGTGTTCAATCCACATCCTCTGGATTTTAACATGAGTTCCAAAACTCATTGTGGAAGGGTGTGAAGATGTTCTAAATAAAACTTAATCTGTTAGGCGCACACCCCAAAAACAAGACAAAGCAATGTATCCCCGTGGGATGCCAGATATTCACAAAGTGAATGAAATTACTGAATCAAAACAGGCTTAACCTTAGCAAGCCCGTCAAGCAGCAACATGTGCATCTGTACAATGTTCATGTAATACAAAGTAATTAGTAGCTAAATAGGATGTTTATCAATTGTTAACTTGAGCCACTCTTTGTATAACGTTGATGAGTCATGACAATGACATGCAAAGGCACAACAATGAACATGAATAAAAATGTTTTGAAAGATGGATCTTGTTCATATTTTTGGGGGGTTTCGATGAGAATATCCGCTTGATACTTACTGACCTCTAAGGACATTGACAGGGTTCCTCAAATTTAGAATTTTACTTCCATAAACTACAAAAAAACATTGCATGGCTGTTTTGGTCTTCAATCGGGTCCCACACAAATATCCAGATTTACTTTACAGAAGATGAACGATGACATACAACAAGCTAAATGTCTTGTAATGTTTTGATCACTGACCACGCCAATCTCTCCAATGAAGAACATTTTTAAACAGAAAACGCTAAAAAGACGTGAAATAGACATCAAAACTAACATTTACTGTACTGTACTGTATTTCCATTCGAACCACATCTTTACCCTTTTGGTCCCTCCTGACGCTTCGTAGCTCGTGAAGTAATCGCGCATGCGCTGTAGTTACCACTGCAATAGCAGATCCCCGCTTGTCCTCTTACATCGTTGGTCGCAAACGTCCAGCAGTGAGTCAGTTCGGCCATCCCTAAATGCCTTAACGCTCAAAACGTGAACATACTGTTATCGGCGTTTTATGAGGAGCAGAAACCAGACTCCCATACTCCATAAATCCTTGTGAGTATCGATTCACGTACGACGCCTCATTGTGTGCAACGAGGGCCGCTCCTTGGTGGCTAACTTAGTTTGTCAACAGCGTGAGTGCAACGACAGCAATCGGCTCCATGACCACGAGCAGCTCGCAGTTCTTGCATCGAAGTGTAAATTTTGAAAGCTCTAAAGTGGCAACATTGTCGTTTCTATGCCAAACCTGTAGTAACATCGTAGAGAGGTTGTACCTATAGCATAGCATATTAGCCTTACTATCCGAGCTGCAAGTGAGGGAATGGTTGGATTTATTCGATGGTATTTCCGTTTCCGTGCATGGTTTTAATTTGAACAATTCTATTTGATTTTGCGTACAATAACATTTCCCATCGGTCCAAAATTGCTTCTCCGTGGTGCTTGCAAGTGAAACAATGCCATCTGTCTATCTGGGAGCGCTATCTTACGTTTTCGGTTCTGGTGCTGTTTTTGTTTAACATTTTATTTTTTTGTTTTTTTCCCCCGTTTCTAGAGGATTATCAGTAGCATTTAAATCATGGCCTGTGCAGCTTGCAAACTTGTTGCACTCATCGCTGTTATTTTAACAACCACAAAAAGTTGAATCTATAGCTCCAAGAGTAACATGTACCTCAGACGAATATGGATTGTTGTTTTGAGAATCGGTAATTGCACTGGAAAATCTGAAACGTTGGATGTAGAAAAGCTTCATGTCATTCATGCCAGAAAACGATGACCATGACCAATCGTGAGCATATCTGTACTCTTGCCCAACTGAAAATATCAGAACAATCGCCACCATATTTTAAATGTAATAGGCATTAAACCACACACACACACACACACACACACACACACACACACACACACACACACACGTTGATGGGTATTAGCATAACGGCGACTAAAGTTGATGCTGTAATGACATCTGCCACTCCACTACGCTACTGACAGTGCACAGTTGATGCTTGCTCCATTGCCATGGCAACAGAAGACAAGAAGCCAGAGACTGATACAAAACCTCCACTGTCGTCAGCATCTTCCACTCAGAGCAAGGTTGGCCAAACGTCAATACCATGAAGGAAAATAAACATCCTGCATTTTTTTTTCTTGGGATTTGGCGATTTATCTGTTGAACGTTGGTTTGCAGTCAGCTCCTGCCAAGCCCAACTACGGACTGAAGTTTACACTAGCGGGCCACACCAAAGCTGTCTCTTCTGTCAAATTCAGTCCCAGCGGAGAGTGGCTCGCCAGCTCCTGTAAGTTCTTCAGCCAGCTTGACTCATGTGCCTCACTATTTTGCACTTGCATACCTAAAACAACTTATGGATACCCACTGACTTTTATGTTTGCAGCTGCTGATAAACTCATCAAAATCTGGGGAGCTTACGACGGCAAGTTTGAGAAAACCATATCAGGACATAAACTTGTAAGTTGAACATCCCATATTGGCCCGAATAAAAGACGGCCCTGATTATAAGACGACCCCCTCTTTTTCAAGACTCAAGTTTGAAAAAAGACTTTTTAAACACCAAATTAATTTTTATACAGAAAATAATTACGGTACATCTGAAACAAATGATTATAACAATATATTTGAGAGTAAAAGCATGTTATTTTGCCTCATTCAAATCTAAAGTGCAATGACGTTCGTAAATTAATGGCTTCTGGTTTTTGAAATGTAAATTACATCATAACTTCTCCTCAGCTGCCAGTTAACCTAGCCGATCTTCGACCCACTTTTCTCCAGATTGTCGCTACGTTTCTCCATTTTCTGTTATCTCTTCTATTATTTTCTTCTCTTTTCTTTCTCACCGCTATTTTACATTTTTCTGCTTCGTGCTACCGCTATTTTTATTTTTATTCTACAAAACAGGGGTTCGCTTTGGCCTGGGGAGTCAAATTTAGTATTCGCTTCAAAGGTATCTGGCGCCATCTAGCGCCGTGAATGGGTATAATGTCTAGACCCCAAATATAAGACAACCCCCTTTTTCAGTCTTATTTCAATGCAAAAAACACTGTCTTATATTCGGGCCAATACGGTAATTAACATCTTTTCAAAGAATTTGGCACGGGCCAGAGCCTTTCACTAACGTAGGCGAATGTGTCCTTGTAAAATCAAAATTCCAGTCAATAAAGTGTAAGTAGTGTGCCTTGTGCCGCATGATGACGCAATTGTATTCCCTGAATTTGCTTTTCAAACCCCAGAGAATGGATAATATATTTCGATATATCCTGGCCACAGTAGTTGCAATTCCACTTCAGCACACAGGATATTTCGGGAGATTAATTTGACATACAGTATTTATTGTTGGGGTTGTAGTCCGCATTTGATGAGACATTTTACAAATGTTTTTTATAGCTACATTATTAAACTGCACGACGACTTATAATACAGGACATCTATTAACTCATTCAGTACCAGCCAATTCTAGACCAAGTCTGAAAAGACGTTAAAAAACGTCTTTGGGAGTGAATGAGTTAAAAAGATCCCAGCACAATGCAAAGTAACGTATTTTCGCGACTATTCGGCGCACCGTATTGTTGGGCGCAGTCTCAGTAACGGGTGCTATTTCTGTATTTTACACATGCACAAAGCGCACCGTTTTATTGGGCGCCAAACATACGCCAGCTTAAACATACGGCATGCATTCAAGCACGCTAAAAACACGTTAGCTTGAAGCATACGGTAGCATGCACGCTAAGACATACGGACACACGCTAAAAACACGTTTTTAAAAAGCCAACGGAAGCAAAACTGAGTTCGGTTGTACTTTATTTAGCCATTTTACAAAGCTTTGGCAAAAGCTCGAACAATAGTGCAGGCAGACACGTTAGTCCAAGCAGCCACAATCCATTCGCAAATAGTGGCGTAACTAGCCCGGCGCTGCCTCCCACTCTTTGTAAAGCTGTGTTGGCCATCAATCATCCACTGTTCCCATGCTGCTCGCAACTTGACTTTGAACGCCCGGTTGATGCCGTTGTCCAGTGGTTGAAGTTCTTTAGTTAAGCCTCCGGGAATGACGGCAAGCTCGGAGTTCATTTGCTTGACTTGGTTTTTCACTGCTGCTGTGAGATGGGCACGCATGGAGTCGCAAATCAAGAGTGACGGCGAGGCATGGAAAAAGCCGCCGTACCTGCTAGGGGGCGTGCCTCTTACGCGACCACACTTCACTCATTGGCGGACCTCACTCACGTCCAGCCATTAGCATCCTCTTACATGCCCACCCGTCATTCATTGGCGGACTTCCGCATGCCTATCCTCACTCACGTCCGCCTTTTCTCTATATAACCAGCGTGTCGGCCAGACGTGCTCTCAGTCAGGCTTTGGAACTCAGCACATACACAAGGCGCTCCGTATTGTAAGGCGACCTGTCCATTTTGGAGAAATTTTAAGACTTTTAAGAGCGCCTAATAGTCGTGAAAATACGGTATTCTTTCGATCGATGTAGGGGACTTGAGGAACATGACTTGATTTTCCACTTTAGGGACTTGCAATTTGCTCGGCTAACGTGTGGCATAATCTGCATGTCGTCCCTTCAGTGGGTTGACGCTTGATAATCTGAAAAATATATTTGTCAACTTTGATCTGGAGACCATTGGTCCCGACGACCGGTAAATGAACATGTCTAAGCATGTTTCCTTTCACATCAAGTTTCCTTTGAATCCACAGGGCATATCAGATGTGGCCTGGTCGTCCGACTCCAACCTCCTGGTGTCTGCATCAGATGATAAAACCTTGAAAATCTGGGACGTCAGCTCGGTAAATTCCCAGGCCTGTGGTGCTTGTGTGTGGTGATCTTGCAGAAATAGTTTTCTCTCTTCTATTGTTCTCTTTGGTTGTATTTGGGGAATGTACGGAATGTTTGACTCATGTTGTTCTAATCTGCTTCGTCCTGTCACTGCGTTATTTCATTATTTTGGCTTAATATAAGCATTAGACATCATACTTTATTGCTGTTATGAACCTCCACTCGCAATGATTTACTGGCCTGTTTGCGTTTGGGCTTACGGTGATCCTTGTAATAGTTTGAGAGTGTGTCAAGACAATGCTTTACTGGTGGGGCTGAATATCTTGCTGAATCAGCCATGTGATGTAAATTGGGACTGCTCTGCCTTTTATTTACTGTGTGTGCGCTCGCGTTTGTGTGCGTGAGTATGCGTATGGTGTTGGGTGGGGGTCAATGTTGTGGACTGGAGGGCCAGTAATAATTCTTCCCCCTCTCTGTGTCCACAGGGAAAATGCTTAAAGACCCTGAAAGGTCACAGCAACTATGTGTTCTGCTGTAATTTCAACCCGCAATCCAATCTTATCGTGTCGGGATCAGTGAGTACACGTTTTTTTAATTTTTTTATTTTATTTTTTTAGGTACAGTATATAAAATAAAAGGAAGTGAAGGAATTTGTGCTTAACATTTTTTTTTTTTTTTTACTTTCTTCTAGTTTGACGAGAGTGTGCGAATATGGGACGTGAAGACTGGGAAGTGTTTGAAAACATTGCCCGCTCATTCGGACCCCGTCTCTGCTGTAAGTACCTTACTTAGCAAGTCTCTTAATATCGAGCGCAGAACATGAAAATCTGAATTTATGTCATTATGCTTTGGCCGATATTAGATTCTGACAGTATATTAACTGTGAGCAAAACTTTGGTGGTGCTGCGGGTTCATGGTATTAAACCCCTGGAGAACCCACGGTGTCAAATTTGGCCCCTATAAATTCTGCTACTCAAATGTTACCCTTAAATCCCAAAGGGTCAAATTTGGCCCTAATCCTAAATTAGGATTCAAGTATTGAATATTTGAAAAAACATATTTTTCAGATTCAGATTCAGAAACCTTTATTTATCCCCGTGGGGCTATTAGAGTTGTGCTCTTCTTCTTGTGTTCAGTGAACATATAGCAGTCATTTAATGTAAAATTCATCATTTTCCAAAGAAGAAAAGGAGTCTTGGGTTCTCTAGGGTTAAGAATATTTGGGTTAATAAAAACAGCATTTTGAACAAAATCTGATGGAATCTAATGAATCACTAATTGGATCATCTGGATTTCTCCCTTTAGGTCCATTTCAACAGAGACGGCTCCCTGATTGTGTCCAGCAGCTATGACGGACTCTGGTAAGAATGAACTCGACTTTGCAAAACAGCACGTCATTATTACCGTATTTTCCGCACTAAAAGGCACACCTAAAAGCCTTCCATTTTCTTAAAAGCTCACAGCGTGCCTTAAAATCCGATGCGCCTTGTGTTTGGTCATTACGGTAATAGGTCGACCCCCTTGCTCGAGGCATGCTGACAACGCAGAGTTCAAACTTAAGGCGATCGGTTACCCAGTTGAACACGGAAATAGAGCAGCGGCAAGAGAGTTCAATGTTAACGAGTCAATGTTATAACTTGCTGTTGATTAAGTGAACTGTGTCACTGCTTTATTAAATAGGTTTTACTGACATCTGATCGTTCTGTTGGCGTTTCCTTAAGTGTACCTCCATCTAGTGGATGCATTGTAAATTGCATCTTGTAATGCAATGTATGAAGAAAATTACAAAATATGCCATTCATTGAAGGTGCGCCTCATAATCCATTGCACCTTTTAGTGTGGAAAATACGGTAGTACAAATTCATGATATCTTGTATATAATGATAAGAATAATAACTTTTTTTCTTTTGTCTCCAGCCGAATTTGGGACACAGCATCTGGGCAGTGCTTAAAAACACTAATAGGTACACATTTGTTGTTTTTATGTTTTTGAAATGAATAAAGTCGTCGTTGAATGTCACCATCGCTGCAAAAGTTGACTTGTGTTGTTCACGATAGACGATGACAACCCTCCCGTGTCCTTTGTCAAGTTTTCTCCCAACGGGAAATACATTCTGGCTGCGACACTGGATAAGTAAGCAATAAAATATCACTCCAACACTTAGACTTGTCATGTGCCGGCAGATTGTGTGTCGTGTAACTTTTTCATTTGTATTTTGCCACTCAGCACACTGAAGCTGTGGGACTACAGCAAAGGAAAGGTGAGTTTGTTCTGCCCCCCCCTTGACTAAAAAAGAATAAATTAAGTCACCCGATTTTTAGTCTGAATCGTGACGGCGGTGCTTAATTGTTCCTCTGCGTCGCTTCAACTCTGTAGTGCTTGAAGACGTACACGGGCCATAAAAATGAGAAGTACTGCGTATTTGCCAACTTCTCGGTCACAGGTGGAAAGGTGAGATGAAATGGAGGGCATTTTCTTTCCCCTTCTCTCATTCTCATTGCATGAGATAAAATGCACTCTCTCACAGTGGATCGTGTCGGGCTCTGAGGACAACATGGTGTACATCTGGAACCTGCAGACGAAGGAGATTGTGCAGAAACTGCAGGGCCACACAGGTACTGCCAACAAAAGCGGTTTCACTTTTCCACAGACAATTGTCAGCAGAATAATTCAAAATCCCCGCGAGACACTGTGTAACTGAGCCGTGTGTTAATAACGTGCTTCTTTTGACTTTCCTTTCGAAATTCCAGATGTGGTCATTTCGACCGCCTGCCACCCGACAGAGAACATCATCGCATCCGCGGCACTAGAAAATGACAAAACCATAAAGCTTTGGAAAAGCGATTGTTAAAGCCCGGCCATTGATATTTTGTTTCTTTTTAACTCTTTGTTTTTCTATTTTTTATAATAAAAAAAAAGAGAGAGGACTTTTTCTTCCCAGCAATGAGCTTGTGCTGGATGCAGAGCTTGCAGGGAACCAACTTCAACAACAATGCGACAAATCGGTTCGGCAATTTATTCTGCGTGACACTTAAATGCATCCATTCCTTGTGCTTTTGTGTCCTGCCGCACATTTTTGTCACTAATCAAAATGGATGACCTAGGTAACAATCCCATGACACCATTTCGAGTACTTCAGTATTATTGGACAGAACTTTTAACCTCGATGGCAACGCAGTTCATGACAATTCACTTAATGTTCCGTGCAAAAAAAATAAAAGGTTCCTACCTTTGCCTTTGATGTACACGTTATTGTCTAGTGATGTCAATCTTGATTTTGGTTTTCTAATAAATGAAGTACCCATGCATTGCATTCAGTTTCTTGAAACATACAGTGGTACATATTTGTTCAAATAAACTGTCAAGTTATTCTGAAAAAAAAAAAACCCCGGAAACTTAACCTTATCAAAAATTTGTGCAAAGGTCAAATTCAGATTTACAATTGTCAATTAGTATGATTAATAAACATAATATGGTCCTAACAACATGGGAAGACCCCCCCCCCCCCATGAATTTGAATATCTAGCCTGACTCATGATTCTGACCAAGTATGCATTGTCTGATTAAACTTTTTTTTGGAAAAAAAAATACTTGTGGGACAAATAAAGGTTATCTTAACTGACATTTCACTCATTTCTATTTCAAAGAAAATATTTTCTTTTTTCCTGAGAGGGGCATCTAGTCATTTGCTGCGTGTCGTGAGCAAGTACACATAAGTAACTTGAAAACGTACGTGCACAACATAACCATCCGCTTTTGGCAAAAGGTGCAAAACTATCCATCCATTTTCCGAACCGCTTTATCCTACAGGGTCGCGGGGGGTGCTGCCTATAGCTGTCTTCGGGCATACCCTGAATTGGTTGCCAGCCAATCGCAGGGCAACAGAGACGAACAACCATCCACGCTAACTTACCTAGGGACAATGCACAATCAGCCTATGCAGTTTTTGTAACGTGAGAGGAAACCGGAGCACCCGAGAAAACCCACGCAGGCCCGGGGAGAACATGCATAGGGACCTGGATTTGAACCCGGTACCTCAGCACTGTTCGTGCTAAAAGGTGCAAAACTAATTACTCCCCAATTGAGCGAGTGCGCGACGGGGACCGCTACAAACAATGATGGCCTTTTTTTTTTTTTTTTTAAGCACAAGTTGTCACCACAGAGCCACCAAAGATGACAATAGCCGATGTTTAGGCTTAGTTTGTGTTTAACACATATTTGTCTAAATACGATTTTGGGCAGCGAGCATACTAACCTTTTTTCCTGGGTTTGGTCGTGGCATTTTTAGTACGGCTGCACCGATACCCACAATGTTTGCAGTCAAGTACAGTACAGTACAGTACAGTACTTACATTTGAGTACTTGGCCAACTTGATAATGCCATTCAATCTTTCAGAAGTTTTATTTGAATAAATGACTGTTTAAGAACACAAAACAGCTATTCTTTCATTCAAATACGTTTTGGAATAGCAACCTGTCATTACTGACATTTGAATATCCAGCTGCAAGTCTTGACACGTCACTTCAATGTCGCCGGTTACACAAGGTAATGCAGTTACTTGGTGTCTCAGTCTGACCACTAGGGGCGCTATTTAAAAGAGGTCCACAGATAAGAACCTCAGAGTGTCAGTGCTTTTGTCATTTATACTTTGGCAGAATATGCTTTGTTGCATTCTCACCGTTACACAAAAATCAGCAGCCGTGTTCACTTTGATGGTTTTTTTTAATTTGTTTTTTTTTTTCCTTTTTGTCCATGAAACATCAATGGACAACACACAAAGAACAGATGACAAAAAGGTCCATCTCCTTAAAAGTTGACACAAAAGTATGACGGGACAGTTTGCCACTTGGCGGCGATAAGTCGAACACAGCAAAGTAAAAGCCACAGTTTATTAGCAAGGTGCCGGATCCTCAACATTGTTGTCTGCGTAAACATCAGCCCACAAGAAGAACGGGACAAAAACGAGTACGTAAAGCAAGGGATAAAGTTTACTTTTCTACAAAAATAGATATTCTCTTCTCTCTCTCAAGTTTTTGTTGTAACTTTTAAACTTTCTTGATAGTTTACTGTCTGCACCAAACAAATTGTGAATGTGTCACAAGTTCAGCTTTTTTTTTTCCTGATGACATTTTCGAACATACAATTGCCAAGCAAAACACATATTTTGAGGAGGTTAACGTCCTTAGCCGTAACCGCCGTCTTTTCTATACGGGTTGGATGTCCCATTAGTCTGCTGAGGAGCTGGCTGTTGTGACTATACACATTTGGGGCTACTGGATTCTGCTGGTTGTTCTTTTTAGAAAGGCTGCAATTCATAAAATCCTCCTCCTTGATAATTGTGTAAAAACACCAGAAAACATGGCCTGGAATTATTTTGGTCTGAAAGACTCCTCTCCGTCTTCCAATGCTGGAAATACTCAAGGAACAGATCTGCTGATATATTTATTTATAAATATATACACATATACATATTAACAAAATATAGCTTTTACGTTATGAAGCGATTGTGAAAGTTACCATTTTATATCATGTTCAATTTCTTATAGGGGGCGATCTTACACGACATCCACTTTTTATGGCTTAAAAGACCTGCATTTGTCACCCATCACAGTCTTGAATGAGTACTTTTTTTTTTAAACATTTAAAAATTTTCCGGCGAAACTCGCAGCTCAGGATTCTGACTAAAACTCAGTACTCCTCAGCTCAGGATGATCTCACGAGGGTCGCGGGGGTGCTGGAGACTAAGATCAGTTGCCAGCCTCGTCACACATACCTCGCCCAATCAATGCATGTTTTTGGAATGTGGGAGGAACCGGAGCACCCGGAGGAAACCCACGCAGGCCCGGGAGAACCCTCCACAAGGGAGGCCGGAGCTGGAATCAACCCACCTCTACTGTGAAGCCGACGTGCTAACCACTGGACTCCTGATTTTGTATGCATATATTTTATATATAAATAATGTACTGTAAACTGAGCTCACACTGGCAGTCAATACTGTCACCTGGATGATTCATATCAATAATACAGGCCACATTGCTTGCAGAGAAACGCCAATAAGTCATGAATAGTTATTGCTCCTTTTGTTCCCTCTTCCTCCCTCTTTTTTTGGCAATAGCAAGCACAAAGACTGTGCCACATAAACCCTGTGAGAAAGTGCCGTCTCTGTCAAGATGGGAGAAAAAAAATAAAAGGAAAAAGAAGTTGTGGTGTTGCAGTGCAGATTTACGTCCACTAGAGGGGGCAAGAAGCTCATCCCTCGTTTTTACACGCTCATCGCCTTGGGACGAATTCAGGGGCTTGCTTTTGAAAGACCCTCAAGTTTTTCACCCCTGCCGAAGGCCTTCCGTGAAAGTGGACCTCAATCAGACGATAATTACACACGCGTGTCCGAAACGTCCTTTGTGATAAACAAAGGCTCACATTTAACCTAACACGGCCATTACGTCATCGGAGTCTTGGTCAAATAGTAGCAGAGTTGTCAGAGTGCCACTAGAATCACGAAAGAGTGTTCACTGCTCTTTTTCTCAGGACTAGTTGGGCCATACTGAAAAGAAAAGTACAATAAAAAGTAACGAGAACAGAGTCATAATATGATTTCTGGCCCTGGGATCGACTCTGGCTCAACCAGCAACCCTAAAAACAACAAGCGGAATTGAAATTATGGACAATAGTTTTGATGTTTGAACCTGAGAATAATGTCGTTTTAGTCGAAGAATCAAGTCCTAATAGTGCGTGAAAAAAATCACGATGTTATGACAATTTGACATTGAAAAAAAAACTAATCGTGAGAAATTCCAAATGTGCAGCAAAATCAGAAGGTTAGGAGACAGATCACTTATGAAGTGTTTGTTAAAAAATATTAGCCCCCCCCACCCCCGCTCTCCAACAACCTCAAAATGTTAATTCCATCCTGTGTAATAGCTTTGTTAAAAATACTGTATTTAAATTCTGGTAATCTGGGAATGTGACTTATTCTCTCATAATTGCAACCATACTGATTTTTTTCCCCCTCCATATTATTATTTTTCTTCATTTTTTTGTGTGGCTCTACTGATCCTTATTAAACATTCTGATTAGACTTTACACAAATCAGCATCAATTATTTGTGAATTCTGGCTGTTTGTGGCCGGGCCGGTCTCAATCCCCCGTGAATAGCGGGGGGTCAACCATACGGAAATAAACAAGTTATTTAAATATATACATTGGTCCATCTCCTGATCAGATCAGTGATCAGTTTTTTTGGTGTTTTTTTTACTTGACGATCGGTTATTCGCTCCAAAATCCTGATTGTGTAAAGCCTAATTCTGATCAAGTCGACCAAATGCAGTTCGAAGGTCACTAGATAAGAAGGTCAAATAAAGTCTCTTTGAATAAAAAAAGTAAAATGGTCTGAATTGTAATAATAAATTGGAATTCAACTGACGGGTGGTAGAGCCCAGATTCTTTGTTCGGCCTCCTTAGTATGAATAAAAACACAGTGCTCAGGTCCTGACTGCTTCAAAGTGCTGATGAAAGAAATAACATGCAGATCAAAAGAAAATGGATGAAATTAATTTTTTTTAGTGTTCTTTTTTCCCTCTCATATCGTTATTCATGTCCCCTTGACTCCGTTGTTCCGTAATCTATATATACTGTATATACATAATTGAAGAGAAAAAAACCCCATTTGCTTCCTATGTAAAGCCAATAATGAGTGAGTGGGGGATGTGAGGAGAGCAACATGTCGACTATCCGCATGAAGTGAGAATGAGCAACTTTGTTTTTGTGTCAACCCCAACGGAGGGCAAGAGAATGCCACGGAACAGCAGAATATGAGTGAACATGTCGAAAACGTTTCATATTTCATCATCAACAAATGCTTTCGAGAGAGCGCGTGTTTTTGTCCCGCTGAGGAGGGAAAAGAAGCGGGGGCGGGGGGGGGGGGGGGGGCGGCCATCCTAATTGGGACCGGGGCCAAATCCCCACCTCACAGGTCAATCAGCTCTGTCATGAGGTTAAGTGCAACGTAACAAATAAACAAACAACCGCTCTGCTGCAATGACAAGCGCTTCTCTTTCTATGGACGTATACTGTCAAAATGAGGCGAGCCAAGATGAGGAGGGTGAACAAATTGAGGTAATAGTGCAGTGCTGCTCTGAAATGGAACAAAAATAAAACCCCAAAACAAAACACGAAAATACTGTTTCTGGTTGCAACTTCCTGCGCAGAAAGAGATGAGGTGATCTTGAGACGCTAACACCTGCGGTGTTGAGCGGTTGAGAGGTGGAGGTCGGAATTCACATCAATGAGAGGGGCAGTTGGGGTGGAGCGGGCGACAGCTGAAATGATCCAAGGTTGACACTGCTACCTTTAACGCGGTATTCCAAATTCACACGCCATACCTTTTTCTGTTGCAAAGATTAAAAAAAAAAAAGGAACAGAAAGTTCAAATGCCAGTTGCCGGTGTCAACTGACAACTGCCTGGCTTCTTCCTGT
The DNA here is from genome assembly GCA_018466805.1 of Hippocampus abdominalis. NCBI lineage: Eukaryota > Metazoa > Chordata > Actinopteri > Syngnathiformes > Syngnathidae > Hippocampus > Hippocampus abdominalis. Next base: position 2,444,419 of record CM031711.1, read on the forward strand.
GTGCACAAAGAACTGTGCAGATTGTACATACATGACATGCCCCCCCTTCCCCCAACGCCGCTTCAGCATCTCGAGGTGGTTCACAACATTTTCCTGATTAGGCTGATTCGGAAACTCGCCCTCACCAATGTTGTAGCACAGTGTTGATACAATAAGACATGGTTGGATTTGTTTGGAACTGGGCCAGACACCTGAGGTTCTTGAACACTCGAACACAAATGCAGTCTTTGTAGCACACCTGTCAAGTGAAGTTCGACATCCCAGAAAGCTGACACCCTTTTTCCTTTCTTTGTTTTTGAAACAACTAGTGCAAGACGTGTTGAGTCCAGTCGGGGAAGGACCTCCAGTTTGTTTTGAATCCGTCTCGACGAGAAAGCAAGAGGCCCAGATGGTCCGTGTACCTGTGCGATTGTCCTGCTCACGAGGCTGAGGGTCTCAACATGACGTCCACACCATGTTTGCATACACCCAACCCGGCAAGTGTTGCGTGTGAGGATGCTGAATCATCTTGTCAAGATGCTGGGAAAATGCTAATAATGGCTCAGTACATTGCTTTTGTCTTCTCTCCACCGCATGTTTTTGTGACACACACACACATATGCACACACATGTGTGTGTGTGTATGTATGTATGTATATATATATATATATATAATGTATATATATATATATATATATATATATATATATATATATACATATACATACATACAGATATACATATATATATACACACACATATATATATATATATATATATATATATATATATATATATATATATATAGTACTATACAAGGTATAAAAAACACTGACCCATAATGAATTTGTTGTTTCTGGGGGATTTTACAGTGAAAAGGGAAAATGTTCACCATGAAATAATTTGTCTCAGTGGAGGTGGGACATCTTTAAAAAAACAAAAAACAAAAACAAAGAGGACCCTGCTGGGAAACGACGAGGAGGCAGATGACGGGCTCCATCCTCTCCGTTATTATGTCATTTGATGCGGAGCTTCTAGCATTTCCATGAGGAAAGTGTCGATGGGCGTGTCGCCTATGAGTTTGAAGAAGAACAAGTGTTCCAGACACTTGAGGCCGATGGAGCGCAGCGCCGGTAACCTCAGCAGCAGCTTGGCGAATCTGTCACACAGCCAGGTGATGAAGTTAGTGAGGGGGGGCGGGTGGAGGGAATGTTCAGATCAGGTTCCACTGAGCAGTATGGTTCACTTTGGCTCAGCGTGCATTTATCAGAGTCAGAGGTCATTTGCTCTGTCAAGAGGGTCTGGGCTATATTTCATTCTTTTTCTTCTCAAAATACAGTTTGTAGAAAAGTAGAAAAAAGGTTGAGAGGAACGATTTCTGCTATAATAGAGATCAGGGATGGGCTGCCGGTGACCCGCAACCATGTACTAATCCTTTCATGCACAAATAATGATAACCTGGAACCTGATAACACGATAGGCTGTCCACTGTAGTAACCACTGTCCCTGAGAAGGTTAAAAAAATGCATTTGTCTTGATTCTTGTTTTTTGGGGGTCGGGGGGGGGGGTGAAGCAAAACCTTATTTTTCATGGAAAATGTATTTTTAGCAATTGAGGTCAACGTCCACTTCACAGCTCTCTCAGCCTTCCAGTGTTGACGTTTGAAGGTACAGTCAAACCTCGATTTTCGAACATCACGGTTCTCGACCTAATTCGGTTTTCGACCAAAAATTTTGAGTTTTTTATGCCTCGGATGACGACCAAATTTCGGTTCTCGAACAAACTGAGCGCACTTGAATGCACCATTTGACTCCTCTCGCCTTCCTTACACAAGGAAGTGATGCGTCCTCGTGTTGCTTTCCATTGTGAGCAGACGTGTTTAATATTTAATTATATTATATTTTTTATTATTTTTTATTTATATTTTTATTTTTATAAAATAAAATATTGATATATTTATATTATATTATATATAAAAGTAATTAATATTTAACATTTTTATTTTAAAAAGAGCGTGGTTTCGGTTTTCGAACAGCCTTCTGGAACGGATTATGGATGAAAACCGAGGTTTGACTGTATACTGAAATTGATCTAGAACCGTCACTGTGGCAGTGACATGGCAGCCCCTTCAGATTGATGAACTATTCGGTTAAATATTATTCCCTGACTAGCTCTGGCACACACAATGTGTTCTGGCAAAATAAAGAAATGGGGGGGGGGGGGGTATAATTTCCTTTCAAGGATGTTCCGTCGGTTCTCAATAGGCTTGAGGTCAGGGGATGGTCATGGCCACACTGTGAAGTTTTTTTCTCCTTTTTAAACCCAGAGCAGCAAAAATTTCAATGGTATTATTTGCAGCATGGAATGGTACATTGTCTTGCATTTAAAAGATTTTATTGCACGGTAGGAAATGACCAGTGGGAAACTCCGGCAAGTCTTTTTGACTTTTAAATTGTAAGCGTGTGTTATACCTGCCAGGTTGCTCGGGGTACTTGTGTTTGCAGTAGGCCTCTAAAGACGCGTAGACTTTCTCTCTGAGAGCTTCTACCTCACTTGGGTTTGACAGACCTTTGGAGTCTGGGAAGAGACACACACACACAAATGACAACTCAGCGACAACACGAAAATAAACTTATTTATACTTGAGGGGTTACCATTTATGATTTCAGATTGAAGGCAGACCACTGTTATGAAAGTGGCATTCAATTTCTGAGCTCTATGGAATGGGATTGTGAAACACAGATGAAGGGCAGGAATTTGCGATCAACAAGTTGAGCTTTAACCTCCCGGCCCTTTGAGGACCTTTTGTACCTCGTATTCTGTGCAATTAGCACTCCTCTTTAATGACATTGTTGACTAAATGTGGAGATGAAAAACAAAAAAACAAAAACGTTTATCACCAATGGCTGAACTCAAGATGACACACAGTGAGAATGAAACGCTCCTTTTATTTTTTCTGTCAGAACAATCTGGCGAACTCTAATTAACAATAACTGAGGCAACGGAGTGAAGTGGGGCCACCAGGCCCGGCGGAGTCTCCCAACAAAAGTGGAACACAGAGGATCAGTGTGTCTGGTGTGGTCTAATCCACATTGGCCTCAGAGGGAGGGAGAATCCCACACTGGGTCCTGTTGATGGTTTGGTTTAATGGGTTACATTGACAAGACAGCATGTTGTTGGTTTGTAACATGCAAAACATGGAGCTCAGGTCAGAAAAGTTGTTGTGGCAGGCTTTGTTTCACGAGGAAATCAGGCTACCCGAAAGATGTCCAATTCAAGAACTGAATTGCAGTGTGTCCACTTTTCTTTCAACCAGCCACTGACAACTCAACATCGGCCAAAATTGTTATTTTAGGACACATTTTCTCAAAGGGTTGGGAAGTGGGCGTGTAGAAATTGCAAATTGCAAAAACTTTGAAAAAGCTAAAACAAATACAGTGGTACCTCTACTTAGGATTGTCTCTTCATACGAAATGTTCAAGTTATGAAACGCCTCAACAGGAAAATATTGTCTCTTGTTACGAAAAAAAAATAAATTCAAGATACGAAAGGTAAAAATACAGTATGGGCTGGTACTCGCAGCTCCGAGTTCCCTGAACACACCATACCTAGAGCTGCTCTGCCATTGGCTATTACCGAGCATCATCCTGGCATCCCATTGGCTAAGAGGGACGTCTACTGTACGTGTCTATGTGTGTAGATAAACAGATATGTGTCTATGCAGCGTCCTCGTCATTCGCCCCTCGGGCCATGAAGCGTTACGATAGTTTTATGTAAATGTGAATCACCCAGAAAATGTGTTCATGTTTGCCTTGGACATTTACAAATGATTGTTAAAAGCTGACAAAAGCAAACGTCATTGGATCAGTTCTTTACAAAACGCCAGGCAAAAACCACTTCTGAGAGAGAACATGAACTAAAGAGGGCAAAAAACAATGAAGACATAGTTAAAAGTTAAATGACCATCATTTTTATTCTTTATTCTTTTTTTCGTTATGCACAACTCTCATTTATTGTGCAATAATCTAATTGTAATATGTATTTGTTACATATTTTGATGCATTTTTATGCTTGACAAAACATTTATGTCTGAATTTTGGGGGGGCTTGGAACGGATTAGAGCATTTACATGGAAAACGTGTCTCTACTCACAAATTTTCTCGTTAAGAAATTTCATCCGGAAGCTATTAATTTTGTAAGTGGAGGTACCACTGTTAAAAAAAACTTAAAACTTAAAATCACATTTTAAAAAAAAACATTGAAAAATTATATAACTATTTTAATACACAGCATCATTTTTAACAAAGGGGTCATTTTTGAATACAGTAAACATTCCCATCCCCGGAATTCTATGAAAAGGAATATCCTTCACCCGTAATAAAAACCTATGCATTAACATTTTGACTACGATATTACATGTTACCGGAACTACGTAAGCGGAAATTCCACTAGCCGTAACCCGGATGGAGACGTCATGCAGCGGCAGCTTAAATACACGCAACGCTCCACCCGATACGCGGAAAGACACCAACGGAGACACCTTTTCACTTCGCATTTTTTGATAATCAGATTCGAAACGACGACGTGTAAGTGAGTTTTTATTGGCGTGCGTTTTACTGTAATTGCGAACGATTTCTAACTTTATCCACTTACGTCCTGTTGATCGCGGCACTAGCTAAAAAAGCAACGCCCACTCATCACAACTGGAGAAGATGGAAGAAACGTGTTTGCTTCGCCGTTTATGTCATCGAATTCGAAACGACTATGTGTCAGTGACTTTTTATTGGCGTGCGTTTTACTGTAATTGCGAACGATTTTAACTTTATTTACTTTCGTCCTGTAGATCATGGCATAGAAAACGAGGAAGAACCCAACAAAACAAAACAACCCAAAATAGACTCATTTTTTCCCAAGACTGAAAAAAATCAACATTAAAATACTGTACATACTATACTGTGTTGTGGTTTTTTAAATCTACACCTGTACTGTATACTGTACTGCTGTTTTTGTTATCTAAACAGTTTTTGGACAGTATATTTTTGCATTTTATTGCTTGTGTTGTTACACATGCAGTTTTCAACATACTTGCAGGTTCATAAAGGACATGTACCATGCTCATTTCCCAAAAGAGGAATTTCTGTTATAAGGACAGATTGGACAGCGCAAACATGAGTCCGTACTAGAGAATATTTACTGTATCACATTTTGGGAAGCACTGGACTGTGAAAATGAAGAGTAATTCAGCCTAGGCATGTGCAAGAACGTTCCAAACCAAAACAATCATGTTGGAACACGGAAGCCCTTGTGGTGTTTGTGCTTAAAATGCTTCTCCACCAAAGTGTACTGCGTGAAGCACATACACAATGACACATCAGTCCCTCAAAGTTTCAGAAGCAAACGCGGGAGACGTATTTTTGTGAAGGCTACGTAGAATCGCTTTTGGTTGAATCTTTCTACTCATCTCCCTGTTGCAAATTAGTACATAGCCGAAACCTCTTTATTCACTTCAGTTCATTCTTTCCCAACTCAAGTGTGCATTTGCCCATCAAAAATGCCTCACATAAAAAATCCGTCAACACTCTTACCAGAGCTGATCCGGGTACAATTTTTTTAACCCGTTTTTCGTCATCTCAGATAAGTAAATACAGTCAAACCTCGGTTTTCGTCCATAATCCGTTCCAGAAAGCTGTTCAAAAAGCGGAATTGTTCGAAAACCGAAACCACGCTCTTTTTAATATAAAAATGTTTACTGAACACGTCTGCTCACAATGGAAAGCAACACGTTCCTCGTGTAAGGAAGGCGAGAGGAGTCAACTGGTGCATTCAAGTGCGCTGTTTGTTCGAGAACCGAAATTTGTTCGTCATCCGAGGCATAAAAAAAAATCGAAATTTTTGGTCGAAAACCGAATTGGTCGAGAACCGAGACGTTCGAAAACCGAGGTTTGACTGTACTTGGTCTGCAACAGTTCTCCCATTTTCCGGCAGCGTCTCAAAACTGCAAAACACCAAAAGCGACATATTCCAGGTCCACAGGAGGTTTCAGACATGTCTCTGCTGTTTTTAACAGGTTTTAATTTCTCGGATCCTTAGTGTTTCCACGTTCAATCAAGCAAGGATGAAAAGACCGTGTTGTTTGCGTATAGCTTCCTGAAAAGAAAAAAAAAACACTGAAAAGCTCACTCCTAGATTACCTGGGTTGAAAAGGACTATAGCTCGAAGGCACCCCAGTTCTGTCTTATCCATCTGCATATCCCGCATCTTGGACACCAGCTCTGTGAGCACTCTGCACCAAAGACACAAAAAAGGTGGAGATAAAAAGATATAACGTGTTATAAGCGAAAATTAGTTCACGTAAAAGGTGTCTCATTTCTGATCAAACCGATTGCAAAGGATAAACACATGCTCATAAACGGTCACAGCTCTCTTCCAAAAAAGTCATTTGATTTAGCGCAGCTGTGTCACGGTAGCAAAGTCACAGAGCGAAAGTGTGTGTAATGTGTGACATCACTGGGAGGGAGCGTCGGCACGTTCCCTCGCCCTTGTCTGCCAAAGTCACACCCCTCTTCATTCGGGTTGCCCCGCCGCCCTCACGTTCTTTTTGAGCGGAGTCAATTGTGACTCATGAGCTCATTGTGATTCAATTCGCTACGAGGAACAACGCAGAAAAAAGAAAAAAAGAACAGACAGAGGTGTTTATGATCATCTGTTTCGTTTAAATGAGCGAGACAGCGAGAGGGAGCGGTTTCGATAAATAAACATTATCGGCTCTGTGTATCTTAAAGCGCGCCACACTTATTACAGAGCTGTCATTTTTCCTGAGGCCGTGACTGGCGAAGATATTGACAGATGACGCCAACGCTGCTATTAATCCTACTGCCAGTTTTTTTTTTTTTTTTTTTTTTTAATCTCCCGCTCAAGGATGATCCAAGCGGCAAAACAACAGACACTCATGAGCCACTTCATTAGACACGCTCACAGAATCAAATTCCAGGACAAGAGGCGCAACAAATTCCGTTCACAAATGACATGGTATTTGATTTCCTCTTCAAATAAGATAGAAGAAGTGTGCGAGGTGACATTGCTAACTGCAACTACAATTACAACTTCTCCGAGTGTCAATCGAAAACGGAGCGTTTTTGTGTTTGTAAAGGCAAGATTTTGAACGCGGCTTTTCTAGTGGATCTCATTCGATTGCGCGGCGGTCGGTAACGTTGTGAATGAGATCAAAGCAGCATGTTTCCATTTTACAGAAAACCGCAAGATGCAAATGCTTTGCAGCGTAAATCATCGAAAAAACGCGTATGCTCAACAGATGCTGCAGCCGCCTGTGAGATATTAGCCTGTGACAGTTTGTTGACCTGAAACATCAACAGCAGTCACCGGGGGTCCTTCACCGGAATGGCTTTTTATTATAAACCCCCCCTCCCCGTGCCCTTTAGCGTTGGGCATAATTAATTATTCTAACACACTGTCAACGAGGAATTGTTTTGATTGTTTAGTGCCGAAGAGGAATTTGCTGTGAGAGAAGATACATGAATAAAGTAATTCAAACAGCACAAATAATTAAAAACACGCATGCCAATAAAAAATGACAGTGGAGCCTCTAAAGTAAAACATGAAAACAAAACACTTTCTTAACTTTATAGATGATAAAATGCAGTGGAGTGGCTTTGCATATGCCCCTAAAGTATTTCCATATTACCTTATTGGCCCGAATATAAGACGGCCCTGATTTTAAGACGACTCCTTCTTTTTCAAGACTCAAATTTGAAAAAAGACTTTTTGAACACCAAATTAATTTTTATACAGAAAATAATTACAGTACATCTGAAACAAATGATTATAACAATATATTTGAGAGAAAAAGCATGCTATTTTGCCTCATTCAAATCTTAATATCTGAACATTTAAATATGTAAACTATTATTTTCTTCTGTTTTCTTTCTTACCGCTATTTTAAATTTTTCTTGTTCGTGCTACCGCTATTTTTATTTTTATTCTTTGTGACAGGGGTTCGCTTTGGCCTGGGGAGTCAAGTTCAGCATTCACTTCAATGGTATCTGGCGCCATCTAGCGCCGTGAATGGGAATAATGTCTAGACCCCGAATATAAGACGACCCCCATTTTTTCAGTCTTATTTCAATGCAAAAAACACCGTCTTATATTCGGGCCAACACGGTAATTTAATTATCACAATTAAAGCAGGGTGATCTTGTACGTGTCGATATTTTCCACAAAATATTGATTCATTTCATGAATCTGTTCTACCTCGCTTAGAGAAAAAACAAATGACAATCGCATTATTCAAAAATAAATGAAGCATCTCCCCCTACTGGTTGAAATATTTTTCTCAGCATTAACTGGGATCAACAAAAATATATATTTATCAATAAATATGATTTTCTTTAAATATACAGGCCTGCCAACGCAATAATAGAATATATTTGTACTTATGCCACTCGGCCCCCGTCAAAATCTTTTGTTGATGCTGTGTCGCAGTGTTTTTCTTTTTTTTTCAATGTACAGTAATCCCTCGTTTATCGCGGTTAATGGGGACCAAAACCACCCACGATAAACGAAAATCCGTGAAGTAGCGACCAATAAACATATTATTAAAAAAAACTTTTTTTTTTAAAGTCCGCAAAAAGTCCGCAAACGGTCCGCGAGAAGCTGCAAAACAACAGTGAGTCACATAGAGCAACATATACAGTACTCCATGTATATGAAAATATATATATATATTTGTTTTTATGAATATGTTTGAAAAAATCCGCGATGCACTTAAGCCGCAATAAACGAACCACGAAATAGCGAAGGATCACTGTATGCCTTTTGCACCGTTGTAGGACAGTGCCCCAGCGTCAGTCTTGTTTGACTTTACAGGTTCCACTGTTTTTTTTTGTGATGTAGTAACGCTTAAAAACATTGACGGACATCCTAAACAGGCAGGTGAAATCTGCTTCAATTCAGATGAGACAACCCCCCCCCTTCCCCCACAGACCTGTCAAAGATGGCTCCCACTCCAGCACTATGGGCGCTGTTGCGGTGTACGTGCAGCCCGGTCGCCAACAGGATCCCGTCTTTAACAGTGATCGAACGGTGCGAAAATGACGCAATGAGGAGTTCATTCCAACCTGCGGCAAAAAGATGGTGAGAGGGATTGAGGAAAAGTGTGAAGTAATGGGAGAAAACAAGCAAATCCTGGTACAAAAGTTCACGCTGCTTTCAGGCTAAATGAAACTGACAACAAAAGGGTGGGTGTAGAGGGAGGTGGGGGTTGCGGGGGGCTGCAATGATTCAATTAAGCTGCGTGGTGAAAGCGCTCAGGGTTCTCAAGCGCCGGCATCGGGTTATTACTAAGACATTGGATTCATACTTTCTGAAGAGACAGGCGTGTAAAAGGGATGAACCGTGGCTGCCAAGGCGATAAAGACAACAGGCTTGATGTGCCAAAGCAGGGGCTTGACACCGAGAGCACCGAAGACACAAGACGCTGATCTTTGAGTGACGGGGCTCCTTTAACAGTTCTGCCTGGCAACACTCGCCTCTTCTCCCCAGAGTTGAGTTCGGTACGAGAGGAGCCGGGTTTTCTTTTTATCTGTGATGCAGCAGAACTAAAGGGGTTATTTATAGAAAACCTGAGAGCTGAGAGGAGACGAGCTCTCTGGAATAACGTCTCGCTCGCTCGCTCTGCTTAGCTGAAGTCTCTCCATCACTTGTGTGTGCACAGCATAAAGACTGATGGGAGGATGCTTTTTTTTTTTTTTCCTGGGGTGTGTAATAGCATTTATTTTCCTCAAGGTGGATTAGGAATATGATGGTGTAATTTGGAGCGACAGGCAGCCAACGGGGGCAATGTGCTGGGAGACCCCGATAGACTCTCCTGCAATGTTGGTGAATGGAGAAGTGACAGACAAGTGGCACTGTTTGAAATCCCGACTTGTATGATCATGAGCATCGCCACAAATATCAGAAGACTGAGTTCTAGTTTGCCTCTTGGTTGAGTCACAGGAAATTGAGAGCAACACGTGGCTGTGATGAGTGTGGGAACTAAGGGTAAACTATTCTACTGTTTGGTATTGAAAACACCACATTATGTTGCAGCAATTAATGAAGTGGGATTCAAGCGGCAATAATAGAGTCAGCTAACTTGGGGAAAATACATACTTTGACAAAAGTATTGGGACACCTTAGATCGCCGTTGATGTGAAATGCCATCATTTGCCATTTTTTTTTTTTTTTTAAATGGGAATGGGAGGAGAAAGGTCTTGGTCAACTCTGGTTTGATCATTTAGCCGTGACAGTCCGTTCATCTATCCATTTTCAATACCGTTTATCCGGAACATTGTAGCGGGGAGTTACTGGAGCTTATTCTAGCAGACTTTGGGCAGAAGACAGACTACACCCTAAACTGGTCAACAGTCAGTGGCAGGGCACATATAGAGACAACACGCATTCAACAGTTGCCATGCATGGTTAATCAACCTACTGTCAAGAGTTGTTGGATGAGCCCTAAAGTTGAAATTGCTTCAATCCAGATTCTATGAAAGCAAAAGTGACTCACCCATGCAACGGTGGTCTTTTGGCAAATCAGAGTCAAATGAAGAATAAATACATACATACAAAGGAAGATAAAAAAAAGTAAGTAGGCTCGCAAATAATACAGTATAAGTGACAGTTTTGAGTAAATATTTTCGGGGGGTGAGGGGTTTACTATATAGTGGAATGGCTGGATTGAATGTCGATTAAAAATGCCAAAATGAACCCATAATTGTGAAGGATCCAAACAGAACAAGCCCAAGCTGCGGACCCAAACATCCATCCATTTTCAACACCGCTTATCCCGAACATTGTCGCGGAGCCTATTCCAGCAGACTTCGGGCAGAAGGCAGACTACACCCTAAACTGGTCGACAGTCAGTCTCAGGGTACATATAGAGACAAACGACCATTCAGATCCACAAGCACACTGTGGGAAACGATGCCACGCCGCCCGCACACTAGTCCGGCGAGTGTACCACTACACCATCAGCGACTAGCTGTAAAAATCAAAAACAAAATAATAATAATAATAACCATGGACTGCATATGGCAGAACTCTTTTGGATGAGATCATTGTGTGTCACAACAATGAGTAGGTTTCCAAAACATGGAAGACACTTGGAAATGCTCCAAGAAAATTGTGATTGATCGATCAATGTGTTTGTCAGGTTAACGCTACTATAAAGAGTATCACAAAGGAGAGAAAAGATGACTGATGAGATTATTTTAGTTTGTAAGTAGAAGCGATGACATAGTGTACGACTATAGACACACACACATGCGCACAAACGCACACACACACACACACATGCATGGCACGCATGCAAGCACACACACTACTAAATACAACTACTACTACTACCACTATTAGATAGAGGGCAAATAGTAAAGGTTGTCAAGTGTAAAATTGTTACATAAGTAATGCATTGCAAATACATTATTTGACATTATGAGCAAGTTTTAGTGGTTGCTGGCATTTTGTTTTTTTAATAGTTCACTGGAGAGAAAATCATTAGCAACAAAGTCATGGCTGTGCCTGAAATACATCTCACAAAAAGCTTGTTTTCTGTGTTTGGGTGAAACCAATCCATGTTTTACTTGAAAAAAAAATGGAATACGCTAGAAACAAACGAGTCGAATCCTTCATGTAGTAGCGTCTGTGTTGACATAGAACAATGTTTTTGGAAACTTGATAGATCAGTAAGGATGCTCTAAATTGGGAGGCACTTAAGAGGTCTGTTTTCTGAAAATAGAAAATTGGAGTCGAGGGTTGTGGTCTGTGGGAGAGTTAAGTTTTCCCCACCAAACCCAGCCGTAGCCTTTAAAACATGGCTGAAGAACTTGCCTCCAGAGTTCCTGAAACTTTAGAAAGCACAACCCTCCCAACCCCGCACTCCGGCTTGCTGGGTAAATAAATGAGACAGTGGTTTCCGGAATCGAAACAGACATCGTTCTTATGAATCAAGTACACTTCTTTCGACTTCCTGTGGAAGCTTTCTGCGGTCAAAATGAACCATATGCTCAAGATTCAACCTGCGCTCTCATTGATGCAAAATATGTGTCCCATGACTTCATCCGTCATATGTCTATGAATTGTAGAAATTACATTCTGTCTGTTCTTAAATCTAACAATAATCCTAAAAATTGCCATTGTGGATGAGTTAGGTCGGGGGTTGGCAACCCAAAATGTTGAAAGAGCCATATCGGACAAAAAAACCCAAAAACAAATATGTCTGGAGCCGCAAAAAATTAAAAACCTTCTATTAAACTTACAATGAAGGAAACACATGCTGTATGTATGTAGGAGACTGGACTGTCTCAGAATTGTTTGTTATTCATTCCTTTGTTGTGTGTTAATTCACAAACGCCCCTATAGAATTTATTTTGTAATTTCCTCGCTTGATTTTTTGTTTTGGTGCCTTATTTTCGCTTTTCTTCGTATTAGTGAAGTGATCATTATTTCCGTTCTTCTGAGGCTGTCTTTGAACGCCTCTCGGGTCGAACGAGAAGAGAGAAGGCACGGAGTCGGACGCAGATGTGTCTGAGTTTGTCGAGACTGTTAAAAGCATAAATAAAGTGTATGTTTTAAAAAAAAAACAACACCACAGCTTTCCTTTTTCGGAGCTGCAACATGTATCTTTATCTATTTGAGCTATATTAGCCTACCATCAAAATATTTTTCCATTTTCAAACATTTTTTATAAAGCTCCAGGGGGCCACTAAATGCCGCTAAAGAGCCGCATGTGGCTCTGGAGCCGCTCTTTGCCGCCCCCCGAGTTAGGTAGACAAAACATTTGAGTGGATTTTGAACTGACCTGCTCGTAGAAGGATGACCTGGTCGTCCAGTGGCAGCTCCGAAAAGTGGGGAATCCTCTTGGCCCACTCAACCAACGTAAAGAGCTGTTTGTCCGCAGCCTGACAGATATTTGTCACCGGGTCGTTTGGCTGAAAGGAAGGAAAGACAGAAATACTTAAAGTTGGGCATTTATAGACCAGATTCAATTCTCATTCAATGTATTATTTTTGATAAAAGAGATTTTATATATAGCAGTGTTTCAATCATTACAGAAACAAATGCAAAAATAAAATTATATTGGGGATTACCTGTCAAATTTATGGGCAGCTGTGGCAATAGGCTTACATTGGGTGGTTGTCTAATATGTCTTAAGCACCATTTCTATATGAACAGTGCAGAAAAAAAGACTTTCACGAAGCAGGCTTTTTTTTTCCCCTTTTTTTGTGGTTCTTTAAGCAGACACAAAGCAGCTGTTTGGACCATTAATGGAGCTCAAGAGGCCCAAGCTGACATTTCGCAACAGGGCTACGGAGCTTTAATGTGACTTTTTCTGCAGATTGGTCATGGCTCCACTGTTTTTTTAGACATCCTTTACATGTTGAAAATGCCACCATTTCCGTGGCAGAGAATCAGATAGAGACCGAAAATAAAACCAGGCGGTTCTTGGAAGTGGGGCGGATAAAGGTCACACTGCCTTTGTCCATTTCGCTGGCAAAATAGGAACACCGGCTAGTTTCTGCGCGAATTAAAATGCCCGCATGAATCAAGCAGTCATCTTATTGATTTCATTTCATTAGAGCCACTCAAGTTATGAGAGCGGATGAGCATAAAAGCTTGCAGATAGGATCACGCAAATGAACACCGCTATTATTTTTCAAGTACTTTACGTAAGACACTGAAAAAAAAGGCTTTTATCGAGCCTTTCTTCACTTTGGGAAAACATGGAGAATGATCTGCTGTTAGTTTCATCAAATTTAAAGATGCATTCACATGTACATTACTCTTCCTCTCGTGAATCTGTGGGGAACACAAAGGTATGTCGCATGTAAACAAACCTATGCAAGGGGAGTCTCTTTTATACTTTGTATAAAAGCCGTTTTTCTTTTTCCCCCCCATATCACCGTTTTGTATATATGGCACATACAAAATTCCGATCTACCAGATTCGAGCGATAATGAGTCTGTGTGTGAGCTTTTATTTAAAGAGATGTGCTGAATAAGGAGCACAATTGAGGTTAGCGTGGTGGTGTGGCCCTCCAAAAGTGCTTCAACAAATGGGGAAATTTATTGGCCACCCCTTCACTTTTGGAACAAACCTTTTGGGACATGGAGTCATGAAAAGTGGGGGGGGGGGAAATATATTAGAAATGAAAGTTGGGTCCGGAACTTACTGGATAATGTGTTTTACAATTAATTAGGTCATTGAATGTACTCCTTCACTTTACATAATACTTCGGATACGGTGAAATAATTGTCCAAACACTTGTTAAGAACCTCTGGAAACAAAGACGGAGCACACCCATGTGTATTTTAAATGAGGTAAGTCTACTTAAGTTCCAAGTATCCCCGTGTGAACTCGCACACGAACATAATCGGCAGAACCTCCCTAGTTTCTTTCTCCAAAGCCTGTTGATCGATTCTAAAAGCTTGGAGGATCCAAACTATCAACTGCACCTCTCAAGAGGAGATTAGTTCAGGATGAAGGAGAAAGCGTCCCTCCACTCACGTCCTCCTTTTGTAACACACAGACCAGAGACATCGCTGTCTGTCCTCCGTATTCCCTCCCTTCGGTGTGAAACTCACACTGACTGCTCAATATCACAGAGTGGAAACCAGGAATAAAAAAAAAAAGTTAGAGCAGACACAAAGACGACACTCTTGGAAAATGAAAGTGGTGTCGTATTCTTCAGTGGGAGAGTGAATACGGGCAACTCATGAATATTGCAGCATCTGATCTCCTTGGGAGATGCGGTCGCTGTAGTTGGGCATGACGGATATCGTGAGACGCTCTTCCTCTCAAAAGCACGTAAACAAATCGGCTAATTCATCGCAAAAAAAAAAAAAGGGGCAGACCCGGTCGAAACAAAAAGGCGACCACAATGTGTCTCAACAGTGCAAAGCAGTTGAAATTCTCCTCTTACACAAGTTGTCGTTAAAGACAACGAGCCTCATGAATGCTGCATGACTATCTGAGCGGTGTTTACACTGACCCGGTTTCTTTGCCACTGTTTGGGAAGATGACAGGGGAGTTTTCCTGCAGCAATCCTCGGGCATCGCATTGCTGTAGTCACTGTTCAAGTGTCAAAGTAGCATTTAGGATGCGATTTGGTCACAATGGAGGGGCCCATTTTGAGCTACGGAGGGGTGGAGCTCCAAGAAGTATCAATTTCACTACCGTTTAGCAAGTCCTTCCATTGCGAGTGACAAACAATACGTAATGGTAATGAAAAAAAAAAAAGTTTTATGCAAGCTAGGGGGGGGGGGAAATGCCGGGCATGCACATTCTCCTCTAAAAATTCCATCGCTTGAGGAGAAAGATTTTGCTTTCAATTTTTCATTATTCTCCTTGAACCAGCCTATAAGAGCGCGATAACAAGGAGAAAATTGGATGCTCAACACATCAGCATGGAAACGAATTACTCATGTGTCCTACTTTTTTTTTTTTTTTGGGAAACTCATACGTCAGGAGTAGGGATGAATCATCATTTAATTATCATTTAAATAACACAACACTTCTTGCTGATATTTCGATGAGGAACAGCTGCAGCTTTACAGAAATATGAGCATAGACATTTGACATCCAGAAAACAAAAACAAAAACAAAAAAACACCTGCAGCATTCGGTAAGTAAAGTGTCTCCCCTATCTTAAGGAGAGCCCCCTCCTTATCTGACTGGACACACATTACTAACACGTGTTTAATTTCTGTTCTAGGTCACCATGAGATAAACACACTTGATTCAACTTGGCCAGACCCCAGCCATTAGGCGGCGGTGGTGGCCCATTCATGCTTGTGCACTCATGGTCCGGGCCTTGTGATTAATTACAGCACGGGGCACTGCTTCTCAATGGAGATCTTGCAGGAGAGAATGGGGGAGGAGGGGGGGGGGGGTGGTCGTGAGGTAGGGAATGTGACTTGTGGTCAAGACAGCCTGCAAGGCAGTTATTTTGCTCAAAGTTTGATTAAGGGACTGTTATCCAAAATTGGGATCTCAGAGGTAGCTAAGCGTGCATTTTTAAGTACAGCACAGCCTCAAAGGGGAGTTCTTTATCTTACCACACAAAGCAATGTACAGATACATTTGATGAATTCATCACGCTACAATAAAATACAGCGGAGACTCAAAATGTGAACGGCCTTGAGGGCGTACTATTAATAATTCAACCCATTTGGCACACTTTTCTCTGCCACCCCACCAAGATCCATACATTCATTAGCTAAACCGCTTCTCTTCACGAGGGTCGCGGGCGTGCCGGAGCCGA
The DNA here is from genome assembly GCA_018466805.1 of Hippocampus abdominalis. Classification (NCBI taxonomy): domain Eukaryota; kingdom Metazoa; phylum Chordata; class Actinopteri; order Syngnathiformes; family Syngnathidae; genus Hippocampus; species Hippocampus abdominalis. The sequence continues at coordinate 2,460,716 of CM031711.1, forward strand.
TCCCAGCTGTCTTCGGATGGTAGGCGGGGGACACCCTGAACTTGTTGCCAGCCAATTGGAGCCCCACCAAGATTTTATTCTATAAGAAGGAGCATCTCAGCGACACGAATGGGACTCATAGTCAAAGCCAGAAATGCAAGTTTCACCAAATTCTTTGGTAAAGTAGAGTGTTATAATACGGTTGAATTTTAACCTCTTTTGTATACATGACTTCCGGGTTGGGTGAACGCTGGCGCGTTTGGCTGCCGATGCTCAACCCGCATTGTGTTTTATTGTTCTTGTTCCTGATTGTAAAGTGTCCTTGGGTGTCTTGAAAGGCGCTTACAAATAAAATGTATTATTATTATTATTATTACATGATAAGAATAGTACCATGTCCCCTCAAAGAGCAATATATAAAATAATAAAACATGTCACGATGCTGTAGTGAAGTCTCACAGTATGTACTCTGTGCAACGTAGCATGGAGGTGAACAATAGGAGCACTCGAAACTTGAGTTTGGACTGCTGTCTGTAATCAAGCAAATGTATTATGAATGCATAAACTTTTATTAACCACTTCATTATATTCACCACCGATAATAATACAGGCAAACCTCGGTTTTCGAACGTCTCGGTTCTCGTCCAATTCGGTTTTCGACCAACAATTTAGAGTTTTTTATGCCTCGGATGACGAACAAATTTCGGTTCTCAAACAAACTGAGCGCACTTGAATGCACCATTTGATTCCTCTCGCCTTCCTTACACAAAGAAGTGACGCTTCCTCGTGTTGCTTTCCATTGTGAGCAGACGTGTTCAGTAAACATTTTTATTTTAAAAAGAGTGTGGTTTCGGTTTTCGAACAGTCTTCTGGAACGGATTATGGACGAAAACCGAGGTTTGACTGTAATAATAAAAATAATAACAAATAATGTGTGTAATGCTAAATTTCTGATTACACTTGTAAATCTTTAGCCGGTCCGTTCATCTTCAATGCTCACTTATGCTAACATTGATGACCAGAAGACTGTATTTTCTCAGTCGAACTACAGTCAAACCTTGGTTTTCGTCCATAATCCGTTCCAGACGGCTGTTCGAAAACTGAAATTGTTCGAAAACCGAAACCACGCTCTTTTGAAAATAAAAATGTTTTTGAACACGTCTGCTCACAATGGAAAGCAACACGAGGAAGCGTCACTTCCTCGTCTACCCGAGGAAGCGTCACTTCCTCGTGTAAGGAAGGCGAGAGGAGTCAAATGGTGCATTCAAGTGCGCTCAGTTTGTTCGAGAAACGAAATTTGTTCGTTTTCCGAGGCATAAAAAAACTCAAAATTTTTGGTCGAACACCGAATTGATCGGAACCGAGACGTTCGAAAACCGAGGTTTGACTGTATTTAATGGTGCCAGATTTTACCAGATGCGGAAGAAGTTGCCTATTCTATCTTGCCTGAGCTTCACCCACATAGAAGTGGAGCATAACCCCAACAACCGGTTGGTATCTTCCTATGTGTGACTGCACGCTCTTAAGTGGTTTCAACTGGTAAGTGTGCAAAGGTGCAGGTAGACAGGAAGATGCAAGAGAGAGATCAAAGAGACACCACGGTCTTGCGCAAGTCACCTACGGTATTTACTTCTGTACTAAAAAGGAAACTGGCACCTGATGCGTTCACGTCAGAACAACTGCGCAAATCAAAATGTTACCAGAGGTACATTGGGGTAGTTTACATTAAATCATCGAAGGATGTTGTTTGATGTCGCATGGATGTTGTTTCCCGCCACATACAGTCTTGCTGAAGCGCAGTAACTGCTGCCGAGAAGGTAACCTGAAAACACACTCATCTTCCTCGGTTGCTGTGTGAAGGTAAAAAAAAAAAAAAGAAAAGAAACGAAAAAAAAAAAAGACCCAATGTGCCACAGGAAGCCAATGTACCTCCGATGTTGGTGGAAAAAGGCCTAAACGCACTAAGTGAATGAGTGAGTCAGAGCGTCTGAGCTGACACCTTAATGTCAATGCTCATCTCCCACATGTCTATCTGGCCTCCAAAAATAGCTCCATTTACTCACATAACAGCCTTCACATCTCCACTTTCACTTCACAGGACATTTCCCTCTCCCTGAAGCAGACGAATCCCAGAAGAAGCCCTCCGCAGAAGCTCTCTCCTCCCCCCACCCCCCAACCTTCTTCTACAACCTCACCTTCCCTCTCGCCCTCCTTTAGACTGCTGCACAGCTCCCATGTTTCTCATGCTCCAGCAGAATTCCTGAGAAAGCGGAGACTATGCCGGGATGCTTTCAAGAACAGTCTGCCTGTTGTATTATTCATCACTTTTCGTCTCTACTGTGTCAAAGACAACCCACATGGCCAGCTGTTGCAAAGGGAATACGGGGGGGGGGGGGGTGTTAGCGATGGGAGCTCATAAAAGGTGAGCAAGGAGAAGTCTCCTCCTGATCACAAGCAGTCCTTGTCAAAGGGACTCGTAAGACTCGGACCAAAAGAGAACATCTTTAATGGCAGATATTAGGATGCGAATTGACTTTTTAACACAGAGGAGCCTAAGTCCGGTCCTCCAGAGCCCTGATCCATCTTATTTTGGATGTCTCTCTCCTCCAATCCACCTCCACAGGTCATCAGCAAGCTGTGGAGAAGCCTGAATAATGATCCCGATCATTATGATGAGGTGTGTAAACGTGTTCTCTGTGAATATCGTTACGGCGGTAAAATATACAGTATGGTATGGAGAATAGTGATGATTTGTTCTACATATCACCACAATTAAAAAAACAAAAACAAAAGCAAACTCACTGAATTGGATGGAACCCCAAGGTTGGTGTCGATGTAGGTTTCGGTTTTGGGTTCCACCGCCTGTTCGGCTTCCAGGATCTTCTCCACGGGCATGTCCTCATTGGCGCAGCTGGTCGACTCCACCTCATTCTCATTCCTTTCCTTGGCTCGCTGGCGCTCCTCCTGAACGGCTGCATGTAATAAAACTGGTTCCGGTCACTACTGCTGTTTCTTATGGTATCGTTTTATTCAAAGCAGAAATATCTTTCATGGTCAAAAAGATATGAAACACCAATCCGAAAGTATGACTGGCTCACTTTACCGTATATACAGTCTTGTCTTATTATTATCATTGTTTTATGTTTCTATGTACAGTCAAACCTCGGTTTTCGAACGTCTCGGTTTTCGAACAAAAATTTTGAGTTTTTTATGCCTCGGATGGCGAACAAGTTTCGGTTCTCGAACAAACTGAGCGCACTTGAATGCACCATTTGACTCCTCTCGCCTTCCTTACAAGATGAAGTGACGCTTCCTCGGGTTGCTTTCCATTGTGAGCAGACGTGTTCAGTAAACATTTTTATTTTAAAAAGAGCGTGGTTTCGGTTTTCAAACAATTTCAGTTTTCGAACAGCCTTCTGGAACGGATTATGGACGAAAAACCGAGGTTTGACTGCAGTTTTTTTTTTTGTGGGGGGGGGGGCAGATACTGTCTTTGATAACACGAGAGTCAGACATATAACATCTCAGTTGGGTTACAATCTGGACTTTGTGGTGACCAACAGTGTTCAGTTTGAAATGGATATGTCACACTCAGCAACCAGAATGTGAGTCCAATCTATCAGGACATCATGCAAAAAAAGGGGGCAACAAGATTGTGGGAATCTACTTAGAACTCCATCCATCCATCCATCCATTTTCCGATCCGCTTCATCCTCACAAGGGTCTATGGGTGTGCTGGAGCCCATCCCAGCTGCCTTCAGGCAGTAGGCGGGGTATACTTTTTGCCAGCCAATCGCAGGGCACACAGAGACGAACAACCATCCGCGCTCACATTCACACCTCGCGACAATTCAAGTGTTCCATTAACCTGCCATGCATGTTTTTGTAATGTGAGAGTACCTGTAGAAAACCCACGCAGTCACGGAGAGAACATACAAACTCCACACATTAAGGCCGAAGCTGGAATCGAACCCTGCACCTCCGCACTGTGTGGCCGACGCGCTAACCACTCAACTATCTATAACTCCATATTCCAAAATTTGCAACAGAGAGAGTAGTGCTTTTCCCGTGTTTCACAGCTACTTGGACAGAATATTACATGCATGTGCAAAAAGCCTTGAGTGTTTATAGTATCGCTGAGCCCACAATGCAAGTAAACACATCCATCCGAGTTCAGTGAGTTCAGTCATCAATAATTGCTTCAAAACTGTACATACAGCTTTGCGGGGGAACGCTCAAGGACTCATCTCTTCCCTCTCAAAGCAATGTGTTTTTCACGCGATCCTCCATGACAAACAGCTGGCGCCTATTATTCACAAATCATTTATAAACACATAAACAATGCACGGTCTGTCACTGACGTGTGGTCGCCAAACAGTCTGAGCTTCAGTACAACACAAATCAATGAGGTCTTCGTTTTGAACATCCTTTTTTGTTTTTTTCTTGACATGTCGCGCACACTAACTGTTTGGGGCAAAACTGTAGTGGTTCTGTCATCTGATTGGCTTGGCGAGGAGACACAGGAAATGGTTTGTGTGCTCAGCAGACACCGAGACTGATTGTGGCTAAGGCAAGAAGAACCGCAACTCCACCCTTGAGTTGCGAGAGGAAAAGATGCAGAAGTGTGTGTGTGTGTGTGTGTGTGTGTGTGTGTGCGCGCGCACATTTTTTTTTTCCTTTTTGTAATTCCCTTGAGTCAAAATAGCACATAAAAAATAACTTTTTCACAATTTCAAAATTTATAAAAGGTTTGAGACAAAAAAACGACAGGTCAGGATGCATGCTTGCACACACACCTGGAAAAGCGGACAATCCACACGCACACGCACAACACACGGAGAGTTTGCAGAACGATCTGTTTTCATACGTTTCTGCGGTCACAACGAGGGGTGCTTGCAGTGGTTGTTCAAGGAGGAGAGGGAAAGGGGCCCCACTTGAGAGGATCTGCTGTCTGGCAGTGGAGGTCAGTCCAAGGGTAAAATACTTGTGTTGGAGTCAGAGAGAGGTGAAGAGGGCTGAAATCATGTTAACTTTACTCTCCGCCCTCCTCCTCCTCCTCCTCTCTCCTGACTGCAAGAGTATAAATTTATATAATCCTGTTCCTGGTTCTGCGGATTGACTTAGCCTTTTGGGCTACTACTGCCTCGTTCTGCCATGACTACCCTTGGGGTGTCATGGGGCAGCCTATGCAGCATCGCGCGTGAGCCGAGTGATCGTCAATGATAATATCCTTGAAAGAGTCCTTCGCTGATGGACGGGAGGCCAAGTAAAGGTCAACACAAACTGGCCTTGTATCGAAAGTGTTGCGGTCAGGCACTCAGGTACGCACACATATGCTGTTGGTTAACACCTTTCATTTAGCATCTTTAATCATTGCCTCCCGTATGTGTCACTCGCTTTATATGTCTGGATTTGGTAACAGCGGTGGCCATCATTGCAAGAGTAAGTGATTGGTGCTCTCAATGTGCGAAACAGCTTTGAACAGCACTGTCGAGAGCGCTAATACTTTTAACACTCTCACGAGGTGTTAAAATTCACACCCTCATGTCTGTGGGCACCCTCGCTTATTCTCCGCGGTTTTATATCTACTGGATTTGTTCAGAAGAGGTGATCTAGTTTCTGATTTCAATTTCCAAATTACGGTTATGGACATACAAAAACCGACTGGGTGAAAATCGTTGACTTTTGCGAAAGGCCCCACAAACAGAAATGGTTTTGAATAATTGTTTTCATCTTGTTGAATAAAATGCACACCAGAGCAGTAGCAGAAACGGGGCCTGTCCTTCTCACAGGAAGTTATTTTAATGCACCGCATCACTGCATATGTTATGCGCTTCCCAAATGAAGCACGTGGTGCAAACAATTTAGACAATTTTGCATTTCATAACATCAACTCGCACAATATGTGTTGCGCGGGTGAAAATCTGGTTCACACTAATATGGCAGCTGTTCCCAACAATTTCCACGTTTCTGAGAATCAGCAGGGCCTGCGAGTGCAAAAAGACGGAAGATGTAATACAAGGAGAGATTCACACGCCCCCTTTTCTGTTTTCATATCTCCAATCAACAGAGCATCTCTCCCTCAGGGCAGCCTCGTCTCATAAACTCCGTACAGCATATCCGGCAACGATGAGCTTCTTTGGGTTGCAAAAGCAGAAATCAATATTTTCCTAAAAAATATTGCTTGAAGCAGAGCATTTTATAGTAGCACTATTATGTTGAACTTACTGGGGGGGGGGGGGGGGGGCGAATGAGGTAAAAAGGAATTACTACAAAAAGCTTTTAAAAGCTCATTAAGAAATATAAAGAACATGACAGTAATTACCTCATACCGATTATGGACAGGGTTCCAAATTGACTTAGAACCAAATGTTATACATGCTCACAATCCAAAAATGGAACATCTGTCTTTGATCTCGCATTCATTCCCAGGACAAAATATTTTTGCATTGGCCACAGCCACATGTTTTCACCTCCGATTAGCCCAGATGGAATCGAGTCAACCATGTGATCAATTACACAAAGTTACAAGGGAATGCAAACAATTTCGCAAGCTAGGCTAGGTAGCGGCTGGGTTGACTTACGGGAGCTTTTAGTCCGGGGGTCGGCAACACGCGGCTACAGAGCCGCATGCGGCTCTTTAGCGACATCTAGTGGCTCCTTGGAGCTTTATAAAAAATGTTTGTAAATGGAAAAAGATTTTGATAGTAGGCTAATATAGCTCAAATAGATATAGATACATGTTGCAGCTCCGAAAAAAGAGAGCTGTGGTGTTGGTGTTTTAAAACGTACACTTTATTTATGCTTTTAACAGTCTCGACAAACACAGACACGTCTGCGTCCGACTCCGTGCCTTCTCTCTTCTCATTCGACTCGAGAGGCGTTCAGAGACAGCCTCGGAAAAACGGAAATTAATGATCACTTCTCTGACACTAAGAAAAGCGAAAATAATGCACCAAAACAAAAAAATCAAGCGAGGAAATGACAAAAGAAATACTGTGGGGGCGTTTGTGAACACACAACAAAGGAATGAATAACAAACAATTCTGAGACAGTCCAGTCTCCTACATACATACAGCATGTGTTTCCTTCATTGTAAGTTTTATAGAAGGCTTTTATTTTTTTGAGGCTCCAGACATATTTGTTTTTGGTTTTTTTTTTTGTCCTATATGGCTCTTTCAACATTTTGGGTTGCCGACCCCTGTTTTAATCTGACCATTTGAATTCAAGTAAAGGAAAATTAAATGGCCTTTGGGTGGCCAGTATTTTTCACGCAAGTTTGGTTGAAGTCATTGAGTGGGGGGGCGGGGTAAGTGTGACTATCCTCAACGGTATGTGCTGTACCTTCTCTCTTCATGCCCATCGCTAGACACTTTTGGTAGCGGCAGTATTGGCACCGGTTCCTCTGCCGTTTGTCAATGACGCAGTTCTTGTTGTCGCGACACGTGTAGGTGAGGTCTTTGCGCACCGTCCTCTTGAAGAAACCTTTGCAGCCCTCACAGCTGTATACCCCGTAGTGTTTACCTGAGACAGAAAGGTGCAGTTTGTCAATCGTACTGATCGGTTTCCTGACGCGTGAGCAAACACAATCGACACCAAAATGAAAGACAATCACAGTGGCAAAATGAAATTGTTTTGTGTTATGCTGTTCTCGTTGTATGGAGTGCATTCAGTATAATCAGTCGGATATTATTTATTGTAAGACATATTAACATATTGCCACTATTTGTTTAAAAAATACACGGGAAGAGGAACTAAATCATATCACTGAGGGAAATAAAATCGCAATCCTTGAGATGATGTGACAAAAGTCACACTTGCTCATAGTTTGGCTGGTCCTGCGACTCCAACTAGGGTGTGACATGGTTTATATTAAAATGATAAATTACACAGCTGAAGAAGGGAAGGGAAACAAGGAGGACAAACATGACTTTTGTCCATAAAGTGGCGCTCAAACCAACATTGCGCTTTATTTACTTAAGGATTACTCAAGCAAATATGGCCGTAAACTTGATTGCGCACGCAAACAGCAAGAAGCTCATCAACTAAACAGGCACAGCCAGGGATGCGTCTTGCCCAATGTGCAAAATTGAAATTCATTTTGCGTGTGGTAGGAATGCAAATGGAATACTTGAACCCATGCAATGTGACTTCTCCAACCTGAGATGAATTGCAATCGCTGATTTACCACATGAAAGGCGGGTGCAACCTGGCACACCAAGCGGTGCCAGCGTCGCACCAGAGGCCACTCACAAAATGGAGTCATAACATGTCACCAATGACAAAACTGCCTTTATCTCTCCTCCAAAGCAAATTTTCCCGGGTATGGTCTCCCATGTTTCGACCACAATGCTGCGTATAATGGGTAGACATATCCAATTCACGTGCATTCGGGGCGAGGTCAATCAAACACGGAATGTTTTTTTATGCTAGCTAGCTTCCCCCAACTTATCAGGGAAATAGATTTCTTTCCTGTAAATGTTTGTTTTCCACTAATACAGTCAAACCTCGGTTTTCGTCCATAATCCGTTCCAGAAGGCTGTTCGAAAACCGAAATTGTTTGAAAACCAAAACCAAGCTCTTTTTAAAATAAAAATGTTTACTGAACACGTCTGCTCACAATGGAAAGCAACACGAACGAGGAAGCGTCACTTCCTCGTCTACCCGAGGAGGCGTCACTTCCTCATGTAAGGAAGGTGAGAGGAGTCAAATGGTGCATTCAAGTGCACTCAGTTTGTTCGAGAACCGAAATTTGTTCGTCATTCGAGGTATAAAAAAACTCACATTTTTTGGTCGAAAACCGAATTGGACAAGAATCGAGACGTTCGAAAACCGAGGTTTGACTGTACTTCCAATTCCATCACTTTGCTCTTCGCTTTGTACCTGAGACGGGAACTCGCGCGCGGAATCTTTTTGGGCAAGTGAACATGCAACTTAGCATCCACTATTTTGGGAAGACAAAGAAAGGCCTCTGTGGTTTTGCCTGCATGCAATTTGACATGCACATAATGATACACATCAGGCATGTCATCATTACAGCAACTTACCTGAGGAGCGGTCCCCACAGATGGCACAAATGTGTTTGGTGAGCGACAGCACCGTGCCAGAGGGCTGAGCGGGCACTTTCATCACGCCGTTGAGGCCCAGCGGGGGCTTAATGTCCTCCGTGCTGCTGACCGAGTTCATCGGCGAGTTCAGCTGGAACGTCAACATTCACAAACACACACAGCAACAGGTCATAAAAGCAGTCCCGCTGAACACAAAATTGATATGAACACACAATTTTCCTTTTGCGTAGCGTAGCTGGTGAACCATATGCAGGGTTAGCTTCAAGCTCGAACAACTCAAAAGTAATTTGGAGTTTGACAGAATTTTTTCTTTTTGGAGTTTAACTGCCATTCAATGTGAGTGCTCACGCTTACTGACTAAACTGCATAAGATTCTCCGTTTTGTGGATTTTTTTTTTTCGCCAGTAGTTTTCTGAAAGAAGGACACTGATAACAGGAAAGAAATTTCATGAGAAAACCCTGCACCAAAAGTTAAGGTGAAGTTAGCTGACTGAGTTTTTCAGTGTCATGGCAGTCAGAGAAGAATGTCGATAATTTTGTTAATGACTGAGCAGAAATGTAGGTTTGGTTAGTTCTGTTTCAGATTGATCCGTTCAAAACCAACTCCAACTCCTTACACCATGACCCCGTCGGTTAAAAAAATGTTTGACACGCCCAAAATGTACCAGTGGATCTGTTTTGGGGAGCTGGACATCTGAAGGTTTCAATATTACTTTAAATTGGAGCTCCCATTTCCCGTGAAATTGAGCTTTGATAAAGATGTCTTCTGAAGGTGACCCTCTTTTGCCATTTGCTAAAAGTCTGAAGTAAGGCAGCCTAATTATTTTAACTAGCTGTGCAGTGTTTCAGGGGATCTAAATGTGGAGGGGAGCATAGAAATGACCCAAATGTACTACCGCAGCCCACCATTAGCTACTTTGCAGGAGAAAAATAAATCAATCAAAAGCACCAATCCGTTGACTCGAATCAAGCAATGGTACGCAAAAAAACCCCCCACATGTATCTTTTTTTGACTGAAAAGCATTTATCAGGAACAGTTAAGTCATGGGTCAGACATACTAATACATGGATGTTACGTTGCTCTAAAATAATAAAATGTGCTCCAAGTTTGAATAACTGCAAGATGAAACATGTTATTGTAAAATTGAAAATCGAAATTGTTGTTTCGGTAAATATTTGAATTTTGCAGAGAGAAAACTGATCCACGATTCCATGTTGATGAGAGCATTAAAATGGGAAAAAATAGGAGAAAAAGAAATAAAAGGAAATTTAGAATAGATAAAAATCTGTGATTAATTATGGCTGAGTTAACTATGAAATTATAAATTTGATCGCAATTAAATATTTTAATCGTTTGACAGCACTAATATAAATGAATAAATACATTAAAAAAAAAGATATATAAATATATAGCAGACAATAGCAAGCGCCCTTGCGCTAGCTATTGACACACTTTCCGTGTTCACACGCTTGACTTGCTGTCTATTTATAAACATTATAAACTTGTGCAATGGACACAAATGTGATTCAGTCATACACAGTTCAACTTCAGTCAAGAAACACACTATCTGACAACATAGTCAAAAACATGCTGATGTGTAAATATGCGTTTTTCGTTTTAACGTGAGATATTTCACATATGGTGTAGCAGCGGTATGCAACACACGCGTATTCACGCACACACGAACGTACTATATGATACATTCTCGTGAAAGCAGAAGAAGGCATTAAAAAGGATGTCGAGTCGAGGCATACAAAAGACTTGCTCCTGGCATCCCATTTCACATTTTGAAATTCTTTACCATTTAACTCTTCAACAACTTCAGAATGAGAAAAAAATCAAATCAAGCAGCCCTGCCACTGCATTCTTGCTCAATGCGATAATGAACACCGTGTTACATAGATTTACATATTCCAAGCCTGATGCTTTTCCATGCGATCAAATAGAAAATTCCAAAGGACTTGTGCAACTTTTTACAAGCATTTTCACAGAATCCAGCATGACGTGTGTGGTGTCAAGGGAAATCGAGTAGGACCTGGACTAGAAAATCAAAAGCTCATGTGGGTTTCAATATTTGGCTGGTTCAGTCGGTTGAAAAGTTTAAACTCCCCTCCCCATCCCTCAAGCACTTGAAACTCACACACACACACACACACACACACACACACACACACACACACACACACACACACACAAAGCATGCAAATAGTTCTTTCCGCCAATGACATTATTAACACGCTTCTTTCATTAACAAACTCAAGATATAAAAATTAGTCAGTTTCAAGAATATGCCCCGATCTTGTGTGCGGCATCAAGTGCCCTGTGACAACATGAGCTGTGACCGCAAACAAAACAAAGTCATTGTAAAGCTGTTTTGCTGAAAGGTTATGCAGCATGTTGCCAGCAATTAATGCAACATCACATCCGCGCCGATGTCAACGAGTCTAAGTTACTTAATGTCTATTATGCGGCTAAGAAAAAAAGGAACAGAGAAACTTTGCCAGGCTTTATTGTTGTTTGGCCAATAGGATATTCAACTCCGTTGAGGTGAGCTTGGACAACCGGACAGTATTACTATCTACAAGTTTAGACATCCATTCATCCATCCATTTTCTGATCGGCTTATCCGCACGACGGTTGCAGGTGTGCCGGAGCCGAAAGCAGCTGTCCTGCTGCAATACACCCTGACTGGCTGCCAGCCAATCGCAGGGCGACTGCAACCCCTGGATCTTATCGGCAACGACATTGTGAAGCACCCCATACTGTGTGGTAGTATTTTTATGTTTATTTTTTAAAAATAAAATAACAAGGAACATTTGTGTGCGTTTGTCAAAGAGAGGAAATCTGTGAAAAAATATAAAGGAGACAGTGGGGCTATTTGAGAGGCTATTGACTACCCTCGTGCATTTCAAGAGAGACTCTCCATGCTATGCTGTTCAGCCCCAGGTATGATAAATAGTTGAGTACTTTCATACATGAAATACTGTATTTACCGTATCGCTACAGTTTGCCAATGGCATTTTTGTTTTTTTGTTTTTTTCCCTCTCCAAGAGTGTTTCCGACTAACACCTGCGACCTTGCGATGGCATTGACCTGCAATTCAAATTTTCAATCGCAGCTCCAGTTGCAGATGGTCCGCCACTATTGGAATCCTATTGCAGAACCGCACACATTGCGCGGCAGTTCAGTTGCGTTTGGACACGTCACGCAGTATGCAAGCAGGCCTGAGATGCTTTGTAGTCAACAACGTTAGCTGCATGAACTGTTTGGTACCAGTTTCGGAAGCGAGTGCACACCCACCCGCATCTCAACACACACATAAACACACACGCACACACACACACACTTACCTCCCTTGAACACTAGTGTCTAGTCTTTTGCCCTGCAGCACAGCACTAACAGAGCTGTCTCCTCAGCTGGGATGGTTTCTATCAAACCCTCTGCTGCCTGACAGAAAAGACTCATCCATTCACAATCTATTTTCAGTCAACTTGCAACTCAATCTCAACAGTGCTCCTCAGTGCAGTGGGCTGGGCTGACTGGGACCCCTTTCTCTCCTTCTTCTATCCATGGTGATGGAGTCAAGTCTGGGGGATTAAAGTAGCTCGGGGCCGGTGCTGGAAATAGAATATGTGGTCCTTGAACACATACGTGTGACCCCATACAGAGAGGTATGCCAGCTGTGTGTACAGTATTATCATCTTCGGAAATCCCTTGACGATCGCATCTTACATATTGTATGCATCCGTTTTTTTGGGGGTCGGTGGAAATGGAATGCTTGCTTCAAAACTTTTAGACTTAACGAGATAAACAAATTAGGAGCATTTAGTCTCAAGGACTAGATATGTAGGACATAGGACTCCCTGCAGTACAATGTGAAACATGAGCGGATAACAACCCAGCTGAATAAGTTTAATGCGCAGGATGTGTTACGTAAAATGATGAAGAGAACATTTGGCTGGTACATCCAGTACAGTAAATTGGCTGTCTCTGTTTACTTGTAGGTGTAACATTCATAGAGCTCATGGATACAATAGTTATCTGTGCCACCAGCTGAATTGCTGAACGAGAGGCAGTGTAGGATGGCGTCCTGAAAACAAATTCATTTTTGAAATTATAAAACTATATTTTCTTGTCCAAAGATTAGAGTCATGTGCATATAAACAGCACCCACCAGCAAGAAATACTCCATGCGATTCTGAAGGAAGGAAGGATGGAAGCAAGGAAGGAAGGGAGGAAGGAAGGAAAAAAAAGAAAGAAGAAAGCAAAAGAACGAATAAATAAATTTGAAATATAGCTGTTCGGAAAGTGGATGAGAAACTCTTTGGCAAAAAAACAATATACAGTCAAACCTCAGTTTTCGTCCATAATTCGTTCCAGAATGCTGTTCGAAAACCGAAATTGTTCACAAACCGAAACCAGCTCTTTTTAAAATAAAAATGTTTACTGAACACGTCTGCTCACAATGGAAAGCAACACGAGGAAGCGTCACTTCCTCGTCTACCCGAGGAAGCGTCACTTCCTCGTGTAAGGAAGGCGGGAGGAGTCAAATGGTGCATTCAAGTGCGCTCAGTTTGTTCGAGAACTGAAATTTGTTCGTCATCCGAGGCATAAAAAACTCGAAATTTTTGGTCGAAAACCAAGATGTCCGAAAACCGAGGTTTGACTGCATATTATACAATATTAACGTAGTAATTGCGACCGGCACGGTGGTTAGCACTGGTAAGCACGTCTACTTCACAGTGCAGGAGTGCAGGAGTGCAGGTTTCGATTCCTGCTTCGGCGTTCCCGTGTGGAGTTTGCATGTTCTCCCCGTGCCTGCGTGGGTTCGGTTTCCTCCCGCATTCCAAAAACATGCATGACAGGCCAGTGGAACACTCTAAATTGTCCCTCCGTGTGATTGTGAGCGCGGATGGTTGTTCGTCGATGTGCTTTGCGAGTGGCTGGAAACCGGTTCCGGGTGTACCCCGCCTACTGCCCGAAGACAACTGAGGTAGGCTTCTGCACGGCCGTGACCCTCGTCAGGATAAACATATTAGAAACGGATGGATGGATGGATGGATGATTATTTGCAATGCGAATAAAATCCATGAAAATCTAGTTTCAACATTCCTAACAACCCCACATTGACAACCTCACTCAATTCAACAAGTAAACAAATACACAGGTTTAACTTTGAACTCAATCACACCAATCAACATTGAAGGTTGAAAAGTAATAACACCACGGTACTTCCTATAAATGGCAATAATCTTGGCTGAGTCGCTCCTATAAACAATTAGTATGCAACAGAAAACACGATGCTGGAAAAAAAAAATTAAAAGAGCCATCCCTGGAGTGAGTGGAGGAGAGAAGGGAAAAGAGTGGAGACAGTTGAGGCCTCTGCTTAAGAGGGGCTTAGTTTGATTCAGAGCACAGACTTTGCTCAGAAAGACACTTCAAAAGCAAACATCAAATCCGAGCGTACCGCTCTTCAATACGTAAACTCTCTTGTGGAACTCCAGTTGCTTTCCAGTTCAAGGGCACCTTTTTTAAACTTCGAAAGTTATCTCCACAGTATTAGGGAACCGCAATGAGCTACAACGCTCTCGTAAAAAGAGGAAAGTTTTTCTCGGAATTGGTGAATACTTCCACATACAGACCTTGTTAAATTTATCCGCGTTCACACTGACCTCCAAAAAAAAAGACATTAATGATGATGTTTATGTGCAGTCAGGAACCCTTTCAAAGCTGAATAATGGCAATAATCAGGTTTTGAGAGGCCATGTTAACACGCACAAAACACCAAAAATACTCAAAATAGGGTCTTCATTCATTTTACGATGCGCTTATCCTCACAAGGGTCTCGGGGGGTGCTGGAGCTGATCCCAGCTGTCTTCGGGCAGTAGGTGGGGGACACCCTGAACCAATTGCCAGCCAATCGCAGGTCACACAGAGACGAACAACCATCCACGCTCACACTCACACCTAGGGACAATTTTGAGTGTTCAATCAGCCTGCAAGTAAAGAGGTTATTCCAAAACTGGAATTTTGACGTTAACCTGAATATTGACAGCACCTAAACATAGTGACTGTAAACTGAGTCCAAGCGAGTGGTTGGTGGTGATGTTTGCGCAAAAGACTTAACTGCTTGTCCTCTTGTTTTTTTTTTTTTTTTATAAAACTTTGAGTGCACTATATGCACTGGCTCTGTACCATAAATGTAGTGACAGGCCCGGACCCTTATTTTTAGTTTTGATGTCCAGAAAGTAAAGAAAAAATGGATTCCATTTCCTTTGATAGACTATGGTAAACAATTGGGGAAAAAAGCCCTTGTTAACCGGATTGAGGAATCTTTGAATGTCCTGAGTTCCACTTCGTCCGATTCCAAAAACACGCATGGCAGACCGATTGAACACTCTAAATTGTCCCGAGGTGTGAGCGCGGATGGTTGTTCCTCTATGTGTGCCCTGCGATTGGCTGGCAATCGGTTCAGGGTGTCCCCCGCCTACGTCCCGAAGACGGCTGGGATAGGCTCCAGCACGCCCTCCGACCATTGTGAGGATAAAGCGGATCAGAAAATGGATGGACGGATGGTGAAGATTGCACGGAGAGGGTCTTCACCATCCACTTTTTCGGCGTGTGCAATAATGACCTGACCTGGAGAAATAACCCCAGAGCCAATTATCCAAAAAAACATTGCGGACAGGGGATTCGCAGAAAGCTCCATCCATGCATCCATTAACTGATCCGTTTATCCTCACAAGGGTCGCGGTCGTGCTGACATTTCGCAGAAACCGTGGGCAGCAGTCGCTCAGTCCGTAACCCTTATTTTTACTGCACCGAGGCACAGTGCACCTCTAATTGTGTTGTACCGAGAAGGACAAAAAGAAAAAAAGAATGAGTACTTTCAGTATGCAGTCGCACACCAAGGACAGCGAGACTTTACAATGCCGAGAATTCAAAGTAAGAAATTCTGCGCAACCTGAGGAAGAATGTGAAGAGGGAAACGAGTAAGTGGACTGGAACTGAAATCCCCTGTTGACAGGAGTCAACACCTAACCAGATGCCTTCACGGAGGTGAGGACAGGGATAAGGTCATGACGTAACCTAACGATGACCCTTTCAGCCCTCGCACCACAGGAAGACCACTTCCTTCCAAAAGCAACTTACCTAATCTATCCAGCAAAGTACGGGTGGATTGACTAAGAACTTTCTTCTTATCCCTCATTAGTGTGTGAGCTTTTGTGAGTGTAATCTGGACACGAATCAGCAGAAATGGAGGATTGGGTTTCAACCAGGAAGGTGTTAATGCGCTTGCGCTTCTGTGGCCTTCAGGGTAAGATATTCACAATAAGACAACCTTTGGGATCAATTACACCGTGATGTGTTTGTGAACCACCTGTTTGAACAATGCACGCTTTGCAAACAAGTACCAATCAAGAGGCACGTGGGTGAAAGCATGAACATGGATTGAGTATCTCCTCGACAATGTGTGCATGCCGATGAACTCTGGGGGAGCTTTTTTAAAATCGTCGACATTTTTGTTTAAAAAAAGAAAAGAAAGCATATATATATATATATATATATATACAGTCAAACCTCGGTTTTTGACCATCTCGGTTCTCGTCCAATTCGGTTTTCGACCAAACATTTTGAGTTTTTTTATGCCTCGGATGACGAACAAATTTCGGTTCTCGAACAAACTAAGCGCACTTGAATGCACCATGTGACGAAAACCGAGGTTTGACTGTGTGTATATATATATATATATATATATATATATATATATATATATATATACACAAAACCAAGGTTTGACTGTGTGTATATATATATATATATATATACACACAGTCAAACCTCGGTTTTCGTCACATGGTGCATTCAAGTGCGTGTGTGTGTATATATATATATATATATATATATATATATATATATATATATATATATATACACACACACATTTTTTTCCTTTTTTCACAGAACTAGCCAAAATGAGAGCTGCGCTAGATAACTTTCACAAACTGGATGCATAAAAAATGGCATTAGATTGTTATACTGTATTGTTAAAAAAAATACCCTATGTCGGGAATCAGAAATCTGTTTGGAAATACAGTCAAACCTCGGTTTTCGTACTTAATCCGTTCCAGAAGACTGTTCGGAAACCGAATTGTTCGGAAACCGAAACCATGTTTCCCATTGAAATCAATGTAAAATGTTTTAATCCATTCCAAGTCAAGAAAACAACTTTTTTAAACCACTTTTTTTTACAATTGTACAAATGTAATGGGAGATTACCAATTTTAACATTAACATAAATTGAAGGAACATCTCTCTCTCTATCTGTCGTGGGGCGTGCGCCTCTCCCAGCTGTCAGCAGGCAGTAGGCGGGGCATTTCGGCATCCCGAACTCCTTCGTCAACACAGACACACGCACACCTGACTCATATTTTGCGATTAGATCTTTCTTAAATTCTATAGTTTTGCGCCCTATTTTCCTCTCTTCTTCCACTTGCTTTCTTTGGTGCCATGATTAGGGGCTGATACACGATGCAAAAATAACAGTCCAATATTACGTAGTTCTCACCAAACACGTCTGCTTTTTAAAAAAAAAAATCGTAATCGAACAATACAAACTCGTCTGCTCACAAGCTGTTTCTGTACGATTATTGCATAATAATGAGACACCGGACACCAGAGTGTTCATTATGTGCTGCTGCATTGAAAAATGCCGGCCGTAAACAAACGCACGCCCCCCCCCTCCCCTCCCCCGTGCTGCCAGAGCAAACCATTATGAAAAGAGGGGGATTTCACTCACGCTAACAGAAGCGTCTCACCACACACGTCTGCTTTTTTTTATTGAACAATACAAAAACGTCTGCTCACAATGGTCGCTTCCTGTGTAGCGACGCGACACGAGGGAGCGCGGCGACACGAGGGAGCGTCACTTCACTCCTCTCGGCTTTGCTACCTCCTCTCGGCTTCGCTATCTCGCGAAGCTACACGAGGCAGCGTTGCTACACGAGGTAGCGAAGCCGAGAGGAGTGAAGTGACGCATTCAAGTGCGCTCAGTTAGTTCGAGAACCGAAATTTGTTCGTCATCCGAGGCATAAAAAACTCGAAATTTTAGTTTGAAAACCTTATTGTACGAGAACCGAGACGTCCGAAAACCGAGGTTTGACTGTACTGTACACAATTGAGGCCAATTCATCGAAGCAATCACCATATCAACGTTTTTTTTTAAAATGTTGCGGCTTTAAATCAGTTGCGCTTTGCGGATATTGCAGTACTATAAATGTATACTACCCCATATTGTCTATTTTCTGCATTTGGAGTTCTGCCACTTATACCTAAAGCAGTTAGATCCATTTTCTAAACAAGCCATAATGACACACAACAGCTTCCAGTGTATGAGCTCCAAAAGTGGAAGGCAGTGATAGGATGAAAAAGAAAAAACCCAAAAAACATCCCAGATACATTTTAATCTGTTCTCAGAAAATTTTAGTTCAGGGGCTGTGTGCGTTCTTACTCCGCAAATCTACTTTTCAGGTCTTTCATGTATTAGGCGTCTGTTAATCAAAGCAACACCTCCTACAAAAGTTTCTGCGTGGACGTCTTCCAAGTTGGGAGTTGTTTTAAGTATTGAGTTTGCATTTACAGCAAACAACTGCAGTAAACATGAGAAAATGAGAGCAGAGCAAGGGGGAAAAAACCCCCAAACATTCCTATTCTATAAAATATGCAAGTGTGCTCTAAATACAACTCAAAATTAGTTTTACTACATTTCTGGTAGTGGGACTTTGTTAAAACTACCATCGGTGAGGGTGAGGAAGTTGCAAGCTGCTTCTAATTGGTACCTGGAAACAACTCCGGCTGTGAAAGCTCTTGTCCCCCATCCATTTGGGGCTTGATTGACATTAGAGAGTCTTAACTGTTCTCCAGGGAGCCAACACAGAGCCCCTTTGTGCTGCCCAATAGAGCCCCACAACCATGATGTCATGCAGAGTGACTGCAGCAAGGCCCATCAAAGACAGGCAATGGACCTTTATGACTCCCACACAGGAAACAAACTCTCTCTCTCTCTCATTTGCTGTCTCTTAGCGTGCCCTCGTTCGCCGAGACTTCACGCTTTCTTTTGGACATGTGTTTCAGTTGCCAAGCGACCCCTGCGAAAACATGACATCGTCAAAAGTGGAGCATGACATCACCGTCGCTGCTCATTTATAACTTATTTGGCACAGGCGCCGTTTCTTGTAAAACATTTACACCTTCAGCAAATGAGTGCGCCTTCTGTGTTTTGACTCTGACCGAAATTCGCGTGGCCTGTTATTGGTCTGGGTGTTGAAAAACATGACAGAGGGACAAAGTATAAGTCATCGAAAGCAAGCGAGAAAATGTAAAATGCCAGAAACATTGGTTCGCAAATAAGGGTCCACCTTTTCTTAAAAAAAAAACCAGCCATTATGTGCTAGTACCACGCAAAATAATGTCTTCCAGATGCTTTGACAGTTAGAGTGTCCTTAATGAAGGGACAGGGCGTACTGCCAGCAAAAGCCCAAAGACCTGACCACTTGCTTAACGGGCCGGGTTTTGGCATCTCCCTATGACAGGATATCCAGCAACAGTGTGCATGTACTTGAGCAAAAAAAAATTCCAAGCAAATGGTGCCTTATTACGTGTCGTTCCAGAACAATACCAATTCAGTCCCATCTGATCAGCTCTGAAAACAAACTGGCTAATAAACAGGAGGTGAAATGCATAAAACAAAAAACAAAAACACACAGCACATCCAGAGTACATCTGTGTGTCTGGCTGTTGGGACATAGCTTAAAAAAAAAAAAAGTTAATTTTCTTTGCATTGATGCAAGAACTGGCTGATGATGAAGGCCGGTCTTTGTCTCACCATGTGGTTTAGGCTTTGAGAGAATACAAGAACCTTGTCATAATGGCAGTTTAGTCATCCTTTCCCCTGCTTTCATCATGCTGTCATTGCCGCCCATCTTTGCAGTAAATGGCTGTTTAAAGCTCATTAAATTACACATGTACAGCTTTAGAAAGTAAGGACGTCTACGTTGAAAACAAATCGAGCGCAAGAATACAATGAACGTAATGTCTTTATTTGTCTCTAGGAATTTGTTTACACAAGAATGTCGTCAGTAATTGGGCATATAAGCAAGCACTGTATTATATTCATGGATTGGGGACGATATACATTCATAACCAGAGGTGGACAAGTAAAACATTTTGCGGGCTGCGCACACCGTCATTATCACTCTTACCTTATTTAAAGTCATACCAAACTGCAATCATCATTTTTGTTTAACCAGGCTTCCATCATCGCTAAATTACAGTTACAGTTCATCGACTGTACATTGCTGCTGTAAATTGGGAATTTCTCCATTGTGAGACAAATAAAGGTTTTATTCTTATTCTTATTATTTTTATTATTATCACCGCTATTTTAGAACCACCAGCCAGTCCGACATCGTTATCTTCACCGCGCTTCCGTCGTCACTGAATTACAGTTCGTCCCAGCTAAAATGACAGTTCGTTGCCGCTATTTTAGGAACGACAGATTTTCATCTTCTTCTTCTCCCACTACGCACTCACAGCACAAGCTGTGTATCTACTGCGGTAAAGAACCATGCCACGTTCCGTGAAATAATTCAATTAAATAAATATATATATATATATATATATATATATAAACATACAATGTGCATCTTGCAACCTATTAGTGGATAAATCCGAAATAAGTCACGACATGAAATAACGATGCCATCTCTCTCTCGGAGTCTCTCACCAGCATACGACCCAAAACAGGAAGTACGTAATTGCCTGCTCTTAATCGGAAGTAACTGCTTGCATAATATTCTTGAAATAAATAATTTCACCAAGATTCAGCAAAAAAACATAATCATCAGGTCTGTGTGTAAATAAACACATACAAAATCTCACAGTCATAGTCAATGCAGTGCACTTAGCCCCCGCAGGTGGCCGTGTGTCCATCCGTCATTAGTGAAAAGGGCCGCGACGGACTGAGAAGTCCGTCGATACATGACCGGGTTAGTGGTGTTGACAATAATGGACAAAAACCCACTTCCGTCAATGCTTAGTACATCATTTCCCTCGAAAAAATGGACTTTCCATCAGTACTGATGGAATCCCTTATAACATTCATTTACCTCATCAAGAGCAAATCTTATGACTGAACATGTGAGATCCGATACAATATTGCGATTGTTATTTTGTCCAGCCGCAAATTCTATCTCAATTGCAGTGCGTTACTTTTCTTGAGTAAGCTTCCTAAAATTCTCATGAGAACTGTCTATATGCGGTAAGCATTTGGCAGGACGCTGCTGTAGGGGTTATGGAAGAATACAGACCCCGTTTGTGGGACTTTGCTCCAGTTAACTCGCAGAACAGTAGTCAGGCGAGTGTTGTGATCAAATAGCAGTGATCGCCTGATGCAATTCATTCTCCCATGTAGCATTACCCTGCATGACCAGAGATGTGTATGCCGCCAACATCTCAACCCTCAGAGTGACATTCTCACATCAAATTGACGTTCTCCACCCGCAAAATGCAACAGCGAACAGCTACAGTCGTCTAAGATATGCAAACATTCATGGATTAAAGGCTCAAATCATCAAACATTAGACATCGCCCATTGTGTCAGAGAGAGGACTTTGCAGAATTTAAATGTGTGATGCATGCTAATGAATGCATCGGTATTTCTGCAATAATAGGGCCGGGCCTATAATGCATTCAATTTAAATTTCATGTGCAAAAAAAAAAAATTGTCTTTTTAAAAAAAATAAGACATTTGGTTGTACTTTCCTATTCCTGTATTCTTGGCATCACGGAACATGAAAACATGTGATGAGAATGTCCATCCATCCATCCATTTTCCACCGTTTATCCAGGGTTGGGTCGTGGGGGCAACAGCTTTAGCAGAGAATCACGGACTTCCCTTTCCCCAGCCACTTCTTCCAGCAATTCCCGGGGGGTCCGAAGGCATTACCAGGTCAGTCGGGAGACATAAACTCTCCAGCATGACCTTGGCCAACCCCGGGGGGGACATGCCCGGATAACCTCATCAAAGAGGCGTACAGGACACATCCTAATCAGATGCCCGAGCCACATCACGCACCACGCATCTATCTATCTATCTATCTATCTATCTATCTAAATACTAAATTGATCGATCGATCTATTTTTTAATCCGCTTAACCTCACAAGTGTCACAGGCGTGCTGGAGCCTATCCCGGCGGGTAGTAGGCGGAGGACACCCTGAACTGCTTGCCAGACAATCGCAGGGCACACACAGACAAACAAATTTCCGCGCTCACACGCACACCTCGGGACAATTTAGAGTGTTCCATTAACCTGCCATGCATGTTTTTGGAATGTGGGAATAAATTGGAGTACCCAGAGAAAACCCCCTGCAGGGACGGGGAGAACATGCAAACTCTACACAGGAAGGTAGCCTGAAGGTGGCCAGAATCGAACCCTGTGAGTTTTAATATATGCTTTAAAATCGACTCTCTAGCAATTTAAGGAAAACAAATGTGGTTGCCTTCTGTAACCATAGTCCAGACTAGTTTGAAACTCAGAAGGGAGCGATAAGCCCTACAATTGTGTGAATAGTCCATTTAAATAGTTTCACATTGCACAATTATTAGCAAGCACAAAAAAGGGCAGCAACTGCATTTTAAAAGAAACATTCAATTTCAGATATGGCTCAAGGCGGAAATTGGGCCAATGCAGACTTTGATGTCTTAATTGTGTATGTGTGTGAGAGTGTGCGTGCCCTAGTATAGGCAAGTATGTGTGTGCGTTTTAATTCCAAAGAAACTAGTAGCGCACATTGATGAACGAAAATGACAGAACGGGGAAGATGATGCAAAATAGATGAAGGAAAAAAAAAAAGACGACCGCAGAGAGTACTGAAGAAGATTAGATAGATCGAGGCAATGTGTGGAGCCAGACAGTGACAAATGCGCCACTGATACGGCAGAAGAGTGACAGAGCTAAAATACTACTATGGAATCCAAGTTGAATAGGCCTTGATTAACTGTGGCACGGGGTCAAAGCAGAGCCTCAGTCTGATGGGGCTTACTTAGGTGAATTAAGTGTGTGTCACAGTCAGCAATGTGCAATTTGCATTTCTGAGACACATCAATACAATTTGAATTAACGGGACAGCTGTAGTTTTTTTTTTTCCCAACCTGACAATAAGAAAAAGGAATGAAAAATTGTGAAAAAAATGTATAAATAAAGAAACTTTGTGTGCATGTGTCTCGCATTTTCTGCTAAATGCAAAAAGCACATTCTTCAACTCTGACTTCATTCTAAGTTTACAGTGGCAAACAGCAGCGCATGTACGCACGCGTCAGTGTCTGTTCGAGGACTCACTTGAGGGCTGACGCTGGGGCCGTAGCCCATGCCGGGCGAGGTCATGGAGTGGGGGCCCATGGGCGAACTGATGACAGAAAAGGGCGAGGCCAGGCCGTTCATGGGCGAGCTCAACGTGCTGATGGGAGAGTGAAGAGACCCGGAATGCCCCATGCTGGTTGGACTGAGCAAAGATGGGTGCATTCCTCGATGGGAAGTGGGTGAGCCCAGGGGTGAAGAGCCCATGTGACCTGATGAGTCTGTTCACAGAGGAAATGACAATCAGTCCATCATGTACAGTGCACAAATAAATGCATAATTAACGACACAGCAGACATGAACGTATTGCAAGAAATTGATCAATAAAAGCAGCGACGGCATTTCAACATTGGAGAACCAATACAAACCGATAAGACTGGACCAAAAAATTGAAAAAGGCGGGACTGAGAAAATGAACATGACAGTGCCACTCCATTTATTGTGGGGTAGTATACTACATACCCACTTGCAAATGGGGAAAACCCACACTGTCGCGAGACCATATAAAAATATTATTCAAAAAATAGTTTTAGCCCTCCCAAATCTTCTAAAATGTCCCTGAGTGGAAAGAAATTGCAACAAGTTCAAGTGTCACTTGTACAAATGTGGAGCACCCTTACTCTCTGTTTTAGTTCAGAATGATAACAAGAAAGTCTCTATCTCTCACATCTGACCAATAAATTAACACGTCAGTGGATCTACGAAACAAGAATGAATGAAATATAGCTAGCTAGATAGCTAGCTAGATCCCTCCCTCTCTCTCTCTCTGTCTCTCTCTCTCTCGTCAAATCTGACCAATAAATTACCGAACACGTCGCGGTGGATCAACGAAAAAGGAATGAATGAAATATAGCTAGCTAGATAGCTAGCTAGATAGATAGCTAGATGTATCGATAGATCAATCTCTCTGTCTCTCTCTCTGGCTCTGCCTCAAAGAGAAAAGTCCTACTCTTGAAAACCCTCATCCCACCAGCTGTCAACAAGCAAGATACGGAACAGGCAAGAGCAGCGAATTTGGTGATAGGGTCATATGTGCACTGATAACAACGTCCCGCCGCCCCCTGCTCATGTCATCTTTCAGCAATGCCTTTCACTCCTTTTTTTTAGCATCCTGACAAAAGCTACCTTTCCATCCTTGTCCTTGTTCAGTCACTTTATCAGCTCAAGTGTGTTGGACCATCGACACAAGAATGATCCGTGATGGTGGGTGTTCTCCATGTGCCGATTCACGGCACTGATGGGCCTATGCCACATTGAGAATCTGGAGTGCTACTATTGGGTTTCATTTAAAAGGAATGAAAGAATCCTGTTTGATGGGCTATGATTTAAGGCGGCTTTGACCACTCCCACAGCGGCGGAGCAGTCCTTCTCCCGGCCTGCGTTCATCTGCGAAATGACCAACATCGGGTTTAGCCGGATGTTAGACTCTCTGGATTAAAGCAGTTAGATGTCCGATTCCAAAGCACACTTCATGACTTGCGCGAGCATGTTTGCTTTTTTTTTTGTCCAGGGGTATTTAGTAAAAGAGGGTGAATCTTTACATCCCTGTAATGTGCCTTTCTCAGCGCAGCAAGCTCGCTGCCAACTCAACTCAGCCCAACGTTTCCCTGCACATCCTGCTTGCCTCATGAGCACTTCCTGTGAGCACATACACACACACAGACC
This sequence comes from Hippocampus abdominalis, assembly GCA_018466805.1. NCBI lineage: Eukaryota > Metazoa > Chordata > Actinopteri > Syngnathiformes > Syngnathidae > Hippocampus > Hippocampus abdominalis. The sequence goes on from CM031711.1 coordinate 2,485,847, forward strand.
TCATCCTTTTGAAAACAAACACACATCCTTCTTAATAAAGGCCAAACAACAGCTCTGCATCAGGCTGTATTAGTTCAGTGTTTAATCCTTTGACTGATACCCCTCGAGCTTCTATCCCTCCAATTACATTTTTTTTCCACCCGAAAATGCGCCCACACACATAATTCCTGCTCAAATAAACAAATAAATAAAGAGCTCTCCATGAGCCAGCAATTCCCACAACCCCTTTCCAATTGAGTTTTAATTCAGGCAGATAAAAAGGGCTGTGGTATTACAGTTGCCAATCTGCCATTGTAGGTCTCAGCAGGGGGTTTGCGGGGGGCTTTGGGGAGGCACTCAGCTGACAGATTCCCAGCCAGTTTCAACTTCTATGGGGATAACAGACTGGAAGGTGGATCGTGTTTGGTCCCATTCATCCTCTCGTACTCCCTCCAATCCCTTTCATTTGGATGAAAGCAGACCACTTATCCAAAAATGACAACACCCTCTCAGATAGTCATCTTTCAGATTCACATGAATCAAAGCATGTTCGCAAAGCGCTGCAACAAAATATCTCACGGTAAAACAAATGCATGTCTGCGTTTGCTTGTTAATTCTTGCTCGCCCGAGTGACACTGGAGCCGGAGGGGAAAGTGTTCTCTTCATTTCCTGCCTTCACACTCGAGGATGGAAGGGCAAAGAAAAACCATCGGAAAGTGTCCTAAAATTACTTTTTGAAAGTTGTTGCGGCATCCAAGGCGAGAGTGGCCGTCATCCAGGTTGCATTCATGCCAACATACACAAACACAAACCAATTGAAATGGGGCACAAGACTGCATCTGTGTTGTTTGACGCAGCCTGAGCCTGTCAACCGATGTCAATGTAGAGAATGGCAGCTGGAATAAACAAATTAGTAGCAATCTCTCCTGCAGCCCATTGCAGATTTCCCTGTTCTCCGCCTCCAAACTCTATACAAACAGCTCTTATTCCCAAACAATGCTTCTTCCCATCGCGCCTAGCCTCTGTTGTTTGGTATGAATGCGCAGAGGAAATTTGCCAATTTGTGCTCTGCTGTTGCAGTCTTGGATGTTTCATATAAATGGATGATTGAGAGGATATGGCTTGTTGCAAAGGATAAAAGCATCCTCCAAAATCACCGCAAAAGTGTGATTATGATGAAACACACGCAACACTGTCCTGTGTTGTGTGACAGTTTTTATAGTGGATATCAGAACAGAGAATCACAATACAGGTGAGACGCAACCAGTACTGAAAAAAAAAAAATACGATTCATGGGTTGTCTACAGAGTAAATAACAACCATGAGTCACTTATGCTTCCATTTGTGTAAACTGTGGCTCCTCCGAGAGAAAACTGGTCAAAAATTGTTTGTTTGTTTTCTCTTCATTCAAGGTGCCAAGTATATTTTCCCATTTTTCACAGGGACTTTTAGGAGAAGCAGGTGAGTCAGTTTTGAAAATGCACAGAGCTCCACAGCGGAGTCAGGATGAGACGCTCATCATTAGCATTTCTCCAGAAGTCATCAGAGGAAGCAGAAAGGAAAGTGGAGAGGAATTCAGCGACAATCCCAAGCGAGTCAGACCGTTGCGTAAAAACCCAGAGCTCAAAATAACACACAAGTTGGTACAACAACTTCATTTTTGGAGTCTTTATGCTGATATCTACATCACCATGACAACAGAGAGCTGATATTTCATTCAATGTTCGGTGGAGCACAGTGGCTCACTGCTCAGTCAATGTCACGCTACCTTACCTCTCAATAAACAGATTGTTCATGAATCATCAAAGTTCATCAATAAGAGATGGGTTTTTTTCAAGTGTGGGACAGTCTGATTGTTCGAAAAAAAGGTCACAAAGTCAACGGACCCTTTCAAAAAATAAAATGAAATGAAGTGATCATATATCGGAAAATACTGGCTGAAGGACTGCATTTGAAGCTTCCTGTGAAGCTGCTGTCACTGACCTGTTTTGATGATTTATAATAGGACCTTATTACAAAATTGACACACGGGTACATGCTAAAGGCAATAACAATGCAATGGTGGATGATTCAAACTACCGTATTGTATAGACATTATACCCATTCACGACGCAAGATGGCGCCAAATATCATTGAAGTGAATGCTGAACTTGACTCCCCAGGCCAAAGCGAACCCCTGTCACAAAGAATAAAAATAAAAATAGCGGTAGCACGAAGAAGAAAAATAAAAAATAGCGGTTAGAAAGAAAAGAGAAGAAAATAATAGAAGAGATAACAAAAAATGGAGAAACGTAGCGACAATCTAGAGAAAAGTGGGTCGAGATCAGCCCGGTTAACCGGCAGCTGAGGAGAAGTGATGGTGTAAATTTCAAGATGCCTTTTCTCTCAAATATATTCTTATAATCATTTGTTTCAAATGTACTATAATTATTTTCTGTATAAAAATTAATTTGGTGTTCAAAAAGTCTTTTTTTCAAACTTGAGTTTCGAAAAAGAGGGTGTCATCTTATAATCAGGGCCGTCTTATATTCGGGCCAATACGGTAATAGCGGCAAAGGGGAAGAAGAGAGGGTAAATATTACAATGGCTTTCCAATTCAAAACAGACTACATTGGGGGAGGGGGGCGGGGGTCCTTTGCCTCTCACATTCCTACGTTCACACTATGTTGAGAGGATTGAGCAAGGTACCTGTCAAGACACGTTGCAATCACAGAGACTGGCTAAAAAAACTAACAGCTGAGCCTTGACAACTCAAATCAAAAGTATTCAATCCCTCTTTGGGCTGCCTTTAACACCCCTATCTGCTGACATCCACGATCCAGCTTGCAGGCTCAAATATCGGTGCAAATTAAACATTTCCGAATGTAAACTAGATGGCAGAAAAGAACCAAAACGGGCCACCCATTATTTTACAGTAGGTGGGCCACAATCATTTTGATACACTGTGTTGATATAACCCCATTCTGCCCTCATTAAAGACTTAAATCTTTCCCTCGCCCTCCTTATTAGTTGATTTCTCTCCTCCAGTTTTCACACATTGCCCAAATATGACGTGGATGAAAGCAGAGGCTTTTCAGGCATGCCAATGCCCTTTGTGACTTTTAAGTGTCTGAAGAGGCTGCGTGGCTGGCCATGGCCGGGTGCCAACTATAGCCACAGATTACTGGAGCTATTGCAAACAGTTCGACGACTGGCAGCACTCCAGTCTGCTGATATGGCCTAATTGTTCTCTTCAGCTCTCAAGTGTTATACCGTCATCTCTGGCTGGGAGCTAAGAGCAACGGCGCTGTGAGGAGAGCGGTGCAAGACAAGCTTGAGCACACTTGGCTGAGAAAAGCAGGTTGAAAAGATGTAAACAAGCCAACATGATAAAAGTATTACAAGATGATATTGGCCCGTCCCGATTCCCAAAAAATGGTGAAAGAATGTATTTGGTTTTCGAATCCACCTAAAACAGTTTCCAATTCATTAAGACTACTGAACAGAAAAACCTGTAACCTGATGGTCGGTTCGTAGACTGAACCCGCCCCCACCCTCCCCCACTGTTGTGTGAATTAATGTTAACTGGTTACGCAAGAATATTAAATATGATTTTTTTAGCTATTTAAAGAAAGGCTTCAGAACAGAAGGTGAGTTGAAAGTGGAGAAAATGATGTGGACCCTCAGCCTGGAATGGCCTGAAAGCAGCCAATTCATCCATACTGGATCACCTACTGTGTCTAATCTGTACTCCGGATATGTGTCACTGAAGAGAACTAGTACATCTATTATGCTGCAGCTGGGCTCAAGAAGTAGAAGCACAGAAAGTACTGTGAAAAAGAAGCAATACATAAATGAAAAACAGCCGGATCACCAAACAACGCTGGCTGTCCTTTGGGTCGGCTGCTTATAACAGGAACATCAAATGGACAATAGTATTTTAATCAAGAAGAAGACCCAGAGCAATAATTTATCTCTGTGGCCTGTGGAGCGGACATCAGGGGGATTACATTTGCAACAGATGCCCGTCTGCTCTCTTTGAGGACTCGTTTCATGTCAACGTGACGCCGCGCAACTAGCAACAGCAGTAACGCTAGCTTATCCGTAAATGACTGAGTAGAAAAAAAGAAAAAAAGAACAGCTGGATGTGGAAATAGTCTAATTAAAAAAATTAAAATGGCGGCCCGGTGGTCCAGTGGTTAGCACGTCGACCTCGCAATGCAGAGGGCATGGGTTCGATCCTGGCTCCGGCCTCCCTGTTTGGAGTTTGTGTGGGTTTTCTCCGGGTACTCCGGTTTGCTCCCACATTCCAAAAACATGCATGGCAGGCTGATTGAACACTCTAAAATTGAGTGTGAGTGCGGATGGTTGTTCGTCTCTGTGTGTGCCCTGCGATTGGCTGGCAACCAGTTCAGGGTGTCCCCCGCCTACTGCCTGAAGACAGCTGGGATAGGCTCCAGCACCACCCCCATACCCCCCCCCCCGACCCTTGTGAGGATAAAGCAGATCGGAAAATGGATGGATGGAAAAATGAAAATATCGTCGTGAATGCAGATCCAGAAAGTAAAAATGCTGCCTGTCACAGTTTGACTTTAGCCACAGGTGCTTCTACTCAAGCGGCAGGTAAATGAGCTCCCCGTGTGTTTCTACTTTCTGGAACCTGGATTTGACACCTCTGGTCATGAATGGCACATCTATATGAATTCAAGTCACCGTGGCAGTGCAAGGCTGACAGGAAGCTCTGATTCATCAAGCTTCCTCTTTGAGGTGAAAATCACCCCTTTATCTCGCTCTCTCACTGCCAAAACACACTAGAAAGCTTTCGGTCAAATCACCCAAACACAGGGAGAGATAACATGACTGCAACAGCAGCACTTGAGTGAAATCTGATCTTGCGTTCACATGGCTCTTAGCTTTGCTATCTGATGTTTGACTTGATAAATTCAACGTTAGGGTGATAAACTGCCTCAACACGAGCATCAAGATGAAGCTACGTTCCACTACTCCTGTACGGGTGCGAAAGGAAACACATGCAAACAGCGGAAATGACAGCCCGATCATGGCAGAGGACACATGCTCACCACATGGCGGAACCTTCAGTACTCTTCAAAAGTTTGTGCGCACCCTTTTTTGACTGGTCCTATATTTTACACCGCGTACATATCCATTCGGGTTGATTGATTTTTCCCAATAAATAAAGTACTCAGGTCCGGTGCAGGTGGTGTGTTTCCAGACAGACTGATGCATTCCATGGATTTTCTTGTGATATGGAGTCTACATTTGCAGCATTATTAAGTTGTCAAGAGGCCTTAAACCTGATTGATGGTAAAAGCTCTTTCTTTAACCTACAATTACAGTCAAGTGTCTGTTTGAGTGGAGATCTGAACTATTGATACATGGGCTACTTCCATATCCTGAAAATACATGCTCACACAGTTGAGAAGAGTTTGTAAGTGCTTAAATACATCATATATCATATATCAACAGATACTTTCAGAAAGCATAGTCTTGGATTGAAGAAAATAAAGAAGTTGTCATGGTAGCTAATGCGTGACGCATCGCAAATTTAGCATGCAGCGTCCCGTATGTCACAACAGGGATTTACAGCACCAAAAGGTGCAATAACCGACAAGGATTCAACCTTTGGCCACAATGTCATGCATGATTCTAGTTAAGTTGAGCTATTTTAAACTAAAAGAGAAAATCGTTTCTGTCACGGATAAAAACGGAACCAGTTGGCTGCTATAACATAGGGTTCATTAAGAAATTCACTTTGACACCCGGGCGGCCCGTTGGTTAGCGCATCAACCTCACAGTGCAGAGGTTCAATTCCAGCTCCGCCCTCCCTGTGTGGAGTTTGCATGTTCTCTCCGGTTCTGCGTGGGTTTTCTCCGGGTACTCTGGTACTACTTCCTCCCACATTCCAACAACATGCATGGCAGGCTGATTGAACACTCGAAATTGCCCCGAGGCGTGAGTGTGAGCGTGGATGGTTGTTCGTCTCTGTGTGCCCTGCGATTGTTTGGCAACCGGTTCAGGGTGTCCCCACCTACTGCCCGAAGACAGCTGGGATAGGCTCTAGCACCCGTCGCGACCCTCGTGAGGATAAGCGGATCGGAAAATGGATGGATGGACTTTGACACCCTAAAATCATTCAGAGTATTTGAGAGGCAGTACACGCTCCCCGCCAATACATTTCCGAATACAGTCATACCTCGGTTTTCGACCATAATCCGTTCCAGAAAGCCGATTTGTTCGAAAACCGAAACGACGCTTTAAAAAAAAAAAGCTTTATTGAAATCGTCTGCTCACAATGGAAAGCAACACGAGGAAGTCATGCTTCCAAGGGCATATGATTCTTTTTGAAGTGATCATAGTTACCCTGAAGGACATGTAATTGAGAAAATAATAGCCAATGAGAAAGAAACCTTTCATTCATCTTTAATTATAGCTGCTTTTTTTTCATGGTCTTCGGCAATGTAGTCTGTATATTGAAGAATGGGAAAATAAACAATCATTCCTATTCCTAATCATTCTACCCGAGGAAGCGTCACTTCCTCGTGTAAGGAAGGTGAGAGGAGTCAAGTGACGCATTCAAGTGTGCTCAATTTGTTCGAGAACCGAAATTCGGTCATCATCCGAGGCATAAAAAACGTGAAATTTTTGGTCGAAAACTGATTTGGTCGAGAACAGAGATGTTCGAAAACCGAGGTTTGACAATCCAGCCTTTTTTACAAAGCAATCAGCAGCACGTGCTTGAACTGTTTCCATTTGCACTCAGTGACGCGATGAACTCCGGCACTCCTTTTTGGGGCACTCTGGATAACCGAACACCATAACTGAACAACTCCAAATGGTCAGGGTGAAGCAGTCTGCGCTCACAGTGTATTTGTGAATGCGCCGATCATTAAAGAAAGGGAATTTTGGGGGCAAATCTGAGCTGTACTGTTCTTGGTCTCGTTTTTGTGTCAATTAATTCCCCCCCAAAATGCAAAATATACTCCGGAGTGACACTGTTTTTTTGTTGCATGTTTTTAACTGCTGCTACTGCGGACTGACTTGCAGTCCGAAAAATAGGGCATATGATTCTTTTTGAAGTGATCATAGTTACCCTGAGGGACATGTAATTGAGAAAATAATAGCCAATGAGAAAGAAACCTTTCATTCATCTTTAATTATAGCTGGGTTTTTTTCATGGTCTTCAGCAATGTAGTCTGTATATTGAAGAATGGGAAAATAAACAATCATTCCTGTTCTGGGAGGCACTCACCACATCAAAACAAGATGCTGCGCTTGTGCATCCGTGCATGCGAAAACAGCAGGATGAGGGCCGCAGCAGATGTTGCTGACCATTGTGCACATGCTAACCCCAATCTGGGACTTGTCGGGCTAGGTATCATCGCCCATAAAAAGTGGACACGTTTCTCTGTTGTCAAGGGATTGTCTTGAATTCATTTAATGACGAACATCTTAGTCCTCCAACTACACACGTTATTTTACTTGGCTTTCATTTTTGTGTTTGCTGAGCTCCATGACCCGACATTCCCTTTTCTGTCTCTCTTTTAGGAAAAAAGACCGCTGCTAAAGTGAAAAGGAAAAGGAGCAAAATGATGCTGGAATCGATGTATATGTAAGCTGTATATCGCGCTAAATGATTTCAAAGCATGTAGCGGGTGAAGAAAAAGCAGCCTCGGAAACATTTTGGAACCCTTGGGGGCTTATCGGAGTGCAGGTTAATGGGGGTGGGCTTTGGTGGCGATGGGAATGATGTGTCTACGTGCTGCAGGAAGAGGCTTCGTGGCCCAGGGATACATCCACGCCTCGCTCAGGAAGGAGGGGTCGCACATATCTACGTGTGTGCATGAGTACAGCATGTCGTGTGTGTGTGCAGTGTACTTTGGATCAGTGTATTGACCCGCAGCAAGCAAATACATCTCCCTTGATTCCACTAAAGACACTCTGTCCAGTACACACTAAATATATGAACTATTGGCCCATCGTAAACAAATAAGTTACATGCTCGCTTTGACTGTACATACGAGCTTGTTCAAGTGATGTTTTTTTCAGTAGAGTACGCGTCTGCGTGAAATCGTTTTGGGGCTTTAGTTGCGTCTCAAATCAACAAAATAAAATCCTCGTTGATGGTTTCAATAACCGATGAGTAGATTTTATTGATTGTGGTAAGTGCTTCAGATGAACCAGTGGCGTGCAGTCAGGGGAGGCAGGTGAGGCTGTGCCTCCCCTGTCATCACAAGTATTAATATTTGTCCACTCGATTATGATTTTGGTGTCGTTCTTAATCTATTTTGACCATTTTATTGTAAAAATCGCCATGCGATGCTACAAGCTGTAATTTCTCGCCCTGAAAATGGAGGATTTCATTTCAGTCAGTGCCTCCCCAACCCCAACCCTCACTGCACGTCACTGAGATGAACATGGTAAACAAAAAACAAACAAACAAACAAACAAACATTGACTTAGAACTGGAAAAAGCTTGAATTTAACACAGTAAATAAGCAGGGAATGTTGTCACCAGCCACTTAAACGAACCAGTTCAACTCATAACTTTAAAGAAACTGTTTGTGCCCCACAGGTGGCTGGAAGTGTCTGGAGTTAAGTGCACTAGAAAAAGAGGTCTTTTACATAGACCACTTGTCAAAAGTTTGGACACACTTTCTATTGCTCTTGAATTAGAGACTGAGATGGTGAGCGTGGGGTCGCTGAATAAAAATTATGCACGTAAATTCATCCATTAGTCAAAGGTAATTTAAGCTAATTTGATATTTGGGAAGTGTGTATCTAACTTGTTGCATTATTGGGTACAAAAGAAATAGCTCTCGCTTTCAGAAAGCTTGAGCCATGCAATGAGAAGAACACAAATAGAAAATCAGGGCAATCAACGTGCCAATCAATCTGGTGACCCTTACCATCATCCGAATTGTAATTTTGTGACTTCCTTGACATCCTAAGCACAACCTAATACAGTCAAACCTCGGTTTTCGTCCATAATCCGTTCCAGAAGGCTGTTTGAAAACCGAAATTGTTCGAAAACCGAAACCACGCTCTTTTTAAAATAAAAATGTTTATTGAACACGTCTGCTCACAATGGAAAGCAACACGAGGAAGCGTCACTTCCTCGTCTACCCGAAGAAGCGTCACTTCCTCGTGTAAGGAAGGCGAGAGGAGTCAAATGGTGCATTCAAGTGCGCTCAGTTTGTTCGAGAACCGAAATTTGTTCGTCATCCGAGGCATAAAAAAACTCAAACTTTTTGGTCGAAAACCGAATTGGGCGAGAACCGAGACGTTCGAAAACCGAGGTTTGACTGTACCTTGAGGAAGAGCTCGAAAGGAAATTACAAAACAGGTCGTCCACCAATCGTCGGAGGCTGACCGCTCAACTGTTCTTCCGTGAATTGAACAGGATAACATTTCCACAAAATTCCAAAATATTGTAGTAAGCCTTCCGAGACAAGATAGAAGTCGGTCCATATTTTCTCCCAATTTTTAGTTCTTAGATGTCATGGCCAGTTGTCCCAATGCATTTGTCCGGAAAGTGTTTGATTTTTCGTCCCTGGTGCATAAATGGAATTGCTAAGCAGTTCTTCAAGGGGGCTCGGGGCATGTTTTGAAGATAAATGAATACATACAAAAAAAAAGCAAGTCAGCATGAAGGTGGCCAACAAAGAATTGTAAGCATGAGCAGGCCTCTGCGTGGACCCGCTGTCCACGAAGATGAGAGAAGAGTCAGAGCCGCCGACTGTACTCTCTTACTCTTTCATCTCTCCCTGGTGCTGCTCAGGCTCCTACATTTCATTTTCCCATTCTCTCGTTCTCATCTGTTCCTACTTCCCTAACCATTTATTTCCACATCCTTCCAGTTGCATACTCTGTTCATCAGCGGAACTCCCAGGAGATGTGAATAATCCCAGTTTGAGGCATAAGTCTTTCATGTTCTAGCGAGAGTTCTGGCAACTCTGCATCATCTGCCCGGCCGGCCTCGCTACGTCTACGTTCATCTCCCTCCATCCCCACTCGGTTCTTGTCTAGGTTCTTTTTCATTATGATGTAAACCAAAGGAGCAGGCAAAACATGGACGCCGAGGCATGACAAAACCAAATCATTTGACCACAGTGCTAAAGTCCACAAAAAGATCATGACAGATTTGACCTTGGAATCAGTAAATTGACTTCACATGATTTTCTTTTGAGATTTTCAGCAAAATGGAGGGCGTACATTGTCCCATTTACTCGGGACATGGGCACACGTTTTACAGTCAAAATCGAAATAAATAAATAAAAAAAAAAGTAGTGCAATACAAAATGTTTAGAGTAATCCCTCATTTATCGCGGGGGTTACGTCCCAAAAAGAACCAGTGATAAATGAAATTCGTGCAGTAGTGAACTTTATTTTTTTACAGTTATTAAACAATAATTAACTATATAGACAATGAAATCAAAGACCAAACCCTGTTTTCAGGCCCAATTACAAAAAACAAAACAAAAAACGCTATAATAGCTATAATAGATTTTGGAAATACTGTACTGTTGACACGCGGCCCCGCCGACGCGTTCTGATTTAAAGGGTTAAAAGCATTAAAAATCTGCACAAAAAAAATCCGTGAAACAGTGAAGCCGCGGAAAGTGAAGCTGCGGAAAGTGAACCGCGTTAGAGCGAGAGATCACTGTATTACGTTTATATGTGTTGCCTGGAGAGCTATTTTTACAACACAAATCAAAAATACATCAAGTGTCCGGAAAATTGGAAGAACAGGATTACAAATGCAATCCTGTTTACAATTCAAACATGAGAAAAGTTGTCACTTTGTACTACGAGGCAACAACAGCAGTATTTTTTTGTTTTTCCCAGCACTTGGACGTTGAACAAGGATCCCTCAGTGCTGTCAAAGGGCGAAGAACATTTTTTCCGATGATGCAACTTGCATTTGCTTTGACAGTTGTGCTGGGAAAGTCATTTTCTGGAAGGTCTATTTAGCAACGATAAAAAATCCAGACACTTTTTTTTTTTTTAGCTTTGCCTCCCATGGGCTAAATGCCTGATTTATTTTGTTGGGATTGGCTGCAGGACAGCGACCAAATAACGCGGGTGTTATGACTGGCATGGGCAGCCATGCTTGAAAGACACAAGTGTTGTTCATTGGTTCACCCTGGTTTTAGCCGTGGTTTTGGAAGGAAGGCTCTTCGGCAGTGAGTGTAAGCTACTGGTGCCCGATGCATGCAAGTGAAAAAAAGCAGAAGAGAGGGAGGGGAAGTCGAGGGGCATGGCGAAGAACACACCACCTCAACGGCCGACCTGACAGGGTCAATCTTAACAGCAGTCAACAGAAGACGGCCAGTCTGCTGACTTCTGTTGCATTCGCACTGGCGGCTGTCCAACAAATACATGTTGTCCGGTGAGCCTTTCAAAAGGAATATCGACTTGGGTTTTTCCACTACAATTTGTTTGAATCGCAAAAAGAAAGAAACGCTCAATACTAAGTGTAACTGCCATTATGATCAACGGGGTTAAGTACGGACGCCGCTCATGCAAATTGTGCATGATGCATTTATGTTGAGAGCTACTCTATAATGACCTGGACTGACCTGGTAAAGGACAAATCTCTTTATGACTAAAGACTAGTTCTCCTTGCTTTTGTTGTTTTTCATTTCTTCTTGAAGAGACAATTTCTGAGTTCTTCACTTCACTCGCATGCCCTTTTAACGCTAAAACACATCGTGAGGCTAAAAATATGACATTGGACTTTCACTCAATTTTTTTCCTCTCGCCTTGTGTGTTTAAGAGGTCTTGGTTATGTGAGTGGGAGACATCCAAACAACAGCAGGATAAGCCGTGTTACAAACTAATGGGGCGGTCAGTGACAGATATAAGGCCACCGAAAAATGCAGCTCCTCCGTGCCACACAAGGAGAATTCTTTTATATGGGGTTCAGATTCATGTAATGCACTGAAATTTGGATGCCTGGCCATCTGTCTTTTCTCAGCCTGGTAAAACTCTTTCTGCTCTGGGAGTGTCAGTTCGGGCTTATGAGTAGCGGGACTCCCACGGTCACGCATTGCCTCTGGAGATAAGTCATGGATCTTTTACAAACACACATTGATATCCTACACACAAAAAAACATGACGAACACGCCAATTAGACCAGGAAGCAACAGGCCCAAAGGCCTCCATTTTTTTTTTTTTGCGGCATAAATAGAACACATCCATGTTTATACATGCAAACACATCTTGCAAATGTATGCACAAAAGCCCACCACGCATAGGCATGAATGCATAAACATACATAGAGCAGGGAATGATCAAATGATTCTTGAATCCAGTACCCACCTTTATCCACCCACGCACAACACACAAACATTGATACTTGGTTAATAAACACAACTTGCCTATCATTGCATACAGTACAGGACTGGCACACAACCAGGAATGGAAAAACAACAGCTAAAAAAAAAAAAGATCGGAAGAGATCGAAATGTACAGATGCTAATGTGGCATCACACTGACCTACAAAAGAAATTACTGGCTAGGCATACCCATTAGAGCATTTTCAATGTACATCGCACTTTGTAAAACAACAACAACAAAAAGAAACATGTACAAGCGCACAGTCAGCTTGTTCTCTCTGGGCTACAACGTGCTCTTACGAGCCTTTGTCAGTGTACAGTAGGATTGCGCAATATATCGGAAAAATATCACTGTTGCGATAATGGCCGATGCAATATGCATATGGAAAAGACATGCAATCATTTTCTTATGGAATTGTTTGCTTTTACAGTGATCCCTCACTATTTCGCAGTTCGTTTATCGCAGCTTCAGTGCATCGCGGATTTTTTCAAACATATTCATAAAAATTTAAAAAAAAAATAAAAAATAGTTATTTTCATGTACAAGTAGTACAGTACTGTATATGTTGCTCTATGTGACTCGCTGTTGTTTTGCTGACTTTTGCAGCTTCTCGCTGTTTGAGAAATCTCGGTTCTCAAACAAACTGAGCGCACTTGAATGCACCATTTGACTCCTCTCGCCTTCCTCGGGTAGACGAGGAAGTGACGCTTCCTCGTGTTGCTTTCCATTGTGAGCAGACGTGTTCAGTCAACATTTTTATTTTAAAAAGAGCATGGTTTCGGTTTTCGAACAATTTCGGTTTTCGACCAGCCTTCTGGAACGGATTACGGACGAAAACCGAGGTTTGACTGTACTTCAAAATTTACTTTTACATGCATGTATACCATTCAATTTGGCCTTATAAATATTATGTACATGTACCTATATGGAGGGGGAGGGGGAGGCGTCGCTACTTAGCGGATTTTCGTTTATCGCGAGTGGTTTTGGTCCCCATTAACCGCAATAAACGAGGGATTACTGCATCTGAATTTGACTAGTCAGTCAAACCAGTCAATAGTTGGATATTATCTCGGTGAATTACAATTAATTAGCTGACAACACGTTACGCTAACTTATTTTGCCGAAAAAAAACGTACGTGTAATATCTTGCAATAATATCGATATCGAGAAAGCACACCCAGGACTGATCACCTGCCAGTTACAGTGCATCAAATCCATTTTTACAGGGAAGTCACAAGAGGATGACGCTCAACTGAGGTGTATTTGAATAGGGCAACCGGTTGTCTGTATTCCCAGCTCAATCGAAAATATTTGCCGATCGACGTCACATGGCCCAGAGTTACACGAAACAGCTGCCTCTGAGTCAGGAGCTGAGATGAACCTGTCGGAGCTCAGGGAGCTGCTGTTGCGCCTCGACTTGACGCTGACGGATAGCTGCCTACGGTTCCTGAAGGGCATCGTGAGTTTAATCACCTATAACCGCAATTACCGACATACACGTCAGACTCATAAAGCACTGAAACAAGATGAGAGTCTGCCTCCTATCCACCCCTTGGCACACATCAGCCAAATTCCACTAAAGCCAAAGGAGGAGCGACAGAGCTGAAGGCATAGGCCCCGAGTGAGAACCCTACCTAGCATGCTGCATTCGAAAGAAGAACCGAGTTACATTCATTAGCGCTTTTAACACACTTATAATCCATTAAACAAGTCATAATGAGCTGAATGTTAAGTAACGGTACCTTGAAATAGAAGATTCAAAGTGTTGAACTAGCGCATTCCGCCATTGCCGAAAAATACAACATTTACATATCAAATATGGAAACCCAGGAGCAGACTGATACCTAAAGTGTTCATGTGAGCGCACACACCCTTAATGATCACATAAAAAGCTCATGGTACACAGTAAGACAGGCCTAAGGATGGATTAAGATGCAAGCCTTTATCAGTGGGTTCCCACAATCCCCTGTGGAATATCTCAGCTCTTTTTTTTCTCTAGTTTTTTTTTTTTTTTTGGTCCACTCCCTTCTTCCCTTTCCTCCATATAGTACCTTGGGGATAGTGCTATGAGAAAAATAGGCAAGAGCAAGAGGAGAATGAGGACTACTTGAACACATGACCTCATGGACAGCCCACTGACAGAAGGTTAGCTCCGTTTTTTTTTTCTGTTCGGGCTGCTCGACAGTTTAGCAACAAATGAGATCCAAAGTCATCATTCTGGTCTTTGAAAGTCAAGCGTAAAAGTGCAAAGGGGGCAGGGCGAGGGGTCACATTTTATTCCACTGGTGAATGGCATACGTCGACAGGGGTCACCCAGTCAAATGGTTATTATATGCAGTGATTGGAGATAATCGAAGAACAGGAATCAGATGATAAGCAAGATTAACCCCTCGACACCGACGCTGTCATGAATGCAGCATCTAAGCCTTGACTTCAGTGATCAATCGGGCATGAGATCCGATGATGCAAAATTCTGACAGCAATCATAGAATGAATCACGCTCAAATAAGGACAGCTTCTTTAATTTAGGAATGAATTGCAAGCAACATATGAGATGCCATGCTCAGTTAGCATTGCAAGGACTTTCATTAAACGTATCATCAAGAAAACCAAAACGGCATATCCACAAGACCATAGGTCACAGGTGTCAAAGTCAAGGCCCGAGGGCCAGATCTGGCCCGCCACATCATTTTATGTGGCCCGCGAAAGCAAATCAAGCATGTTAACTTCCATGATGCTTGTTAAAGTCTGAACCAAAATTTCAAATTATCATACGTAATCCACAATAACACTCATTATTCCTGAATGCTGATTTAAAAAGTAGCTATCCATTAATTTGTTGTGCGCTGTGTATGTAATATGTGGAGGTGATTACACATTTAGATGGTTTCCCAAGGGAAGGGAAACCGGAACGACAATTTGGCCCGCGACAAAAATGAGTTTGACACACCTGCCGTAGGTTGTTTTAATAAACTGGTGTATATCCGGTCAGGCCGCGCTGGGTGGCCTCACTGTGTACGTCAGCAGAATTTCATATGATTCCAGTCATAGCGGGCCAGTTTACACCTACACTCTTTTGCTGTTCAACAGGATATTTGGGAAAATCTTCAGGGTCAACCTTTGAACTCCACCAGTGAGTAGAGGGCCCAGCAGGTCACGAGATCACCGGAGCGGTTGATTCATGACATGGTGGCCGCACAAGGCCGTCTCTGTCTTTCACACGCGGACCCCCTCGATAAATAAGCCCTTCGCTTGGGGCCATGAAACTAGATGGACGGGAACATCAGAGGGAAACGTCACGTTTTCTCTCATCGGTGCCACTCACACAGACCCGAGTGTTTTTCTCTGCTACCATCAACAACATTTCCCACATGATTGGCTCCAATTGAGTCGTCAGCCGCTCGCCGAGCTGAGGAAAAAAAAGGGTACGCCGCTCTGTGTGTGAAAGGTCACTGTCTCTATTGGGCAATGGCAGGCGGACACTATGTAAACAAGACTGGCTGAAAGATCAATCATTATCAATACAATTAAAGATGTTTGGGGTTTTTTTAAAGACCAAATCAAAACCATGACAAAAACTTGCATCAGGGAAAGTGAGAAACAAGGATGAGTAACAGCGACTGGGCAAGACAAAAGACGGACAAAGATGTGGCGCGCGTGTGACGGTTGATACTTCGACAGATTGTTAGCGACCCGTGCGTATGACGAAGAAATTGCTCAGCAATTCAAACTTTAATGAGGGAAGGAAACAGTCTGTCACATTAAGCAGCCCTCACAGAAATGACATCGGGGGCTGGGAAAACATTACGGCAAGGTTCCAAGTCAAAGCAGTGGTTCCTTGTCATTTATCAGCGGCCGCTTGTACTTTCAAGGGAATTTGATTGCCCGTCACTCTGTTAGGCACGGATCTCCTCCTGTTTCCTGTCAGCAAACAAACAGGAAGGCCTTTGAGTTCCTGGTGTGTCGTGCAAAGGGACCTGTGATATGAGGGAACATGCACTGTCCTGCTGCGTAAACAGTATTTGAATGTCCAAAAGTTTGGTCTTGTACTATGAGACATACCGTATTTTCCGGATTATAAATTACTCTGGAGTATAAATCGCACCAGCCATTAAATTGATCATAAAGAGGAAAAAACATATATAAATCGCACTGGAGTATAAATCACATTTTTGGGGGAAATTTATTTGATAAAATCCAACACCAAGAACAGCGATGTAATTTTGAAAGGCAATTGAAAATAAAAATAAAATAGAGAACAGGCTGAATGAGTGTACATGACTCATAAACAACGAACTGAGAACGTGTCTGGTATATTCACTTAATATATTAAGAGTTATCCAGATAACTAGAGCGTAAAGAACATGCTAACAAGTTTACCAGAGTACAAGTCGCATCCCCGGCCAAACTATGGAAAAATACTGCAATTTATAATCCAGAAAATACGGTACTTGTGCACCCCAAAAAATGCAAGCAGCCGAAAATTTGCTGCGTGTCTGAGATTTGAAAATACCCGACCGACGATTCGAATTACGAATAAAATAATTATGTAAATTCTTCCATGCGTCGATCAAAAAAAGCCGGTCAGGAATAATCAACACACTTCAAATGCAAGGTAAAACCTTGCAACGTTCCAAATGAATGTGCGGAATGAAAGGACAATTTGCAAAACGTGTAAGCGTCACCTAATGCCCCTATTGCAGATAAAATAAGAGAGATGCTGCAGGCAGCCTGAAGCCACAGCTCCAATTTTAGAACCTCTTTCAAGGATATTTTCTATAAATATTCCAATTAGAGGAGGGCTCCCCCATTCTCTTACGCTGCGCCGGAGCTGCTCTCATCCATGGGAGGCATCGGATTTCCACTTGTGTTCCGTACCATTTAATATAGAGGCGCAATGATTACGTGACAACTAATCAATCATCACATCAATCCATACTTCTATTTCAGAACTGATTCATCATTTGGACACCTTTTTTTTTTCATTTGAAATTGTCCAAGAACTCATAATTTCAACATCTCAAGAGTAAATATTCCTCGCCTTGAATCAAAACAAAACCTTTGCTGTTACTTTGGGGAACAATGAACAATATTTTTTGGGAGCAAAACCAATAACTGAATCTTAAATCATTTCTTGGAGCATTTTGCACTGTCAATCAGGAGAAAAAAAATCAACAAATGAATTGATGATTAAAACAATTGTTAATTACAGCCCGATTTTAACACCAGTCACAACTATATTTTTTAAGTCTTTTTAGAGGTAATCAGACCTTAAATGCATGAGGCATGGCACATTTGCAGTAAACACCAGATTTTTTTTTTTTGAAAGGCACTCAAGCGGCGATAATGTGGTCCAGAGCTTTGTGCATCTTGACATCTGCTAAATTGCTTTTTTTTTTAAATGTTTATGGCTATCGTGGCTGCGGTTTGGCCTATTAATTGCGACAAGAAAAAAAAGCCATGTGCACCTCAAACACACGTACTAATTAATTGGGTTCTATTTACATCAGTCGAGAGTATGGCAAATTGAGCCTTTACACAGTCTATCAATTCCATTACAACAGCACGCACGTGTTACAAATAATGACGCAAACTCCTGCAAAGGTTAATGCGGCTAAGCCTATTGTTTACTTTTCTGCCAACTTTCTGCTGTTTGGATTAACAATCAGCACTCACCCACTCCCACTCGAAATACTTTGTATCCATCAAATGGCCACAAGTACCTTTTGCGCTATTAATTAGCCCAAAAAAGCTAGTGTACTGCTTTCCAAGGGTTTTGGGGCAACATGGTAAAACGCATGAAGTCTAACAGGGGTAAATGTTTTCAGAGTAAATGACGCTGATTCATTTGATAAATTCAGTTGATCGATTATTGAACGATGACATGCCGGGGTAATCAAAAAAAAAAAACTTGGTAGCGCTGTGCCTGCTCTGTCTCTGGGGATCGTCATATGTCATGTAACACGCTCCATGGTGTGGTATTTATTTTCTTTTCTTTTTTTTTCTTTAAAGATTTGCCTGCAATCCTGTTTTCCCAGCTTCCCTGTGCTTTGGTCCATAACAGTAACATCCGAAGAGCACAAATGTTCATGTAAAAAAAAGTACATGTGCAGTCGGACTGTCAATTAGGGTAAACTGCCCCTGAATTGTGCTGATATAACACATGAGGTAATACACAAATAACGAAAGGTTCAGCTGACAGTTTACAACCCATTCAAAATGGACAAAGTCAAACTTTCTTTGATAATGCGAACCGTATCAGCAATAACATGCAATCTGATAACAAAAGCCTTTTCAAGCCGTTGTTCCACTGCTGAGAGCAAAAGCTAATACTCATTTTGCAACAGTGCTGTAATGTGTGGTAATGGCTTTTAATGGTTGAACATCCAAGGCAACAAACGATTGAAGATTCAATGTTTAAAAAAAAAAATTAAAAAAAATCTTCTATTACCACATCGATTAACTCTCTCCGACATGTACGCATTAATTTGGGGACGAAAAGCACAGCAATCCCCGCAGAAGAGTAAAACAAAGCACGTCTGGGATTCTCTCCATTTTAAACGTGAACTTGATGCCCGATACTGTCTGCCTGCTTGTTTCGGTTCATATGCTCAACCTACGAGCTAAGTTTGAATAATGGAATTGGCGGAGCATCAGTGTCTGCAGTGAGACGACTGCCACCAAAAAAGTAAGCCGGCTGTTGTGTAATCATCAGGCTCATACGCACGTGCGCCGCTTGTGTATCACAATACATTGAGCAGATGGCAGGGAGGATGTTAAATAATCACAATTAAATGCTCGTATTTTAACTGCAGTTACAGGCAGTGGCTACTGCTTATTTATATTTATTTTTTTTCCCTTTGACATAAGTGGCCTATGAAAGTCAAACCTAAGAAAACAAATGTCAAGAACGAAAGAAAATCAAAACAAGTCATTAGAAAGAACGTTGCAATAATCCAGATCGGGGCCACATCCTGTCCTCTCAATCTTTACGATATTCTCAACTGATGATCCATCAATCCATTTTCTGATGCGCTTATCGTCAAGAGTGTCGCGGATGTGCTGGAGCCTATCCCAGCGGTCTTCGGGCAGTAGGCGGGGGACACCCTGAACCGGTTTCCAGCCAATCGCAGCGCACATAGTGACGAACAACCATTCACAGTCACAATCACACCTTGGGAAAATGTTTTACCGATCATCCCTTTGATTGTCACAAAGTCACAAAGGTGGGCAAACAACAACATACACGGACACCATTTCAAAAATTTATTAAAAATGCAATTGATTAGACATTTTATTCAGATTAGTTCTATTGTATTCAGTGTTTATTCAAGTTTTTTTTATCACATTGCATTTGTGGTGTGGGATCATGTGCAATCGAATAATTGGTCCATTTTTCTTCAAAGAGACATAAATTTCTGCAGATGTTTACCATGACCTTTTAACTGAATATGTGGCACCACAACTGAATGACCTTCAACCAACCATCATTTTTCACAAAGATGGTGCACCACCACATTGGGGGCTGCATGTTCATGGGTTCCTCAATCAAACATTTCCAGACCGGTGGATTGGAAGGGATGTGCCAATTCCTTGGCCGCCACATTCACCAGATATCACTCCCCTGGACTTCTTTCTATGGGGCTATGTTAAAGATATCGTGTATCGAACAAAGATAAGGGACATTACTGAACTAAAGCAAAGGATGACTGATGCCATTGCCACAATTGATGAGGCTATGCTACAGCGAACAGGGCAAGAAAGCGAGTACCGTCTCGATGTGCTTCGTGCAACTAATGGTGCCCATGTAGAAGTGTATTAAAAGAGGAAAAAAAAACTTTAATACATACTGAATACAAATAGAACAAATAGAACAAATCTGAGTAAAATATTTAATCAATTGCATTTTTAATACATTTTTGAAATGGTAAAAAGACTCTATGGACACCCGGTGCTATCAGAATAACTATAAAACTATTTATACATTTTGAGGGAACCGAATCACACTAGATGAACTTTGCTTAATACATCCATCCATCCATTTCCGATCCGCTTATCCTCACAAGGGTTGTGTGGGGTGCTAGAGCCTATCCCAGATGTCTTCGGGCAGTTGGTGGGGGACACCCTGAACCGATTGCCAGCCAATCGCAGGGCACATGCAGACGAACAACCATCCGCGCTCACACTCACACCTCGAGACAATTTAGAGTGTTCAATCAACTGCCATGCATGTTTTTGGAATGTGGGAGGAAACCAGAGTACCCAGAGAAAACCCACACAGGTCCGGGGAGAACATGCAAACTGCACACAGGAAGGCCGGAGCTGGAATTGAAACCGGTACCTCTGCACTGTGAGGTTGACGCGCTAACCACTGGCTCACCGGGCCACCCTTTGCTTAAATCGACATTTCCAATTCAGATTGCCATTTCAAAGCATCGGTTTTAACATTGACTTTGTCCCCATTGACAGTCATTCCTCACCGTGTTCACCCGATCCTCTCTCCATCACTCACTCATCCTATCCCTAACCTCATTTCGAAGTCATGTCACCCTTGGTGAACGACGACATGAGTCAATTAGCTCAATGTCAATGACTGTAATGGAGTTATGGCGCGATGCCCCTGTGGCACCTGCGCAGCTTTTAACGCAGCCTTTTTCCACCATCACATTTTCCCCATTGACTTCGCTTTTTGACTCAAAAGGTCAACTGCGCGCAACAATTCCCACACCAATGCCTCAGGTATCCTTGCAATGACTATGACCTAGTTAATACATCATTCCGTTTGCATCGCAAGACTTCACCAGATTATACGCATTAATACTTTTTTCAACCATTTTAATGAATCACATCTAGAAAAAAAAAAAACTTGCCATGTTAGCCAAGAGCAGGAACATAATATGGATTGTAATGAGGACTCAATATTTAGTGACTCAGCACAGTTTTCCCTTCTTGCTTGGTTTGTTAACAACGTTGGCTGTGATTCTAATTCCTGGCCATGGCAAATGTAAAACAATCACTTTTTACAATTGTTTTTCCTAACTCAATTCAATTGCATCTATAGAGTACGTTAACCCTGGAGAACCCACGGGGTCAAATTTGGCCCCTATAAATTCTGATACTCAAATGCTACCTTTAAATCCCAAAGGGTCAAATTTCTCCAGCTTTAAAACAACCACCGCTGTCTACAAAATGCTATACATTGAGCAAAAATAATTCATACAACAACAAACAATTTTAAGGTGTTGACGCCTCATGCATCTCCGTCCCGAGTCCCCGCCACAGCCCAAATCTCCTCCACAGAGTTAAAAACAAGATATTTCCATTACGTTCCCACCACTCCGCTGTGTGCCTTCACTAGCAGCTCTCTGTGGAGAAACCAAGTGAGGGATGCAAACACTTCCCTCATTTCTACGGTGCGTGCTGACCTGCATGAACACACTCAAGTGGGACTGTTGCTGTGGAGCAGGGGCATGTGACACTGGGAGGTTGGGACTCTGTCACCCGGAACTCTTGGCCACAATATCGCACACACACTTAAAATCACACTGCCCAAACTTGGGCGCCGCGCATTCCTTGTTTTGTCCTTTTGTGGGTGCAGAGGTGCACGTTCTACGTTTCTGACTTCCTGTTGAGAGCATCTTCGGTGACATTCCAATCAACCACGCTGTTGTGCTTCATCACCCTGCCTCTGCTGCCAAGCCAGCTCTAATGCCAAGCACGTCAAATCACCTCAGTGTCAAAATATAGACAGAGTCCCCTCCCGACCCCCACTCGCCTCGCGTTCTGTCCCTCCTACATCTTCGACTGTCCCTGGCTTCTCCTCCTCTGGGAGATGCATCAGGTCAGGTGATCTGTCCCTGCTTCTACCTAACAGGTCCACATTGATGGAGACAGAAGCGGCGGACGATATTGAGTGCGGCTAGAGTTAGCGCCTTGATGGAAGGTCTCTAGGCTGCCGAGCACTTGAAAGACAACTTTACTCCGCCCACCCATTAATTTCACTGGTGCTTGTCCTGTTCAGTGTCATAGGCAATCATGAGTACAAACTGATCCATTGCCAGCTGAATGAATGCCATCATTGTGAATCCACCACACTATCAACAACCAGTTAAACTCGGGCTGGCAACCGGTTCAGGGTGTCCCCCGGTTACTGCCCGAAGACAGCTGAGATGGTCTCCAGCACGCCCACGACGCTCATAAGGATTGGATGGATGGATGTTTGGCACAAAACATGACACTGATCATCATCCCCTGCTCCATCCTCAAATAAATAAGAAAATAATCATGCATGGACTTGACAGGAGTGTGCAGTCTTTTTTTATTATCCAGTGTAGAGAGTTAAGTGCGGTGAAACCCACCTAACTGCTCTTTTCCAACAGTGATACAGCTTTTTTTCTTCATACACAAATGCGCCAATGTTTATCTGTGGTTAGAAGAGGCCACTGCCCTTCAACACTTAGTCAGCCTCACGGATATAAACATGGCACTTACTCGCCTTCAAGTTTAAACGGTGGTGGAAGCAAGACTAGAACCACAGCATGTGACTGTAATTGGTCCATCAACTGCCAGTGACAGTGAAATCATCCAGACATCTGCAACATTTTCACCTAATTAGCTCATAGATTTCAGGGGCATAACACACTTTGCGGTGATTAACATATTGTTCTGTGTTAGGCGACGTGGGGCTTGAAGAATAAGAACTGGCTTCTTCATTTCTAATTCATGTGTATAAAAAATGCAGTTTCTTTCCCCCCTTTCCAGACGTAAGCGTCACACACTTCACTGTAAAACTCTCTAAAGGGGTCAGGTTCAACTTCGAGTTGAGCAGGAATATGTTTCAAGAACCTCACCTCATTTGCATGAATTGCCTCTGAGAGAATACATTACATGTGAGCTTTATATAAGGAAATACAAATGTGGCACACCAACAACCACCATTTGGGGTTGAAATGATGCCGACAGGCGCAAAATAATACCAAATAAAATGTAATTAATGTGGCATTAATTTATACAATACCTTACGATATGCCCCAAAATTTTATTTAACCCCTGGAGAACCCAAAAAACATTTTCTTCTTTGGAAAATTATGAATTTTACATTAAATGACTGTTATATGTTCACTGAACACCAACATTTATGTTTTTTCAAATATTTAATGCTTTAATCCTAATTTAAGATTAGGGCCAGATTTGACCCTTTGGGATTTAAGGGTAGCATTTGAGTAGCAGAATTTATAGGGGCCAAATTTGACCCCGTGGGTTCTCCAGGGTTAACATCTTTTTTTTAAGTGCTGCTGACAATTTCAGACATTCAGACATTTCAAATAGTATTATTTAAGCAGATAGCATGCCTATAATTGCATGACAGCAGATAGAGAGGATAGTTTCCCGTCCATCCCAGGCGTCCATAGCTGTCTACTGCCCTCGACCTGCTCTGGGATCTGAGCTGCAACAATGAGATAGCATTTCACTGTGATGGTGCTGCAAGGGGGATTATAGGCTCAGGGAGTTATCAAAGGCTTAGTCGGTATGATTTCTAGTGACCCAACGTGGACGACTGCCATCACTCTGTGCGAGCGCGGAGACCTTGGCCTCTGCGGATGCACCCAAGCCGTTACGACCGAGTCAGCCATGGCCACCAGGACCCATGTGACAGGGGGGAAACCTCACTGGCAGACAAGGCTGACAAAGATTTAGAAGACTCTGTCATTCCAAATTGGAAGGAGCCCCGACCGGAAAGCTATGTGACTTGTTAGATGACTGTGCTGTCATCTTTTTAAGTTCTATAATAAGTCTCGCCTTATTATAGATATATTATAATGAACATTTGTCTTGTCCATCAATATTTTACTCAACAACTGATTAATAACATGGAAAGCTGACAAGCCCTGAATGAGCACTGGCTCAAACATTACCACTTGCTATGAATTAAAAATGAAAATAATTCATCATAAGGTGCAATAGTTTTAAAAATACTACTCACGTGCATTATTATTGTGAGCTTTCTACTGGTGTCTAATATATATCGAAATATTGTTCCCGCCCGTTTATGCGAAAGCAGCAATGTAAACCGAAATGGAAGAGCAGCTGAAACCACAACGTTTGTCAATGTCTGATGAGTCATACGAATATAATCTATACACAGTTCATCAAAACAGAACCGTTAGGCGGCTGTGAGGCGCCAGGGATGACAAACCTCAGTCCACTGGTCTGAAGTGAACTCCCGCTCATTAAAAATAATGCTTATGATAGTTGGAGGTTTTGTATGAGAATGGCTTGCAGTGGATGTCGATGATTGGGGCTTGAGCCCGTAATCTGCAGCCAGGCATTCTCTGGACCCCTCTGGCTTCTGACCTAGCAGGAAGTGACCAGGGAGCATTGACTCTGACCAGCCAATTAGAGCGCAGGGTGCATGGAGCACGCTGGGGCTAACGAGGCCCCTCTCAGTGACCCTCCTCACCCCTGTAGGACCCCGCAATGGGAAATATGAGGAGATGGGAGCCACTTTAACTTCACGCAATCCTTCCCCGGAGCCTCTCTTTGACGCCCACCCTCCTTCCCCAAAGCTCCACTCTCAAACCCTGCTGCGTAACCACAAGGTCTACAAAACACATGTTGCTTACTCATAGAAGACCTTCACGTGGATAAGACCATTGCACTGATGTTGAAGTGCAGATTGAGGAAAAATAAAAGAGCATGAATAGAATATACAAAGGTTGGTTATACAACACTCGCTATGTGTCGCTTTCATGTTTATTTTGGCCCGGTACCCGATAGATGGGAGATCCAAATTAATTGGGAGGATTTGAGACCAAGCCGTGTCTGGAAGCGGCTGCTGTAAACATGAATGCACTGCAGTGTTGTGCATAATTGTTACTTATTCAAACAAAAACAAAGAGGAATGAAAAGAAAGCAGAATGAGCGGGTAATGAAGGAGTGAGAAACAGTGGGACAGTCAAAGTATGCTGGAGCATTTCCGTGGACGGTCCACATTCAAGGCTAATGAAAGCACAAAAAAAAAAAAAAAAAAAAAGGAAAGGGGAGCCAGTAATAATCATGTACACCCAACATCCCACCCCCTTTCCTTTCCAGGCAGAATTGATTCTGTCAGTTGGACCCTCCAAACAGGGACCATATGTGAATTCAGCCCTGGCAATCAGACTGCATTGTGGAGCAGGCGGCTGAGTTCATCAGGAAAAAATTAGCCTGCCGCTCTGCAGGCCTCTTTCCTATTGGCCAGTCATGCGGCCCGCTCTGTTTGAGGGCACCCCAGACATTCCTGCGGATAATCTTTTCCATTCCTCCACTCAGCTCGATGAGGACAGACCAAATCACAGTACAAGGCCTGCATTGTGTGCACTTTCAAGAAGCCCTATTTTTATTGTCGTTTCTTTGGCGTGATCCCTCTCGCTCACCTCATTCAGCACAGTTCTAGAAGGGAAAGTGATTCATTTTTCTTCCCCCCAAACCCCCCCCCCCCCCCACCCCTAATGATCCTATGCAAAGCAAAATATCAAACCGTCTTGTTTCTCAGGCTTGCTTTCCGACAAGTTTTTTTTAAAAGGCCAAAATAACGTAAAACCCCTGAAACCAGAGCTTAGCCACATCAGTGTGCGGCCTGGAGTTCAGCATATCGCTGCTGAATCTGGCTCCTGGGGCGAGGCTCGCAATCCTTCCCAGAAAACTCCTGCTAGGTCACCGCTACACGCCTCTCACAGCAGCTTGTCATTGTGGTTGAAATCGGGCCACTGAAATGTTGAGATTGGAGGACAATCACTCAAACGAGGATTTATAGAAACACTTTCCATAATTAGACCCATGATTATTACAGGGTCGATAAAGCTTGGACTTCAGAAGGGGTTTGTCTGCCCCCCGTTGCTCTGCTTCAGTTACCTCAGTTTCTTTACCAGCGTTCACCGTTTCTCAAGTAAGCATCTCAGCACACCAAAAAACATGCTTAATATCACCTTGTAAAACTTCTACTGCATGTTAACAAATGGCGCAACCAAACTCGTTCCACATCTAAGTTAGGGTTCGGAGTCTATGGCAGGCAAAATCAACTCTATGACCCGGATCCTCAACTACGATGGGCCTTAAATGGCCACGATATAAACAGGGTTTAACTTTTGCTATACAACCACATGCTCCCAGTTGTGCAGGAAACATCCCAAATTTTACTGCGGGCTGTTCAACCAAAAACAAAGACTAAGGCAAAGGCTTGGTGGAAGAGGTGAACACCTCACCGATCATGCCCAAACTCGTCCAGGAGCAAGCAGCTCAAGAGAGGTGGTGGGACATTTTACAATATCAAATATTTCTTTTTAGGCTGTGTTAGGAATTGTAATTCAGTCGTCTGGTCCAGATCAAAGTTAAAAAAAAAAAAAAGATATATATGGTGAGTGAATTTGGTCTGGTTCGCTCAGAGTTCACATTTGCATTTTTACTGTTGGGCCAAAGTTGCTTCGGAAAAAGCTTGTATAAAGTCATGTCGAAAAGCAATTTTCGTTGCAAACGAGAAACGCTGTCTGCGGGGCGGAATACTGTGCGATGGCTCCTTAGCCGAGGTGCCACTGAAAGCATTTCAAATGTATTGTTACAAGCGCTGTTGCAAGACAAACCCCGCACAGACGGATGGATACAAGCAGCACAGCGATGTTGCTCTGTTCAGCGCTGCCGTTTTCAACACCGGTCCGTGTGTTTGGTCCATGCAGAGTTCACATCAGAATCAGAATAATCTTTTTTGGCCAAGTGTGTCGAACACACACAGAATTTATCTCTGGTAGTACAGGCTACACTTGGATCATCAATAACAAGCAACTACGATAAACAAGGACATGACAAATAAGAATGGAAAGACATTACGTAATGTAAGCGTACGATTGTGCGCTAGTACCACCCAATGACAGCTGCGAGACAGCGTGCAAAGTATCAAGCAGAGCTAAGGTGGTCAGTGGTTGAATCCAATACTATGACAGTTGTGCAGATAATCATTGCACCATTTGAAAGTGACCAGTCGCCGTATTTGTATAGCAAGTTTAAGTGCGCAATTGTAAAGAAGCCCTTGAAAGCTTTAAAGTGTCTGGTGCTGTAGAATAGAGATCAGTGACAATGGTTCAAGTAAGTACAGAGCTGGAGCTACAATGATTATTGCGGTAATGCTGTTCCACAGGGGTGTACAAAATTGTAACGAGCCACTGGGTTATTGTTTACGGAGTTAATAGCTAGAGGGAAGAAGCTGTTTGAAAGTCTGCTGGCTTTGGTGCGCATGGATCGGTAGCGCTTGCCTGAGGGGAGTAGCTGGAAAAGGTGGTGGGCAGGGTGTGGGGGGTCCATGCCCTTGTCTTGGTTTTTGCGGTGTGCAACATTTGAGCTCACTTAAGTGGGCCGAAAGCCAACTCTTCAAGCGGCCTTGGTCTGCTTGTTTGGCGTGCGCCCGTTTTCAGATGATTGCTTTCGCACCGAACAAGGAGAGCAATGGCAGTGACGTTCATTGGAACAGAACCAAAAATAACCCGATGACAACACAGCACAGCATAGATTTTGATTTGAAAAATGTGTTCCATAAATTGGGTTGAGGATTTGAATTATGTTGGTAATGTGTAACGGCTGGCCAACATGAACTCATTTTCTTGTGGCGCAAAAACAAGAACAACAGCAACAAAAAGCGTGTTTTTCAGTGTCCAAAAAGCCGTCATGCAAATGGGACGCGGGCGTTATTTAAATCTCTTCAACCACTTTTCTGAATCTAACTGATTTCACATTCGAAACAGAACGGAGACATGTCTCAATGCTTCAAGGATTAGATTCAATGCATTATGAATGTTCTGTATTTCATTTTTTATCTACTGGAAATATGAGACATGGAAAAAAAGATGCCGAGATCAGGACGAGAGCATTCTCTGAGCACTTCTGTTACCCAGTCAGTCCGCATGTAAACACACCATAAATCATAGCAACCAAGCACAGTGCTGTCTCCAAAAAGGCCCCAAGGTAAATCTTGAAGGCAGTTGTGTGAGCAGTACAAACACGGAACACGTTTCCACTCGAGTTTAGAACACATATTTACAAGTTGACTTCATTGTCTTATTATGAGGCAAATGACAACTGATTATACATTTGATAACTTCAGGGCTTTGATCGGGCTTGAATAAGATTTGATTGCAGAACACAACAAATGTAAAATGATCAGATTTGTTTTAGTTATCTTGACTTGAAATGACTGTATCTTCGATAAAATGGTGGTTTGGATGTTAACAAGTATATTCTACAGTGTTACTGTGCACTTTAAAACCAATTCAATATTAATCCTTTTTTTTTTAATACAACAACCCAACTCATTGAATTCCTTATCGGTTAATTCACTGCGGGCTTTTCCTGTTAATTCACTAAGGGCATTTCCATCTATTTTATTAGAGAGGGAACAAGCCCACAGGCAGAAAAGCTTTGTAGGGATAGACAACTTTACCGGAGGACAGTCGACGCTGATGGAGGGAACACATGCCACTGAAACAGGAACAGGCGTCGTTTGGGCGGCCTCGCTGCATCGGAGGAGCTAACGAGCACTGGGGCTTCAGGAACCCTGTGACAACAGAAAAAAAAATGATCAGATGATTGAAACATACAAAAAAAGCGGCAATAGCAAGGAGAGGCTCATCAGCAAATAACTGAGCAAAGTTAAGAAATGACAACCAGCAGGACAGTGCGCCGAGTGTTTGGCCCGTCATCAACACAGACTGAGGTTCTGTGTTTAAAATGTCAGAGTTTTCCTCTTGGGATTTTCCAAAGGTAAGCATGGTAGGTTAACACACTGGAAGTCTCTGAATTGTCCACGGGTATGAATGGGAGCGTGAGTCTCTCTGTACGTGCCTGACTGGCAACCAGTCGAGGCCCAAAGTCAGCTGGCATCGGCTCAGAACAAGACACTGGGTTTGATTTCAGTCATTGAGACAAGCGTTCCCAAGCACACAATCTCTTGGTTTTGCTGCAGCAATCAGAGTTCCTTTTCAGTGCAGTAAAAAGGCCAATGTTTTGGACAAATTCCATGCCACTAACATTTGGGATGTCCCCCTACCTGTTGCAACATGACTGTGCAACCAGAGCACAAAGCAAGGTCCATGAAGACATGGATGAGGAAATTTGTTGTGGATGAACTGGACTGGCCTACACAAAGATTTGACCTCAGCCCAACGGGACATCAATTAGAGCGGAGAATGACAGCCAAGTACAGTGAAACTCCTCTACAATGAAACCAACATGGGTGAAAATACCCCCTAGTGTGAAAAAATATTCATGCATTAACCCTATTCCCACTTTCCTGCCCCCCATACAACAACAAAAAAACCCTGTTGCGTTATACGAAATATTTTTCTCTGCTCTTGCCTCGCAACGAGATTCACTACAACGAAGTCTAATCCAACAGCGACCTCTGCTGCTTCGTTCGGAAACGACAACAGCAACCACCACACTGGTTTACACATAGGCAGTGGTCCAGGAAGTATTTGGTATTGTTCGTTTCAGACGCAGCAAGAACGTTGCATTGCTCAAATGGCTACAAAATGGACCTTTGTATGCCAAGCAGCGAAGACAAGAAGACTTCTGATGCTGGAAGAGAGCATAAAAGTGATCCAAATGAAAGACAGATGAAGCAAAATAAGACGTTATCCAAGAAATTGATGTTAGTGAAAGTGAATGCTGATCGTAAATTTCTCAATTTCTTACGCTTTTTTTCTTTCTACACTGACTATATGAAGTGTCAAATAAGTGTATGCTCATACTTATGCACTATTGGAATAAAAATAAAGAGTACAGATACGTTTGTGTGTGCGTGTACACATACTTTTGTGTGTGAGTGTGTGTGTGTGTGTGTGTGTGTGTGTGTGTGTGTGCACTGTGTGTGTGTGCGTGCACTGTGTGTGTGTGTGTGTGTGTGTGTGTGTGTGTTTATATCTGAGATCAAATTTGCTACAGTGAAAAACCCCTAAAATTTCTTGCTGCAAACATGATTTCATTGTAGAGGAGTTTCACTGTAATCTCATCCTACATCACTGTGTCACACCACAAATGTGCTCCTGGAAGATTGGTCAAAAAAATCCCATACAGACACTCCTAAACCTTGTCCAAAATCTTCCCGCATGAGTCATACCTATTGGAGCTGCAAAAAGGGGGAGGCTGATGTCATATTGAAGCCCGTGGATTAAGAGTATAATGGCAATACCTTCATATACCAATCAAGACAGGGGAGCAAACACTTTTAGCAATATAGCATAGCCTACTGTCTGTAAGGATCACAAGATAATATACCATTTTGTAAAATATCAAGACCTTTTGCAAATTTCAGTTTATGTCGGCAAACTGGTAAAACAAAATTGATTGAGTGGCTCATATATCACATGGGTATGCCTAAATCCAAACTTGCATGCACCTCTTTTGAGAAACGTTACATTCCCATCCAAATACGATAATCCACAGGTAGACTAGTGTTGCTAACATGGCGGTGTGACCACCAGTAGAGCTCTTTTATTTTCTCTGTGAAAAATATGCCACTCCAGATGAGTCCGAAGAGCGACATTTTAAAACAGGCAAAGGGGTATTGGATTAGTTCCCTGAGATTCTGGCCCTTAGTGCTTGGAAGGATCGCGCGTGTGTGTGTGTGTGTGTGTGTGTGTGTGTGTGTGTGTGTGTGTGTGTGTGTGTGTTACTCCAAGTGTACATATTCGTAATGTGGAAGGGTGTGTGTTTAATTAAAGTTTGAATTAATATTGACTGGAAATGACAACAGGGTGGATCAACAAGAGAAACCGTCCTAAGGGAATGTGGTGCCAATGACTGGCATTGTATTTGTCTCTCTATATATTCTCATTCAAATCTTTCTATCACATGTTTAAAAAATAAAAAACAAAAACTTGTGCTGCTGGTATCATCCATTTCTCTGAGTGTACAGGGCCTTACTTACCAAGCCTTGAGGTAAATGTGAAAAGAGTTGCTTTGTCTTCAACATGTATGTGCAGGTTCAGCACCTGGTGTCATGTCGGGTTTAGCTGGTAAAGTACTCTGCATTAAATCTTCTCTAAATCACAGCTCTGTCATCAGTACTATCACCGTAACAGGTGAGTAAATGTTCATAAATCACCGAGCTGTCATCATTGGTATGGTTGGCACAAACACGTCCCGTCATTAAAAGCACTCTATCGCACCCGATCATTATACGCTATGTTTGCTCACATCAGCGAGACCTTGGTTACAGAGAGGCTGATCTTTTTTTTGTTTTTTTTTTGTTTTTTGAGTATCACTTCGAAGCAGAGAAGATTCTGTTAGCATTAAAGCCGCTTTTGGGGACAAGCTTGAGTATCTGGAAAAAAAATAGTATGAAGAGTCAATATTAATTTGTCACCAACACATCACTGAAAGTGCTTTCAGATGTTCCCAGACTTTCCTTTTTTTTTTCTTTAAATGAAATACTGTACACTGAGTCATTTATGAGAGTTTAAGGTATTGTTGCTCGATGTGTCTTCCTGTCCTGTTCTGCCAAGGGGCTCAAGCCCAAGGTCAAAGTTCACCGGGCCCTTAATGTATCTCTGAGGTGCAATAAAAAAGCCTTTACCGTATAGGACTTCAGGGTAAGCTATCCCAGTCGGGCTCCGAAGGACACGCCAGCAGAGCAGTCTTTAATTGCCACAGTTTTCAACATGAATGGCATTGAACACAGGCGAGCCTGAAAGCGTCTTTGTGACAAGACAACCTGTGAAAGAACAAGTTTGTCCTTCCTTTTGTCTGTCCGGTACAACAGTCCAGGACACTCGAGAGTTCTCCCACACTCATCCAACCGGGTACGTTTTATTTTGATGTCATCCTGACGAGGTCAGGAAAGAAAATCGGAATAAAATATGTTTTAAATGTGATTTGCGGCCTTGCAGCGACTGTTTACAGACTGTTGATATTCTGTTGGAGATTTGATTTATTCGATATTGTTAAAAAATTTGGTCCTTTTATGGCACTCTCGTGAAGAAATGTAAAGCAAGTAAAGTGTTGCATTTTTGTGTATGTGAAGAAAGCTAATTTACAAGTGTTTCCATTGAAGTACTTTCGACTTGAGAACCCGGTAATGCATTAAGAGTTCCGATTGGCCACTGAAGAATCAATCAGTTGAAACTCAGTTCTACATCTCTCTCCAATCTTTTCTCATTTGCATTGAACTTTTTCTGCCTATTCAGGATCGCAAGTGCTCTACCAGGATACAGTCATTTACAGTGGGGGCTGATTTTTTTAAAACTGGACTATCAACAAACCCCGCCGTTAAATACAGGTGACAGTTGCGCCACATAGCTTGGACAGAACGAGGAAATAGACGGCGTTTTTGCAACACTTCCCAGACAAAAATTTTCACCACTTCAAATTGGTCAACATTACGTAAAAATAACATGCGTGGACAGAGCATGCAGCGACCCAAGATAACCCTTCACCTTAGGTCAACTCCCTACTACTTGTGCTCCAAAAAACAAAGGACTGCCTAGATGGCAACAATATTGATGCAAATTTAGATGAAAATATTTAACAATTTATGTCACCAATGTTGGTGTATATGAGAGCAGCTTTTGTTTTCTGTCCAGTTTGGGTGGTATTGGAGCATTTTTTTTCTCAATATCAGTCCGAGAGTTGTAATGCATCCTGACTTTGGCAACCCAACAGCATGCAACTTGTTGCTCGACAACAGTTTTCTTTCACTCTAAGTAATTAATTCATTCATTTTCCAACCTGCTTCTAATCCTCACTCGGGTCGCGGGGGGTGCTGGAGTCGATCTCAGCCGTCTTCGGGCAGTAGGTGGGGGACACCCTGAACCGGTTGCCAGCCAATCAATCGCAGGGCACACAGAAACGAACAACCATTCGCGCTCACACTCACACCTAGGGACAATATGGAGTGTTCAATTAGCCTGCCATGCATGTTTTTGGAACGTAGGAGGAAACCGGAGGACCCGGAGAAAATCCACTCAAGCACGGGGAGAACATGCAAACTCCACAGAGGAAGGCCGGAGCTGGAATTGAACCTACCTCTGCACTGTTGAAGTCAACTTGCTAACAACTCGACTACCGGGCCACCACTCGAAGTAATTGTTGAATAAAAGTGATTTGTTCAAGCCATTTCATTTTCTGTGAATGTTTGTTTTTATTATTATAAAATAATGAAATGTTACTTCATTCTAAACAAGTTAATTTATTTTTCACAAAAAAAAATAATAATAATAATGGCGCTCCACAGGCTCTAAAATGTTCGGCCTCGGTTGAATTAGGAAACCCGAGGGCCTCTTTCAAAGAGAGAAGGTAGACATAATAAAGAAAAGCAAATGCCCAGACCTTGGTTTGAAGACACTATTGTCACGTTAAGACAAAACAAACCAAATCACTTCTAGGAACACAAGATCTTCAGATTTTCACCTAATGTCCCAAACTCAATTGCTGTTGTGGTCCGATCTGGCAATAAAAAAAAACAACTGAACTGCAGAGACTCATTAGCTGCAGCATAAAAAAAATGCAACATATACACCAGCGAAGGCCAAATTCCTTCTCCTCAGCATTACTTATGCGATGCAGTTTTAATGCTGTACCTTCAGCGCTGACAAAACTACTTTGAGGGGAATCAAATATCATCATAACTATTCATCAGGTTCACCTCACACTACTTCACGCTTCACCAAACTGTTTTGCACCGAACCAGATGGTGACTCAGGTTTTCTTCATCCATAACACATCCTCAATGTGAAAGCTATTCATTTAAAGCAACAGGAGCCCAACAGCGGAGTGCATGAATTGGCGGCTGCTGATTATTTTGCTGTGACATTCAAGCAATAAGCAAACTCAACAATGACAGACAGAGTGGAGAAGGGGGCCAGAAGTTTGAAAAAAAGAAGAAGAGAAACCCAAAGAGTGCAGCAAATGAGGTTAGAGGGGAAGAAACAAAATGGGTCAGTTCAAAGTCTGCTTCTGCACGCCAAAAACGTTCTCGGGGGCAAATAGGAGAACAAGGGGCCACACTGCGGGCCCAGCGGCGCTCAGGCAAACGACTCTAATCAAATTTGTGCGATTGGACTCCCAAAAAAAGCCGCATGGGCACAAAGAGGCTGCTTTGACTCGGGGAACGGACACACAAGAACATAGAAATCAAGGGCCCACTTCTCTTTTCCATACAGCAGCTTTTTCACATGATGAAGCCTTGGCAACCACTGACCCTTTTTCAACTGTGAAACGTCACAATCAGAGTAGCAGCGCCAACACTATCTTGCTGATTCCTCATCTCATAGATGCCCATTGGATATTTCTCCAATATTTTCTCATAATCACCCTGAATTCAAAGGGATCCAAACCTGCCATCAAAAGTCCTATTTTTCCCCTTTAAACATGCATCGCAATTAGTTTCGCCTTTCATTTTCCTTGATCGTAGCTGACGTTACGGAGTGATCAAAGAGAATTACCTCCAGCAAGAAACGTTGAAATAAAGCTCGACTTCACCGTGATGACTGAGATACATGCAGAGTGAAATGGAACGCGTCAGTGTAAGAGGTGCTCCAAGGCAGAAAGCGATGCGTGGAGTTGCTTTTGTGACCTGTGCCCCACTCATCTGCCTCACTCCCACCACAAAAGTGCAGGAGCACGCTTCCTGTTAGCCGGCTGAATTGACTCCGCACACCCATGTCAGCATCTCGACGGGAGAACATATTCTGCCAGTGTATAAACCCCCCCCCCCCATTGCTACTTTAGCACAGTGCATCTCAAAATAACACCTCCAAAATGTAAACATACACAGAAAGCCAAGGACTGAACACGAGGAAGAACCTGTGCCTCCACCCACACGTTCTTCATTCTTCACTCAGAAAATCTAACCCAGATTCATCAATCAAGTGTGGCGCATGCCTAATTCAAGAACAACAATATGGTTGAGTCATTCTGCCGGTTTTGGTTAACGTTCTCAAATCAAGTAGTGATTGCAAAAAAAAAAAAGTTGTAAAATGTTTGTGTTTGTTGATCTGGAAGCGTTCCATTTGCCACACAAATGCCGAGACAGAGTTCCCAATCTTCCACTTGCTTTTTATTTATGGACCTCTTAAGGACTTTTGAGGGCTAATTTAGCCATTTTTACGGACTTTTTCTCCATTCAACAAGGGATTCATGGTGGACTTAATGAACAGAAAGCCACGTAGCACTGAGCTGGTGTTCAAATCATTGCTGCCAAAGGAAGGGCACATCTTTATTTTTAGGGGCAATCAGATAACCCTTTATTTGTCATACTGTCTGTCAAATTGGCCCGAAATGACTCGAAGTGGTCACGTGATCATCATCGGAACTGATCGGAGACAGCGGGAAAAGCAGAGCGGGAACCAGGAAGGCATGTAGCCCGACACAGGGTCTGAGGGCAAGGGCGCCAGGCTCATTTTCTGACAAAACTATTAATTGGAAGGGTGGGGAAAATGACATACACAAATGAAATGAACACTGCAGGTTAATTTTAAAGGATTTTT
This sequence comes from Hippocampus abdominalis, assembly GCA_018466805.1. Taxonomy (NCBI): domain Eukaryota; kingdom Metazoa; phylum Chordata; class Actinopteri; order Syngnathiformes; family Syngnathidae; genus Hippocampus; species Hippocampus abdominalis. The sequence goes on from CM031711.1 coordinate 2,521,675, forward strand.
ATTGATTTTAGAAGCTTTCTCTGAAAATTAAGGACAATTAAGAACATAATTTTACAACTTCTTTTTTAAGGATTTTTATGAACTTTAAGGACCCGTGGGAACCCTGCGAGATGTTACTTATACTTTGGAAATGAAAATCCGGTCTGTCTGCCTTCAAAAACAAGATGCATCTGCAGAAAGTAAGACGGCGAAACAAGTGACACACACATCACAGGAGGAAGAATCTAACGTGATAGAAGCGGTACATAATTTAAACCATGAAACAAAAACATCTGGCACTGCACCTGTTTTGCATCAACGTGCACTGAAAGCAAAGACAATTAAATACACAAAAAAATGGAGTCAGAGTAAAATGACCTCTGTGGCTAAAACTGCCTTTAATGTGGACACATTAACTATGAATGGCCTGCTGACACAGTGGATTCCAATGTGTGAAGCTCCATTAGAGACTTGACTCCAATGGAGAAAAATATTGGAATCATCTTGTCACGGACGTCAAATCTTAAAACTCAATGAATAGACACAAAGGTATTTTCATGCCACAGTTACATAAATACCCAGCATCTTGCCTCCAACTTGGCTGCATAGTTTATATGCCAAATCGAGAATAAAAACGGCTTGCAATAGGAAAAAAAAAGGAAAAAATCCAGCAATCTGAAAGAAAATACACTGGGGAGCTGTAATCAGAAAGAACACGACATTACCGGTCTGTGGAATGCAGTCTTCTCATTCGAGAAGGAATACAGTGAAGGTTTTCTTTCGGTTCCACTATGATTCAAAACTCCTGCATGTGTGCTCTTCAGCAATGAATACATGCCACGCATTCCAAGGGGTCAGGACATCATCTCACTGACGACTCTGCCAAGTAACCTGCTTGGCAAAGTTTTTCACAGCTGCTCTTGCAGTAAAATCTAGCCGAGAATGCATCTGTGTAGTACATTATTATTTATCTGTTCTGATTTTTTTTTAATGCATACGGCTCGCTGAGATATGCAAAAGGTTTGACCAGCAAGGGAATGCAAGCACACACTTGACAGCAACAAGTTTTTTTATGATAGGTTGAACAATGGGTTACCTGCAGCTCAAGGGAAAGACAAAACACTCAAGTCATGAAATTTTGTTTCAGACTGAAGACACAGTATGTGGACTACTTCTTTGTAGCGCCACTCAATGAAAAACAAAGTCGAGCCTGATGTGTTGGGCTGATGTTTCAAAACAAAACGGTTCTGTCATAGTCTTTCATAAACAAAATAAACTAAAATAATAACTTGAGTATGATGACATGACTGACGTCAGTAAAAGTCATTATGTACTGTCACATGGCGATCACTCTTTGAGAGGCACTCCCTTCACATGAAAGATTTATGATTTTTGAACCCGGTATTGAGCCCAGGGGTATAATGAGTCACGGTAAAGCGCCAAGAAGAAACACATTTCACACATTTTGAATCTGTGACGTCCAATGCCAACATTAGCCTAAACAAGGGTGGACATCAAGGTAAAAAAAATAAAAAGAAGAGAAGGGATATAGAGAACAGGGGAGGAAAGGAACTCATAGAGACACTTTCAAAAAAGTGAAAGGGCCAGGAAGACAATGAAAGAGAATAAGAGGAGAGACAGGCAGAGTGAGGCAAACAAAACTAGGTCAAGTCACATGACTGGGATCGACTGCAGGCAGGATTAAATATCCTACAGCATGTGGTCATTTACACAACAAATGTAGATTTCATTTTATAAATTATTTCTCCTCCACGGGGATGAGGCTCAGCATACCTGGTGTGATGCTTGACTGTATTCTGGTGGGAAGCAAGGCTTTTTAGTGAGCACAAAAAAACCCCAGAAAAAAAAACCCAGGGTATTAAAGACCAGAGTGAGCCATTCCCTCTCAGACGAGGAACAAAGCAAAAGCCTTAGATAGCATGAAAATGATCAGAACAGGAGTGAACACAGTTGCAGCGTGAGACAGCCTCTTAATGGCAAGCTATAACAACCGGAACATACACTGTCCATTATCCTTCATGATGCCGGAGGACGGTAAAATGTGAAAAGAGAAAAAACGAAACATACACTGCCAAAGTGTGCACTCACATCTACGACCATTCATTAAATTCTTATCGTCCTCAGTTTTAGGAAATATGCCATTAGGGCTGCGCAATTGATCGGATTTTAAATATGACAATTGTGATGTTGAGATTAACCTGATCTTTGCTCAGCTGCACTTTCCCCGCCGGTAGTCTGCCAACCACCAGGGGGCGAACACATGTTTACGGCTTTATTAAGTTACCTCAATAGCAAGTGAGAGCGCCCTACAGCGGGATTCTTAATCTCCTGGTGAACTAACGAGAGTGAGTTGTAGAGAATATTATTTTCCATTTGCGGAATTGAAATAGTGAGGCCGAACGTTATATATGTTTAACGAGGCTTCAAATCCCCTGGCGGTGTTTTTGTAGAGGACTACGGGGCACTTAACTCTTTCATTCCACAAGACGTACTTGTACGTCTTTTTAAAATTAGGCCCCGCCTACCAAGGACGTACTTGTATGGCTAAGTCTTTTTTTTTTGCGTCATAGAGAGGAGGAGGGTCTGATGCAATCTGTGAATGAGAATAATCCGTTTGCATTGTAAATCATGTAAAAAAGCGACCGGCACGTGGAAGTGGTGCCTCACGTGCTTGAAATGCATTCTTTTACAAAAAGCTCTTTTTCTCCGTTTTTTGCACAGGAATCGCCATTTTCATGAAACTTAGCCATTTTGTAATGCCGATTGCTGAAGAATGGAAAAAGATAGAAACATTTTTTTTCTGCTGAAAGAAGAGAGTCCAAACTTTATTTTGGTAGGTACCATGTTTATATAGCATTAGAACCAAATATTCTGTGGGCCTTGCAAGATCAGTCAAAATCCAGTAAAACACTGGGATTGAGGGGGTTGCTCTAGTAAAAATGGCTGGGATTGAATGAGTTAATGAGAAGTCGATCAAGTCAGCTAAAACGATGGCCACTCAATCTCCACAGCGCAGTCAGTGACATCCACAGCAGTCCATTTGCGGAGCATGTTTGGGTGTGAACGTGTGCGTCAGCAGGTGACTGAGAAATCGGAGAACCGAACAAAAATCTTTCAGTCCCGAATGCTCAATAAGTGAACAGCAGGTGGAGTGGTTCACCAGATTGAGGCCAATCAATGTGATGTAAAACCTCTGACTCACACAAAGCGGTTCACGCCAATAGGTAAGATTTGGATGGATGGATGGATGGATATTTTATTCATCCCCTAGTGTGCATTTAACAATCATATTGAGTATTTTCATTTCCAAATATAACAGTAAGCATCCTGAATAATATCAAATCCAGACAGCAGTAGATACTGCCAGTAAACTGAGCAAAATTAAAGGTCAATTATCGGACATAATGTGCATCCATGTGCATCTGCACCGTGGCAACATTTCTGCCCAACAAAGACTCAAATCTGATTCAACCTCAATGCGATCATTTCGCCGTGGTGGAGTTCAAGTCAAGAGGTGAGTCTCTTTTTGAGGTCGTATTGTGTAGACTTCTTCCATTGAAATGTCACCAATGACATAACCGCGCATTTACCTGCAAATGCTGCAAGAGGCACTGAGCCATTGTAGCATAGGGCAGCTCTAAAAATACGAAAGCTGCCTTGAGGGCTCAAAACTCTTAACTCAAATAACAATTACTGACCAAGAGAGACAAACTGTCAGATCAGTTTAGAGCTCAACAATGGTGCACCGCTCAAAATATAAAGTCCAAAACAACAAACCTGATTTGGATCAAGCGAGACACACAGCTGGTCAAGTGGATGAGCAAGAGTGAGGTCACTTTGCTTAAGAGAGAGGCACACACAATAAACTGAAGGCACAGAGAAAATATTGCACATTGGTGCAGAGGCCACATTTGTGGACTTGAACAACAGCAAAGGTAGTATGATGCAGTAACGTAGCTTAGCAACCAACATACTTCGTTGTTCATTTTCTTTTGGAAACTCACTGGGCACTTGATTCGATACAATATAAGGACACTACAACTGGATACAAATATAAAATGCTTAGTTTGGATCGACGCTGTGTATGATAGACAATGTCAACAAATTAAGAGATGATTTTCTAAATACATTAAACATGTTTAAATTGTTGAAAATCTGCAAAGACTGAGTACGGTGTAATACTGGAATAGGGATAGCATTACCGTATTTTCCGGATTATAAATCGCTATTTTTTTCATAGTTTGGCTGGGGGTGCAATTTATACTCTGTGTGTGAAATTACTAACACATTATGATATCATTTCACATGTTATTTTCACATTAAGCGGGCACTCTCGGCCTGTGTTGATAAATCTGACGTAAGCGACACAGAAGAAGAAGCGCCGCATCTTCTCCCTCTGGAGTTGGCGGGGTTGTTTAAAAGTGACACCGAGGATGAAAATGTCATTGGATTTAGTGATTTGGAGTGACATTGATGGTTTGGTAAATTTGTTAGCATGTTCTTTATGCTCTAGTTATCTGAATAACTCGAATATGTTTCATGAACATACCAGGTGAAATCGCCGTTCGTAGTTTACCTGTCATGTAACGTTAACATATCGTACACTTATTCAGCCTGTTGTTCTCTATTTTATGTTTATTTTAAATTGCCTTTCAAGATGACATGTCTGTTCTTGGTGTTGGTTTTATCAAATGAATCCCCCCGCCACCCCAAAAAAATGCGATTTATACCCCGGAGCGATTTATAATCCAGAAAATACGGTAAATGTTTTTCATTTGTACCGTGACCTCCAGCATATACCGCACATCCCTGAACTCGAAATGCATTTCGAATTCCTTCTCTAACTCTCTGAATCTAATCATTGCTATCTACCAACCAGTGGACACTCAGTCTTTCAAGGGGAGCCATCTCCTTTTGATCAGCAAACTCGCAACATTAGCATGTACCTCAGCGCTCTCCTGCTTTCGCTTTCAGTTCAAGCCGCTTGCCCATCAGCAACATTAGGAGTTCCTGTGAGGCTTCACCCAGGTAAGAAGGGAGGTGCTCAGAGCTTGTCGAAATCTTCATCACTAATGAGCACGAGGCGAGTGAAGAGCCAAGTGCTCCTGTGATCTCATTGCTGAGGATAGACTGGAGCTTCTATGTGCCTCTCCTCTGTAGCGATATCACTTCAGCCAAATCAAGTGATGATTTAGCCCAAACGCCTTTTTTGTCCCTCTTAGGAGGTAACACGCTAAAGGCCAGTCCCCAGACCCTTCATATATAAAAAATATTTTTTTATTTTTCATGACACAGTAATGCCAGATCCACAAAGGCAAGGAGCCATTTTCACAAGAGCTATTTCAACATGTGGCGCACGTGCTTTCACACAGGGTCCATGTTGAGTCTCAGCTCTGACTTTAATGTGTGGACTTTGCATGGTCCGTGCTTCCTCTGGTTTCCTTCACCACTCCACTTCAATTTTGTATAATGTCCATTGGTGTGAATGTGTGTCTGAATGGTTGCTCTGTACCCTGAAATGGACTGGCAAGGTGTCTGACCCAGAGCTGGGAAAGGTGCCGGCTCACCCAGGACCCTGAACAATCGAAAATTTCAAGGTCTTTGAAATCAACACAATATACAGTGAAACTCCTCTACAATGAAACCTACATGGGCGAAAATACCCCCTAGTGTGAAAAAATGTTCATGCATTAACACCATTCCCACTCTCCTGCCCCCCATACAACGAAAAAAAAAACATAGAATACCAACGGTGTCATTGTGGATGGTTGTTTATAATATGGCAAGTTTGCTGTTGTGCCTGAAAATTTCAAGGTCTTTGAAATCAACACAATAAACAGTGAAACTCATCTACAATGAAACCTACATGGGCGAAAATACCCCCTAGTGTGAAAGAATGTTCATGCATTAACACCATTCCCACTCTCCTGCCCCCCATACAACGAAAAAAAAACCATAGAATACCAACAGTGTCATTGTGGATGGTTGTTTATAATGTGGCAAGTTTGCTGTTGTGCCTGAAAATTTCAAGGTCTTTGAAATCAACACAATATACAGTGAAACTCATCTACAATGAAACCTACATGGGCGAAAATACCCCGTAGTGTGAAAAAATGTTCATACATTAACACCATTCCCACTCTCCTGCCCCCCATACAACGAAAAAAAAACCATAGAATACCAACAGTGTCATTGTGATGGTTGTTTATAATATGGCAAGTTTGCTGTTGTGCCTGAAAATTTCAAGGTCTTTGAAATCAACACAATATACAGTGAAACTCCTCTACAATGAAACCTACATGGGCGAAAATACCCCCTAGTGTGAAAAAATGTTCATGCATTAACACCATTCCCACTCTCCTGCCCCCCCATACAACGAAAAAAAACCCTGTTGCGTTATATGAAATATTTTTCTCTGCTCTTGCCTCGCGACGAGATTCACTACAACGAAGTCTAATCCAACAGCGACCTCTGCGGCTTCGTTCGGAAACGACAACAGCAACCACCACACTGGTTTACACATAGGCAGTGGTCCAGGATGTATTTGTTATTGTTCGTTTCAGACGCAACAAGAACGTTGCATTGCTCAAATGGCTACAAAACGGACCTTTGTATGCCAAGCAGCGAAGACAAGAAGACCTCTGATGCTGGAAGAGAGCATAAAAGTGATCAAAATGAAAGACGGAGGAAGCAAAATAAAAGACATTATCCAAGAAATTGATGTCATTGAAAGTGAATGCTGATCGTAAATTTTGCAATTTCTTTCCCTTTTTTTCTTTCTACACCCACGATATGAAGTGTCAAATAAATGTGTGCTCATACTTATGCACTATTGGAATAAAAATAAAGAGTACACATAAGTACACACAAAGAGTTTGTGTGTGCATGTGTGTGTGTGTTTGCATCTGAGATCAAATTTGCTACAATGAAAAACCCCCCTGTTGTGAAAAATGTCATTAGCTACTGCCGACATACAAAGATCGCAGTCTCTTAGTCACATGAATCACTTCAACAACACTTCCTTGAGACCAGTGAATGTTTTTTTTTTCTATGAGTCAAGGCTATGTTATGGCAAAGGCAGTAGAAAAAGAGAACAAAAATACAGAAATAGGTGTTTTTTTTTCAGCGAAAGGTTCTACGTTTAAAAAAAATAGCGAACTGCGAAGGGGGTGGGGAATGTGTCACTGTACTTTCTGTCAAATTTGCCGGTACTAGTGAAAAAAAGGTTTGTTTTGACAATGTTGTTTTCTTTACGTGGCGCTGAAAAAAAAATCCCCTTTTACCTGAATGCTGTGTATATTTTTTAGGATTAACAAAACATCAAATGTTTCTCATTTCAAGTGTGTGTAGAGTTACACACAGACTTTATTTTTCATGCAATGGTTAAAAGTTTACTGTCTGTGGAAGGTGGGGAATTCTACAACTCCCCTCCTCCATTTTTTATGAGGGCTTGTGCTCGGCCCAGGTCTGGAAAAGGTCTAAATTCACAGCTCGGTGCCACTTAATTAGCTGGGCCCTGCACCAAGAAGAGTTGGTCACATGGGTCCAATTTGAGCCACAAAAGTCTGCATCGGCTCAACATGCATTTCAACGTGAATATTTACGTGCCTGTTGGATCAAGGTGCAAGACTTTGAAGAAGCAGAAAACATGGGCGGAGGGGGAGGGGGGTGAAAAGAACGAGAAAACATAATTGAAATGAAAGGAGGGGACCCTTAAAATTCCAGGGAATTGTTCCAGATGCTGCACAAATATTGTGTTGAGGAAATCCAGATGTGTGTATCCCTTTTATTCCTTCCTTCAGCTTGTTTTTCCGAATCCTTTCTTTCCTTTCACTCTTTCCTTTCAACAACACAACACCTCCTTCCTTCATATCAGTATTCTCTGATTTTAAGTCAAGACCTTCAAAGCCCCCAGAGCAGCTTAGCCTACATGAGGATAATGTAATAAAGAGCCACTCTCATTCACAACACATTTCATGTGTGCGTGCGTGCTTGTGTGTGTGTGTGTGTGCAAGTGATTTTTGTATTGCTCTACAGAACAATTATCTTGGATGTAATAATTTTGGCTGCGGTGAGTCAATGAATTAAATTCTGTGGGAAGCTAAATAAAAAAAGCATGCTTCTGACTTCCGCTCGCAGTCCCCGTTTCCTCCTCGGCCTCTTTGCTGTCAAGACTGTAGAGGCTTCTCTGCTCCCACAGAGTGTGACCCAGCCACAACCTCCTGACCTTGCCTCTTCCAGACAGCACACAAGATTCGCAGCTGCTCCAAATACACAAGCACGGCGTCACTACATGCGAGCTATAGCACTTATCATGCAGGTGGCATCCATGTACATGTGCAGAGGATCCACACTATTTGCTGGGGATAGGGAGCAGGCTGGGCTGTAAGTAAAGACGGGGGGCTGGGGGGTGGGGTAGAGAAAGAGAGAGAGAGAGAGAGAGAGGGGTCTATCGATATATCTAGCTAGATAGATAGCTATATTTCATTCATCCTTGTTTCGTTGTTCGACTGAGACGTGTTCGGTAATTTATTGGTCAGATGTGACGAGATGAGAGAGAGAGAGAGAGAGAGAGAGGGAGAGAGAGAGAGAGAGAGAGAGAGAGAGAGAGAGAGAGAGAGAGAGAGAGAGATCTAGCTAGTTATCTAGCGAGCTATATTTCATTCATTCTTGTTTTGTTGATCCATCGAGACGTATTCGGTAATTTATCGTTCAGATGTGACTAGATGAGAGAGACAGAGACAGAGAGAGAGAGAGAGAGAGAGAGAGAGAGAGAGAGAGAGAGAGAGAGAGAGAGAGAGATCTAGCTAGTTATCTAGCTAACTATATTTCATTCATTCTTGTTGATTAATCCACTGAGACGTTTTCGGTAATTTATTGGTCAGATGTGAGAAATAGAGTCTTGTTCCCATTCAGCACTAAAACAGAGAGTACGGGTGGTACACATTTGTATCAGCGAGACTTGAACTTGTCTAAGCCGTTTGAGCAGGTGACAGTCAGCACTTAGGTATGCAACTCACAGTGACAAAAGACAACTGCTAGCGTTGGGTCGCTGCTGGTGTAGTGGTACACTGGCCTGCCTTGTGTGCGGCAAGGGATCGGTTCCCACTCAGTGACGGTGTGGATGTGGGTGTGAATGGTTGTTCATCTCTGACTGGCGACCAGTTCAGGAGGTAGTCCGCCTTTTGCCCAAAGTCCCCTGGAATAGGTTTCAGCACCCCCCCCCCCCCCGAGACCCTGTTCAGGATAAGTGATATTGAAAATGGATAGTTGGAACTGCTGGCGTTTGGCATATTATATGTGGTTGCTCAGTTTTTTTGGAGAATAACGCAAATATCAACAAAACTTTTCAACTATGGTTATTCACGGTTAATAACTAATCAATTACACAGTTAAGTGCAGTCCTCTACCAAACAATCCTAATCACCACGCATTGTACACCTCTTGAAGCTAATTTTTGTCACCACATTTTTGGAAAAAACATATCCGTCATTTATTACCTTATTTGATTTGCAACATAATTTGTGACAGGAACAGTTAATTCCTTAATGAATACATTTTTTAATTAAAATGTATGATTATTGTTTTTATTATTATTATTGTTCTGACAAAATCCCATTGCTTCATGGATCAAGTCAAACATATGATTTTTGTCCAGAATTGGATTACATGCTCCACTTGTGGGTTTCATGAATTTAGAATGTATTTTAATAATGTTATTATATATCTATTTTTTGCCATCCAATGAAACTGTGTCTTTCAACGTATTTTTTTTTTTTTTATACAAAAAAAACATTTCTTGTTGTGGAAAAGAAAAACAAAAAAAACAATAATCCAATCAATTCTTTTCCAAAGAGCACATTTCACTTTGCAAAAAAAAAAGTGCATCAAGGTGGAATGAAAGCTTTGTAGTCTATGGATCTCGCAAAACCAAGTTGCAATGCTCATAGTGTTTTTCTTGCCCCTCCCCTTCCAGTCTTAGGACCCTTCCACCATCCTGCTGAGAACATTCCTAAAAGCAGACACCCTTGGCAAGGTGTCGAACTACAAGCGACAAAGCCCTCCAAACCGCTGCTCCGACTGTGTGTCTCAGTATGTGCGTGTACATGTACAGGTGTGTGTTGCGTCTGAAGGGCAGCACTCTGGGTATGAACATGTTCAACCTGCAGGCGTCAACAATTCATCAGTCTTTGCCTTCTTGGAAGCCTCGGAACAGACTACATAGGGAACCTTGTTATTTCACAATATGTACTTTTTTGGGGGGGCTGGTAATTTATTAAATAAACACTTGAAGAAAATACATTTTGTTCCGGCGATAACCGGCATGTCAATAGTCACAGTCTAGCTAATGGATCTGCTGTTTATCATAATTGCAGCCATAACCTATAATCCCAAAGACTTGGGTCTTGTCCCAACTTGGTATTGTGAGAAATTGAAGAAGACTTTGCAATGAAGTCATCAAAGCTTTGCCATAATAGGACATGAGAGATATCATTGAAACAACTTCAACTTTCATCACTTGCCACGGGGCAGCCTCAGGGGGGGGGCTAAAAAAAAACAACAACCAAAAAACAGAATGACCGTGAATTCCAACAAGGACTTTGTAGAAAACAGCGAGCGACAACATTCAGAACCAGCTCACATTCGGCACATACTACGCTCAAGATCTTGCTGAAACGAGATACTCTGCGATCCGAACAACAGAAAAGGCACCGATGCGGAAATGTGATCTCTGTGGCGAAAGACGGCTTGAAACATTTTCGCCGAACACAACAGTGAATACCACACAAGAAACAAAAAACCCAGGTGATCTACGCTTAAAACATACAAATGCAACGTGATCCCTTTCAGCTGTTGTGGTTACTCTAATTGTTGGAAATTGATTATTTAAAAAAGCTGGTGTGAGCAGAGGTTGAGGAGGAACATTTTTATGATGGAAAATGTGTCAAGATGAAGTCACCCGACAGCTACTGATTTTATGGTTTCTTGGCAGCATTTGAATGTCACAACAAAGCACTCCCATGCTGTGCATTTCCACTTCTTTCTCACGTATATTGTTTAGGACTTGTGTCGGTTTTGTTCATCTTTCCGGGTCTCGCTCCTGGTACAAGCGCAACAAGAGAGGAGAGCAAGAGCACCGGCTCAAGAGGAGGGCAAGACGACCTTCCTCTCAATGCGAATTACGGGTGTGATCTGGTCAAATTCCCACAGAGACTACGCTTGCACTTCAAAAGAGTGGCTGTACGCACCCTGAATACTGACGGTGCAAAGAAGAGCCATTCAGACACTTAAGAGAACCAGAAATAAACCCTTAAAGTCATCGTGCTCAGGTGACTGGTGAAAGTGAAGCATCAACACAACACAATGCGTAGAATTGTTGGGATCCTTTCGTTACACAAAGAAAAAAATATCACAGCAGACACTGAAATTCAACAATTCAAGAGTGTTGCCTAACGGAAACCTGGCATGGCTTTTGAATTGTTATGTAATATTATTAGCATTGGCGGCCCGGTAGTCCAGTCAAACCTCGGTTAACGTCGGCTCACTGCTCGTACAAATCGGTTTTCGACCAAACAGCGCACTTGAGTTTGCATGCCCAGGCCTGCGTGGGTTTTGACTCCTGCTCCGTTTCCTCCTTCCAAAAACATGCAGGCAGGCTGATTGTGCACGCTAAATTGTCCCTAGGTATGAGGAGCGTGGAAGTGCTTCGTCTCTGTGTAGCTGTTTCATTGCTGAGCAGACCAGATTTTCTTTTTTTTTTAAAGAGTGGTTGTCGCCCACTGTTTTCGAAACAGCCTTCTGGAACGGATATGGTCGGCAACGAGTGAGGTACCATGAAATTGCTCTGGTACGGAAAATGATGGAATTAGTATGTTATTTTTAAGTACTCAATAAAACGTCTCTCACCAAATCGGTCGATAGATAATCGGTTCTTGAGCACACAATGCGCCACTAAAGCTCGCCTTCCTTACACGAGGAAGTGACGCTTCCTCGGGTAGAGGAGGAAGTGACGCCATGTTTTAGCTGTTTCCGCAGATTTTCAGTGTGTTGTTTTTTGTTTAACGCATCGAAGTCCACTTGAGAATAGACAAATGCTCTGTTCCTTTCCATTCTTGGATGTTTTTAGCTGTCATTTACTGTATCACGATGCAGATATCAATGATTCTGATGAATATATTTTGTTATTTACTCTGGTGGCTTCTGATGCCAGCACAGTGGTTCCTACTCATATATTTTATTTAATAGTCGGTACAAATTGTCAATTACTAAAATGCTAACATCGAGAAACATGAGTAGGTTGTCATATTTGAGAAGGTTTTCACATCTGGCCTTATACTATACAGTATTTATTGAGACGAGTTCAAATGCTAGCATGCTAATAGTTTGTATGCGAACATAGTAAGACACCAACTTGCTCAATGCTAATTGAAATAAATTTTACATCGTATCCCTTTTTGTCGAATACGCTTGCTGATGAGTGTTGATACAATGCTAACACACAACAAATTGAAAGGCTTACTTTTAACAAGCTAGCAACCGGCGAATAAAGGTACATCCGTCGGCTGCTGCTCTTCCTCGAGCACTGCATTTCCTTTTTTTCCATTTTCGCTTTTGTTCGACCAGCATTACTGGACATAAAAGTTTCATGATGTATTGTTAACTGCGAATGGAAAAGTAGCAATATGAAGCATAAGTGAATTGATTTCTGAGGTGGTGAGAGAGCCCGACTCCTAGTTGATACAAAGTTCTTTTCTTTGTTGCTTCATTTTTATGTCTATACACAGAGCTAATGTGACTTGCCCGAAAGCTCTAGTTTTGTCACATCTGGACATTCTCCCAGAAGCGTTGTGGCTTGTCTATACAGTATATGTGTTTGGGGAAATTCCAGTCTTGTCAGACTCATGCTATTGCAGAGATCACTGTGGGTTTGTTTTTTTTCCTTTAATGGAAGAGTGTCAACAATTTGTGAATAAACTCGTGAAATGTCGTTGGATTTAAAAAAAAACAACAACAACAAAAAACAGCAGCATTAATTTAGTTATCCTGCCATGAAGTCCCCAAATCGCAACAAATATATAATTCATTACTAAAATTGTTGATTGCTGCTTCACCGTTAATCACCGCAACACCCGAGACAGAATGGCATGTTTACTCTGAAAAGGCAACACATGCAATGCTGGCTGATGACAAATGAAAGCAAAGTGAGGCAAATATAAATAAAGAGAAAGACAAAGCAAAAATCTGGAAGTTACTGTCTTTAAACATTCTTAACAACAGGTCGAACGCCAAAGGCAAATTCCTGGAATGATAGAACAGCTGGGGAGCAAAGGTCAAGGTTTGAGGTGCAAATTTCATTGCAAGCATGATCAATAAAGACCTCCTGTGAGAGCCTCACTTTTTGCACAAATAATGAATGAGCCTTTGAGTCATCCTGTGATTTTCTGTATCAGGGGTATGGACGGCGGTTTGTGATTGGGAGCAAAGCACAAGCCACAAAATAATAAATTACGTTCTGCCCTCAAGCTGAGGCGTTATGATATTTAATTCTACCCAATGCTTTATAATGGTCAACTATCTTAGCAACCACAAACACAACATATTTACTCAGCTTTTTTTTTTCTCGTTTGTTTGTTTTTTTGTAATTATGAAGCAACCATAGCTGTGATTGTAAATGACTCATTTTCTCAAATTTCTCTGCTGTATTTCATTTGGATGTTGAGTGAAGTGAAGAATGGGCAATTGAAGTGGGTACATTCTCGTTTTTTTTTTTTTTTTGCAGGGAATTGAAGACCTCATGGGTGAAATTCAGACGGAGGGGTTCGAGAAAGAGCTGTCACTTTAAACCATTAAGTCTTGCCATAAAACTACCCCCCCAATAAAAATGACAGCTGCAGCCCTGTTCTCTCAAAAGGGGGGCGGCGGGCGGGGGGGCAAAGGCATCACATCAGGAACACAAAACTGGATGGCAATAAAAGACAAACTTGGCCAAATGCTTTTGGCGCTGTAATTTCATGAGCCCTCTTCTAGCACCCCACGTGTACGCGCACACACAAGCCTGCACACACACCCTTCACGCAAGACAGACACCCTCTCTCAGTATTACCTTTGTTCCTGAGTTACAACCAGAAAAGGAATGTGGCTCTCTGTCTCGCACGCACACAAATCCCACTTTCTCATCAAAGACTATGAACTTCATTGGGTTTGGGAGGGGCGGGGGGAAAAGGAAAGGTGGGGTCTTGCGTGTCTGAGTATGTGTTTGTGTACGCGGGTGAATATTCTACCGTACCTCATATCGCCCCCAAATAAAAAGTATCACAGAGCTAATCCTGTTGTGGGACATTTGATTTGAGACTAAAGCCCTCATTAGCAGGTGATAAAAGAAGTTTACGGCGAAGCAAGGACAAGCCAAAGCTACCGATTCACTGCCATTTAGCAAGAAAGTGTTTTGTTTCGCACTCGCAGACGACAAGGCTGCTCGAAGCAGGTATTGTGACAGTGGAGGTGACCTTGAGCGTTTTGGAGTCATTTCAATCCGTGTTTCATGCGCTCCGTCGGCGAACAACTCAGGGCAACTCGCCAGGATGTTGGTAAGGTATCACAAATGCAGAGCTAATATGAGAGAGTCTTCTGCAGTTTCGCTGTTTTTGTGAGAGCGGTTTTATAGTGTCCTGACAAAAAAAAAAAAAAAACCAAAAACACTAAAACTTGAGTTCTACTTTCTGTCTATTTTTAAATATATTTAAATAAAATGCACAGGAAGTTGTGTGCAATATCCGAGAAATAAATGAAACACAATGCCAATTGAAACAAGAAATAACCTGAGGATGTGTACACCGCAGAGTAATCAAGCAGCAATTCTTCAGTTCCATTGATGCTTCTTAAACAGCCTTTTACGAGAGCCTCGTATCGCACAAAATGACTCTCCAATCGGTCATTCATCACAACTTTATAGCTTAATGTCAAATTTGTGAAGCGCTTAAAGGAGTTGATAACAGGATCCGGCGGACAGTCGGCATACACATCCATCCATTCATCCATTTTCAACACCGCTTATCCCGGGGGTCGGCAACATGCGGCTCCAGAGCCGCATGCGGCTCTTTAGCGACATCTAGTGGCTCCCTTGAGCTTTATTAAAAAAAAATTGAAAATGGAAAAATATGTTGATAGGAGGCTAATATAATATTTGACAATAAAGTTGTACTTGATACTTGATACTTGATATAGCTCAAATAGCTATAAAGATACATGTTGCAGCTCCGAAAAAGGAAAGCTGTGGTGTTGGTTTTTTTTTAAAAACGGACACTTTATTCATGCTTTTAACAGCCTCGACAAACACAGACACATCTGCGTCCGACTCCGTGCCTTCTCTCTTCTCGTTCCACTCGAGAGGCGTTCAAAGACAGCCTCCGAAAAACGGAAATTCATGATCACTTCACTAACACTAAGAAAAGCGAAAATAATGCACCAAAACAAAAAAATCAAGCGAGAAAATCACAAAATAAATTCTATGGGGGCGTTTGTGAACACACAACATGGGAATGAATAACAAAAACAATTCTGAGACAGTCCCGTCTCTTACATACATACGGCATGTGTTTCCTTCATTGTAAGTTTTATAGAAGGCTTTTTTTGCGGCTCCAGACATATTTGATTTTGGGGTTTTTTTTGTCCTATATGGCTCTTTCAACATTTTGGGTTGCCGACCCCTGGCTTATCCTGAACAGCGTCGCAGGGAGTTCCTGGAGCCCATCCCAGGCAGACTACACCCTGAACTGGTCGCCAGTCAGTCGCAGTGAACATTTAGAAATGAACAACCATTCACACCCACATGCGCACCGTCGCTGAGTGCGAACCGATTCCCACGCTGCCCGCACACGATTCAGGCGAGTGTACAACTGCATCATCAGCGATTCAATTCGGCATACGCACGCAATAGCATAAATAGCTCCGGCTTGATGGCGCTATCACACTAACAACTGATCTATATTTGTGAACCTGCCATTTCCAACAGCCGCGTGTCAAAATCCCTAATGCTGCGTGACAGATATTAACACTGAATGAGTGGCTAATCAATACTCCCAAGGACTTAGATGATAGCAGCGTCCTTGAAGTGGCCAATTAACAAATCGGACCCACCGAGTCCACTTTTGATTGGCCGAGTTGAAATAGAAATAGTGATATTAAGACAGGCAGATTAGCACCGGGAAGCTGCTGATACAGCATGTGATGTATCTTGAGGGAAAATATGAGAACCATCACTTGAATAATTGCACTCTACGTTGAGCTTTACGTCAACCGCAGCTTGCTTTTATGCTGTACTTATATAGGCTTACAGGCATACAGATGGACTACTTTGATAAATTGGAAGTCCTCTCCCGTTCAGTGTGGACACATCGACAATAAAGCACGCGAGAGGTGCATACAGTTTAACGGGCGGGGGGAGCTGTTTCTGCAAACTGTAACCGAAGAAGGCTGCCCGAGTCCCACAAGTCCCGTGAATGTTCGCGATGCGTACAGGCGGCTGATGATACGTGTCGAGATGTAACATGATGCACTCATGAAAGAGCAGCGGACAAAATGACAGGACTGGCCTGCTCCGGCATTATGCTGCATCATCTCTACAGGGGACAAGGGTCACTTTGACAAGCATACAGTAGCACACGGCTTTAATGATTTACAGTGCAATGTATGCAAGTGTGACAAGGAATCCTTAAAACACACTGAAGCAATACTTTATGTAACCAGAAGTTCAGAAGTGGACTTTTTTTTTTTTAATTAAAGTTCAAACCTGCCCTTTGCGGCTAGCATTTAGAGTAGAAATCATTTGAAAGGAAGCCTAGTCTGCAATTTTAAAATGAAGTAGTTTATTCATAATCTCGCTGCTGGGATTTTATAGAATAAAACTTTGTATTGTTGAAGCCAGATTCTTTAAAATAGTTGAATGAAAACAAGCTGATATTTGACAATATTTACTTTATTTTGCTGCTGTATGTGACAGTGACAATGCGGTCAAACAGTTACATTCTTAAAATGTATGTGATACATATCGAGTTTATAGCTAGTGCTGATTCTTAACCCAGGTCCCCAGTTTTCCACAACATCGCAGTCCAATATCAACTGTTCAATATCCATCAATTAAAAAAGGCTACAACACACAATTCGATCATCAATAATCCACCATAAATCCCTGCCTCCAAGAGTGAAGCAACTTGGAGTCGCACTAGAAATAAAGCTAGTTTATGTAGTTCTAACCCATCACGCGTAAACGATTTCACACCTTTAAAAATGCACTCCATTATGAGATTTTTTTTTTTAAGAAATCACTCAAGCGCCGCAACGAACGAAGTTTCGTGTTACGTAACAGAACTCAAATTAAAAAATGTACTCCGCCTCCACTGAGCTCCACTGCTTACATTTTTTTGTGTTCAAATAATAAGTAAATGCAAAGCTTTGACTTAAATCGTCATTCCTGCCATAATCATTAACAGGTGAGGATATGAAAATGTTTTAGGGGGGGGGGGGGGGGGTAAACTTCAAGCAAGAAGCGCACGCGAGAAGCGCGCACATCTTATCCCGTGCGAGTCTGTCAGTCAACGCGGAATGTCATCAGCTCCGAGAGCGACTCCATGTGTCTTTTTAAGCCCCGCGCCAGCCACATTTCACGATACCAAAAACGGGGGAGAAAAGAAAAAAAAAACACCGGTCATGCTCTAGTTCAAGGCGTGTGGACGCGGTGGGCAACTCGCTGTCAAAAACTGATAGAGAGAAGAAAAGGGGGGAAAAAAGCGAGGCAAGGAAAGACGACATGAGGACAACAGTGAAAGCAGACGTCGCGCCTCTGCAAAATGTAACCCAAAAAAACCTGTAACGTGGAATGAACAAACTCACCCAATGACAAGAACGGTTTGGTTTCCATCTCTGACTAGTAGGGTTAGGTTAGCTCATGCCAGCTGAGATGATCGCGTTCGGGAGTTTTTCACTGGCGGTTCGAGGACACCAGACCAGGTGTTGTTGGCTTGCTCTCTGTGGTCCTCTTCGAGTAGCCTTCGGAGCGGGTTTTAAAAGTGACAAGTCGATGTCTAGTAGTCTCGTAAGAGCATGCGATTCTACCTCTACTCGCTCACTCAGCTGCTGTACTCCTCTCGTCTCGGCTCGCGTGCTCTCGACACAAGTCCAACTACTGGATCTGCACTGCAAAGGGACCCACGCAGGGGGTACTCCTACAGACCCGCATCACGCTGCAGCGACGCCATACATCCGAACCTTTGCATGAACCCTTTAACGAGCAACGAAGACAGAGCGTCACCGTTTAGGCGGAATTTTTTTATTTTATTATTTACTGTTGATATTAAGCGAATTCCACGGGACTTTACAATTTCGCAAACAATGCCAGAGCTCCCTTCCAGCAGCCCATCTGCTACTTGTTCTTCTCACTGCCTATCTGCTGTTATTTTAACCTGGTCACATCTGTTGAATTAAAGTTGTGGGCTCACTGCATCGAAGTTGAGATGTTTCAACGTGCTCACCGTAAGCAATTAGCTGCAGAGAAGATACCAAGCATGTTAAATACATAAACAAAAAAGATATGCAGGTTAGGATTTCTTGGAATTATATTTGAGAATTTTCTGGTATTATTTTTGTTTATCAAATGTGATCCCTCGTTTTGGAACTGCACAAATGTAATCATTATTATTATTATTTCTCGCAACCTTTATTATGGAGAGTAATCGGTGCATTAGCATCCTTCCTCCAAATGTTCTGGTTTGAATTGCTCAAATTTTCCTGGAAGAGGTTCACACCAGGGGCGTACAGAGGGGTGGGCAAGAGGGGCATCAAGTATCAAGTACAACTTTATTGTCAAATGTGATGAAATTTCTTCCCTCTCACAACATACAAGAGGAGCCGCTGCGGGTGCCCACGCCGCCATCAAAAGAAAAGTTAACATAAAATGACAAAATAATACAAGACAACACATTAGACACAGGCAATCGTCTGTAATTGTAAAAAGTAAATGTAAAAAAAAATAATAATAAAAATAAAAAAAATGTAAAAAATACAAATAAAAAATCATACAAATTCAAATTGAACCTCACCAGTCACCAAAATTGGATGATAGACGTATTCCAAATATACGGTCTATGTAGGGCTTTGGAGAGGATGGTCAGTCTGGAAATCAGACCTCAGATTCAGGTGGAGCAATGTGGTTTTCATCCCCACTGTATAACAATGGACCAAACTGCGCACACTCAGCCAGGTGGCGGGAGAGTTTGCCCAATAAGTCTCCATGCGCTTTGTGGATTGGGAAAAGTTGTTTGACCGTGTCCCTCTGGGATTCCTGTTGGAGGTTCTCTGAGACGTTAATCCAATAGAGAACTTGCATGCTGATACAGTTTCTCAGGCAAAAGCAAGAAACACAGAATTGTGGAATCGAGTCAAATCTTCCCGGGCTATGGAAAATAAGTGACGCATTTCTCAGGAACACCGCTTGTAGATTTTTATTATTCTTATAAGGAGTAGTTTATCCAGGAAAAGCAGTTTATAACAATGCATCTAACACCACAGAAAAACCACACATTCAAGCTTTGTTCAGTTTAAATTAAAATCTAAATGAAAATATTCATTTGTTTTCATTTTCTGTCACGCAATAACACTGTTCTTGATTCGGAATCAATTCTGCTGTGCTGCCATATCATTTGCTTTTTTTAGGCATGACAAGGGTAAAAGGATTTTGAGCTTTATTTGTGTGTTGTGTGTGTGTGTGTGTGTGTGTGTGTGTTTTTAAACATGCTGCTGTCATTTTGCAAAATTCTGTGGCGCCATCACAAACAAAGGCAAGTAGTTTGGCTTGAGATGCTCATTTAGCTGAAGTTTCACAAGATTTGCTTCAGGCTTTTGAGATATGAGGCCATGCATGACGGTGGCTTGATCACTGGCATTTAGTCTCACTTTATTTTTGGTCAATTTTCCATTCTGGGCATTTAGATTTGTAGGTCCAGTTGAATGTAATCAGGCTATTAATTAATTATTATTTTATTTTTTTTACCTCAAGGAAACCCAGTCCCTACATTCACTAATGTTTGCTTCATTAACTCACTGATCTGCCAACACGGCACAAATATCTCATTTAGATGGGAAAAAAAAGTTTGGGCAGAGATGAACACAACCCTCGCCCCTCGGCGAAACCCTCAACAAGCAGCGGCATGTTCAGTTTGCATAAATCTTACTGCATTACAGCGCTGTTAACTCTCCGCCACTTCACTCTCATTGTTCTGGTTGCTCTCTATGTTCATACCGTGACAGTTTTCTTCCTTATTCAAACACCATCTATCTTGCCAGCACCTCCTGTCCTTTTTTTTGGTTTTTTTTTAAACACAGCAGTCTGCACGCAGACAAAAGAAACCATGTCACTCGTTTGACTGAGATTGAAGCAGAGGATTCCGATTCGGAAACTCTGCACTCTCTCCACTATGACGCCATCGTCGCCTCTGCTGTGTATGCAGAAGCAATGTAGGGCGTAGATGCGCCTCCTACAGCCATCCGCCAGTTCTTTATGATGAGCATGCTGCTGTTAAGCACTAGAAGGTGCTCACCATGTTTGTACTGAGGCGTGATACATAATTAATGCAATGCACGGCGCATCAAAGATCAAAAGGAGGTTGTTTAAAAAAAAAAAAAAAACGAGGGAAATGCAATCCTGAAAATCATTCAGAGGGAGTAGGAGTATCATTTTTATGGTATCGAAATGACTCCTGGAAGCCTTTGTTGTCAACGCTTCATTCATCAATCTTGAGAATTAATAATCATAAAGGTGTTGCGATGTTTGCAATGTGATGTTAAGTG
The DNA here is from genome assembly GCA_018466805.1 of Hippocampus abdominalis. Taxonomy (NCBI): domain Eukaryota; kingdom Metazoa; phylum Chordata; class Actinopteri; order Syngnathiformes; family Syngnathidae; genus Hippocampus; species Hippocampus abdominalis. The sequence continues at coordinate 2,542,516 of CM031711.1, forward strand.
ACACAAATGCTCATTAGAGTAGGGTCGGGCGGGGGCAAGGGCCGAATTTGTCCTCAGTTCAGGGGGCTGTGCCGCCTCGGGCCTCTCCACTCTGTAATAGAAGACAGACGCAACAATTTTTTTCAAACCTCGCTCGGGCCAGGTTCTCTCATCTGTCTGCGGGACCGAGCTATTTAATCCTCATCATGCATGATGATTAATAGTGCCCTGACCTTTCACCTCTGTCCATAAATTCTCTGGTGGCTGTTTTGGCTCTCTTCGAACACCCCGCACCTCTTTTGACCATGTTCTCCTGTCTATATTTAACTCTGATTGCATTTTCTCTTTGCACGGTGTCCTCTCTTCTTCTCTCCTTTGCTGTCTTATTTCTCCACGGTAAGCAATGGGTTTGAGCCTCGGGGGACGACAGACCACCACTGTTACGGTTAAACTCTGCTATGGTTGCTTTGACAGCCCCCTCCTCCTCTTTCTCCCGCTCTTAAAGTGGGTGATAAATGAGACAAGGGCCTTTTGGTCTTCTTTGTACTTTGACCATTCAGGACAAGCTCATCCGTAAAAGTGATTATGGCCGTTTTGGTGGCAATGACAATGGTTACCAATCCAGAGGAATGTACGGCAAAACACACAAGAGACTTTAAAGGCTGCAACTCATGTCTTGATTACAGCTTTGAAAGTGTTGGCTTGTGGAAGTCATAATAATTTAAGATAATGGGATGAAATAACATTAACAAATGGCTTCGGATATGTGAATGCTCAGACATTGGCACCATGCGATTGCGCAACAACAACAACCGTCTCGACTCCTCAAAAAACAGAAACATTGCCCTCAATTTTCTTGCCCTATTTCTATCGAGCTCCGCGGAATTGAAAGTAATCAAAACAAGTGGGGCTCGTTAGGGAATGTGCTATTATAGGTTTGCCAACCCAAGCAAATATTAGTTCCAAACTATTGGACCTGGGCTTTTTTTTGTTTTTTTTCTGGAAGCTCGAAAGTGACATCATGGACAAAAAGTTGGCGATGATGTCAAAGCATTGCCAGAAAGCATGTGCTAAGCCTCACTTAACATGGACAAAGGCTTTGTGGTCTCACCTATGTGTTGACTCATCGTCTGAAGTTTTTTGAAAAAAACTACTCGAGGTCGTATTTTACACAGCACTTAGCACTGTAGCATCATTGAAAATGTTCAAACAAGACACTCGACCAATCACTTATCATTACACGGTACATGGAAGACACAAGAATGAACAGAAACCTCCACTATGTTGATTCTACCAATTTGGTAGAATGTGTTAGTAATTTTATTTCTGAACAACAATAAAAATATTACATTAAACCGGGGGTCGGCAACACGCGGCTCCAGAGCCGCATGCGGCTCTTTAGCGACATCTAATGGCTCCCTGGAGCTTTATAAAAAAAAGTTTGAAAGTGGAAAAAGATTTTGATAGTAGCCAATATAGCTCAAATATATATAGAAATATGTTGCAGCTTGGAAAAAGGAGAGCTGTGGTGTTTTTTTTTTTAAACGTACACTTTATTTATGCTTTTACAGTCTCGACAAACATAGACACTTCTGCATACGACTCCGTGCCTTCTCTCTTCTCGTTCGACTCGAGAGGCGTTCAAAGACAGCCTCAGAAAAACGGAAATTAATGATCACTTCACTGACACTAAGAAAAGCGAAAATAATACACCAAAACAAAACAATCAAGCGAGGAAATTACAAAATAAATTCTATGGGGGCGTCCAGTCTCCTACATACATACAGCATGTGTTTCCTTCATTGTACGTTTTATAGAAGGCTTTTATTTTTTTGCGGCTCCAGACATATTTGTTTTTTGTGTTTTTTTTATCCTATATGGCTCTTTCAACATTTTGGGTTGCCGACCCCTGCATTAAACCAACATATAGCATCGCTACACAAACTTCACTTGTATCACATCACAAAGCTGTGAATTTCCATTTTTGCTCCTTCTCTTCCAAACCAGCGGCAAAAAGACACCAGGCTACTTACTGTTTAGTCACATAGCAACCAGTGCCAAATATGGGCACGCTTGTCCCGTGTCGTCTTTGTCTCCGTGCGGCACTGCATCCTACCCTGCAGCGGGTGCTGTGAAAAACAAGTGCAGTTTTTAAGTGCCTTTATTATCGCCATGTAAACACGGTTAAGTGCCGAGTTGAGATATGCGTGTGTGTGAGTGTGTCACTGTCCAAAAAAAATGCTTCTCCCACCCACTAGGGGCCATCGTGACCTAGCACCCTTATCAAAGCATCAATCAAAGCATCTCTGTTTTAACAAGGGATGACTGAAGGAGCTATTTCAAATGAAGCTCCTGATCAATTTATATTTTCACTCATAACAAGGCCGTCCATAAATAAGTTACACAACTGCAGAGGAAGCGCTCAATGTCACTCTCTCACAAAGTTGGCAAATGATTTCTTCTCAATCCTGCGAGCGAACTGAAAATGTGAAATGAGGAACGCTCAAGCATGTGAGATCATGAGGGCGTTTGCTGAGGTGTTCAGCATTGTCCACCCCGAGGGAACGTCTTGATCGTCACAACGCTTGGGTTCACATTCCTTAACCCCTGGGTCAGGGCTTTGTCTGAGGATAGCACCGAAGCCACTTCCCCTGCGGAAATCAACAAGAGCTGACACACTGGACACTGGAGACGCACACAGAGGCAGGAAGAGGCACCGCGATGGCACAAACAGAAGCACATGTGTTGCACTTTCATGCAAAACTTGATGGTGGCTAAAACTCACATTCGCCTTCCACCAATAGTTTAAATAAGATCCTGTTCAGTAAAACTGCAAAGTACAAACCTCCAGTTTACTTAATTAGTTAATTCATTGATCTAACATTTTAATCATGCAACTCATTACTTGATTAGAAAGCAGCTTTCGTTTCTTAAGGGGTTTGCCCAGCACGGTCCTTCAATTATTGAAATGTAATTTTCCAATTTAATCTTTTTTTCATTCATTCATTTTCCGATCCGCTCATCTTCACAAGGGTCGCAGGGGTGTGCTGGAGCCTATCCCAGCCATCTCCAGGCAGTAGGCGGGGGACACCCTGAACCGGTTGCCAGCCAATCGCAGGGCACACAGAGACGAACAACCATCCGTGCTCACACTCACACCTAGGGACAAATTAGAGTGATCAATCAGCCTGCCATGCATGTTTTTGGAATGTGGGAGGAAACCGGAGTACCCGGAGAAAACCCACGCAGGCTCGGGGAGAACATGCAAACTCCACACAGGGAAACCGAAGTTGGAATTGAACCTGGAACCTCTGCACTGTTAGGTCGACGCGCTACCACTGGACCACCGGGCCGCCAATTTAATCTTAAATCTTCATTTTAAAATGTCTGTGCCATCCACATTTTATCCAAATACAGTCAAACCTCGGTTTTCGTCCATAATCCGTTCCAAAAGGCTGTTCGAAAACAGAAATTGTTCGAAAACCGAAACCACGCTCTTTTTAAAATAAAAATGTTGACTGAACACGTCTGCTCACAATGGAAAGCAGCACGAGGAAGCGTCTCTTCCTCGTGTAAGGAAGGCGAGAGGAGTCAAATGGTGCATTCAAGTGCGCTCATTCTGTTCAAGAACCAAAATTTGTTCGTCATCCGAGGCATAAAATAATCTAAATTTTTGGTCGAAAACCGAATTGGTCAAGAACTGAGATGTTCGAAAACCAAGGTTTGACTGTATGTCAAAATGGTGGGACTTCAGGCCTGTTTTGAGTTTATTTCACCGGGGATGAAAAGAGCTTTGTCTGATCACGACCCGTTAAATGGAGCAGAAGGAGAACAAAAATGCAGGCTAAGGACCCTTTTCTTTATGATTCTTATTTTTTAAAGCGCTGTGTTTTCCAAAATGATCAGAGCCCATTCCACCGTGGGGTCGTTATCAATATTGAACGTTACATCAGCGGTATCGGGAGCGCATGCTGGCTCTTGAGCGGCGTCCTAGACAAGTGAGACTCCCTCAATGGGAGCATCGAAAAGCAGAGACATGCATCATTCTTTCATATCGTACTATTAAAGTGAAATTGGCTACATTCAAAGAGACAGTGCAATAAATCTGCTCAGAAGCTGGTTTTATAGCAAAGGGGAGAATCACCATTCCCGCAGAGCATCTTTTCTGACTTACAAGTGAGTCCAGTATTATTGCATCATGATGGAATCGCTCATGCCAACAGACGAGGATGGTGAATTATTTCTGTTGAGAAGTGTTTTTTTTTTTTTTTGGAAGGTGGCAAATGAGTGATGGAGATGTTATGGAAAATCTCGTAATCAGCTCTGGGTGCAAAACCTAAACAACATGAGTCTCCGTATTTTTAAACGATAAACTACTGAATGCTTTGGGATGGAATTCCATTAAAGTGGAGGTGTATCTCCTGTCATAGAACTCATAAATCAAAGTGGAACCACACTTCACCTTCGGTATGTCCTCTCTTCATTTTCAAATCCATCAAAAGTTGATTTTTAAGCAAACTCTGTTTGGTTTGTTTGCTGACCCGCATCTCGTGACCACAAGGTGAAGTTAAGAAGATGGAGCGGGAGCTCGCTAGCTTTGCCTTTCCTCTCAGCTTCTTCACCACAACGGATCGATACAGAATCCGCACCGCTGCAGACGGTAAAGATACTTGAACTCCGCCACTTGGGGCAGGATCTCATCCCGACCCTTTTCCTACTGAGGAGCAAGATCTCGGTTTTGGAAGGTGCTGATTTTCATTCAAACCGCTTTACACTCGGCTAGCGAACCCAGTTGGAGATCGTGGCTTGATGAAGCCATCAGATCAAAAGTAAATGTAACCAGGTGAACCATATTTGGGCTTTTGTAGTGAAGGCTGCCTTGTTTAACAAATGTAGCACTGTCACTTTAAGAGAAGCGTTGGATAAAATCCCGTGTAGCTTGAGTGAGACCAGGAAGTAAAGGGAGCATGACATGCCAAGGCGGATAGTCTCTGAGCTGTGCATGCCGCTTTTTCCAACCTGATTTACGCCTGATTGTCGTTGTAACCCAGGCGATATTCAGGTAATTAGTAACTATTTTACCATGACAGGGTTCCCACTCTTCCACTTGCTTTTTATTTATGGACCTTTTAAGGACTTTTGAGGGCTAGTCTAGCCATTTTTAAGTACTTTTCCTCCATTCAGTGGGGATACATGGTGGATTTAATGCCCGCTCAGCAATATGCGGGCTGAACAGAAAGCCACATATCACTGAGCTGGTGTTCAAATCATTGCTGCCAAAGGAAGGGCACATCTTGATTTTTAGGGGCAATCAGCTACAGCTTTCTACCTGAAAAAAAAACTTGAATTTATTCTCAAATAAAGTACACTAAGAAAAATTCTAATTTAGAAAATATAAAACTTCAATTTATTTTCGAATAAAAATAGATTTTTAAGGATTTTTATTGATTTTAGAAGCTTTCCCTGAAAATGAAGGACAATTAAGTACATAATTTTACTTAACTTTTTTAATGGATTTTTATTAACTTTAAGGACCAGTGGGAACCCTGCATGAAGCAGGTTAGGTGTTATACTTGGATGGATGATTGATTATTTGAATGATATTTGTCACATGCGCCCCAGTTCCAGTGGTTAGCGCGTCAACCTCACAGTGCTGAAGCACCGGGTTCAATTCCATCTGCGGCCTCCCTGTGTGGCGTTTGCTTGTTCTCCCCTTGCTTGCGTGGGTTTTCTCCGGGTACTCCGGTTTCCTCCCACATTCCAAAAAACATACATGGCAGCCTGATTGAACACTCTAAATTGTCTGAGTGTGAGCGTGGATGGTTGTTTGTCTCTGTGTGGCCTGCGATTGGCTGGCAAGCGGTTCAGGGTGTTCCCCACCTACTGCCCGAAGACAGCTTGGATAGGCTCCACCCCCTACACCCCTAACCCCCCGGGACCCTTGTGAGAATAAGCGGATCAAAAAATGAATGAATGAATGAATGAATATTTGTAGAGTACGATATCATGGTGGGTCGTATGAACAGCTGTACAGCGTAAGCGTTCTCGACATGGCAAGATGTAAAATTTTTTCTGACTGTGAAATTACATGCACTGTTTTATGTGTTCTTTAGAGGGGAGATAATTTGTGTTTTTCCGCATGTCTCCTGAACACCCAACACGCCGGAAAGTGTAGAGTAAGTATGTTCGCCTATCAACACGTTGGACTGTAATGTCTAGTCGCTCTGCACTTTTAAGTTTCATCGAGTGTTGTGGCTTGGAAATAATGTCTTTTTATATCTGTTTCCGTATCAACCAAGCCACTGCTGTTGTCTATAGTTGTATACTCTTCTTTGATCTGTTAGATAATTTCCTTTGATCTCATATATCCTTTTCTTTGATCTTTTAGAATCCAATTGACATATCTCAGTCTTTCATCTTATTAACGCTGTGCATTTCTATGTTCAGTCGGGAATAAAACCCACATAAAAATTATTTTGTGTTCGGTCAAGTCTTTCCACAGACCCGGCCACATACAAAAACACATTTTAACATTTATAAGAGTGATACGATTCATAATACTGATTGATATGTGACGTCGGTTCCGATATACAGTCAAACCTCGGTTTTTGGACGTCTCGGTTCTCGTACAATTCGGTTTTCGAACTAAAATTTCGAGTTTTTTATGCCTCGGATGCCGAACAAATTTCGGTTCTCGAACTAACTGAGCGCACTTGAATGCGTCACTTCACTCCTCTCGGCTTCGCTACCTCCTGTAGCGACGCTACCTCGACGCTACACGAGGAAGCGAAGCCGAGAGGAGGTAGCAAAGCCGAGAGGAGTGAAGTGACGCTACCTCGTGTAGCCGTGCTCCCTTTTGTAGCGGCGCTCCCTCATGTCGCTGCGCTCCTATGAGTTGCGTCGCAACACAGGAAGCGACCATTGTGAGCAGACGTTTTTGTATTGTTCAATAGATTTTTTTTAAAAAGCAGACGTGTTTGGTGAAACGCTTCCAAGTGTAGCGTCCATTGTGAGCAGACGAGTTTGTATTGTTCAATAATAAAAAGCAGACATGTTTGGTGAGACGCCTCTGTTAGGGCGAGTGAAATCTCCCTCTTTTCATAATGGTTTGCCCTAACAGCACGGGGGGAGGGGGGAGGGGTGCGTGCGTTTGTTTACGGACGGCATTTTTCAATGCAGCGGCACATAATGAACACTCTGGTGTCCGGTGTCTCATTATTAAGCAATAATCAAACAGAAACAGCTTGTGAGCAGATGAGTTTGTATTGTTGGATTAAGATTTTTTTTTTTAAAAAGCAGATGTGTTTGGCTAGAACTACGTAATATTGGACTGTTATTTTTGCATCGTGTATCAGCCCCTAATCATGGCACCGAAGAAAGCAAGTGGAAGTGGTGAACCGGGTGAAGACAAGAGGAAAATTGTGCGCAAAACTATAGCATTTAAGAAAGATTTAATCGCAAAATATGAGTCAGGTGTGCGTGTGTCTGTGTTGGCGAAGGAGTTCGGGATGCCGAAATGCCCCGCCTACTGCTTGCTGACAGCTGGGATAGGCGCACGCCCCATGCCCCACCACAGATAGAGAGAGAGATGTTCCTTCAATTTTTATGTTACTATGTTAATGTTAAAATTGGTGAAAATAAAGTATATGACAGTTTGTTTGTACAGTATTTTACATATTACCTGCTCTCCTATTACATTTGTACAGTTTATGGTGTGAAATTGTAAAAAAAGTGGTTTAAAAAAGTTGTTTTCTTGACTTGGAACGGATTAAAACATTTTACATTGATTTCAATGGGAAACATGGTTTTGGTTTCCGAACAATTCGGTTTCCGAACAGTCTTCTGTAACGGATTAAGTACGAAAACCGAGGTTTGACTGTACATGACATCCTTTCTTGTCACGTCCAGTACATCAGTGAGGGAGTGCAACACTGTTGGACTTCAGCTGAGTAAACAATCCCCACTGAGGTCAGAGATCTTGTGTACACATGCGGCACTGGACACATTTAGCAAAAGGGGCACTCCTAGCCACAGAGGGGATGTGCGGTTAAACCGGGCCAGAGTCCATGCGGGCACAATCGTCCGAGTTTGACCGTGGCATCAATCTATGGGAAAAAAACCCTCCAGCCTGAGAAAAGCCGAGGATGCAGCACGTCCATGGTTCTCACCTCCACTTTCATGCAGACAATCACGCTCATGTGCAGGCTGCATGTTAAGCGATTACCTGTGAAGGAAATGGACTTAATGGTGCTTGAAAGAGACAGAGAGTCATTTTCTCCGAGAGGAACATTAGAGTGAAGAGCACTCAGATGGCAGCTCTTTTGTGCTTTCCTCACATTGAAACTGGGAGGGACAGTCATTGCTCCCAAGAAAAATATTATAATATAAGTAAATATTCCCATCTCTATGAAAAGGAATTTCCTTTACCCGGAATAAAAGCCTATGCATTAACATTTTGACTACGATATTACATTTTACCGGAACTTACTTATGCGGAAGTTCCACTATCCGTAACCCGGATGCAACGGAAGACGTGACGGAAGACACGTGTTCACTTCACCGTTTTCTATCATCGGATCCAAAACAACAACGTGTAAGTGACTTTTTATTGGCGTGCGTTTTACTGTAATTGCGAACAATTTTAACTTTATTCACTTATGTCCTGTAGATGCCCGCACTAGCTTAAAAAGCAGCGCCCACTCGACACAACGGGAGACACGATGGAAGAAAACGTGTTCGCTTCGCCGTTTTCTATCATCAGATCCGAAACGATGACGTGTAAGTGACTTTTTATTGGCGTGCGTTTTATTGTAATTGTAAACGATTTTAACTTTATTCACTTACGTCCTGTAGATCGCGGCACTAGCTTAAAAAGCAGTGCCCACTCAACACAACGGGAGGCACGACAGAATAAACGTGTTCGCTTCACCGTTCTATCATCGGATCCGAAACGACAACGTGTAAGTGACTTTTTTTGTGTTTTACTATACAGTCAAACCTCGGTTTTCGAACGTCTTGGTTCTTGACCAATTCGGTTTTCGACCAAAAGTTTTTTATGCCTCGGATGACAAACACATTTTTGTTCTCCAACAAACTGTGCGCACTTGAATGCACCATTTGACTCCTCTCGCCTCCTTACACAAGGAAGTGACGCTTCCTCGGGTAGACAAGAAAGTGACGCTTCCTCAAGTTGCTTTCCATTGTGAGCAGGCGTGTTCCGTAAACATTTTTATTTTAAAAAGTGTGTGGTTTCGGTTTTCGAACAATTTCGGTTTTCGAACAGCCTTCTGGAACGGATTATGGACGAAAACCGAGGTTTGACTGTAATTGCGAGAGATTTTAACTTTATTCACTTACATCCTGTAGATCATGGCATCGAAACAAAGAAGAGCAACCCAACAAAACTAAACTAAACAAAACAACCCAAAATAGACTCATTTTTTCCCAAGACGGAAAAAAAACATTAAAATACTGTATGTACTGTACTGTGTTGTGATTTTTTTAATACTCTACACCTGTACTGTATACTGTACTGCAGTTTTTGTTATATAAACAGTTTTTGGACAGTATATTTTTGCATTTTATTGCTTGTTATTACGTGTTGTTACACGTGCATTATGTCAACATACTTGCAGGTTCATAAAGGACATGTACCATGCTCATTTCCCAAATAAGGAAATTCTGTTATAAGGACAGATCGGACAGCGCAAACATGAGTCCGTACTAGAGAATATTTACTGTAAATGAATAAACACAAAATAAAAATAAAAACAAACCACGTTTGCTTCTCTCATCGTTGACCGTTGAGGCTTGTTCACATATCCGTGAATCCAAGTCCCAAACTATCCAACGGGATACTGACAGCCCAATCTGCCCAAATCCAAATCTGTCTGTTTTGAGACAGCCTAAATAATATATGAAAGAGAGAAATCTCTTGCCAAAGGAATAATTTGTTCTGCTTTGGAGACTATACAGAAGTCAGTATTCATCCTTTCTCCATGTTCCCAAGATTTAAATACTCTGAAAAAAATAACACACACACACATGCAACCACGAGTTCAAGGATGAAGTTGTTGCTTGTTTAGTACGTTTTGAAGTTCAACCTGTCCTCCAAGTGTTTATTCCAAATAACAACAAAGGAGGTTTTGTCTAATCCGAGTCACATCAGTCCCCTTTTTCAAACTCTTGATAACAATTGGCAACTTTGAGCTCTGTCTAGTCACCAGCCCACCGTTAAACCGCCCTTCCTTCACACATGAACTGCAAGCATAAGGCTGGATGTGTTTGTCTGTGTCCGAGCCACACTCTCAGCGTGATTTACAACCCTTCTCGCACTCTCCCCCCACTGTCTGTCTGCTGGTCAACTGCCATGGTGAAGGCGGATACAATAGCTGACTACTAAGCGTCATAAATCTGAACGCTTCCTACCACTGTCTCCTACTTCAAGGGGAAGCCTGTCCTGTTGCAAATGTGATTAACCCTCTTCCTCTCTGTCTACAACCCCCAGCACACACCCTTCTACCTCTACCCTTTCCCTCAAAAACAAACCTGCTCCAGGGTATAAACAATTCCCCGCTTGCCTCAAAGGAGGGAAAGTCTCAAGATTCCATTGTTTTCTTCTCAAAAACAGATAAAACGCAAAATCATGATCTCAGACAGTGGGGCATGTAAAATCACCGGGTCAATGAAACAACAATGTGTGAGTAATTTGTAAAAGTTGAAAAAAAAAACCCAAACAAACCCTAATTTGGACTTTACCGTATTGGACCGAATATGAGATGGCCCTGATTATAAGACGATCCCCTCTTTTTCAAGACTCAAGTTTGAAAAAAGACTTTTTGAACACCAAATTAATTTTTATACACACAGTAATTACAGTACATCTGAAACAAATGATTATAACAATATATTTGAGAGAAAAAACATGTTATTTTGCCTCATTCAAATCTTAATATCTGAACATTTAAATCTGTAAACAAAGTGCAATCACATTCATAAATGAATGGCTTCTGGTTTTTGAAATGTAAATGACGTCATAACTTCTCCTCAGCTGCCGATCTTCGACCCACTTTTCTCCAGATTGTCGCTACGTTTCTCCATTTTCTGTTATCTCTTCTATTATTTTCCTTCTTCGTGCTACCACTATTTTAATGTTTATTCTTCGTGACAGTGGTTCACTTTGGCCTCGAGAGTCAAGTTCAGCATTCACTTCAATGATATCTGGCGCCATCTAGCGTCGTGAATGGGTATAATGTCTAGACCCCGAATATAAGACGACCCCGACTTTTTCAGTCTTATTTCAATGAAAAAAAAAACACCGTCTTATATCCGGGCCAATACGGTATTTGGAATGTAATAAAAGCACATAATAGGTGAATCTTAAGTGAAAATGTGAAACTTCTCAATCTTTCGTGGAAGTTCATCTCCCCAGCCAACAGAAAGGGAAGTTTCTCAAACATTTTCAATCGCAAAAGACAAGAAGACAAGCGCAACGATGGTATACGCATGCCAGCACAGTCTATCAAGACGAGCTTTTTGTCAAGCCGTTCATGCAAAATTATGCTAAACTGTGTTTGTTATGTTGTTGGATTACTCTGTAGTCAGTCACAATACTTTGGGAATTCAAACTAACACTAACACTAATTAACTAACAATGTCACTAACAATTTCTCCCATGCCCCACTTCCTTCCCCACCACACTTGTGTCTGAAAGCTTCATGAAGTCATTATTAATACAGTAATATCAACAATGAACTCCTTGAGCCACACCTGTTCGATACAGCCTCAGGGACCTATGACTTGGTTTATTGATGATTTATTTTTTCCGCGTTGCAGAAGAAAATAAATAAGTGACACAGCAACAACACTCTTTATACAAATCTCATTTCAAAATGGATCTTATGTCCTGCCACGCTTGCTTGACAGCCCACAGCTTCAATTGCGGTAAAAATGACAATGCGGAGGCTTAATATGAGTGATTTTTGCTGTAATAATAATAATGCGATTGAGCACAGTTTGTGAGGAGTACAAAAGGGCACAAGAATAAGAGAGGGCTTTTGAGTTATAAAGTGCATTGCAATCAGAGACTAACTGGGCCAGCCTCCTTCAACCTCTTATTACATGGCCAGGCACATTTAACAAAGTGTGAATGCATTCAACTGTGCGTGGATGTTTGCTTTTACTTGGTCTTGCACATGCAGTATGTGCAGTGTTTATTTTCACATTTGTTGCAACTCAGGTTGTATAAGTATAAGCCCATTTGTATAGGGAAGAGTTTACCGGGATATAGCCGTTTGTAAAAATTTTCCTGCTTGTATAACAACAGCATCATATCACAGTTATCATATATGATCCTTCACTGTGAGCAAAAGAATCAATCCCACACCCTTGGGACTAGTTCCATTTTTTTAATTAGACGACATATTTGCATCAAAGTTTGAGTCGTGTGGGTGGAGGGCTCAGTGGAATAAACCATCAGCGCTTTTGATGGAGGAGACAGTTTTTTCAGTGACTGTTTGCAGTCGTCGCAATGACAGCACGTAAATACGACTGAGCAGTTGGTGAGATGGAAAAAAACATTTATTTTTCAAAGTTTTAAGGGCTGAATAAAGAATGACATGCTGCGATCTGTAAAGGGGATCTGGAGTGCTTGTGGCGGACCTGTGACAGCTTCACTGAAATTCCACTGTCATGTAATTGGCTGCCAGAAATGTTCCAGCTGAGGCCAGTCAAGAATTCAGAATGAACATTCAAATAGCCCCATGGGGGGAGGGGGAAAGGGTAGTCCAAATGAAGCTGCCGTATGCTGCACATAGTACTGGTATGCACACAGGAGAAAAGAAAAGAACACACACACACACACCCTTGTTCAAATGTTTTTATTATTTATTTATTTATTTTTTGGGTGTGCTGGTTACCAATCACATTCAAATTCATTTTAAATGGGAGTCAGCACACATCGGTCAATATTTACTGCACCTATTATTTACCCCAAATATATTTCAGAGGTTTCAGTAGGTTCTTAGTAACATTTTTGTCATCACATCTAAAAGCACAAGCCGCGTTCCAAAGTAGCATGAGAGGGGATCTCATTGCTTAATTCATTCAGTATCAGCCAATTTTAGACCAAGTCTGAAAAGACGTTTAAAAGCGTCTTTGGGAGTGAATGAGTTAAAGGTATCCATCAGCAGAAGGGTACAAAAGGGTTTCCGAGGCATTAAGTGCACCATGAAACGCAGGGAAGGCAGTCGTTATCAAGTGGAGAAAATATGGCAGAACCGCAACATCTAAGAGGATTGTTCTTCCCCCCAAAATTGATGAAAAGACAAGAACAAAACCGATCAGGGCTGACAGCAACATTGAAGGTAGCTGCAGGAATTTCCGGCAAGTACTGGCTGTTGAATCCATTACATCACAATCGCTCATCTTCATTTGTCTGGGTGCAAAGAAAATACGTTAACATGTGTTGTGATCCGATGAAGCCGAGGTTGAACCTTTTGGCGATTATTCTAAAAGGTATGTTTGATGCAATTGCAGCGCTTGTCCGATCAAAAAGAACACCATTTCTAGAGTGAAGCATGGTGGTGGTACAATCTTGCTTGGTACCGTTTGTCCTCGGCTGGAACTGGGTCCTCAGTCAAGGTGTAAACAATTCTGAACAATTCCAAATACCGTATTGGCCCGAATATAAGGCGGCGTTTTTGCAATGAAATATACCTGAAAAAGTGGGGGTCGTCTTATATTCGGGGTCTAGACATTATACCCATTTACGACGCTAGATGGCGCCAGATACCATTGAAGCGAATGCTGAACTTGAATACCGGTAAGAAAGAAAAGAGAAGAAAATAATGGAAGAGATAACAGAAAATGGAGAAACGTAGCGACAATCTGGAGAAAAGTGGGTCGAAGATCGGCAGCTGAGGAGAAGTTATGACGTCATTTACATTTCAAAAACCAGAAGCCATTCATTTACGAATGTGATTGCACTTTAGTTTACATATTTAAATGTTCAGATATTAAGATTTGAATGAGGCAAAATAACATGCTTTTTCTCTCAAATATATTGTTAGAATCATTTGTTTCAGATGTACTGTAATTATTTTCTGTATAAAAATTAATTTGGTGTTCAAAAAGTCTTTTTTCTAACTTGAGTCTTGAAAAAGAGGGGGTCGTCTTATAATCAGGGCCGTCTTATATTCGGTCCAATACGGTAGCACGTAGTCAGCAGAAAACCTCCAAGCTTATTGGAAAAAAGCCTACTTGAACAACTGAAATTTATTTGGGAGTTATTCAAAGGCACTTGGAATGCACAGCTCTCAGGTACATTGGATGAGAAGGGATCATTGACAGGTTAATATTTTAAATCCATTTTCATTCCAATGTTGATGAATAATCGTCAAAGTGTATCTAAATCAGTGTGAGTGGATGCGTCGACGAAGCGGTGCATTAAATGAACATCAAAAAGTGCCGAGTCCCGCGTCTGTAACAATCCTGACAAAACGTCAACATCAAAGTGTTTTCTGCCATCACGCGGGGGCTCGTTGGACAGTTACCTACGGTCTGACAGAGCTGTTATCATTTACATAGCATGGAGGCGCAATCAAAAGGTAGGCCTATCAAAACGCTGACAAGGACCTCCCCCGCAGCCTCTTCATTCCACATCTGTCAGTCCAACCTCTCCATTGCCCCAACTCCGAAGCAACAACCAGCCAGATCACAACATCACTGCTGGTTATCGCATTCGACTTCATAGTGGTCACACTGACTCCCCTCATCAGTCGTTTCTCTCTCCTCCTTGTCAGGAATCGACTTATTTTTATCAGCGCGCCAGGAATCGCCAGTCGGCTAACCCCATTGTACAACGGGGGTCAGGGGCAGGTCAGCGGCTGGGATTCCCAAGAAATAAAAGGCTCTGTCCTGGCTATGCCCTTCTGTCACGCACCTCACCCCGCTCCCAGGCCTCTCCTCATCTCTGTCCACTCTGCACCCTGCCCCCTCAAGACCGGAGACACTTGGAGGTCAGCAGCCTATTTACGAAGACACTTGGCTCTCCACGGGGGGTGAGATATCCTTTACAAGAGGCCCTGTCATCTGGACAGTGACTAATGAAGCAGGCTCGGTGACAAGTACAGATGAGCAGCCCTAGGCTGCTTTGGGTTGCATCGCCCCACTGCTAATGACACCAACTGAGGCTCTGACTCGCTGACTCCTGCCTCAGCAAGTTTTCATAAAGTCAGGCTCATCACATGAAGGTTCTAAGGCTCAAACATGCTGGCCTTTTAAATTTTTTTTTTAAATAAAGCAGTCATTGGCGGAAAGTCAAACCCGTACGTGTTTCATTGGCGCCCAAACAGCCTGATGAAACATTCATACGGACACTTGGTCCTTGGGGGAGGAGCATCCCAAACTAAATGATGCACTTTTTGGAAGACAAATGTAATACTTATCGTTTCTTTGTAGATGAAACACAGGGAATAAAAGCGTTATAATAAAGAGACACACCTGTGCGTGTGTGTGTGTGTGTGTGTGTGTGTGTGTAACTATTTTTCCTATGTAATGCATAAATACATAATTCGAAAGTGTGAGGTGAGAGAAAAAGACCGGCGGCGTCGACATTTGGCTAGCGGACACAAACTCGGGAAGCACGCATGCTCATATACTTTTGTTATTATTTACTTCCCAGTGTGAGGTGTATGTCAGGGTAATGACCGGCTGCAAATGAGGCCACGTTTATGGAAGAAGTGGAATTTTTATTCACCATACAGCCAACAATAATTGAAAACAATCCTCATTTGAAACAAAACGACTTCAAACGCTTTTCATAGAGTGCCAGTACCACGCAGGCACATAACCGACTGCTTGTTATTAATATTATGCAAAATAATATTTCAATACTGTACTCCAGCTCGATTATATTTGCATTTCGAGTTTGAGTGAGGAGAGAATTATGTCTCTCATTGTCACAGAAACTGTACACTGCCTGAGAAATATGATCAAAGCCATAATCTTATGCCGCACACACGCGCGACAACAGATGTGTGAATGCGATGTGCACAACAATTCCCTTTTTCTGTGTTTATATGAAAATAATAATACCTTTTGGATAAACCTCAACACAGTTTTGCAGATAAAATTACATTATTTAAAGTTTTTTTTAAAATGAAGACAGCATCGTCCGTGATGGATTCATCCGTCTGCCCAACAGTCCTTTGGGTTTGGGGTAAAAATCTCCACTGAGTCAGCATCACCCATTATGCTTTTCAAAATTGTTTATGTGTGGATACATTTTGCTGTCCTAAACCGTTTCTCTCAGTCATGTCCAGTGTTCGGCTTGTGCAGAGGTACCAGGTTCGATAGTGGAGTTTATGTGTTACAACTGCTGGGAAGGACCCCCCGCGACCCTAGTGAGGATCAAGCGGTTCGGAAAATGGATGTTGGAGTCACTGTACTGCTTGACATATTCCTTTTGACAAAAAAAAAGCTTTTTTTGGTCACTTTTTTGGTCAGAAACCAGCTTTTTTAAAGGAAGCAACAAATGATCTACTGCTAATTCCAGAATTAAAAAAAAAGTTCTGGTAAAAGAAAAGTATCCACTGTTTCTCATACCTGTCAACCTCGGCTACCTGCCCTTATAAATGATTACGATTCCCCTTACAAAGCAACAAAAACCCGTACAACGGTTTACCGCGCATGCGCACATCATGCTTTATCAATCCGACCGTACGCAACGATTAAAAAAAATATACGATTGAGGATCACTTTTGCTGGTTTGCTGTGACAACAGTCGCGATCGCCGACGACATTGTCGTTGGCTACCAGTAGGTGAGACGATCTGGATTTGAGCCAAAATGGTCTCTGTGAGATCGGTTCACAATTGTTTTTTTTTTCCCCCAGTATAAAAGTTGTAATACACCGTACATGATTTGAAATGATTAAAAAAACGTATAAAATACGGGTAAAACGTACAAGTTGATAGGTATGGTTTCTCATGATAGGTTCAAGTGCTAAAACTGTCCCAGAACACAATATTCTATGGGTCTTGAAAGATCATGGAAACCCCCCCCCCCCCCCCCAAAAAGTATTGCCTTGTAAGCGGCTGGCAGTTGATGAAAGAACACAAAAAAGATTTGACACCGCATCGAGCCTGATTTACTGAAAACACAAATAGCGTGTGCTAAATTGGATGTTGACTCTCACATTTTGCATCCGCTGATGGCTGTGAACGGCTGTGAAAGTGACAATCATCACTGCCACTTTTGAAAGAGGGCTTTGCGCTTTAGCTAACTCCGATGCTTTCACCGTATAGGGCATTCGGGAAAATGGCAGTTTAAAGTGATGGGATTGGATGTGCTCGTAAAAAAGGCGAACACACATATTACGGAGTTGAAGGAAATGAATTAATTGCTGCAATCATTTTGGGGAAGAAAGCAACCGCATAAAAGCCATGCCATGATTTCGCTTGTCCAAAGTGCGTGGCAATTGGATGCTGTGTGGCTGCCCATCGCGCATAATATTGCGTTGAAAACATGGGGAAGACACCTGGAAAACTGCTTTTGAAGAAGCGGGTACCAATTATTACGGTACGCTGAAATGACAGAAAAAAGTAGATTTAAAAAAAATTTCGTCATAGACGTTATGACTGCTTCTGTGACTAGCTCCAAATCTGCCCTTCAATCATTCAGAATCTGTTTTCAAGGCTTTTAATGATGCTTCAATCATTCTGCACTATTCAACATTGTGATAGCAAGAAAAATAAAATATTTCATATCATGTCAAGTTCTTTGGTGTTGGGTTTTTGCTTTATTTTTGCTGATTTATTATTATTTTTTTAATTTAAAAAAAGCATTTGCTCTTACTTTTACATTGAATATGTTATGAGAGCCCCGTGAACAAAATGACCCACGTGTCGGGTATCATAACTGCATGTTTGTAAAGTTTCTAAGAAACCAGGGCAGTAAAGAATGCGACAAGTTATTATTGATTGATTAGAGCCAAACACAGTTACCCCAATACATTTTATTGATTGAAATCATTGATACTGTCGGATTGAAAAATCAAAATCAATTCAAACCACTGACCAGAGAACTACAATGGAAAATCATTTAATGTATTCATTATAAGGTAGTTGTTTTTTTTTTGGGGGGGGGGGTGTTTTTTTTTCCTCTTCACATGAATGGGAGGGGCCAAGGCGGCATTGCTTCCCCTGCCTACCCTGACCGCAGACCCCCCGGAAAATACTCTTCATGACCTTTAAATGGTCTCACCCCGACATTATTTACCGACAGATTCAATCTGTAACAAAGAAATATACCGCAGAAGACAAACGCTCTGTCACAGGCCTTCAGTGAACAAGTCACAATCAAACCATCTGCGCACACTTTGATGTAAATATGTCAACAGTTATGGACTAACCATTCCAGCTGCTTATCGTTCCTGAGTCCCATACCCTAGTTGTTTTTCTCCATAACATGATTTATCAGGCGTGGGATTCAGTCTTATAGATATATATTTTATCGCTTTGTGGCTTTAATGTCAGGGGTTTTGTTCTTTAATGTGCATATTTCTAAATATATCTAGTTTCCTAAAGAGGCAAAGAAAAAAGAGCACATTTATTCTCTCATTCCTTCCCCCACCCAACCTGAAGCGCTAAAAGCTCAACACCAAGGATGAGAGGGAATATTTAATTCACAAAGATAAAAAGGGGGGGAAAAAAAAGAAAAAATCTCAGACCCTGAACTGAGTATGCATCTAGGGAGGCCACAACATGCTTCTTTTACTCTTGTGCTCACCTGCTGTGTACACAGACAGTGTTGTTGTTCTTTTTTTAATCATTCATTTGGAAACAATAAAAGTTGGAAATCACAAAGCATTGCAAAAATGATAATTGAAAGATACTGTGTTTCTTTTTTTAAAATTTTGGTGTAGCCTACTGCTACTTTGGCTCAGTGCATACTACCATACAGGTTCATCCATCTATCCATTTTCCGAACCGCTTGATCCTCACTAGGGTCGCGGGGGGTGCTGGAGCCTATCCCAGCAGTCTTCGGGCAGTAGGCGGGGGACACCATGAATTGGTTGCCAGCCAATCGCAGGGCACACAGAGACGAACAACCATCCACGCTCACACTCATACCTAGGGACAATTTAGAGTGCCCAACGAGCCTGCCATGCATGTTTTTGGAATGTGGGAGGAAACCGGAGCACCCGGAGAAAACCCACGCAAGCCCGGGGAGAACATGCAAACTCCACACAGGGAGGCCGGAGCTGGGATCGAACCCGGTACCTCTGCACTGTGAAGCCGACGTGCTAACCACTGGACTACCGGGCCGCCCTCCATACAGGTTCATTAGTGTAAAGATTGTTCAGTACATAAAGCTTCTAAGTCAGGAGTATCCGAAGTCCAGTCCTCGAAAGCCCTGCTCCATCACTTCTGATTCGAACGATCAGGCTCATTATCAGGCTTGTGCAAAGCTTGCTGATGAGCGGACCATTTGAATCAGGTGTGTTGTAAGAGCGAGGCATCTAAAATGGGTTGGATAGGAGCTCTCAAGGACCGTACTGTTTCATACATCCATCAATCAAGGACATGAGGGCAGTGTGGGGTGTGCATATGAGTGTGATGTACAGTCCATTGTGTGTAGAGTATATACCGTCCGGCACTGTATGTACTATCCAATGTATGTGGTGTAGTGTATGTGTATGTATTGTTCAATGCATGTAGCAGCAATGAAGGCATGTCCTCCGAGACAAGTTTCTCCTATGGGAGACCTAATAAAAAGTCAAATCAGTCAAATCAGTCAATCAAATCAATCCAATTTCTACTGGTCGGGTCGCGGGGGCATTACCTTTAGCAGGGAAGCCCAGACTTTCCTCTCCCTAACCACTTCTTCCAGCTCTTCCCGGGGTATCCCGAGGTGTTCTCAGACCAGCTGAGAGACATAGTCTCTCCAGCGTGTCCTGGGCCGTCCCCGTCCGGTAGGACATGCCCCGAACACCTCACAGGGAGGCGTCCAGGAGGCATCCTAATCAGATGGCCTAACCACCTCATCTGGCTCCTCTCGACGTTGAGGAGAAACGGCTCAACTTTGAGCCCCTCCCGGATGACTGAGCTTCTAACCTTATCTCTCGAGATAAGGTTAGAAGGCCCTGCGGAGGAAACTCATTTCAGCCGCTTGCCGGGATCTCGTTCTTTCGGTCACCATAGTGAGGTTAGGAACGTAGATCGACCGGTAAATTGAGAGCTTTGCCTTTTGGGTCAGCTCGTTCTTCACCACGAGAGACTGATACAAAGTCTGCATCACAGCCCTGTCGATCTCTCGCTCCCTCCTGCCCTCACTGATGAACAAGACCCCAGATACTGAAACTCTGTTTCATTCATTTGTAATAAAACAATACAATAAATAAAATAATGACATTGAAAATCAATGGTTATTGTTTAGGAATTACCCAGTTTTAATGGAAGACAGCCTTGTCCGTTTTTATTTCTTAAAAGAAAGGTTGGCTGCAATACAGAGGAAAAATACTGTACGCACAGAGACCTGGAGAAAAACGAATCATGTTTTCCACTCTCAAACTGAGCACAGAACTAAACTGAACAGAAAACGACCCCCGCCCCCACCGCGTCTTTCTTAATATTATGGTTCAACAAGGAGGTGAAAACAGAATGGACCCCATGAGGTTGGCCCATTTAAATTTCTTTGTATTTTCAGTCGGGCCTTTGTATGTTAATACAGAGTCTGCTCATTGCTCACATGTACTCGATTGGCTCTTGTGACCAAGAGCAGAGCAGAGTGATATTTCCCATCCAGCTTGATGACGCCACCAAAAATCACACCTCAAACATATGGAAATTCCCTTAAACGTATGACAGAAGACAAAAAAAATGACCATGAAAAGCAGAGCCGACGAATAAAACACAGACAAGGCACTGTCTGCAGAGTGCAGGCGGCGAGTAAAAATCTTTTGCCGCATATAGTGCAGTATGCAAAGGGGCCTCCCTGCAAAGGGTGTCTTTTACTTCCCCCATTTGGCCTCATGAAAATAGATCATTTTTCAACTAAGGGGAAAAGAAAATGTAGCAGGCTGCACAGTGGGAAGTTTTGTCAACCAGGAAATTCATGCTAATATTCGGACATAACTCAAAGAAAATATGAGCACCCTGACCACCCAGTTGTTTCTTTAGCCTCTGATCATAGAGGCATATTGATTTATCGAGATCAATAAAGGGACTGTAATTACAGGTGATATATCCACCTGGAGGATTGAAGGATACAAATCCCTCTCATGTTGTGTTTGAAAAAACGAACCCCGATACATTTCGCAACACTCTGAACAGGGACTTTTCGCATGATTATGCCCACGACGAATGGGCCCAGTCCTGTCTGAGCTCAACTGCTGCTGTCCACTTGTCTTCCTGAAAAATGACAACGGAGAGGGCACCCTGTCATCATTTGAGTCTAAAACGGCACCAGTAAATCTCATGCTTACCGCAAAATATGTGCATCATTGTACGTGTGTAGATGGTCAAGTGGACAGACCAACACCAACTGAATGGATGACATCAACTTCTTCTGGGGGGGCACATAGGAGGGGGTGAATCAGTGAATTTAAGCTGTGATGCAGCACAAGCTGTTGAGCTGTTGTCGGCTAACTGTCAGTTGTACGGCTGTATAACGCCAATGCAAATGGCAGAGCAAATGGCCAATGCACAGCCTGTATGTTTTTACATTTGCCATCTGTGGCGACAAAAAAAAAAAAAAAACCTGACTGAACACATGCAAATCAAGTCCATTAATTCATTTTCTTAGAAACCAGCGCCTTTATCTCATGGAAAGGTAGGATCATGTAAATTGCGAATTTTGTTCTATTTTCCTGTCAGATTCGCAAATCTCACCTCCAACTCAACAACACAAACAAGGTGCTCATGCTATGGACTTTGCGTGTAAAGAAGCAGTGTAGAATTGTAAAATGTTTGCAGACCAATTTCAAACAGGAAATGTTTGCAGTCACCACTGTATGCTCCATGTGCTCAATAAGGTTTTGTCATCTTAAAGCAGATTGTATAGTAACAATTACAACATCAATGTTACCGTTGTTTAAACAAGATGTCTTCCACAACATTGGGCGGCGATGGGTCATAAATTACCTTTATGGTCCTTAAAACCTTTGCTCAGCTTTTAATGATAGGAAGTGAAGGAAAAACGTTTCCTCAACGCTCATATGGTCATGAAAGCATTTCATTGAGATTTTACGTGGAAAGCTGCATAACTTCACAAGCGAATGCATGAGCACTCCACCTCTGTACATCTGTCTGACATGTTCTTAGCAGTTAGTTAATGCAAATGGGTTTGACAGAGAAACTCTGACTGCCTCTGCAGAGACACCCAATTCTCCTGGCATGAAGTCAAGCAAAATGCCAAAAAAAAAGAAACCCCACCCATGCGCACGGTCAGATTGCGCTTTGCGCTAAACATCTGCCCGGAACGAGAATAGGACCCTTAGTGTCGCCATATCACTATCACCTACACCAAATCTCCTTGGGCTGGTCTGGCATGGAATGACCCAAGAAGACAAAAATAAAAAAACAGGAGGCAATGTTTTCAGGTTGCAATGAAAATATTTGATTTTATTTTAGTTTTTTGTTAAAAACACAATTTGGGGGCATATTTAATTCTGAATACAATTACACTTTAAATTCAACTCATTAGCTTAGCTACATTAGCTTAGCTACATTAATAATAATAATAATAATACATTTTATTTATAAGCGCCTTTCAAGACACCCAAGGACACTTTACAATCAGGAACAAAAACAATAAAAGACAATACGGGTTGAGCAGCGGCAGCCAAACGCGCCAGCGTTAGCTACATTAGCTCTTCTATGGGTTTTGTGTAAAACAACGGCAATTAATAATATTGACACCAGCTTAGCTCTGTATCCATCTTACTTGTCTCTGGCCGCCCTCTTTTTCCACTCTTCAGTCATCATTTTTGTATACATTTGCCTCCAAAGTGTCTTTTGCTAGCTATGTACAGGGTGACTTTTTCAGTGTACGCACTCTGACGGATGATAGAGTTGTTTAATGTGCCAAAAAAGCCACGTGTCTTTGACTGGGGCCCACCAGCACCTAAGATGCACGGATGGCTTTGTTTTTGTTGCGTCAAATCTGAGTGTGAAAAGGTGGGATATGCGACACAGAAATGGTCTTTGTTTTTGTTGCTCGTCGTCTCCTGCTCATTGCCCATCCTGGATGGCACAAACATACATTTTCCACACCCAGACCAAGCTGATTGTTTTTCTTGATCACACCCACATTGCTTTTTTATGTTGTTGCTTTAGTTCTCAGTTGAAACAAAAAACAAAAACAAAAAGCTTGTATTGCATTCTAAAGTCCCAGGGGACAAAGAGATAAAATCCTTTCCTCAGTCTTGGGGGTTCTGTGAAGGTAGCGTAGCAGTTTCTTTTCTTGCAGTCACAGCTCCAGGCACTGAAAGGATTCCTCTGCCCATCCTCCCCTTGCATTCGTTCCTCGCCTCCCTCTCGTCTTCACTCCAAGTAGCACCATAAGCTGATAGGAACAAGGTGTTGCAGTTGACGAGGAGGTATAGGTGCTGGAGAGGAAAATGTGACTGCCATCTCAAATCGACTACAAGTACAAAGGAGAAAATACACTGATCTCAGCATGAAGCAAGAGTTTGAAAGGATGGACACTGAAGTGGTCCAAAACAAACAAACAAACAAAAAACTGGACTGCAGCACAAACATAAAGGCAATCACAAAAGCTTTCTGAGGATTATCAGCGCATCCCTCATGCATTGCAATTAAAGGGAATGAAAGGAGCAGCTTCGAGTGGCGGTGATGGAAGTCTGATGTGTTCTTAAATCGGCCACGCTACAGACCCTTGCATGTATGCGTATGAAAATACCAACACAAGGTCTAACCTGCCTCTGCATAGATTAAAAGTAAACTTGCATGTATGTACAGTCAAACCTCGGTTTTCGAACATTTCGGTTCATGACCAATTCGGTTTTCGATCAAATATTTAGAGTTTGTTATGCCTCAGATGACGAACAAATTTCGGTTCTCGAACAAACTGAGCGCACTTGAATGCACCATTTGACTCCTCTCGCCTTCCTTACATGAGGAAGTGATGCAAATAAACATTTTTATTTTAAAAAGAGCGTGGTTTCGGTTTTCGAACAATTTCGGAAGCCTTCTGGAACGGATTATGGATGAAAACCGAGGTTTGACTATATGAAAATACCAACACAAAGTCTAACCTGCCTCTGCACAGATTAAAACTAAACCTGTGCTGGGTATAAAAGTGGAGCCCTGAGAGTCTTCCGCAGCCTCACTAACATTACAAAAAGTCGCTGGACATGTGTCTCATCACTTTTATGATGGGTCAGATAAATTGCTAAATGAAAGTGCTAAATTACTGCATGACTGAATTACTGAGTCGCCCTGACATCATCTCTCTCCTCAAGTTATCATAATTTACATGAGACAGAACTGTCTGCCTGGGGGCGGGGAGTGGGATGACTTGAATGAATATGACAAGTGGATATTAGGTGTGGTGCAATTCTTTATCCTTTGGGTGTTTCTAGAGCAGAATGTCAGCGACACCTAGGAACCGATTTTGATTGTCATGTCAGCTTGAGTGCTGAGGCAAGAAGTGCATTCAATAAATGCCAGCTCACATGAGATGGCGAAGCCTCATGTGTCAGTAATTCAGTTAGATTGTACATGAAAAATCAAACTCTCTCATGCTGTGAATAAAGAATACAGACGACACATTTTTAGCTACAGTATTAAAAAAATTCCAATATTCTTTGATTTTTAAGTGTAAACACATGATCGACAATAACTGTTCAAATCAAAACGGTGCAATTTATTGTGGATGGTATCGTTTCAGTTGATATCTTTGACTTCACAAACACAGAACATTGAATTTATACTCTTTCACAACTTTGATATGTTGCACATTCTAGCACAGGTTACACACTGTAAAGTTTTCAAGACACTTTTGATTATGTTCAGGACTGTAGCAGAGGATTTCATTCAATACTATCAAAACATTACAGTAAAGACTACATTCAGTAAGACTGTCTATTGACATTGGAAGTCTTATCGCTGCCTGGATATCGGGCGACTTTGAATTGTAGTCACAATGATGCTATCGACGCTCTGTTAGTAGAAGGTGGCAAAAGGGAAAGTGAAGACCTTAACCAGTAACACATGGCAGCACGTGCGCTCAGCTCATACTGGACGTGTATGAATAAATATGTTTTGCATTTATCTGTAGATTATGTGTGCCTTTCTGCAGCACTATTTTGAAGTGGATTTGTCCATGGTGCTTGTTTAACCTTATCAGGTGTTGTCATCCACTAAGGCGGCCACAGAGTGGAAAAAAAAAGAAAAAAAGAAAAAGGAAACCCCAATTATTACCGTCACGTGGAACTTACTCCTTCCAGATGTGAAACTATTCGTATGAAAACACTCATTCGTCTCAAGCGTTGTTTGTGCAGATTTGAAGTCCATACACAGATTATGTAATTGTGACTCTCCCTTAAACTGTGCGCAACGAGGATTTTGCTGCAACCTGAGAATGTCCACATTCCAATCCCATTTGCTGAAATGTTTGCATTTTGGATTGTATGCTTTGGAAAACTGTCTTCTTTTATTGAAGTTATTCTTGCCTTTATTTATTTTTTTCCTCTCAAAAAGTAGACAGGGAAACATAAGCGCTTAATGAGAGCTGCGAAATGGGCAAATTGCAGTTTATATAACATGGCCATGCATTGACTGTATAATTCAGGAATAGTGCACTTGTAATTTATAGTACATAGCAATAATCAATTGTGCGTGTGTGTGCATGTGTGTGTGTGTTTGTGTGTATAATTGTCAGTTTTGCTCCATTATTGTGTAGATGTACAAGGGCATATTCTTGGCATTAAATGAAAATCAGATTCTGAAGTTAAATGCACCAGTGTTACAATATCCATCCATCCATCTATCCATTTGCTGATCTGCTTTATCCTCGCAAGGGTCGCAGGGCGTGCTGGAGCCTGTCCCAGCTGTCTTTGGGCAGTAGGCGGGGGTACACCCTGAACTGGTTGCCAGCCAATCGCAGGGCACACAGAGACTAACAACCATCCACGCTCACATTTACACCTAGGGACAATTTAGAGTGTTCCATTAACCTACCACGCATGTTTTTGGAATGTGGGAGGAAACCGGAGTACCCGGAGAAAACCCATGCAGGCACTGGGAGAACAAGCAAACGCCACACAGGAAGGCCTGAGCTGGAATTGAACCCGGTACCTCGGCACTGTGAGGTTGACGCGCTAACCAATGGACCACCGGGACGCCTTGTTACATAATTATTTGGAATTTACTCGCACACATCCTTTTTGTTGCTGTAGCGGGAGTAAATTACCCTAATGGCATCATTAACAATTGCCAGCTTTTGAAGCAGATTTTTACATTTGGATCATCATTTGGGGAAAACGCATACAGCACAGGTGTTGCGAATATTTGTGGACGGAGTGCTCACTCCATCCACAAACATGGGATTGATGAGGGAAATGAAGGGCAAGCAACAATTAAAAATATAGGTTTGAACTTTTCTCCGCGTCCTTGTTTACATGGTCGAAAGATAGTTGAACGCCCCATGCCCACTTTATGACCTTCCTTGGGGACTTACCGAATTTCATACCGTTCACTGGTCTGCAATACTGCTCGTAAACTCTTACAAGGCATAAAAGCCGCTCCCAGATGCTAGTGAAGTATTTATCTCGAATGAAATCATCGAAATTCTCGAGCAAGCCATATTTTAGACATAACAGACACAAGGCAGAGCGGGGTGGGATTTGCCGACAGGAGTCCTCACTGTTCTTCTACTTGATTTACAATGCTGCGTGATTGTAAGACCGGCGGTGCAGTCACACGGGGACTCGTATCATTTCCTCTGACAGTGCAGGATGCAGGCCAAGGAAGGCTTAGCAAACCGCCCGAAACAAAAGTGTGAAGCATGGTAATTTTATTTTCATTTAATGTGTGATTCTCCACCCCAGGGTGGAGACTTGAATGTGTTTGGTTATTTTGTTTTGTTTATCGAATATAAATATTAAATGATCACCCAAAATTAACGCCAGGGGGGGGGGGGGGACTGGACTTGAGGCATAAAGGGGTCTTAAAAGCAAACAGAAGGAACAGATTCCTCTGGGTAGGTGACATGATTATGTTTATACTCAAAAGTGCAAAGAGAGTTACAAACATGCATGGAGAGTTTTAAAAAAACCAAACAATTATTTCAACAATCTTGCACTTCATTTGCAACGACTCCCGAGTCATTGACTTTTCCCCTCAATGCAACTAGAGACATACGCACTGTGCTCTTTGTCCAAAAGGTCAAAATGAGTGTGTCAAGGTCATGTGGGCTAGTCACATAGTCAAGAATATTCAATGTTTCTTGAAGAGCTGCTATATTTATGTCGCCCGGCATGTACGGTAGGGGCTACACAAACACAATAAACATAAATTATGTCAATAATGCCACGTCCAGTCGTGCAAAACTTATATTCAGAATTGGCTTTTGCATCGTGAAAGTTGTACGTCAACATCATTGAATTCCTTATACTTTACATGCTGTGCTACGAACGCCATTCTGTCCTTTTTAAACGCACAATTCCCGCATTCATCTGATTAACACAAGAGGAAGAAAGACATGGGATTAAAAGGGGCAAAAAAAAATCCAGCACATTAATGAGTGTAATCCCATTTAATTACGCTTAATAACTGTTCGTGTGGCTGTTTCGCTGAGATAGGTGAGGGCTTACAGTTAGCGACCACGGACTGCTACAGGAGAAAATCCAATGTAGAAAATCTGCTCCCACAGCACTTCAAATGTCATTGTGTGTTTATTCAAATTAAATGGAAATATTTAAAACGCATTTATAAAATGGGAAACATATCACCAATTCCAAAAGAATTTTGGAGGAATTTTCAGACCGTGTTGCAGAGGCAGGGATACAATCAAGATGGTCACCATGCAGCGATAACCACAATTCAATGGTTGTTAGGCTTTTTTTAAGCATCAGAAATGTAAAATGATCTGCTCTCAGTCTTCACTATACACACACACACACACACGCAGAAATGTAAAATGATCTGCTCTCAGTCTTCACTATACACACACACGCACACGCACACACACACGCACACGCACACACACACACACACACACACACTTTAAAAATTAAAAAATAAATATACACACCATTAAAGAAAGAAAAAATAACCCACAACGGTCATAGAAAAAAAACTTGGAATGGACAAACTTAAATATAAATGTACTGAAAATTAAGAAATAAAAAAAATCAGGTACAGGTATTCTTTTTCGTTTTCTATAGCTGCAGCTTTTAAGCCTGCATTACTTGTTCATATCCAACTCCAGGTTGCTCACCACAGATTTTATGATGGCATTTGTGTATAAGCAGGTAATTAGGTAACGAGAACTTGCAATTGCATGAAAGCTCTCCTGATAAAATAAGAAATGGTTCCATGAGTTTCATTGACTGATCAAAGATGAGTTACAGTGATTAATCCTGATTTTGTTTCAATTTGACCACACTACGTTCGATTTGAAACCCCCCCCCACAACATTTTCCATTTAGGGATCAATTATTACTCACTTATTGAACTTTCTCAAACCAACAGTGATTTTTTTTTCTTTACATTTAAAACTCTTTTGTAATGCCTGAAGATAACTCACAAGTTAAGGATTTACTTGCTTCTCGTAATCACTTTTTTTGACTGTGTATATGAAAATAAAGACAGAGGATCCTGAAGATGAAAATACTTCTTTGCAAAGCACCAAATGGAACAACACTTGACTTAGTCTTGCTATGGAGGAAAGAAAGACAATTCAAAATCGAGCAGATAAATGGTTGATCATTCAAAACAAAGGAGAGAGTGCGCTCCAGATAAGACACGAGCTGATTAGATGCATCGCTTGTTTAAGGAAGTGTAATCACACCCCAAATAGGCTCAGAGAGGCTTAAGTGTTCTGTCACCTGAGGTGACATCAATTCTTGGCTATTGTCACTACTAGATACAAGGATTTGTTTTTGGTTAAATAGGCACTCGTTTACTCATTTCTGTGACCTCTTTCTTGACCAGCCCTCTTAAAAACAAACAAACAAACAAACAAAAATCTTTAGCAGTTAGGGGAATACCTGTCAAAACAATCCGGGCTATGTTTTATTTTGCTGCGACTCAGATCAGTGGTTGCAGTAGCAAGTCATCGCTCCCATTTCTTACACACACACACACACACACACACACACACACACACACACACACACACACACACACACACATTTATATCTACAGGTATCTATACATCCATCCATCCTTTACCACTTAGCTGGGTTGCGGAGTCAACGGCTTTATCAGGCAAGCCCAGACCTCCCTCTCCCCAGCCACTTCTTCCAGCACTTCCCAGTGGATCCTAAAGCATTCGCAGGCCAGGCGTGTCCTGGGTCATCCCCGGGGCCTCCTGCCAGTGAGGCAACCCCCGGAACACCTCACCAGGGAGGCATCCAAGAGGTATCTACTATTGAGATACCCAAGCCACCTCATCTGGCTCCTCTCTTAGCCCTTCCCGGATGACCCAGCTTCTCACCTTATCGCTAAGGGAGAGCCCGGTCACCGTGCGGAAGAAACTCATTTCGGCCACTTGTGTCTGGGATCTCGTTCTTTCGTTCATGGCCCACACCTTGTGACCAGAGCTGGGTGTGATCCATTTGCTATCTTAATACATCACTTAAATCTGGAGACACACTTTAAACGCTTGTTGCTATTTTTGTAAATATTAGCGCCTAATCACTTTGGCTGTGTGTAAAAAAACCACCAAAAACAAATAAATAAATCCATCCATCCATCCATTTTCCGAACCGCTTCATCCTCACTAGGGTCGCGGGGGGTGCTGGAGCCTATCCCAGCAGTCTTCGGGCAGTAGGCGGGGGACACCCTGAATTGGTTGCCAGCCAATCGCAGGGCACACAGAGACGAACAACCATCCACGCTCACACTCACACCTAGGGACAATTTAGAGTGCCCAACGAGCCTGCCATGCATGTTTTTGGAATGTGGGAGGAAACCGGAGCACCCGGAGAAAACCCACGCAAGCCCGGGGAGAACATGCAAACTCCACACAGGGAGGCCGGAGCTGGGATCGAACCCGGTACCTCTGCACTGTGAAGCCGACGTGCTAACCACTGGACTACCGGGCCGCACAAATAAATAAATAAATTATATATATATATATATATATAAATATAGAAGTTGGAGAACAGTACGATTGACGCAATTATTCTGAAGACTGTCTTGCTTCCTTTCTTTGTTCTTTTTACGTCTTCAGCACTGGATTGTCAGCATTGTCAGGCTCTTGTGGTGGGCCGTGTTGAGGATGTTGGAAGTGTGAAACAACAAGTTGGCAAGAGAAGGACAAAGTCTGTTGCACAACAGCACGCAGTCATGCAGAGTGCAGGAGGCAGTGGTTTCGCTTCACTTCTCCTCCTGGAAATCTCACGCGGCTTGCCAAATTTTCATCCATGTGCTTTGACGTTACGAGTGCCTTGTATGTTCTTTGGAAGCGATACGTGTGACCACACTGCTTCAATGTCAGAGAAGACAAAACTTCAGATTTTACTGCTTACATAAACCGCTCGTTTGATTTGTTTGCAGGTTTCAAAATGTCTCTATTTTTACCTCAGTGAGCATTTGTTTTTTTTTTGTCAGGAAGAGGTCACACAGCATTTTCCATTGATGGTTTTAAGTGCAAAGGCGACAAAAGAAAAAAACGACTTGGCTTCCTGGTATCTCACATGATCCCTGAAAAGAAGTACCCACCCGTTCTTTTAAATACACTATTGGGAGTGTTCTTACTGGTTTTGCGACTAGTTCATCAGCGATAGCATGAAACATACAGTAGAGCTTGTGTGCTGTTTTTGCTATCTATGTCAAAGTCTAGGCTTGGGGGGCCAGATCTGTCCCGCCACACTATTTTATGTGGCCCGCAAAAGCAAATAAAACATGGTAACTTCCATGATGCTTGCTAATACAGTCAAACCTCGGTTTTCGTCCATAATCCGTTCCAGAAGGCTGTTCGCAAACCAAAATTGTTTGAAAACTGAAACCACGCTCTTTTTAAAATAAAAATGTTTACTGAACACGTCTGCTCACAATGGAAAGCAACACGAGGAAGCGTCACTTCCTCGGCTACCCGAGGAAGCGTCACTTCCTCGTTGATGGAATGCGAGAGGAGTCAAATGGTGCATTCAAGTGCGCTCAGTTTGTTCGAGAACCGAAATTTGTTTGTCATCCGAGGCATAAAAAACTCGACATTTTTGGTCGAAAACCGAATTGGTCGAGAACCGAGACGTTCGAAAACCAAGGTTTGACTGTATATGTACCAACATTTCATATTCTCATATGTAATAAATAATAGAGATATTGTTAGCATTTTGCTTTTGCCAAACACCCCATCACAGTAACTTAACCAAGAGTTGAATAAACCGTTATTCTTTACTTCTTCATTTGATTTCAGTCTTAATGGCCTTCCAAGGGAAATGGCGACGAAAATGGGTCAAGGGAGAAAGACAGTGGGGAGAGGACACTTCCTTGTGGGGGATTGGTAGCTGTGGGCGACTTATTCAAAGCAATTCTATATTTAAATTATCTATATTTTCGAAAAACCAGCTCAGTGATGAAGCAAAAAGTCAAGAAATTTTAAGTAGTTCAGTAGCCGTGTACCCCACTCTTAGATCTTTCCCTGTACTCCGTGGCAGTAGAATCACATCTCCACCAAAACAAAGCAAGTTTTTATTAAGCTGACCTTGACAAAAAGTGGAGCAGATGAGTAGAGCACGTGTACCGAATGACGTGATCGGTAACAAGTAATAACTTTGTGAGATGGGAATCCATTTCTTCTCTCCATTTTGACATCAGGGGAAGGCATTAATATTAGCTATTTCTATTGTTCAGTGTAGTAAATGCCCCTGGCAAGAACTGAAAAGAATTGAAAGTCATGCGCTGACAGAGGTGTCCCTGGTGTCAATCAAGGCCAAAGCCACTCGTCAGCTTGACTGCGGCAAACCCATTTTCAGTAGGCGGCTTGACACATTACAAGAGCAGATCATAATCTGCTAAACAATCCTGCTCCCCAGACAGTCCCATGGTCAAATGAGGAGGTGTTGCCCATGTGTGTCAAAGGCGTCACTAGTCAGCCATAGGCCATGCGCTTTTGTTGACTACCTCCTATTGAGGAATGCTGATAAGGCTGAGCGGCATTTCCCTTGAGCTCTCGGGGGTTGAGCACATGAGTGAAGATTGGTCAAAACATATGTGAAGTGGCTGATTGAGAGCCCCATATCCCCTCGTCTGGTCTTCATTAGATGGAGAAAAGTCAAGGTGGGGGATGGGGAGGGGGGGGGTCTCTCTGGTTCCTGTCGCGGCGCTAACTCATCCGATCTGGCAACCATTGCCTGTCACATACGCTGCCATAAAAGATGACCAGTTTTCGGATATGTTTGACAACTGACTAAAATGTCTTGGGGAAGTTGCAGCTTTCAGTGCAGAAGGAAAATGAAGAAAAAAATCATGTGATTTATCCAAGCAGACAGCCCAGGTTTAGTTCGAACAGTGTGAACGTGTTGATGAAAGTCTGTGTCTGAATATGTCATGTGATTGACTGGAGGCAGACGGATGGATAAATATATTTTATCGATGTTGATATATGTGACACAAGTGGACTTTTACGTTTACGCATTTTTACTTCACATTACTTTGTTATTGTCATGAGCACTCATCAGTAATTTCCACCACATTTGTACATTCTAAACATACTCACACGTACAGTGCTCTGAAAGTGTGTTCAAGTTGGAATTCTTTCTAAAGTCCTCTTCATATGTTGCAGTTGTCCAGGAAGTGAACGTTGTGACAAATGAGTCCATGTTCAAATTCACCCTTCATGGTTTTATTCATATTTGAAACTCGATTCCAGTTTTCTGCAATAAATCTCCTAATGAATAATCAGCGGGCTGCCGGTGAGTCACTCAAGACCTGAAAAGATGTGACATCCACTGATAAACCGAGAACGAGCAATACCTTGTCCCCATTAGGGCGCAGTTGGAAAAAGTATCCAGATGGCTCCCGTACGCTATTTCAGGTATTCATCGTGTCCTGTTCTCATCTTTTTTTTTTCTCATTTCTATAATAGCGGGAGTTAATCTTCTAATGACCACTCCGCAGAGTCAAAATGGCGCATGTTGCATTAGTTTTGATGGAGCGGCGGCTAGTAGGAAAACAGTGGAGGCTGACATTAATGGCTATATGAATGAGTCTATATATTTGCCACCTTTGTAATCTTAAAACATTTTCATCTTGGTATACAGAAGTTGCACTTATGAAAAAAAAAACTTTGTGGTAGTAATTACGAGGAATTTGAGCAACATTTGCAGCAGTATTGTAATAATAATAATAATAATAATAATAATAATAATAAAACATTTTGACGCTCCATAAAATCCAGCTGGTTCAAAACGCCTCTGCCCGCCTCTGCCCGCCTCTGCCCGCATCATTACAAAAACACCTTCCCACCAGCACATCACCCCTGTCCTTCAGCAGCTCCACTGGCTCCCTGTCCATTACCGCATCAACTATAAACTGCTCCTATATACATACATGGCCATCCACAACTTGGCCCCTCCCTACCTGTCCGACCTTCTTCAGGTGTATACCCCCACTTTCTCCCTCAGATCCTCATCCTCCCTTTGCCTGTCAGTGCCCCCTGCCCGCCTGAGCACCATGGGAGCCAGAGCCTTCAGTCGCGCTGCTCCAAAGCTCTGGAACAGTCTACCTTCGGACCTTCAAAACTGCACAACTCTTTCCACT
The DNA here is from genome assembly GCA_018466805.1 of Hippocampus abdominalis. Classification (NCBI taxonomy): domain Eukaryota; kingdom Metazoa; phylum Chordata; class Actinopteri; order Syngnathiformes; family Syngnathidae; genus Hippocampus; species Hippocampus abdominalis. The sequence continues at coordinate 2,576,453 of CM031711.1, forward strand.
TTCAAGTCCCGTTTAAAAACACACCTGTTCAGGACGGCCTACAATACTTAATTTCTTCCACTTCCCATGTCTTGTGTTTTTATGTCCTGTTTTTATTTAATATTTCTTTTATCTATTTTTATATTGCATCTCCTCATTGTATGTACAGTGTCCTTGGGTGGCATGAAAGGCGCTTTTAAATTAAATGAATTATTATTATTATTATTATTTTATTTATAAGCGCCTCTCAAGACACCCAAGGACACTTTACAATCAAAAAGAAAAACAATAAAACACAATGCGGGTTGAGCAGCGGCAGCCAAATGCTCCAACGTTCACTCAACCCGGAAGTCAGAAAGAAACCACAAGGGAGGGAGAGGGGGGAGAAAAAAAAAAACACGCTCGAACTATCCTCATCTGAGGATAATTTGAGTCCAGGAAAAAAAACAACCCAGCAACAAGCGTATAAAAGTTACAACAAGTCACAAGACATAACAATAACATAACAATATTGTGTCTCAAAATTGGACGGAACAATCTATCCGTCGATTTGCACTCACATCGACGCTGCCTGCACCAAAGTCGGGCGAACATGCCATCACTCAATCGGTGACTTTGCGCTAAACTCACAAAGTGTATATTTTCTTCGGAAAGGAGGCATTCTTATTTTCACAATGTGAAGAAGGCTTCAATTTATTCCAGTCTAGGTTGTCCTTGATGAGAAATATCTCCAGTCTTGGCATATGTGATTTTGCGTGAGAAAGTATTTTTTGTTCTATGCATCATGTACTGCTAGAATTGACATTTTCACGTTTGCTACTTTGTCAGATCCGAAAATGATTTTATTTGATTTTTTTTAATGCTTCGAGTATCTCAAAGAAAAAAAAAAGATAAACCATTTTTGGGTTTGTACTTGGACTTGTCATTGCAAAATTCATATTTTCTGATCAAGTTCAGATGTTTCTTTTCTCGTTATTTTATCGCAGCGATTCCAAAGTGATAAATAATTAATTGAAATCAGTAACTTCCCCATCCCTGAAGGCCAAGTTGAAGGCTTGGGCCCTCTCGGCGAACAGATGTCTTTCTGCTCTCTCTTCCTCGTCTGTTCGTGTCCTGTGGTTTTGTGGTCCTCCACAGCAAGTCCAGTTGTCCATTTGTCTCCATAACAAGTCTGAATAAACAGCAGTTTGGTGAGCCCACCTGCAGGAGCCCTGGTGCTGGTTACGGCTCACTGCGGGCCTCCCAGGACTGCCCACAGAGGAGGAGGCAATTAAGAACCTGCGGAAGGAGCCATAAATCTCCATAAACTTCAACCAGCAACTCTCCCCCCCGCCACTTTCGCTGGCCACTCAGATAATGCATCTCCTCTGTAAGCGCCGGCAGAAAGATTTGAAAGGAGAAAATGGATCTGACAGCTTCGCAGCTTTTCAAAGTTCCTCCGTCGTCAAAGACACAATTCATTGTGGAACAACTTTTGGAACGTTCCATTGTGTGTAGCCTTGCACTATTCTCTCGGGTTTGTTTTATTTCTTTCAAGTTTTATTTTGACGATGTAACACGTGCCAACTCACCAGGTAGGTCTTATAATCCAAAGTGAAGCGGGGCGTATGAGAAACAAGCATGTGATAAATCAGCTGTGCTGAGGCAACGCATATTCAAAGCAAGCTGGCGAAGCTTTGTCTCATGACAATTTCATGATAGAGTGCAAGCTGAAGAATAGTTATAAATTATACACGCCTCTTTCCACTTGGGTGAAATGGAGAGTATTTCCACAACACGCTGTTCAACCTGGAAAATTTTTTTTCTTTTCTGTAAATGTGTTGTTAAAGATTGTTTTGCGGCGCCGTTCGGGGGGAGGGGGGAGAAGGGGGTAGGCGCGCGTCTCACTAATCAGACAGGATGTGCGGCGGAAAACATTCCTCTGGAGGAGGAAAGGCCTGCTTCCCTTTTATCATTTTCTTAAGGATACGCGACTCTGCAACGCTGCTGACGTCTGCCTTCGGTAACATCACCTATACAACATCCATCCATGCTCATTTCAAGGTAAGCAAAGCGCTGCAGACGGCACTGCGCAGTCCTTGTAAAACACCCACTGATACTGACAAGACACCCACAAGGACAGTGAGCTCGTTTTGGTAACCTTTGAACTCCTCGACCTTGGCCATTTGCATACCGTTAAATAACCGAGAGTTCCTGTGTATTGATAGATTCCTGCCAACGCTGACTTTGACATTCACAAGGGGGCTTTGGGTGGATTCCTGCGTCCATCTTTACTGCATAGGTGCATTCAAAAAGTACACAGGCACTCTTATTTTTCAGTCATTACATTGTCTCCTATGCCCAAATATTTTATCATCATAACACATTATTGCGCCTTGTCACCAACTTGTCTCCGAGCTCTTCAAGTTGCTTCTTTGATCTTATGGCGTGGCTTTTGCTGTGTTTTTCCAGGCTGTGACGCCTGAAATAGACAGGTGTTACTGTTCCTGCTGAATTAATTCACTGGCAAGTTGCACTGGGTTGCGCTGAAATGTCACTGTTTGCATGGCTTAAAATGCCAGCATGATCCAGGTTTACCATTCCACCCCGTACTGTGGTGTGTTTAAAAAAAACATTATTTCACCTGAATACTGACTACCTTTTGCATTCAGTCATTATTTGGGTTAAGGTCAAAATTCCGATTTCTGAAACATGCGGAATAACTATAACATTGGTGAGTGGACAGAGTTACTGCCTTATACACGGTAATTGTGATTGATTGGAATATCCCGCTCTAAACAGGCAACAGATGCAAATGGACATCATTTCCGCTTATTATTTTCTATCGTCAATATAACACATATTCATGTCAGACACCAACAGCGGGTTTCCTCCATCCTCCAAAAATGTCCCGCTATGCTGCGCCTCTGAGTTTTGCCATGATTGTTTACATCTGAACGTGTATTTTTGGCAAGCTGCACACCAGACGTATGAACCTATGCACATATATGTATCCGTGTGTCTATATACACACATCGTGTCATTCTGGCCATAGAAAAAGAAAACAACATGAGAATGCCACAGAGAAACCGATGTCCAGTGATCCCTCACTCTAACGTGGTTCACTTCCTGCGATTTCACTGTTTCACTGATTTTTTTGTGCAGTTTTTTAATGCTTTGAACCCTCTAAATCAGAAAGCGTCGGCGGCGGCGCGTGTTGACAATACAGTATCTCCAAAAACTATTTTAGTTATTAGTTGAAAACGTTTGCCTTTTTTGTAATTGGGCCTGAAAACAGGTTTTGGTCTTTGATTTCATTGTATATATAGTTAAGTACAGTCAAACCTCGGTTTTCGTTCATAATCCATTCCAAAAGGCTGTTCAAAAACCAAAATTGTATGAAAACAGAAACCACGCTCTTTTTAAAATAAAAATGTTTACTGAACACGTCTGCTCACAATGGAAAGCAACACGAGGAAGCGTCACTTCCTCGTCTACCCGAGGAAGCGCCACTTCCTTGTGTAAGGAAGGCGAGAGGAGTCAAATGGTGCATTCAAGTGCGCTCGGTTTGTTCGAGAACCGAAATTTGTTCGTCATCCGAGGCATAATAAACTCGAAATGTTTGGTCGAAAACCGAATTGGACGAGAACCGAGATGTTCGAAAACCAAGATTTCACTGTATTGTACAATAACTGTAAAAAAAATAAAGTTCACTACTTCACGGATTTCACTTATCACTGGTTCTTTTTGGAATGTAACCCCCGCGACAAACAAGAGATTACTGTATTCAAATTAGGTTCGCTAACGCAAGTACGTCCTGGACTACAAAGAGCAATATTCCTGGTCGATGGAACAAGAGCGTGCGGAGAACACAAATCAATGCCCCAATTGAAGGAAGTCGCAAACACATTACCAGATATTCAGGTAAGAAAAGGGCTAAACCAGAGGTCTTATTTGGCTTTCTAAAACTTGAATAATAGCATATTTGGGTTTTAGTACACCTTTGACCACTGGCAGAGCCATGGGTGTCCCTTTTGGATCCTCCTGGGATCACATCCTGGGATCACCCCCAAGGCTGTCCCCCTTTGGGACAGAGTGTAAGGGCTAACAGCATGGGAAAGGTATTTGGGCTAACGTCCCAAAAAGGGACACCAGAGGCAACATTAGGGAGCACCAAAACCTCTGGGTCTGGCCGTGTTAAAAACCCAAATACTGCCAATATTTGTGTTCTTAAAGAGTTATTGACTGCATGTAAACGTCGTCATTGTTTTACCGGTTTACCGGATTTACCAATGTCACAGAGGGACCTCATTTGTCACCTTCCATTTACCTCTTGAAATGAGACGTTTTCCCTGGTAGCGCTCAGACAGCCAGCTGTCATTCTTCACCTTCTACTTATCGCAAACTGAAACCAAGAGTGTAAGGTGTACAAGTTCAGTGAGAGCAAGAGGCAACATACAGTAACGGGGAGAGAGTTGATGAGCATCAAGCCGTAGTTGCATTAGAGCTCATTTAACATGAACGGCAGAGTAATTGCTTTCTAACGGTAACACTTACTTGGCCATCAATAAGGACCAGCCAGAGGAGTGTTGGGTTACTTGGTTGGGATAAGGGGCCATTGTAGCCACAGGATCAGCTGAATGGGCCTGCAGTCATGTCGGACAAATATTTATACAGTATCATGTTACGGGAACATTCTAACTGGTGGAGACAAGAATAGACAGGGTGATTGAAAAGTTAGATACACGTGTACAACTGTGCTACTTTATCTAAGGATCTGGTGTTGGATTGTACTTTGGACAAAGCTGAGGAAATAACCACATCGGAGCCCTAATAGACGATGAGACGTTTGCGTTGAAACACTCTTAGGCCGTTTTTGTTTGCATTTGAAAGTGGTGGGAAGACATGAAATAGGTTGACGTTCAGTTTTGAAGAAACTGAAGTTTCTGATATGATTTTTGTCACTAAATATAATACATTATTATTGATGGCATTGCCATTTTACACTTGACATTTGAAAGAGAAACACAAAGTTGACTGAGACAGTCAATATTATTTATCCTCAGTCATTGCTCTTTAGATCAGCGGTGCCCAAACTTTTTTGTCCCACGGACCGGTTTAGACAATATTTTCAGCGACCGGCCTTTAAGGTGTGACGGATAAATACGACAAAATAATCTGATATGACCTGCATAAAAACTGTGGTATTTGCGAAACATAAACAACAATCATGACACAAGTAACGTCCTATCTGGCCGCAACACTCTCTGGTCACTATGGTAACGTTCAAATGTGTCTTTAAAATAAGATACACTGCAAATACAAAGTGCATGAAAAATACAACTCACCATTGCCGTATATAATGCAGAGTGGGAATCTCCCATTGAGATAGATCCATATTTTAAGTGGGAAATCCTGATACTGTCTCTTAAATGAAGCCTTCTTGTTCTTGAAAGTCGTTGGCTCTTCTTCTGTCTCCTGGCTGGGCCTTTTCTCGTTCACAAAGAAACTTTCCAAAGACGTTTGTTTTTTACTCATTTTGCTAGCTCCTGGGTTTCATTTTAGCGATAACCTACCACGTGGCCGAGAAGCGCGCCTTGACCTGCACCATGAGTGACATACTGTAGACGGCGGATGTAACAGAGGTAATTTTTCCGGTAGTTTTTCAAATTTAAACATCTTTCTGATTCCAAAATAAAGAAAACGGAAGTAATCTAAGTTCTTGATTCTTTGTGCCTGGTACCAAATGACCCAGGAACCGGTACGGTCCACGGCCCGGGGTTTGGGGACCGCTGCTTTAGACCATAAGCGGACAATGCCTTAAGTAAAAGTATACATACAGGGATATGCGGCTCGTATAAAACATCAACATTACCAGAGATGGGAACGTTTCCATATTTTGCCGGTCCATCCTCCTTCCGTCATTGTCCATCCGTCCTCATTCAAATAATAATCCGTCTCCATCTGTCTTCGTCCTATTAAAGTGTTTCCATCCCAAAAAAAGCGTCCATGCATGACGCCGTGGGAAACAGGTTAACGCCAGCCTCAAGAGAGGCACATGCAATTCATGGGGCGGGGGGCAATTAATACGCTACAGACGAGACAGCATTTACTTTGCAAGTGTATTCCAAAAATATCACTATGACGAACCGCATGATTTTTTTCTTAAATGGATAACACCTCATTTTTGCATTTGATACATTTTAAGGCTGCGGAAATGCATTTTAAACACATTATGTGCTGATGGGTTGTTCAATCTTCAGCAATGTATCACAATTTTGTGAATTTATCATTGTGCCAAAAGGTTTCAAACAATATATATATATATATATATATATTTTTTTTTTTCCTGGAAACTAATATTGTTTTTGTTTTCGAGCCGACAAAAGAGATTTTTATCTTTTGGCTGAACAATACATTTTAGGCATACAAAGGAAGAAGATGATCTTTTCATCATGAGACTTGTGCTGCCATTCTGTCAATGCCAAGGTTACAAAACAATATTCACCTGCAAGAGAACTTAACAATATTTTCAGAAACTGTGCCACTGAATAGAAATTGCTGAGGTTTGATCGAATAAAATAGTATCCTTTTTTTGGTCCTTTTTTTTCGGATTAGTATTGATGAAAAAAAGGTATCGATTTAACACCGTGCTTGTGCACTAAAGCATAACTATACTGCATTGTGCATTGATGCCATATTAGCACTATTATCAAAGACCTAATATATCAGAATTTAATATCTGTGGGGGACCTCTGTGTGAACTCACAGCAGGAGTGGAACAGCACCCCCGGCCTCAGAGTCACCCCTTTGCTTCACTGTGTCCTCAACTTCTGTAACCGTAGCCTGCCCTGTACTTTTAAACAGGGCCAAAACCATCCACAGCAGCTGCTCGCCTTGTAAACAGATCCGCACAGCCAGATCATCTGAGAGCACCGGGCGATCGAGCTCTGCTCAGCTGCTCATGTGTCCCTTTGCGTGCTTCATTTTGCAGATGGTCAGCAAAGAGAAGTGACTGAGAGCAAGAGAAAATCTAATGGTGAAGGTGAGTGTGATTGAATGACGACTAGTCCAGGGTGTGCCCAGCGTTCAATAAAATTAGCTGGGATAGGAAGTCAAGTCATTTGGATTGCCGTTAATCACAAAGATGTGTGAAAGGGCTTCACGGGCGACATTCCCTGATCCACCCCACTCATCTTTGACGTAGAAGACATATGCTCCCCACACCCACCCACCCACACACACTTCACTGGCAGCTCAAATATTTTAAAATTCTATTATTTGTGAACAAATCATGAAATGTTCTCACTCACTCTAATTCTCCGACTGTCTTCATCTGCTACAGATACCCCGAAGTGCTCCCTGGGTGCTTAACTCATTCAGTACCAGCCAATTCTAGACGAAGTCTGAAAAGATGTTTAAAAACGTCTTTGGGAGTGAATGAGTTAAAAAAAGAGCCCCCTGTTCTCATTTGTGCCCCTGTGTGTTGGCTTAAATGCAGAGGGGGACACATTTTGTGTAGACGAATTATCAAAAAAAGCGTATTGAAAGGATGTATGACCCAACTTTCAAGTTGAGCCTTTAACGGCAAAACATCAAAGGATCACATTCCAACACTGTCACGTTTGCGTGGTGGTAGTCAGAGTAGGACCCCAAAAAGCAGGGAGGCAGGGAGGAGCAGAGTGGATTGACCAAAATGTATTTAACCAAAAAATACACACAGGAGTACAACGGAAAAAGCACCAAGTCGAAGTAATCAAAAAGATACCTGGAAATCACGAGGAAGCAAAGTATCAAACAAAACGATAACAGACATGACAGGAGCACACATATTCAAGCTCACAATGACTCACAGAATCCAGGGAACTAAATTGACGAGACAACGAGAAACACCTGGACAAGACAAAAGGGTTGAGGGAGCTAATTGGTTACACACAAGGGACACTGATAACGGAACAATCACATTCATAACAAACACTTAAGACATTCCGAGATATCAGCGTCAAAAAGATGACAATCAATCAGGCCCTCCGATTGCTCACGTGCTATGTTGTCTGCATGTTCACATCTTATTGCAGTTGATACGATGAGAACGTGGTGAATACCTTTGTTGCATATGCGCTGAACAAATCTCCAAATTTGGTGCTCTCGATATGTCGGGATTAAGTGTTCTCTTGGCTGAGAAAATCCCCTTACTCTACTTTTGATGCTAAACCAGCTGAAAACCATTGGATTACCACAAAGACGGTTCCACAAAGCTGAATCAATGTACGTTTCTCTTGATAATACACAGCCTTTTAACGTCCTCGGAGTGCTTAACCTTGAAAAAAAGTCATCCTTTACCGTGGCTGGACCAAATCAAAGCATATTATTTCATTTTTTGCAATGACGTGGACTTTTAAATTCGATCATGTAATAGCTTCCATTTTCCATTACTTGCGTCACTGAACTTTAAGATTTGGTCCGTGTTATTTTATGGGGATCAAAATATTTTCAGTTTATAACAGATCTATGAAAAGGAGCTGGTTACAACAGCAGAAAGTCAAATTTCTTTTTTATATGCCGGAATGGGTGGAAGTGGAGGAGGAGGAGGGGCCGAGGTCGAGTCAGCAGGTCAGCAATCACACAAAACACATTTGGAGATCGTTATGGAGTCAGTCATACTGGGTGACTCGTAACGGGCCAAACGACTGCATACGGTCTATCAAGTGGATTGGATGAAAGCTCTCATTCAGTACAGCTCATTAGTTCGACTTGGATAGCACAAGTCCAAAGATTCAGGGGGGTTCGTTTTTTTCACTTATATGACATCAACTGCTCCATAAAAGCACACCATAAATGAAAAGGCAACTGTAGCTCTCTGTTCTGAGAAAACAAATTGTCCACACAATCTTCTGTCGGCAATGAAACTTTAACCTCATTATCCGCAATTTGGATTGGCATGATCCTACGGCACATATCAGCGATAAAGTCGGGGCTGAAGCCACATGTTTATGTATTTTATTTATTAAATTGATTTTCTCAACTCAAATCAACTGTATTTATAGAGCGCTTTAAAACAACTACCGCTGTGTACAAAGTTCTGTAGATGGAGCAAAACTAATTCAAACAACAACAAACAATAAAACTATAAATTGACAACGAGGGCAGTAGAAAGCACAAAAACAGTAAAAATAAAAATCAAGTCTCATGCTGATTCAAAAGCCAAAGAATAAAAATGAGTATTGAGATGAGTTTTAAAGATGTGCGGGCCAGGGGGTTTGCCAAATGTTCGGCAAGAGTGTCAGCAACGGAAAAGGCTCGATCCCCTCTGAGTCTCCGCTTAGTTCTTGGTACTTCTAATAGTGTCTGGTCCGCAGACCTGAAGCCGACCGGGCAGGTGCGTAGGGGCGTAGGAGCTCAGAGAGTTAAGGTGGGGCGAGGCCATCTAAAGATTTGAAAACAAATAATTGGATCTAAAAAAGAACTCTACAATGTATAAGGAGCCAGTGAAAGGATGCCAGAGTAGGAGTTATGTGCTCCCTCTTACGAGTACCAGTCAAGAGCCGAGCAGCAGCATTCTGGACCAACTGGAGACGCTTAATAGAGGATTGGCTCACTCCAAAGTAAAGTGCATTACAGTAATCCATCCGAGATGCGACGAAGTGCTCTTGAGGAAGGAGAGACTTTAGTTTAGCCAGCTGCCTAAGATGAAAGAAGCTGGATTTACCGACAGCACCAATTTGCAGGTCCAATTTAACTCACTGTCTAGTCTGAGACCCAAGTTCGACCAAACACCCTCACTTCTGTCTTCTTTTCATTGAAATTCAAGAAATTCTGTGCCATCCGGGTCGTGATTTCCTCTAGACCAGGGGTGTCCAAAGTCGGTCCTCAAGGGCCGCTGTCCGGCCTGTTTTCCAGCTCTCCAAGGAGCAACGCACCTGATTCAAATCACTAGGATCGTTCTAATGCTGCTTCAAAGCTGGCTAATGAGCTGATCATCTGAATCAGGTGTGTTGCAGCCGGGAGAGCTGGACATGCCTGCTCTAGACAGCATCTTTTTTGCTAAGCGTGACATAGATCTGACAGTCGTCCGCATAGCAGTGGAAGGAAATCCCATGTTTACTGAAGATGGAACCCAAGGGGCCCCATAATTTAACCCTGTGGAGCACCGCACCACAGTGGGGCAGTTCGTGATTCAGAGCAACCAAGGCTAACACAAAAAAGTTCTGTCACAATGTTTGGCATTCAGAAGCAATAGCAATCAATATTTTCCTGAAATATGTTTCATCTAATTTTCTTTTGCAAAGAGCCATTCAGCCATCATCTGAGGTCACAATGTGTGTGTTTCCTACCATTGGCATCGCACGCATAGTACGGCAGTAATTATTAGGTAAGCTTAACAAGATGTTACATCAGCGTAGTCTTTGTTGGGCCATTGCGTCCAAAATGCAGACATCAAATTTTCCCATTACTATAATACAGTAATGACCACAATAGGCCTGAAGTCAAAAGCATTTACGAACGTCAAAAGCAATTAACTTCTTCTCCGCTGTGGGTTTGTCATGATTTCCTGGAACCCGAACATTCACCGTATTTCTCAAAACCCATGAAAACAGTTCACCGAGGTCTGTTTTGAGAGCAGGGGATGAAACATCAGCAAAGAGGTCATGGTTTTACTTTTGTACGTTCAAACATACTCACAAATACGTTAAGAGTGTATGAAAATACGTTAGAAGATACAAAGTGTTTGGAAGTCAAAAAATATTTTCTTTAAATATGCTAATATTGTAACCAAAATATAAGTGACAGAGTTCAGAATAATACAAAAAGGAAAGCTTTGATGCATTTCTCCATGGCAACCTTCAAATCGGACCACCCTTACAAGTGGAAGAGAATTGTTTTGTTGAACTTTGCTCCTATGCATCGAATGTTGTTGCCAGTGAATCTATGCTAACCTATGCTAAAGCTTCACACAGTTTTCTTGTTTGCCCAATCTTGCTTATCAAGACAGGGGTCACATCTCTCATCCAGCCCCTTGTAGCCACATCGCTCACATCTGAGAGCGTTCATGCACACGCGGGCACACATGCCTTCGTCTACGTGACCCTGGACCCTTATAGGCCAAAGTCGGAGCGGGCTCGAGTCTCTGCTCCACACGGTGAGCTGTCAAAGCGCATTATTGTCACACACTCTCGAAATCAATACCACGCAGCCTCCTGACAGAGTGTGTTAGTGCAGAACACTGCTGTTAACAGTAAACTCCACAGAGAAGTGAGCAAGGGGAAGCAGAGTGCATCGTGTGAGAATTGGCGACAACTCATTTATCAAAAGCATGCGGTTTTGAACATGAAATCGTTTGTTTCATTGTAGAAATCGCCAATGTACAACTCAAGCTAATGTCAATCCAATTTGTTAGATTAGATTTGTAATTCAACCAAGTTGTAGCCATCTCACGGTAGTGCCGATAAAAACAATTTGGCTATAATTGACATTTGCTGCAAGTAATATCCATCTGTCAGGCATAGCGCTTTTCTTTTTTTTTATACACTTCATGGAAACACAATTAGGGAAAATGTCAACTTATGTTAATTGTCTCATTAGGTTTCTTGATGACTATGATGAAGCCTCCCAAAAATAGCAGCATCCGATCTACAGAAATTAACACACAATCATATAATCAAAAAAACAAAAATGGTGACCACAAAACTGCTGAACTCTCACAGGTTGACATGCCAACAGAAAGGGCCCCCAAAGGGGCGACCAATTTATGTTTTATCTGTGGATTGCAACTGTTCTATGAGAGCAAAGAAAATGTCTCCAGTACATTTTTGTCTGACTCAAAAATCTTTATTTTTTGCTCACTTCATTTGTAAAGAATGGACAGTCCCTTGTTGGAGATCAATCTTTTGAGAGCTCTCCATTCTGGGTCCGGAGGAAATCCTGGCTTTCTTTCGTTGGATTGCCGTCAATCCAAAGATTGTAGTATGCAATTAAACGAAACAGGACATTCTCATGGTTGCGGTAACGTCTAGCACAATATGTGACTGCTGCTCAAGTGTAAATTTTCAACACCACTTTTGTTTCATATATGGGTTTGGATGGGCGTCATTCAAAGAACAGGATATCACATGAATATTATCAGGGCTTTACACGCAGGTACCCAAAACAACCGCTTTTTCACATTCACATCGATTATTTGAACAGACATTACAGACATTAGGTCATTAAAACAACACACTTTGGTGACACAAGGGACAACGAAGACAGAAAGCATTACAGTTCGATGAGGTTCTGGAGCAGCGTGCATGTGCAGAAATGTATCTTTACCATTTGTGGCATCAAATCATCTCCATAATTGGAACTACCAAACATATGCATCAATGAATACCGTACAATTCTCCACTACTCGGTTGATGTGGTGGATCAAAGGCTTTCGTGCAAATTGCGGTGATTTTTATCACCAGAAACCTCTTTGGCTAAGTACAATTTTGATTGTGATATCCCAAATTTGTGCATGTGAAGTGAGGAAAAAGATGCCAAATATGTAACTATCCGCTTGGAACTTCACCGGGTGGTGTTTATATAACGATGTAATCGAGAAAATGTTGCAGTAAAAGCTGGGTGGTATTTTTAATGACCGTAATGTTAGGTTTGGATTGAATCCATTTGAGAAAAATGTTGGCAAAGCTTCGCAGTAATATGAAAGGACTTAATGATACAATGGAACTTCTTGAACACAACACAACAACATGGAGTTTGTAAAATATAACATAGACAAATGTGCTCTGGGACCAGAATGATTTCTACATACACCGCTGATCCGATCCTCTCCACTTCATGACCCGCGGCGGGACATCCGAAGTCTCATGGGCACATCATTTGTCACCGAAATCTGGGGGCGGGAAAAGATCCATAAGATCATTCCATCACATCCACTGTGACGTGAGGCCATGGGCATATATATGAACCTATTTGATATTTAGACATCTCAGGGCTAGCATTCAGTCCCTGAACTGTAATGGGCCAATTCAGGGAGTTCATAATGCCTTTTTGGCACTCCTGCTCATTGTTGCACGGCTCAAATTATTTTTGATATTAAGTGGGATGTTATGTACCACAACACCTTTGTAAAAAAACAAGAAAGAAAAGGGGAAAAAAATTACACGCTTGGCCACATTTTAGCTCACGTTCGTCAAACTCAAGGCCCGGGGGCCAAATCTGGCCCGCCCCATCATTTTATGTGGCCCGCAAAAGCAGCTCAAACATGTCAACTTCCATGATCCCTTCTAAAATGTCGACCAACATTTTAAATTATCATATGGAATGAATACCGTATTGGCCCAAATATAAGACGGTGTTTTTTGCATTGAAATAAGACTGAAAACATGGGGGTCGTCTTATATTCGGGGTCTAGACATTATACCCATTCATGACGCAAGATGGCGGCAGATATCAATGAAGCGAATGCTGAACTTGACTCCCCAGGCCAAAGTGAACCCCTGCCACGAAGAATAAAAATAAAAATAGCGGTAGCACGAAGAAGAAAAATAAAAAATAGCGGTAAGAAGGAAAAGAGAAGAAAATAGAAGAAATAACAGAAACTGGAGAAACATAGTGACAATCTGGAGAAAAGTGGTTCGAAGATCGGCCAGGTTAACCGACAGCTGAGGAGAAGTTATGATGTCATTTACATTTCAAAAACCAGAAGCCATTCATTTACGAATGTGATTGCACGAAAGATTTGAATGAGGCAAAATAACATGCTTTTTCTCTCAAATATATTGTTATAATCATTTGTTTCAGATGTACTGTAATTATTTTCTGTATAAAAATTAATTTGGTGTTCAAAAAGTCTTTTTTCAAACTTGAGTCTTGAAAAAGAGGGGGTCGTCTCATAATCAGGGCCGTCTTATATTCAGGCCAATACGGTAAGACATATATTCAAAGCATTTTTCTTGTGACCAAACCCCTCATGATAGTAACTTAAACAAGCGTTGAATCAACAGTTATTCTTGACTTCTTTATATGGTTTCAGTCATAACGGCCCTCCACGCAACTAAAATGTGGCCCGCGCCATAAATGAGTTTGACACCCCTGCTTTAAGTTACATGATCATTTACGGTATGGTGAATGAATTCAACACGTGATTTGCACAAAATGCATGCTTTTCTCCAAGTCAACCTTGGCTCAGTGGCTAGCTAATAATATGGCTTAACGGTCTATAATTTTCATTGAGTGTAATTTCCCAAACATTGTGGGTTTTAAAGCAACAATCTGAAGCAACAAAATCAATCATTTTGATGGTATTTTTAATCCTGTTTCAAAAAACTGACTGATGAATCTGTCTTTGCGTTAGCAACTCCAGACACACTTTAGTGGTCTATAAAATTAGTGGGTCAGGCTTGGACGCCTCGCCCGCGTTAGCCAAGTGAGGTCAGAGTTGTGTGCAGTCTTTGTGCTAACATGTAATTAAATTTATTAACCCTTTATCAGCCATTCATTGAAATAGTAGAACGTTTCAGTACCGGTACTTAAACCCCAGAAACGTTTTTGCTTTAGTAGTGTAGTATGTTTGACATACTTGTTAGCAATGCTCCATTTTATTATTTTTAAATTGGACTTGTAAATACATTGTTGCTGTTTCAGTTGTGACAAGGAATGGAATGGAATGGAATGGAATGGAATACAACTTTATTGTCAAATGTGCTGTACGTATGTGTAACATACAGCACAGCACAAGGAGCAACGTTACTCAGTTTAGCTGGGTGTCTACCCGACTTTTGCGGTGCCAGTTCTTCATCATTGATAAGTCCTTTCAGGCACATTCCTATAAAAGCCTCAGAGAAGTTAAATCATGCAATGTCATAAATAGCTAGTCTTGATATTTCCATAGCTCTGCGGCCCACATCCGCACATCCTCACCTCACAAGGGTCAAACGGGGGGCAAATAAATATTTCCTATCTGACTCAACAGCGGGACAGACGGTTTATGGAGGAAAAAAACAAATGAACAGACGTGCATGACAGGCAAATTAGACAAGAGTAGAATAAATTTCATCTGTGCTGTATGTTACACATACGTACAGCACAATTGACAATAAAGTTGTATTCCATTCCATTCCATTCCATAAAGAGAAATGCTGGCATGTTGGTTGGGGGTAGACAAACCGGTGGGGAAAAAAAAAAAGAAGGGTCCATCCTGGTTTCATTAAAATGTTTGGGCGTCGTTGAGGAGGGGAGCTTTCGAACTCGCCACCCCCTCCTTCAAAACTCACTTTTCCAGATCACACTGGTGCACAATTTTGAACACAATTTTTAAATCAAAGAGCCAATGAAACAAGCACCCAGCATTCGTTAAGTTTGGTTGGTGAAGTAATGTTTGTTTCAAAACATTGAAGAAAATAGTCACAAATCTTGATCCGGTTTTCAAGTACAAGACTAAGGAAATCAATATTTTAAAAATGATTCAAAATATTTTCACTTCCTTTCCATTTTTGGTGCTATAAGCTTGCTAGCACCAATGAGGTTTTACTAAATGTTTGCGTTTAATTCTTTAATTTTGAGTCTTACATTAGACCTTTAATTAGATTTTGAATCAATATCTATTGCTTTACGGTCAATGTTTTTTTTTTTTTACTCGACCCGAGTTTGACCGTTTGGTAATTTACTGTCGTTCCTTTCGCCACTCCGGTGATGATTTGCTCACAAAAGTTTCTTTACTCATGAACTATTGGTCCCCGCCACCATCACTTTGGAAATGATAGCTGCTCCCCTCCCTCAAAGGGAGCTCCATTACCGCTCGGGGCACTTGTAAGACACACACCACATGTGCGACCAGTGGATAGTAGACTGTGAAGGAAAGAGTAGTTCTAGGGATGAAGACTGACATTTGATACTATTTAACCAAATCAGTGATGAATATCAGTCAACTGAGAACCTTGTGGGTGATACAAGTGGTTTTTTTTCTCCCCTATCACTCGACATTTGTCTCGAAAGTGCATTCGGTCAAATGTGCAGTGAAAAAAACTAAAATTGAATCTGTTACAGGACCTATCATTTTTTCCCCCCTCAGATTTGGCGAAACATTTTTTTTTAGGATCGACATAAGACAGAAAGAAACTTTCCCTCTAACGAAACGTCAAATGTGTCCAAAGACAATTTTAAGTAACATTATGACTTTCCAGACGTTTATACATATCAATTTGGGGAAACAAAACAAGTACAAAAAGAACTATGAAACCATCCACTTAATGATAATGTGACAACAAACCAGAGTGCATAACTGATCTCGTGGTGTGCTGTGGTTTGCATTCTCTTTCTTTTTTTAACACCTTGCTGGTCCTTCTTTTGGCAGTGTCACAAAAAAAAAGGCCACGCAGCAAATCCTACTCTGAGGTTTCTTGCTGACGCCTTCCAAAAGAGTTCCCAGCATAGGTCTTGTCCGACTAGAGGTGTTTTCTTTTCCTCACAATCTTGGTCAAACTGTAAAATGAATGAACCCAAAGGACATTCAAGTATCACACTTGCTAGTCTGGGAGCCAAATGTAGCTAACAAGCTATCTGCAATGTTAACGCTCGGCTCTATCCAGCAGAATTGCACGTGTTAGAACCAGATGGTCAGATGTAATAAACATGGCCGGTGTTTTTGACGAACATCAAGGGTATGGTGTTTTATTTCATCAGGGCCCTGGGGCATGACTGCGTTCACCCGGTCTCTCAAGTACACTTTACAAGTCTGGAGAAAGAAGACTGTTACCACCGTGTTTGATTTTTTTTTTTCTTTTTTTCCTTTTGCATTGCGCCAATTGGGAGGTGTTGGACTAAAAAGACACCGTGGGGAGCGGGGAGGGGATTCATATGGCCCTCCTGTTGGTGCCGGATGTTGTATTTAGACAAGATGGCTGCCAGGGCCTTGTGGCCGTGGTGTGTTCACAAACTCCATCGGTGTACAATGTGAGCGGCCACATCTGTTTTTACTCAAAACAATCAAGGGCCGGCACTGCAGGCATCTTGGGCCTGTTATTAAAGGCTTTCTGGGGCCTGCTGAGGGACAAACCAGACGGAGTGATTTATCCACTCTTTGCTGAGTGGACGAGGATGGAGTGTGATGTATATGGACGTGGAATTCCAATCAGTCATTCTCTGCCAGGACACCTACCCAGAAGGGTTGGACAAAGGGAACAGAGCCATACATCTTGCATGAATATTGATAATAATAATAATAATCAAAAAATATCTATGTGTACATTGATTCTCCTCTCGGACTGTTTCAAATCATTTCAAACCAATGACTAGATCAGTATCCCGTGGTCATTTTCCCCCCACCTCTGGTCCGTGGGGTTTGAATGGTTTCAGCAGTGAATCCCTGTCACGTAAAGCACTGTAAATTGAAACTTTATTTAAAACTCAAGACTCTCTGACTTTTACACTAACCGAGTTAACTACGGCTGTAAATTATTTGGGGAGAGCCCTCTGCAAGATGAGTAATTCAATGCAGCTTGATGACATTTCCAACCAGCTGGTAGTTCCATGAGAAGGCACAGGACTCGAAAGCTTTTGCCTGGCAGGCCATTGACGGGAAGGGAATTTGGAAAGTTCGAGGTGGGGGGGGGGCTTGTGCCGGCAGGGGGATCATTCCATCTTCACCCTGACCACTTCAATTACATCAGCCACTGACTCTCTGACAACAACAAAAAAAAAGCCGGCAATGCCATCTACTCAACTGTGACACTGTTCACATGTGACTGCCATGTATGTGTATGTGTGTGTGTGTGTGTGTGTATATATATATACATATCTATATATATATATGTATATATATATATACATACACACGCACACACACACACACACACACACACACACACATGTATTTGACAGGTCTGACATCTTTCCCCTGCCATGTGACCTAAATATACATTGCTGTCCAGATGGCTGACATGGTGTTTATTTAATTTATATATATATATATATATATATATATATATATATATATATATATATATATATATATATATATATATATATATATATATACACACACACACACACACAGCCCACAGCCTGCTGCTGTTAAATCACCAATTGAACTCATGTGGCTCATGTGGCTGCGGAAGCAATAAAATAAATATAGACTGCTGCTTTCCAGTGACTAAAATCGGCATCATACTAAAAAAAATATTTTTTTTTGCCTGATGGATGTCTTCCTGCTTGTTGTCCCTCCCAAATGCCAATTATAAACTCACATTTAGAGTTAGGGTGTAACATGTGACTTGAGTGAGGATCTGTCAAGCAATACTGACACATATGTTGCATCAACTTGACAGTTAGTTCATTTTCAACTCATGATGGCACCGTGTTCATCGCATACTTACTCCGGACATTTTTCGAGACGATCCACTCATTATTCAGGCTAACCTTGTGTGCATTTCAAGGCCTCTGCCGAGATTCCCAAGGCCTGTCTCCTTCTGGGTGCATAGACCCTGGCAACGTTTGTCTCGAGTGACAGAGTGGCCCCCTTTACCTTGTGTTGCCAGCCAGCTTCATTCATAACATCATCACCTTCACTTGCTAATGTCATGCCTCTTACAGGAGATGGATGTTGCCAACCCAAGGATGGCTGGGTAATGGCCTTCTCATCCAGACTTGAAGGCAGGTCACAATCACCTGCCATGCTCAATCAGCATGCCGATCGCCCCAAAAAACGCAAAGTCAGTGCGAATTAAACATTCTCAATGTTTTATTGTGATAGATGTATGACATAAGCAACTCACCTTCACTCACACTTCCGAGACCCACTTCTTAGTTGTTTAGTCCCCCCCCCCATACCCCCCTCACACACACACAACACACACACACACACACACACACACACACACACACACACACACAAAACACACACAGACACACAATCTTTACTTGGACATTTAGGACAATTCTAAGCTTTTTTTCGAAATTGCCCAGCGGAAGGCTTTTATTCTTCCAGCATGACTATTTACCAAGCAAGTTCTTCGAAAACAACAAAAGAGGTTGGTCGTCGAGCATCTCTGACCTCTGAGACTGCCTATGTTCCTCTGGGTGACTGAGCAGCAGTTCCCACATTATGTTATAGATTATGTCAAGAGTGAAAGAATTACAAATAGGAGACCGACTCTATATGTTCTTGCATCGTCACTACTTCCAGTGGAATAGCCAAATAAAAAGTAATTGTTCAAAATTATATAGGCGGCCTATAAGTGGGTGGTCCAGTGGTTAGTGCCTCGACCTCACAGTGCAGAAGTACCGGGTTCGATTCCAGCTCTGGCCTCCCTGTGTGGAGTTTGCATGTTCTCCCCGTGCCTGTGTGGGTTTTCTCCGGGTACTCCGGGTTTCTCCCACATTCCAAAAACATGCATTGGATTGAACACTCAAAATTGTCCCTCGGTGTGTGTATGAGCGCAGATGGTTTTTCGTCTCTGTGTGCCCTGCGATTGGCTTGAAACCAGTTCGGGGTGTCCCCCGCCTACAGCCCCAAGACTGCTGGGATAGGGTCCAGCACACCGCACAACCCTTGTGAGGATAAAGTGGATCAGAAATGGAAGGATATTAGAAAGATGTGGAACATGGGAGCCAGACTGATTTTCATTCGAGTGGGATGATCGATGATGTGAACAAGATTGCGTCAGCGTGATCTGAATTTGGACCTCAAATAGCTATAACTAAAAGCACGGCCGGAAACCAAAACTTTGGCGATCTGGCAGTTATTTGTTGACTTAAAAGTATTATGATTTGGGAAGTAAACAACCATTGCCAGTGAAGCAAAAAGTAGAAAGCATACGTGTGTCCACTTTTTTGATACATTGCCTTCTTTCTTTGGCTCACAACTACAAAGTGAGAGACGAGACCGTTGTGATTAAAATGTAACATCTGCCAAAGTGTTTGTGAGTGTTTCATTTTCCTCTGGGGCAGAGTCTCGTGAGTTTTAATGAACATGTAAGGAGCTACAAATAGCTTTCCAAATGGTCTGGTTTCTTTGCTGCTTCCCAAGCCCTTAGATCAATGTCAAATACAAACCAAAATATCACAAGATTGAGATGTTCTTATTGGCTACTATATAGCAACAGAGTTCTTATTCAGTTGGCAAAATGAGGAATGCTCCAAATTCCGGTTTTATATTATAGAGACAAAAACGGTGTGACACATTTACTAAGCATGCAAACACATAGCTCGTATAAACACTGAAGAGATTTGCATTTTCTAATTCTGCTATACAGAACAAAAATAAGACCGGCATTTTTTCACGGCTGGGCGGATATGCTTTGAACAAATGCAAGGCTTTGTGAAAGCCAAACCGCTGCTGATGAATCAGTGATCTCTTTATTAATAATAGTGACGACAGCATATCCATGACTAGGGGCACTTCCTCTTTTAGAAATTACTTCTGAAATCTCTTAATCCATCACCAGTTAGCTGTTTCCTAAACACCCCAACATGCATGTGAGACAGGAGAATTCGACATTGTTCTGGACTCTCTCCAGCTCCAGGCAGAAGAAAACATGGCAAAAGGAAGACAAACTTCACCTGAAAAACAAACCGAAGGAGGAAATCAATGTGAACCATTCATCTCAATTGTCTTTTGCTTTTCTTAACGTATTTTCCACACTATCAGGCGCTTCGGAGTATGAGGTGCACCTTCAGTGAATGGCCTATTATAAAACTGTTTTCATATATAGGGCACACTGCATTATAAGGTGCCTAGAACAGAAGCTACAATAGTGTCTGCTTTTGCCTTATGCATCCACTAGATGGAGCTACGCTATAGGGAACACAATACAATACAATACATCTTTATTTATAGAGCGCTCACAACCACTGCGGCTATAACAAAACACTTGACAGAACATTTCATATACTACTTCCCAGAAATCTGAATATTGATCCATATATAAGGCACATCGGATTATAAAGCACACTGTCGGCTTTTGAGAAATTTGAATGCTTTTAGGTGCGCCTTATAGTGTGGAAAATACGGTGCTGTAAAAAAGCCATCAGCGTTTCAAGCACAATAATCATCTATTTCTGGGATTTTCACCTCCATATACAATCCATACAGTAGTATTCTACCCAAAAAAATTGCGGGGCTTCACACAAGGCAAACGAAAATGCATTTTCTTTGTCTCTGATGTGCTTCTTTCTCTCTCACTTTTTTCAAGTGTCTAATTTCTCCCCCAACACTAATCGAATTGCTCCTTCCACTTGTGTCCTCAACTGTGCCTTGTTGTGTCAAGGGTTTGATAGTATATCGTTAACCTGGTTATGTGCAGTTCTTGTCTTGTGTCCTTATGGTCATTTTTGGTCAGATTGGATATTAAGACATTATGAGTTTTGCATGACCTCCTAGCTAGCTGCCTTTTGTTACTTTGCTGCCAATTATTATTTTTATGCGATACTGACTCAAGACTTCTGCATCTGGTATGCATTTGTTCATGCATGCATGCATGCATTCATTCATTCATTCATTCATTCTCCGTTGTCCTCACTAGGGTTATCGACGTACCATGCCGTCAAATATTCACCTTAATCAGGGTTTCAGTTATAGACAATCGGATGGATGGATATAAAAAAAATACAATAACTCAGCGGTACCATAAAATTGAAAAAAATCTTTCAGAGTTCCACAAGAGAAAACAATTCCATTTTAATTACCCGTGCACACCAATGTGACGAGGGAATAACTTGGCCTTTTCATGTAGAAACAAAATGAATTTGAGATTTTTTTTGTTTTCATACATCTCTGTTGCTCTCCCTTGCCGCCCCAAACCAACCCCCTCCCCATAGTAAATATTTGTTATTGTTTTAGCAACAAAACCAGGAATGAATGCTGGGGAATCTAGCACGGCACACCCCGCCAACCCAATGGATCTCAAGAATGAAATAGCTGAGATATTGAAATGAGAGAGTAAAAGCGGTGGGGGTTTTGTGCATTCACAATTGGCATCCCGCAATGTCGCTGGAGGAGGAGCATGTATAATTAACATTCACAGAAATCCTGAGAGGATCTGGCAGGGTCTGGCATGGATACCAGTGGATGTTGTGAAACTTTTATAATTGTTTTTTTTCATACTATCAAAAACAAGGACAAGTGCAAGTTAGCTCAAACCAACAGAAAAACTTCAACTGTGAAATTTTACTATTTGACACTTACTGAGATGAAATCCTTTGACAAACAAATGGTGTCAACGAATTACAGTAGCTTACATAATGGGTTTAACAAGAGGTTGAATTAACACATTCTTTAAACATACAATACTGCCACTTTGTAACAGGAAAAACAGAATGATATGCCTTATACATTTATCCCAAATCCGGTTCATGTTTTCAGAATTCCACATCCAGTACACTAGTCGAACAAAGCACAACCACTGGACGTGGTTTTATACCCCTGCTCAATTTATGAAGTGCTGTTTCTAACTTAGAAATGTCATTGATTGGATCTTTGTAAATCGAAGACCCCTCGTGCATCTGTTCTGAGCTATTTCCAAAAATGTATCTGTGAGCAAACTGATTTGATATTGTCCAGCTGATATACATGGTAGCACCCCCACATCAAGCTTCTGTGACCATAACTTGGCAGCTAGACTGGCCAAAGTGCCACAGTTAGCCTGAGTAACGTTGGACTTAATGATGGCCGGGGGAACTACACCGAGTGCTCATCTCCTTTGTTTTCTGGGTGTCAGCTCAAGAGTGATGCGGGAGCACCAGCCGGTGCAGCCCCCTCTTGTAGGCGGTGTCAATCCTCAAATCAGTTTTACAGCCTGATGGCTGAAGGGGCAGCAGTTAGTGTATCGGGAGAAAAGCCAGGGGAAAAGTACACAGCCCTGAGGATAGTCCTTGCATCTGAGACAGTCATCTCCAGTCGCAAATATTTCCTCCGCTCCATCAGGAAGTCAGTGATCCACTTGCACGTTGTCCTGGAGCTGCCTGGTAGGATAAAGTTGAAGGCAGAGCTGAAGTCCACAAATATGATCCTAGGTCAGTTTCGATTTGGCAGTGTGGAGTGCAGGGCCTGGTTGACTGCAGCGTCTCCGGAGCTGCAGGGGATGGGTGGTGATTGACTTGAGGTGGAGGTGGATGAGGTGCTCAAAGGACTTTATCCATCCATCCACTTTCCGAACCGCTTCGTCCTCACTAGGGTCGCGGGGGGTGCTGGAGCCTATCCCAGCAGTCTTCGGGCAGTAGGCGGGGGACACCCTGAATTGGTTGCCAGCCAATCGCAGGGCACACAGAGACGAACAACCATCCACGCTCACACTCATACCTAGGGACAATTTAGAGTGCCCAACGAGCCTGCCATGCATGTTTTTGGAATGTGGGAGGAAACCGGAGCACCCGGAGAAAACCCACGCAAGCCCGGGGAGAACATGCAAACTCCACACAGGGAGGCCGGAGCTGGGATCGAACCCGGTACCTCTGCACTGTGAAGCCGACGTGCTAACCACTGGACTACCGGGCCGCCCCAAAGGACTTTATGACTACAGTTTTTGATTCACATCATATAAAAACAAAACAACAGAGACAATTACAAGCTAATGATTAGTTATAGTCAGGACCTTTTCTCGGAGTAAAAGCTCTGGCTGAATGTCGTTTTTGTCATTGAATAATGTCATATTTTTCTGCTAGGGAGGCAAAATGGTATTTTATTGGACTATAATCCATGGCCAAATATGAGTCATGCCAGTGAGAATTCTCCAGAGTATTTATGAGAAAATAGGAAGAGGTCGCTCAGAGGAGGAATGCATCTTCTCTCCTACAGGCCCGCCCTCGTTTTCTCTATTGATTTGAATAAAAACGAGGCATAAGGTAAAGTCACATTTCCATTTATCACAGGAGTGTACATGAGTTACGCAGACAATGTCATAATTGATCACCTTGGCATAAGGAGAAAAGGCGGGCTAAAGCACCCCTCAAGAGTACCCTATGGCTGGAGTTCGGTCATTGTAATGTGATCGATGACTGTATAGATTAATTAAACAATAAGAACAGAGCAAATAAGAGTGAACATGATAGGGTATGGTAGTGAAATGCATGCTCTAAAAAGAACAAAACTGAGTCCTGCATACAGAAGCTGCTTATCTTCACGAGCCGAGCATGAACACTTTAATAGTTTTGTGTCGTGTCAAATGTTCGGTTTCTCTCAACCCTTTTTTTAACTTATCCATGCTGGCTATAAGTTAGTGTTGACCTCAGGCATCTAAATGAAAGAAGCTGGTTTCTGGGGTATTGGCACAGAAAGGAAAATGGTACAAAAGGGAACACTGTGTCCAGAAACCAGAGGTAAAAAAAGAAAAAGAAAAAAGAAAAATACACTGAAATGTGTGTGTTTCCAACAAGAGCGCCACTTCACAATGTGGCCTTGGAAATGACATTGAATGTAGAAAAGCTTGGTTTGTGGCTGAGATAAACTTGTTTTCCACATATAAAAACATCCTTCATTTACTCAAATGTATACTCCCAAAGTAGGCTGGCCCCACATGTAAATAAGTACTCTTGATGTGGCAAAATGAAATCTTCAAGTAAGAATCTGTCATTTTAATCTTCAAATTAAACCTGAAAATGCTGTTGCCTCACATCATCTGCTACACCATCGTGCTAGCTAAAGCTAGCAGCTGTGCTGGCTAAAGCCAGCACAGCTGGATGGTGGGATACAAGGAGTCAGACCAATAGTTGGTACTACAGTCACTGGGACCTGGTGCCAGAACACCCGTGAATAACAGCTGTCAGGTTCTTTGAAAGACGCAGATGTTTGTAGATCAAGTGTTTGTTGTACCGTGCGGGATATGCACATCACAATCATCTTCACGTTACCGATACAGTCGTTTGTATTTCTTTCTGCTTTGTTGCTTTCCTTTCTTCACTTGGTATGTTTCATCTTATATGTGGCACTTTTATGTGCTAATGAGTCCTTGTCGCACTGACAACAAACGCAAGGTGAGGCACCATAGCAACATGCACGTACAGTAGCTGAAATCCTCGTATACGCCGCTCTCGTGTTAGCGTTCCCGCCCTCTTTGCAGCATTGCGTCACATGAAACAAAGCAATTTCATCAAGCTGGTGCCAATTCCAGAAATGTAATGACTAAGTCGAAATGTGAGTGGATAAGCCAAACGCAAGTCAAATGAAATGCATTTGCTGACAGATTCCATTTATTTTAAGACCTGTTGGTCTCATTGTCAGCCTTTTTCAGTACATTCTTATCATGGTTTTTTTATGTTTTGTTTTGTGTTCACAGACAGCGCTGGAGATCAGACTGCACTTTTGACTGCTTATTTGGCGGGATGATGGATTCCAAGAGGGCAACCAACCTGTACAGTGAAATTCCTCACAACAAAATCATGTTTGCAGCAAGAAATGTTTCACAACAGGGGGGTTTTTCACTGTAGCAAATTTGATTTCAGATGTAAACACATACACACACACACAAACTCTTTGTGTGTACTTATGTGTACTCTTTATTTTTATTCCAATAGTGCATAAGTATGAGCATACACTTATTTGACACTTCATATAATCAGTGTAGAAAGAAAAAAAGGAAATAAATTGTGAAATTTACGATCAGCATTCACTTTCACTTACATCAATTTCTTGGATAATGTCTTTTATTTTGCTTCCTCCGTCTTTTATTTTGATCACTTTTCCCCTCTCTTCCAGCGTCAGAGCTCTTGTTTTAGCTGCTTGACATCCAAAGGTCCGTTTTGTAGCCATTTTAGCAATGCAATGTTCTTGCTGCGTCTGAAACCAACAATAACAAATACTTCCTGGACTACTGCGCATGTGTAAACCAGTGTGGTGGTTGCTGTTGCCGTTTCCGAATGAAGCAGTAGAGGTCGCTGTTGGATTAGACTTGACGTGAGGCAAGAGCAGAGAAAATAGTTTTTATAACGCAACAGGGTTTTTTTTTCTTCGTTGTATGGGGGGCAGGAAAGTGGGAATGGTGTTAATGCATGAGGATTTTTTCACACTAGGGGGTATTTTCGCCCATGTAGGTTTCATTGTAGAGGAGTTTCACTGTACTGTATCCTTTTTAACCTGGACTGAAGATATGGTCTTGGCTCTTAATTTGGCCAACAATGGGGGTTGTTTTGTCGTGTGTATTGCATTCGTTTTGTTTTAACCATCTTTGATTTTATACACCTGACTTGTACTTTAGGTAGAGCACTTTGTATGCAGCCATGGTTGTTTTTCAAGTGCTCTCCAAGTGAAGTTGAGTTGAACTTGTGAGTTGCTCTCTTATCCCTAATAGTCTACATGCATCATTCCGTGGCTCCACCCCCTCTTCCGCATTAGCCACATGCGCTGGCCTGTTGTCTAGCTCGCACCACATTTAGTTAATGGGATGATGGTGTGCAGACCCCCGAGCGCAGTCAAGAGAGGGGAGGTTCCCACTTGAGTTAAATAACCAAATCATTGGAATGTATAAAAACAATGGCTTCCTGGCCCTTCTGTAACCTCCTCACCTTATCATTTTGGGGTCATGGGGACTAAACTTGAACCTGACTTCAGCAAAGTTTGTGGCGAGCGGCCACCTCAGGTTCACCCCGCAGCCTGCAGCCTGCCGCAAGAGTAGCAGGCCCCTAAGCCCAACTCGACGGATATGGACTGCTGAGATAAGACCCCCACCCCCTGACGGCTGTGTGCTGCTTCCTTCCACGCTCCCTTCTGGTCTTTTTGCTGTGATACCTGAAGCCATAGATTATTAGCAATAATTATTTGCAAAATAAGAAAAAATATAGATATTGAGCTGGGTATTCTACCCCTCCCCCCCACCAAAAAATAAAACAAAAAACACAACAATAACATATTGAGTGATAGTTAATGATAGCTGGAAGGAAACATAATGCTGCCATATTGCAGGTCTTAATACATACTGCTGCTGATGCAGGTTGATACCATGTAAGCATCAAACAGTTACCATGGTTACACCTCTTTGATCATATTTCCCTTTCTCCAGCCTATTGCAGAGAATGGAGTCTGGGTGATGAATTGCTGGTGAAGTACACTCAAAAATATGACTCAGGGAAAATGAGGCTGGCTTTAATAATATGTCAATTAGAAAAGCTGTGGGGTGGGGGGGGGGGTCATCAAATGAAAACATGCAAGTTTGAATGGATACACTATATTGCAAAATGTCTTCGTCACAGTGAGTAGTTTACAGGACCTACTGTCGCCTTTTTTAAATGTCATTTGCATTTTTCTTATTTACTCATTTCAAATTTTAGTTTAAATCTGGGTTGACAAGAGAGTTTATCATCCGCAGTAATTCTGCACTATGACAAATCTTATTAGTAAGATGGGGCCGAGGGGGAATGGGGAGGGGGCATCACTGATACGATTTTAGTCCGCTAAATAGGGAAGATATAATACACACGGCAGATAAAACTAACGTGGCGTAATACACCAGGCGCACAAGAAATCCTCCCTTCTTGAGGATTACAATTTGGAGTGCGTTTGAGATATTCATTTTTAACGGTCGGTGTGGTGCAATCTCTACGCAGAATTATTTCATCAACCTAATTCATTCCAAATTGTGAATGAGTCTTGAGGCAGCCGCAAAGCTCAGGCTCCATGCCGATGACAAGCTGTTTCGGAACAGAGAGGAGAGCGCATTTGTGTTGAATTTGACTTATTGGCATTTTTCATGAGTATTTTTTTTTTAAATGTCTGCACTTGGATCACACAGCCTCCCTCATCAAAGAGACGGATCTGTCGTATTCTAACCCCAGTGGCGATAGAAGTTAGATTCTCGAGCTTTAATGACATCATTCCTTTCTATCTGAGTATTTATTCGAGCTGCTGACTTCAATATTTAAAGGAGAGCTTGGAGTGAGCACTCGCCGCATGCGTAAGAGCCAAGGTGATGCTAAACTGATGTAATATTTGTTTTGTTGGCCTTCACTTGTGCATACGGAGTTTCATGAACAACAAGATGTGACTGAAATAAAATGTCCCAAATCCTCTTCCATAATTTAGAGTTACTGGATGAGTGAAATGAATCATGAAAATGTTTTTTTTGTTGTTGTTGGAAACATTTGACGTGTTCGTTTCACTTCCTCATGGGAACGCGATTCCGCCTCCCCCCCCAATAACCCCAAAAAGATAGGGCTGGTTTGGAATCGTTTTGAAGTAAGATGATTAATGCACCCATAGCATGATTCAGGATGTCACACAGTGACTCGCCTTAATTAAAAGGCTTCCTCCGGAGCTCGCCTCGGGCTGCGGGCTCCGATGTAGAAAGAAAAGTGAAGGGTTTGTAAAAAGCTCGATGACGCAAGCGGGACACAATGAAAGAGCCAAGTGTGAGAGTGTTGAAGGCCATGAATTCACATGTGCTTCTCTTGCTCAGATATCACACACGCGGACACACACACAAGCCAGTGATTTGTACAGTACATCCATTGGAAAGAATAACGTGCAACGCCTTAAGTCAAACTGAAAAAAATGAAATAGAGTTACAGGTACTCAATACTGTCGACTACCCTACCCAATTTACATACGCTTAATATATTGTGGCCCAAGTGACATTCACTCCCAAAGACGTTTTTAAACGTCTTTTCAGACTCGGTCTAGAATTGGCTGGTACTGAATGAGTTAAAAACCTAAATATATATGTAATATATATATAATATATTATATTTATATAATATATATAAAAATAATTTATATTTATATAATATATATAAATATAAATAATATATTCTCCAAAACTTTATTCTAGATAAATGTTTGCAAGAAAAAAAATCCATAAAAGGACAAATAAAAATTAATAATAGTAATGAATTGTAGATATTTGTTGATTGCAGCTATTATATGTTCTCAAGCATAATCTGTTCCAGAAGGCTGTCCGAAAACGGATTTGTTCGAAAACCGAAACTACGCTCTTTAAAAAAAAATCTTTATTGAACACGCCTGCTCACAATTGAATGCTACACGAGGAAGCGTCACTTCCTTGTCTACCCGAGGAAGTGTCACTTCCTCGTGTAAGGAAGGCAAGAGGAGTCAAGTGGCGCATTCAAGTGCGCTCAATTTGTTCGAGAACCGATTTTCGGTCGTTATCCGAGGCATAAAAAACTCAACATTTTTGGTCGAAAACCGATTTGGTCGAGAACAGAGACGTTCGAACACCGAGGTTTGACTGTAGTTTTAAAATGCATATTAGAGACAGACAAACAAATTGTCATTGTACAGTAGTGAAATGTTGATTATCAAATGCAAAGTAGCAGTAAACTGCAGTGTGACGTGTGGAAATGTGAAGTTGAGCACATACCTCGGGTCAATTGTTTCCAATATTTCAGACTGCGTAAAAACGTAACAATGCATTTTTTTGACTTATTATATTTGATTTTTTTTTGGTTTGACTACTAAAAAGTAAAGTAGCACAAAAATCCGTGTAGCACCTTATCTTTTTTTTTGGAAATGGAACACATATTGCACATGGAACTGAAGTGAATCTTGCCTGCCTTTGAGTGCAGTCACATGGAAAAGTTACTCCACTATGTACTGTAATAGTTCAACATTTGAAATCAATTCTAAATCTCAACTCACGGAAGGTTGAATCGCAGCCTGGAAAGGATTGCGTTCAAAGGATCTACTTAAATTCTGTTTTTGAGGTGTGTAAGGACAGTCGACCAAATATGCCAAGTTGTGTTCTACTTTCGCCAAGAAAAGGAGACCAAAACCAACTTTGTTTTAAACATCAGTAATCATCAAATATGACACACACAGTCAGAGACAGCGCCCAGAAGAGCCAACCCCTGAAAAAGAAGCCATTAAAAATTCCATCCTCGCTTTGCCCAGTCCACAGAAGTAGCAATTTTTGCAGCAGCATTAAGCTGTCACTTGGAAGTGTGGCGCCACAGACTTGAAGCCAGGCTCCAAAAAGTGGGGCGGGGGGAGCAGAAATGGAGGCGATGGGGGAACTGCCTTAGAATGAGTGTAATGAAGATCTCCCTGTGCCGCGCTGGAAATGGAAAAGATGAATAAATATCCCAAAACAATCCAATCCTAATTTTTACAGCATGTTCCAATTGACACTTCATGTGTCCCTGGAATTTATGTAACTGTTGCTTTGTCTCTCGAAGCCCTCTGTTCTTTGTTCAACTGTCGATCAGCTTACCCCTGGCCCTCTGTCTCTTACATAAATGAATAAAACATTCATGAGCCCACTATTTATCACTCTTCTTTTCTGTCTCGCCTTATTACAACTTTTTTCTCTCTCTCTCTCACACCAACTTGATGGTGTCTGTGGTGTGCAAAAGCAAAAGAGGCCGGCAGAGCCCATCATCAGGCCATAACCAATTCGGAAGACAGAAAAACAGCAACAACAATTTCGGGAGTGCGCGCACACACACACACACACACACACACACACACACACACTGGCTCGGATAGTCGATCTGTTAAACACACTCTGGAAAATGTCTTAATGAAATATATTAAGAAAAGCACATGTTTGGCATGTATTTGTGTCTATTTAATTTTGCATTTTTGGCATACTGTACTTCTGGTGAGGACGTCTGTGCAGCGTTTTCATCATGTTAAATAGATTTTATATCATTGTAACTAACATGGTATATACCGTATTGGCCCGAATATAAGACGGTGTTTTTTTGCATTGAAATAAGACTGAAAAAGTGGGGGTCATCTTATATTCGGGGTCGAGACATTCTACCCATTGACGACGCTAGATGGCGCCAGATATTGAAGCGAATGCTGAACTTGACTCCCCAGGCCAAAGTGAACCCCTGTCACGAAGAATCAAAATAGAAATAGCGGTAGCACGGAAAATAACAATGAAAAAATAGCGGTAAGAAGGAAAAGAGAAGAAAATAATAGAAGAGATAACAGAAAATGGAAAAACGTAGTGACAATCTGGAGAAAAGTGGGTCGAAGATCGGCCAGGTTAACCGGCAGCTGAGGAGAAGTTATGATGTCATTTACATTTCAAAAACCAAAAGCCATTCATTTACGAATGTGATTGCACTTTAGATTTGAATGAGGCAAAATAACACTTTTTCTCTCAAATATATTGTTATAATCATTTATTTCAGATGTACTGTAATTATTTTCTGTATAAAAATGAATTTGGTGTTCAAAAAGTATTTTTTCAAACTTGAGTCTTGAAAAAGGGGGTCGTCTTATAATCAGGGCCGTCTTATATTTGGGCCAATATGGTACTATTGTGTCAAATGCTGCCCACTCAGCATTCATCGCAGCCTGGTCACCCTGGAAGCGGGATTCTCAGGTCTGTGGCCCCTTATCAAGGTTTCTCATTTTCCCCCCCCCCAGATTAATTTTTTTGTTTTTTTTTTTTTTAGTTTTTCCTTGTCCTCCTGGGGGTTATGGTCACGGGATGTTCTGAATACTTGTCAATTGTGGGCATATGAAGCCCTTTGAGACTGTTTGCGATTAAGTGCTATATCAATAAGTGTGACTTGACTTGATTGTGGTCCTATGTGGCCTCCAAGTAGCACCGAGGAAACATTGTGAGCAGCTCAAAAATGACATTTAAGATACCTATCCTTGGGTTGGACTCTAAACTACCCAAAGGCGTGAATGGTTGTTTGTCCACATGTGCGGCGACCAGTCTAGCCTGTACCAGTCATCAGCTCGGCTGTGATCCTGCACAGGATAAGCCACAGCAAATGGTTGGCTGCGTGGCAGATGAACATTAGTTGCGCAATAATATTCCATCCCCTTAAATGCTGCGTTGTTCTCAAGCTGAGCAAAATGTTCTTCTTTAGAATGAATGATTTCTTTCTTTATAAAGAGAAGTTATGGAACATATGACGTCTCCATTTGATTGTGAACTGTTGCATGGCAAGAAAGCGTGTCTGCATTGAAACCGCAAAGGTCACGGATTTGGATTTCTGCTCACTGGTGGTAGACTACCGCCCTCTTGTGGACATTTATTTTCATGGCAATAAATTGAAGGGACTTTAAGGGATTACCCAACAATGAAAATATAGCTATATACAAAAAATATATCTAAAAATGGGTCAGACATTAAAGAGAAAGAACACAATTGAGCATGGATCATATATGGAATGTATGACATTGGAGGATTATGTAGTTATTAGTTATTGAATAAGAATGGCAGGTTGCCTACGTGCCTTATTTTACTCGACTAAAATTCACTTGCCTGCTGTCTTTTTTTTTTCTAACAACCTGCTGACCAACTTCAGCCTTCCAGCAAATGCTGAGCTCTTCTTCACCTATGCCCGCAGCTGCACTGGGCTGCTAAGACCTGCATCATGTTTTTTTTTTTCCAGTTGGGTTGTCAAGTGCTTAACTGTCAAGTTGACCAAAAATTGCATCCAGCGTTTGAAAACAATCTCAGTTTCATGTTTCACTGGCAAGCATTTGAGATTGGCAAACATACTCTACCCCATTCTTCTCGAGACAACTCGATGCTAGATGATCTTTAAGCAGTTCGATTAATTTAGCAGGCGGAAATGTTTTGTAGCTCATTCAATGATTTGATTGTACTCAAAGTGGATCACCAAGATTGCCTTTCATGACTTGTCATCATTCATTATGATTTTGAAGTAAATGATTATTTATGGGGGGGGGGGCACAGTGATTGACTGGTTACCATGTCCGCTTCACAGTGCAGAGTTCGATTCCGGCTGTGTGGCGTTTGCTTCTTTTCCTCGTGCCTGTGTGGGTTTTCTCCGGGTACTCCGGTTTCCTCCCACATTCCAAAAACATGCATGGTTGGTTAATTGAACACCCTAGATTGTCCAGAGGTGTGAGTGTGAGCGCGATTGGATGGTAACCGGTTCAGGGTGGCCCCCGCCTACTGCCCGAAAACGTCTGGGATAGGCTCCAGCATGTCCGCGATCTTCGTGAGGATAAACGGATTACAAAATGGTTGGATGATTATGTATGAAAAATTATTCCATTTTCTGCCGACTTCTGTTTAGTTGTATCGTGAAATGTCACCACTTCAAACCAATCAGCAGAGTGCGTTTGCAGAATATTGAAAAGTAAGACTCTAGTTAGAAGTGCGTGCGTGTGCGTGCACTGACGGCTAGAATTTTCTTTTCATTTAATTTCAATGAGACAGCGGCTCTGTTGAGGTGGTGCATTCTGAAGGCTGACCTCTGAGTTTTTCCTTCAGGTTTTAACTCTGGAGATCAACCTGCAGTTGCGGTATAAGATGAATAACAGAGGGGGGATGTTTGTGTCATGGCAATGCATGAAAACGATCCAGCTCATAGGTCTTCTTTTTTTTATTCCGTTCAAAAAAAATTTCAGGGAGACAAAGATGAGTTTCTGACATTTTACAACGGCACTTGGGAGGATTTCACTGCAATATTGATTGGCATACGCTTTAAACGAATACTATAAAGCAAAGCTAATTGATTATTCAACCAGAACCTAATTTATTTGTGCAGAGGAAAAAAAAAAGATGCCTCATGGTTAAATGCCAATATCGTCCTCGTGATCTATTCAATTATGAATCTCATCTCCCCTGTCTGGCACAAATGCACGTCGACATCAAAACAATCAGCATTGTCTGACGGAGACAAAAATACTTGAGAGGGGACCGTGAGGTCAGATGTAGGATGATTGCAAATGAAGCCATATCGAGGAATCATTACCCTCTAGCTTGGTCCGTGACTCAAATGAGACACATTTATCTCAAGATTGGATTTGGAAATGACCTGAAACTGACCATACAAACACACACACAAAAACAAACAGTGATAAAAATGAAGCTTTTTCATTGAACTACAGGTGGCACTGTTGTTCTGTGCTTTCCGAAAGTGAGAAAGTGGTGAAATCCCAGTGGACAGTAGGTGGCAGTCTAGGTTCATTACACAACCGGTTGCTTTCTTTTTCATGTATTTATTTATTTTTGCGGGCTCTTCAGGGGGCTGCAAACTCCATCTTCGAACACATGGTGAAAATGATGGCAAGTAGAAAATCCCGCTGTAACCCGAGATGGCACTCTTGCCACATGTGTCGGCTCTGACCGAGTGAACGGAACGAATTGGCGTGTCAGAGATCTGAAACAGGGATGCGGGTTGGAGGTCAGACAGAAGGGCAGAGTGTGTGAGGCGGATTAAAAGTGCCGGAACACATGAGCCTGTGGTGGGGTGGGGGTTTGGGGGGATAGCGGTAGAGGGCTACTATCAAGCCTTTGAAACTGCAAGAGTCAAAAAGGGGTCTGCGGGGAGTCGTGTTTGCTCTTATCTCGGCCTTAGACCGCTTTAGCGCAGCAGGTGTACACGGCGGTCCAATCTAAGTGCATTATTAATGTCTTTCGATTGCATTGTGAATGTCATCCAATCAAAATCTGCCAACCTCTGCTCCCTCTGCTTAATTGTATAGTACTGTACAAATCTCAGCATATGCCATCGACTCTCCTGACATCACCGCTTCCATCACTTTACAGATTTCATAACGCAGGTCCTTTTATGCTCACGTTGGACAAGTTGCACAATGCAGATGCAAAATGCGACGACTACCCCCGCATTGCTTTTCATAATGCGCCTCGCATGAACAACTGCTCCCCTGTCACCCGTGCCAAGAATCTGATCCCGAGCGCTGTTTTGCAATTAACCAAACTAACCCTTTATCATGTCATCTTGCTGCTGATATGCATGACACAAATAGGCTAATCTGATAGCTAATATTAGACAATCCCCCTAAGCATAAATCTTTAAAAAAAAAAAGTGAGAGGAATAAACTGCATTGAATGTTCTTCTTGTATGATACTTCACATGCAAATCTCCTTAACTAGAAACCCCAGAGATTGGAATCCTCGGCTCAGATTTAAACATACAATATGTCACCGGTGAAATGAATAACCGCATGATGACATAGAGTGTGAGGTCACATTTGCAATTATTGCAACTTTCAGACTGTTTGCTGTCTACTGAAACGAGCGAGAAGAAGAAAACATACCGACCATACTAATGTGACATAAGCTTTTACATACAGACGGGTGCATTTGAAAGATGCCATTGTTGCACAGTTCACGATCAATGCATCCCTTCACCCCTTTATTAGATTCCGACTACTCTGGGTGTCCTTCCGTAAGCAGAAACCCCAAATATGATGCAACGAACGTGCGGGAGTGTGGGTTACTCCATTGGGGAGTAAACATTTTTGATTGGGCAATCAATTCAGAGTCTGGCCTCGGAATGCATTTTTTAAAATAATGTTGTTATAATACTCACCATTAATGTGAATGGTTTTCCGTTCCTCACGATTGCTAAAAATCCAGGAAAACGAGCGGAATTATATTCAGCTTGCCCGGTCCAAACGCGGAGTTGCTGCTGGCTAGCTTGCAGCCTGCTCAGTAGCTTGCACGCTTCCTTTCTGGTGTCTCTCGCAGGGTACTGCATTGGCCCGAATATAAAACTGTGGTTTTTTTGCATTGAAATAAGACTGAAAAAGTGGGGCTAGCCTTATATTCAGGGGTCTAGACATTATACCCATTCACGACACTAGATGGCGCCATATACCATTGAAGCGAATGCTGAACTTGACTCCCCAGGCCAAAGTGAACCCCTGTCACGAAGAATAAAAACAAAATTAGTGGTAGCACGAAGCAGAAAAATAAAAAATAGCAGTAAGAAAGAAAAGAGAAGAAAATAATAAAAGAGATAACAGACAATGGAGAAACGTAGCGACAATCTGGATAAAAGTGGGTCGAAGATCGGCCAAGTTAGCCGGCAGCTGAGGAGAAGTTATGATGTAATTTACATTTCAAAAACCAGGAGCCATTCATTTACGACTGTGATTGCACTTCCATCCATCCATCCATTTTCCGAACCGCTTCATCCTCACTAGGGTCGCGGGGGGTGCTGGAGCCTATCCCAGCTGTCTTCGGGCAGTAGGCGGGGGACACCCTGAATTGGTTGCCAGCCAATCGCAGGGCACACAGAGACGAACAACCATCCACGCTCACACTCACACCTAGGGGAGTGCCCAACGAGCCTGCCATGCATGTTTTTGGAATGTCATGCAAACTCCACACAGGGAGGCCGGAGCTGGGATCGAACCTCTGCACTGTGAAGCCGACGTGCTAACCACTGGGCTACCGGGCCGCCCGTGATTGCACTTTAGTGGACATATTAAAATGTTCAGATATTAAGATTTGAATGAGGCAAAATAACATGCTTTTTCTCTCAAATATATTGTTATAGTCATTTATTTCAGATGTACTGTAATTATTATCTGTATAAAAATTAATTTGGTGTTCACAAAGTCTTTGTTCAAACTTGAGTTTTGAAAAAGAGGGGGTCGTCTTATAATCAGGGCCGTCTTATTTTCGGGCAAATACGGTATTTTGATGCGAATGTAGCATGGCGCGTGTCAAAGTGCCGCTTTACATTCGACCGTTTCATCGATGGTATTTTGTCATTGCAAATTACACACTGCAGAACCTGTTCTCTCCACAAAGGCGAATCCTTCGGTCCATTCGTCCTGAAGTGTACCATACTTTTTTTCTTTTCACCATTTTATTTGTCGAAGGATTAGCTTTGAGCTAATGACCGAGCGGGCTTATTCAAAAGGGGGCGTTTACCTGTTTACGCAGCAATGGCCAACGTAGGCCAGTATCATCCAATTAAAATTGCTCCTGGAGCCAAATGCAGCCCTGAACAAAACATGAGCAGTGAAAAACCGATGGATGGATGGATTAAACAAGCGAGAATATTTTGTTTTATCTGCGAGCCAGATGCAATCGTCAAAAGAGCCACACCTGGCCCGCAAGCCACAGAGCGAGCACCGGCACTCGAAAGACCAGGACCTTTGTTCTACCCCAAACAACCAAAACTCAGGTTGAGGGTCTCCATTGCTCATCCCAGACCTTCAAAGCACAGTTACCAGAAGAATGCCTATGGTAAGTGAAGCTGATTTCCCTGCTTGTACAGCGAAACTCCTCTACAACGAAATCATGTTTGCAGCAAGAATTTTTTCACAACAGGGGGTTTTTCACTGTAGCAAATTTGAAACAGGAAAGTGGGAATGGTGTTAATGCATGAAGATTTTTTCACACTAGGGGGTATTTTCACCCATGTAGATTTCGTTGTAGAGGACTTTCACTGTACCAAAGCAGGACAAGACACTCTGAAATACATTGAAAGAGAAATGGCGCCTTGTTTGAAGTAACAACACACACAGAAGGCTCACCAGAATAAAAAAAAAAGAATGCCCGTAATGTGTTTCACATTGGGAAGATTATCGTCTTTTCGACAGCGACCGCTATTTTAACAATGGTAATAATGTGCATCGATGAAGGGAGAGGCCTCTGTATTTGTGTGTGCAGTGTCTTTTGAGCGGCCCATTAATTTTCATTAAGTGCTGTCAGGAAGGACCATTAGCCAGGCTAGAGAATAATCACCTCCCCAGCGAGTTTGGTGGCGCAGGTAAGGGTTAATAGAAACAGGCCACCTCAGTGACACGACACTCATCACGCGGGCGCACGCGCACACACACACACACACACACACACACACACACACACAAATGTACGCACCCACGCATACCTGTTCACATTTGGCAATCACTTATTTTCATATTTCATCATCGACGGCAAACTCCGAAAACCCTCAAGTAAAAGGGCAACCGATACGGTTATTTATCACCGTGTCCACATGTTCGGACATCATTGATATGACACTTTTGTTTGGGGAAGGGTTTTGCTTACCACACAAATTAAATCAAGAGACCATCATTTATCAAGTCCCAGGAGTGATTTAATATTGCATTTTTGTGACACACTGCTTAAAAAAAAAGAGAGAAAGGGGAAAAAAAAAGTGCAGACGTCCAGAGAGACCACACACTCGATAAACTTCGATGGAACACTTTGTTTTTACCCTTGTGAAGATGCCTGATGTCTTACAGCTTGTCCGATATCAGTTTATTGAAACAAACAAACAAACAAAAAAAAGGCATTCGGACCCAATTAGCGTTATAGTTCCATTATTCCATCACCTCATGAAGTAAATGTCCCTCATGTAAACGCAACTGTCTTTGAAAAAGTGTCATTGTATCAAAACAATGAGCACCAGTTTTAGTTGTCATTCTAAGAACAAGATTAAAAACAGCATGCTTGAGAAAATAAGACACGGGTCAGCAACCCAAAATGTTGAAAGAGCCATATAGGACAAAAACAACCCCCAAAAACAAATATGTCTGGAGCCGCAAAAAAATAAAAGCCTTTTATAAAACTTGAGGCATGGGACGCACTTTTGAAGTGTTTTTGACTATCGTAGCTCACGTGTTCCGTTTTAAAAATGCTTTTCACGAGCCTCCAGATTTGTCAGTACCCTCGGTGAAATGTTTATTTTTTAATTTTTTGCAACAGCCATCTGCCTTGCATCCCGCCCTGCTAACAAAATTGGGTGTCGCAGGCTATGACGCAAATATTCGTTGACAAAAATGTTGAAATGTAATATTTATTCTTCACATTTTTACAGCATTGGGAAACATGAGGAATGTTCTCCTACAGAAACCATATTAAATTTTTCCATTTTAAAACATTTTTTATAAAGTTCCAGGGAGCCACTAGATGGCGCTAAAGAGTGGCTCTGGAGCCGCGTGTTGCCGACCCCCGAAATAGGAGAATGTTTTGCTCCTTCAGCCTGCAATGTGACATCCCACATTTGCTCTCTTTTTTGGTATTTGCCATATGGCGGTTGGATCATGCCATGATTATCCATCCACGTGTCAACCACTTTGCAAGGGAGCAGCTGTCCAGCAAAGGCCAGCCA
This sequence comes from Hippocampus abdominalis, assembly GCA_018466805.1. Taxonomy (NCBI): domain Eukaryota; kingdom Metazoa; phylum Chordata; class Actinopteri; order Syngnathiformes; family Syngnathidae; genus Hippocampus; species Hippocampus abdominalis. Next base: position 2,615,159 of record CM031711.1, read on the forward strand.
ATTGCTTTGATACAGGTGAAGGGAGCCGTATGATTGCCTTCGCAAAACTATCACTCTCTGGCTGCCAGATGACTTTGGCCACAGGGAGACAAGACTCACATCCAGATCTTGACTCCATTCGCTCTCTGAGGGTTTCGCCACAGTTTTTTTGACTTGCTTTGGCCAGCTTTCCTCATGTGGACGACTGACCTGCTTTTCCTTCCTCCTCACGGGGATGGCTAATAAATACACCAAGAGGAAGCAGTGCGATCCCGTCCTGTGGCTCGTCCCACGATGCCACAGCCATCTCCATAGCGATAACCAACTGACTGGAGATGAGAAAATTGCACCATGCCAATGCTGTATGATCTGAGCGGTATAATTTACATCTATCAATTCTCTATACCGCTTGAAGAAAGTGGGTCCAGGGTTTCCCTACAGTTCCCTGATGTCATTTTGACTTTACGTTTTATCTTCAAACAACCAAATAATGAATTCTGTAGTCCACAAGTAATCAAATTGTACTGCGGGCGTGTTTCTCTGTCAACCCATCACAGCTTGTCCCCCCCAGTAGAAAGCAAGGTCAGCAGAAACTTGTTCCCGATACGTCTTGACTGACTGATTCCACATTGGAAGCGGGACCAGAATTGAGCAGTTGTTGTTTGCGTGGCAATTTCAGTTTGTTTTTATGTTTTCACTGCACGGCTCAACCCTCAGGCTACAAAACACAGAGCAGTTTTTTTTTTCTTTTGGTGACAAATTAAAATGCATTGTCATCATTTAGATGTTTAACGCTGTGTGAGTTTGATTGAATCACAACTCCGTGACCACATACGCATGCTTGTTTTTACCCCCTGCGCCTCTGCAAAGCTATTCCCAACTTAAGGTTATCTGCCAACATTAAAACAGGCGGACCATAGAACAGAAAGCCTTCTCCGTTGTTTGCATTAGTTTGTGTTTGAGCAAGATAATAGCGTTGTCTGTCGGTGGCTGTGGTGCATATTTGATGACAGACTCTTCCCTTGCCCCATTCCTCACTTCATTGTTTTTCTTTTAAACTTGGTTTCAGGTTTCTTAGAAAAGCAATTGTACACGTCAAGCACTTTTTGAGTTTTACAACAGGACTTTTTTTTTTATACACAGACTAGGCTGGTCGGATCCATTACATGAAAGAGTCACTGGCTAAATTAACATGTTTGGCTTGATTACCAGTCATTTGTAAGTTTAGCTGGCAAAAGTGCTTAAAAGATGAAAAAATACCTCTACAATGATTTACTTCACTCACATTAGTCTCAAGAAGAGATCAAAAGGAGGACTAAGGTAGGCATGGGAGGACCATGTTCACAATTACACTACATGTAGAATATTTCTTTCTTCGTGTATTAAGTTTAACGTTGCATTTCTCGTTGAAAAGGTGCTGGCGCATTGTTCATTTGTATTCCGGTAACACATTTCCAATGTGCTGCAAGGACCAACTTCAAAGTGTTGATGTCCATGTCGTGATTGGTCAGACTTATATTTGAGTTGTTGGGAGTCGCGTTACCGCAATGCATAGTATGAACAATTATTGTGGAGGCATGTTTTGACTTATTTCATGGCACTGCAGCTTTCTCATCCAGAGGAGGATACGTCCCCGTGGGCCTATTTGGTGGTGTTGGTTCCATGAAGCTTAAGCCATTCAGGATCAACATCGGAGGCATTTTTGTATGCGTGCTCAGTACTAGTTGTGCTTCGTTCTATCCCACAGTCCATTTTTTAAAAGGTGTTTTTAAAGTTACTAAATGTGCATGAAAATTCATCATGTTTTCAAATTCATTACAACAAACATATGAAATTTGGGAAAAAAAAAGAAATGACACAAATGAGAGGCCGTCTACATTTTGGACAATTTGTTTTTGAAACTTAAGCGAGAATGCAATTGCCAGATAATGCAAATTGAATTTCTCTTTAACATACCAACCCTAGTTTGAAACAATAGCCCTGGCTTGAAACTGAAATTTGAAAATTCAACTCTGCCTTTAAACCCTCCTTTTGATTATAAACCCTGCTTGCAAGTTTGAATCCCTACTTTGAGCCCCCTGTTTGCAACCCAAATAAAAGCCCAAACTGTTGTTTGAAACCCTAATTGGAAACCCTGAATCTGGCTTGAGGTGCTGCTTTGAAACTGTAACCATATGTTGAAACTCCAATTTCAAACCTGAATCCTTGGTTAAAAGCCTAACTTGAAAGCCTAACCTTGTATTGAAACTTTAATTTGAAAATGTGTCATTGTGAAACCTTATCATGCTAAACTGTGAGTAACACCCGACTTTAAAAATCCTAATTAGTGTGAAACACTTAACCTGGCTTCAAACGGTACTTTGAAAACCATCACTTATGTTTGAAACCTCAAAATTGGCTTGAAGACTTGAAGATTTTAAACCCTCACTTTAGTTTGCAGTCCTAACCGAAGCTTGAAACTCAAATATGAAGCCTCAACTCTTGTTTGAAACCCTAACCTTCATTCCGTGTCATTCCAATTTTCTGGCCCTTTCTTTTGGCAACTCAAACAACTGTTTGTTAAAACCCGCCTCAAGACTCACTTGTACTCTTTGGCATTTGACTCAGCATGACTCAGATTTGTTCTTGGTTTTTGCTGTTCGGTGCTTTCTACCGTGTTTGCTACTGATTTGTTGCTTTACTATTGTATATGTTAGTTGCTCCATGTACAGCACTTTATATGCAGTGATGGCTGTTTGAAAGTGCTCCATAAATACAGTTGAGTTGAGTTGAGTTGAATGTGAACAGTGCATCGCCACACACCGCCGAGGCATTTCAACGAACAACTCAATAACAATGGCAAAGAGCAATTAACATAACAATCAGCAATGCAATACAATGGTTGACTGGCGACTCGGCATTTTGTAAATAGCGGCACTCACCAGAGATTGCCAGACAAAATGACTTTTGTTGTTCAGTGTATTCCAATGGGTATAACTATGAAAGTACACTTGAAATAGTTTTAGCACTAAGAACTCAAAAAATCGCCAAGTTTGCTTCACACTTGTTTGAAGCTCAAATTTGAAACCCTTCTTGAAGCCCTGGTTTGATACCAACTTTGAACTCCAAACCAAGGCTTAAACCCCATTTTCAAACTTTATCTGTCTTAAAACCATAACATTAAACCCTAACTCTGTCTTTCACATAAAGTGAGCGATTAATAATCGCCTGAACAGGGACTTGAACCCTGGACCATCAGATTAAAAGTCTGATGCTCTACCGACTGAGCTATCCAGGCTCTGTTCCGTCATATGCGTCTTAACCAAAATAAAAGTATTATTGTAGGACGGGGGGAATGGACTAAAAACATACTTTTTTGTGTATCAGCTTTCAACAACATGAAAATTTTTTCTCTTGAGGTTTTTGATATCAGATCATTTTGATCGCCTGAACATGGACTTGAACCCTGGACCCTCAGATTAAGAGTCTGATGCTCTTCCAACTGAGATATCCAGGCTCTGTGTGAACTTTCCAGACTTTCTTGGCAGACTCAAATGATTGGATTGTTTCATGCTGCTTGCAATCCAGGACAAGCATTCTGAAGAGTCAATGTTCCATCTCAGAACGATCAGATGACAACAACAGACGAATGTCTTCCACATAAAGTGAGCGATTACCAGGTCAATTATAACGCCTGAAAACCCCATTTTCAAACCTTTAACTGTCTTAAAACCATAACATTAAACCCTAACTCTGTTCTAAAACCTGAATTAGAAACCCTAACCCAGGCTCAAAAAACTAATTTTAAACATTAACCGGAAACCCTAACTGTGACTCTTGCTTACCTTTATGTGCCAGCACATGTTTCTGAGCCAGCAGAGCCTGAGTCGAGCGCTGACTCTGGACCTGCTGGAGAAGTGTCGACACCCTGAGAATTTCTGCTCAGCAACTGATGATGACGAAATGGAGGTCTGAGATACGAACATGATATCATGACAAGAATTTGACTAGATTTTAAACTCATTTGAGGCCAAACAGGACCCCAAACTTGACTGTCTCCAATTGTATTTCTATACTGAGAACATTTACTTCAGTTGTTTGGATTGAAGAGGATCCAGTCTATCAACAAACACAACTAGGTAGAGAGGAAACACTCAGACACCAAGTGTAAGACAGCACACACTCATACAAAATAAAATTAATTCTTCATTAATTATTATATGAAAAGGTATTTCCTGCAACATTTCAATGATTGTCTGAAACAGGGTTGGAAATCTGGACTCTCAGATAAAAAAAAGGCTGATTTCCACCGACTGAGCTTTCCGAAATCTATCCATTTTTTTGTTCGACCACTCTGAGATAAACATAATCATAAGGTGATGGAATTCACCTGAACCTGAACTCAAGTTTCATCAGTGACAAATGACTTTGTAGCGTTACTGGTAGACTTAAATTACTTCATTGATGGAATTCAGTGGTTTTATTAATTAGACCACTTTGGTGACACAATGGTGTTTGTTCCACATCACTTCAATTAGAACCCCTGAACAAAGACTTGAACCCTGGCCCTGCTTCCTTCATGAGCTCCATGGCTGCATTGTTGTACTTGATTAAACCGTTTTTGTGGAAGACTTGATGCAGCCCAGACACATCCAGACGATCTCCAACTGTCCCCCAAGTTTCAATGAAGTTTGAGACCCCGTGGTTGAGAGATTTTATTGATGGAGTTGATTGACTTCATTTGTGGATGTTAATGACTTCATTCATGGACTTTCTAGGCATTGTTTCTCTCATATTCCTTGCAATCAAGGACAAACATTCTGAAGAGTGAGTGTTCCAACTCAGAACGATCAGCTGACAACAACAGACAAATGTCTTTCACATAAAGTGAGCGATTACCAGGTAAATAATAATCGCCTGAACAGGGACCTGAACCCTGGACCATCAGATTAAAAGTCTGATGCTCTACCGACTGAGCTATCCAGGCTCGGTTCTATCATATGCGTCTTAACCAAAATAAAAGTACATTATTGTAGGATGGGGGAATGGACTGAAAACATGCTACCTTCATGAGCTCCATGGCTGCATTGTTTTACTTTGTTGATACTTTTTTGTGGGTTACTTGGAACATGAAAATATTTTTCTCTTGAGGTTTTTGATATCAGATCATTTTGATCGCCTGAACATGGACTTGAACCCTGGACCCTCAGATTAAGAGTCTGATGCTCTTCCAACTGAGATATCCAGGCTCTGTGTAGACTTTCCAGACTTTCTTGGCAGACTCAAATGATTGGATTGATTCATATCGCTTGCAATACAGGACAAGCATTCTGAAGAGTCAATGTTCTATCTCAGAACGATCAGATGACAACAACAGACAAATGTCTTCCACATAAAGTGAGCGATTACCAGGTAAATCATAACACCTGAACAGGGACTTGAACCCTGGACCCTCAGATTAAAAGTCTGATGCTCTACCGACTGAGCTATCCAGGCTCTGTGCTATATACTCCAAAATAAAAGTACAATATCGTGGAACGGCGGGAATGGACCGAAGACATGCTACCTTCATGAGGTCCATGGCTGCATTTTTGTACCTTGTTGATACTTTTTTGTGGAATATTTGATGCGGCCCAGAAACATCCAGACTATCTCAACTGCCCCCATGTTTAAATTAAGTTTGTGACCCCATGCTTTCAAGACTGTATTGATGGAGTTGATTGACCTTATTGGTGGATGATAATGACTTCATTCATGGACATAAAGTGAACGATTACAGGGTATATTATACCGCCTGAACAGGGACTTGAACCCTGGACCATCAGATTAAAAGTCTGATGCTCTACCGACTGAGCTATCCAGGCTCCGTTCTATCATATGCGTCTTAACCAAAATAAAAGTACATTATTGTAGGATGGGGGGAATGGACTGAAAACGTGCTACCTTCATGAGCTCCATGGCTGCATTGTTTTACTTTGTTGATACTTTTTTGTGGGTTACTTGGAAGTATCAGCTTTCGACAACATGAAAATATTTTTCTCTTGAGGTTTTTGATATCAGATCATTTTGATCGCCTGAACATGGACTTGAACCCTGGACCCTCAGATTAAGAGTCTGATGCTCTTCCAACTGAGATATCCAGGCTCTGTGCTGTCTACTCCAAAATAAAAGTACAATATCGTGGAACGGCGGGAATGGACCGAAGACATGCTACCTTCATGAGGTCCATGGCTGCATTTTTGTACCTTGTTGATACTTTTTTGTGGAATATTTGATGCGGCCCAGAAACATCCAGACTATCTCAACTGCCCCCATGTTTGAATTAAGTTTGTGACTCCATGCTTTCAAGACTGTATTGATGGAGTTGATTGACATTATTGGTGGACGATAATGACTTCATTCATGGACATAAAGTAAACGATTACCGGGTGTATTATACCGCCTGAACAGGGACTTGAACCCTGGACCCTCAGATTAAAAGTCTGATGCTCTACCAACTGAGCTATCCAGGCTCTGTTCTTCCCTACGCGTCTTGTCCAAAATAAAAGTACATTATTGTAGGACGGGTGGAATGGACTGAAAACATGCTACCTTCATGAGCTCCATGGCTGCATTGATTTACTTTGTTGATATTTTTTTGTGGGTTACTTGGAAGTATCAGCTTTCAACAACACGAACATATTTTTCTCTTGAGGTTTTTGATATCAGATCATTTTGATCGCCTGAACATGGACTTGAACCCTGGACCCTGTGATTAAGAGTCTGATGCTCTTCCAACTGAGATATCCAGGCTCTGTATGGACTTCCCAGACTTTCTTGGCAGACTCAAATGATTGGATTGTTTCATATTGCTTGCAATCCAGGACAAGCATTCTGAAGAGTCAATGTTCCAACTCAGAACGATCAGCTGACAACAACAGACAAATGTCTTTCACATAAAGTGAACGATTACCAGGTAAATTATAACACCTGAATAGGGACTTGAACCCTGGACCCTCAGATTAAAAGTCTGATGCTTTACCGACTGAGCTATCCAGGCTCTGTGCTGTCTACTCCAAAATAAAAGTACAATATCAAGGAACGGCGGGAATGGACCGAAGACATGCTACCTTCATGAGGTCCGTGGCTGCATTTTTGTACCTTGTTGATACTTTTTTGTGGAATATTTGATGCGGCCCAGAAACATCCAGACTATCTCAACTGCCCCCATGTTTAAATTAAGTTTGTGACCCCATGCTTTCAAGACTGTATTGATGGAGTTGATTGACCTTATTGGTGGACGATAATGACTTCATTCATGGACATAAAATGAACGATTACCGGGTATATTATACCGCCTGAACAGGGACTTGAACCCTGGACCCACAGATTAAAAGTCTGATGCTCTACCGACTGAGCTATCCAGGCTCTGTTCTTTCACCCGCGTCTTGTCCAAAATAAAAGTACAATATTGTAGGACGGGGTGGAAAGGACTGAAAACATGCTACCTTCATGAGCTCCATGGTTGCATTTACTTTGTTGATACTTTTTTGTGGGATACTTGGAAGTATCAGCTTTCAACAACACGAAAACATTTTTCTCTTGAGGATTTTTATATCAGATCATTTTTATCGCCTGAACATGGACTTGAACCCTGGACCCTCAGATTAAGAGTCTGATGCTCTTCCAACTGAGATATCCAGGCTCTATGTTGACTTTCCAGACTTTCTTGGCAGACTCAAATGATTGGATTGTTTCATATTGCTTGCAATGCAGGACAAGCTTTCTGAAGAGTCAATGTTCCATCTCAGAACTATCAGCTGACAACAACAGACTAATGTCTTTCACATAAAGTGAGCGATTACCAGGTAAATTATAACGCCTGAACAGGGACTTGAACCCTGGACCCTCAGATTAAAAGTCTGATGCTCTACCGACTGAGCTATCCAGGCTCTGTTCTATCATATGCGTCTTAACCAAAATAAAAGTACAATATTGTAGGACGGGGTGGAAAGGACTGAAAACATGCTTACCTTCATGAGCTCCATGGTTGCATTTACTTTGTTGATACTTTTTTGGGGCGGCCCGGTACCCCAGTGGTTAGCACGTCGGCTTCACAGTGCAGAGGTACCGGGTTCGATCCCAGCTCCGGCCTCCCTGTGTGGAGTTGGCATGTTCTCCCCGGGCTTGCGTGGGTTTTCTCCGGGTGCTCCGGTTTCCTCCCACATTCCAAAAACATGCATGGCAGGCTCGTTGGGCACTCTGAATTGTCCCTAGGTATGAGTGTGAGTGTGGATGGTTGTTCGTCTCTGTGTGCCCTGCGATTGGCTGGCAACCAATTCAGGGTGTCCCCCGCCTACTGCCCGAAGACTGCTGGGATAGGCTCCAGCACCCCCCGCGACCCTCGTGAGGATGAAGCGGTTCGGAAAATGGATGGATGGATGGATGGATACTTTTTTGTGGGATACTTGGAAGTATCAGCTTTCAACAACACGAAAATATTTTTCTCTTGAGGATTTTTATATCAGATCATTTTTATCGCCTGAACATGGACTTGAACCCTGGACCCTCAGATTAAGAGTCTGATGCTCTTCCAACTGAGATATCCAGGCTCTATGTGGACTTTCCAGACTTTCTTGGCAGACTCAAATGATTGGATTGTTTCATATCGCTTGCAATCCAGGACAAGCATTCTGAAGAGTCAATTTTCCTTGTCAGAACGATCAGCTGACAACAACAGACAAATGTCTTTCACATAAAGTGAGCGAATACCAAGTAAATTATAACGCCTGAACAGGGAATTGAACCCTGGACCCTCAGATTAAAAGTCTGACGCTCTACCGACTGAGCTATCCAGGCTCTGTGATGCCTCAGCAGTCTACTCCAAAATAAAAGTATAATATCGTGGAACGGCGGGAATGGACCGAAGACATGCTACCCTTCATGAGGTCCGTGGCTGCATTTTTGTTCCTTGTTGATACTTTTTTGTGGAATATTTGATGCGGCCCAGAAACATCCAGCCTATCTCAACTGCCCCCATGTTTAAATTAAGTTTGTGACTCCATGCTTTCAAGACTGTATTGATGGAGTTGATTGACATTATTGGTGGGCGATAATGACTTCATTCATGGACATAAAGTGAATGATTACCGGGTATATTATACCACCTGAACAGGGACTTGAACCCTGGACCCTCAGATTAAAAGTCTGATGCTCTACCGACTGAGCTATCCAGCCTCTGTGCTGTCTACTCCAAAATAAAAGTACAATATCAAGGAACGGCGGGAATGGACCGAAGACATGCTACCCTTCATGAGGTCCGTGGCTGCATTTTTGTACCTTGTTTATACTTTTTTGTGGAATATTTGATGCGGCCCAGAAACATCCAGACTATCTCAACTGCCCCCATGTTTAAATTAAGTTTGTGACCCCATGCTTTCAAGACTGTATTGATGGAGTTGATTGACCTTATTGGTGGACGATAATGACTTCATTCATGGACATAAAGTGAACGATTACCGGGTATATTATACCGCCTGAACAGGGACTTGAACCCTGGACCCTCAGATTAAAAGTCTGATGCTCTACCGACTGAGCTATCCAGGCTCTGTTCTTTCACCCGCGTCTTGTCCAAAATAAAAGTACAATATTGTAGGACGGGGGTGGAAAGGACTGAAAACATGCTACCTTCATGAGCTCCATGGTTGCATTTACTTTGTTGATACTTTTTTGTGGGATACTTGGAAGTATCAGCTTTCAACAACACGAAAATATTTTTCTCTTGAGGATTTTTATATCAGATCATTTTTATCGCCTGAACATGGACTTGAACCCTGGACCCTCAGATTAAGAGTCTGATGCTCTTCCAACTGAGATATCCAGGCTCTATGTTGACTTTCCAGACTTTCTTGGCAGACTCAAATGATTGGATTGTTTCATATCGCTTGCAATCCAGGACAAGCATTCTGAAGAGTCAATGTTCCATGTCAGAACGATCAGCTGACAACAACAGACAAATGTCTTTCACATAAAGTGAGCGAATACCAAGTAAATTATAACGCCTGAACAGGGAATTGAACCCTGGACCCTCAGATTAAAAGTCTGACGCTCTACCGACTGAGCTATCCAGGCTCTGTGATGCCTCAGCAGTCTACTCCAAAATAAAAGTACAATATCGTGGAACGGCGGGAATGGACCGAAGACATGCTACCTTCATGAGGTCCGTGGCTGCATTTTTGTTCCTTGTTGATACTTTTTTTGTGGAATATTTGATGCGGCCCAGAAACATCCAGCCTATCTCAACTGCCCCCATGTTTAAATTAAGTTTGTGACTCCATGCTTTCAAGACTGTATTGATGGAGTTGATTGACATTATTGGTGGACGATAATGACTTCATTCATGGACATAAAGTAAACGATTACCGGGTGTATTATACCGCCTGAACAGGGACTTGAACCCTGGACCCTCAGATTAAAAGTCTGATGCTCTACCGACTGAGCTATCCAGGCTCTGTTCTTTCACCCGCGTTTTGTCCAAAATAAAAGTACAATATTGTAGGACGGGTGGGAAAGGACTGAAAACATGCTACCTTCATGAGCTCCATGGTTGCATTTACTTTGTTGATACTTTTTTGTGGGATACTTGGAAGTATCAGCTTTCAACAACACGAAAATATTTTTCTCTTGAGGTTTTTGATATCAGATCATTTTGATCGCCTGAACATGGACTTGAACCCTGGACCCTCAGATTAAGAGTCTGATGCTCTTCCAACTGAGATATCCAGGCTCTGTATGTGGACTTTCCAGACTTTCTTGGCAGACTCAAATGATTGGATTGTTTCATTGCTTGCCATCCAGGGCAAGCATTCTGAAGAGTCAATGTTCCATCTCAGAACGATCAGCTGACAACAACAGACAAATGTCTTTCACATAAAGTGAGCGATTACCAGGTAAATTATAACGCCTGAACAGGGACTTGAACCCTGGACCCTCAGATTAAAAGTCTGATGCTCTACCGACTGAGCTATCCAGGCTCTGTGCTGTCTACTCCAAAATAAAAGTACAATATCAAGGAACGGCGGGAATGGACCGAAGACATGCTACCTTCATGAGGTCCATGGCTGCATTTTTGTACCTTGTTGATACTTTTTTGTGGAATATTTGATGCGGCCCAGAAACATCCAGACTATCTCAACTGCCCCCATGTTTAAATTAAGTTTGTGACCCCATGCTTTCAAGACTGTATTGATGGAGTTGATTGACCTTATTGGTGGACGATAATGACTTCATTCATGGACATAAAGTGAACGATTACCGGGTATATTATACCGCCTGAACAGGGACTTGAACCCTGGACCCTCAGATTAAAAGTCTGATGCTCTACCGACTGAGCTATCCAGGCTCTGTTCTTTCACCCGCGTCTTGTCCAAAATAAAAGTACAATATTGTAGGACGGGGTGGAAAGGACTGAAAACATGCTACCTTCATGAGCTCCATGGTTGCATTTACTTTGTTGATACTTTTTTGTGGGATACTTGGAAGTATCAGCTTTCAACAACACGAAAATATTTTTCTCTTGAGGTTTTTGATATCAGATCATTTTTATCGCCTGAACATGGACTTAAACCCTGGACCCTGAGATTAAGAGTCTGATGCTCTTCCAACTGAGATATCCAGGATCTATGTGGACTTTCCAGACTTTCTTGGCAGACTCAAATGATTGGATTGTTTCATTGCTTGCCATCCAGGGCAAGCATTCTGAAGAGTCAATGTTCCATCTCAGAACGATCAGCTGACAACAACAGACAAATGTCTTTCACATAAAGTGAGCGAATACCAAGTAAATTATAACGCCTGAACAGGGACTTGAACCCTGGACCCTCAGATTAAAAGTCTGATGCTCTACCGACTGAGCTATCCAGGCTCTGTTCTTTCACCCGCGTCTTGTCCAAAATAAAAGTACAATATCGTGGAACGGCGGGAATGGACCGAAGACATGCTACCTTCATGAGGTCCATGGCTGCATTTTTGTACCTTGTTGATACTTTTTTGTGGAATATTTGATGCGGCACAGAAACATCCAGACTATCTCAACTGCCCCCATGTTTAAATTAAGTTTGTGACTCCATGCTTTCAAGACTGTATTGATGGAGTTGATTGACCTTATTGGTGGACGATAATGACTTCATTCATGGACATAAAGTAAACGATTACCGGGTGTATTATAACGCCTGAACAGGGACTTGAACCCTGGACCCTCAGATTAAAAGTCTGATGCTCTACCGACTGAGCTATCCAGGCTCTGTTCTTTCACCCGCGTCTTGTCCAAAATAAAAGTACAATATTGTAGGACGGGTGGGAAAGGACTGAAAACATGCTACCTTCATGAGCTCCATGGTTGCATTTACTTTGTTGATACTTTTTTGTGGGATACTTGGAAGTATCAGCTTTCAACAACACAAACATATTTTTCTCTTGAGGTTTTGGATATCAGATCATTTTGATCGCCTGAACATGGACTTGAACCCTGGACCCTCAGATTAAGAGTCTGATGCTCTTCCAACTGAGATATCCAGGATCTATGTATGGACTTTCCAGACTTTCTTGGCAGACTCAAATGATTGGATTGTTTCATATCGCTTGCAATCCAGGACAAGCATTCTGAAGAGTCAATGTTCCAACTCAGAACGATCAGCTGACAACAACAGACAAATGTCTTTCACATAAAGTGAACGATTACCAGGTAAATTATAACACCTGAACAGGGACTTGAACCCTGGACCCTCAGATTAAAAGTCTGATGCTCTACCGACTGAGCTATCCAGGCTCTGTGCTGTCTACTCCAAAATAAAAGTACAATATCAAGGAACGGCGGGAATGGACCGAAGACATGCTACCTTCATGAGGTCCGTGGCTGCATTTTTGTACCTTGTTTATACTTTTTTGTGGAATATTTGATGCGGCCCAGAAACATCCAGACTATCTCAACTGCCCCCATGTTTAAATTAAGTTTGTGACTCCATGCTTTCAAGACTGTATTGATGGAGTTGATTGACCTTATTGGTGGACGATAATGACTTCATTCATGGACATAAAGTAAACGATTACCGGGTGTATTATACCGCCTGAACAGGGACTTGAACCCTGGACCCTCAGATTAAAAGTCTGATGCTCTACCGACTGAGCTATCCAGGCTCTGTTCTTTCACCCGCGTCTTGTCCAAAATAAAAGTACAATATTGTAGGACGGGGGGGAAAGGACTGAAAACATGCTACCTTCATGAGCTCCATGGCTGCATTGTTTTACTTTGTTGATACTTTTTTGTGGGTTACTTGGAAGTATCAGCTTTCAACAACACGAAAATATTTTTCTCTTGAGGTTTTTGATATCAGATCATTTTTATCGCCTGAACATGGACTTGAACCCTGGACCCTCAGATTAAGAGTCTGATGCTCTTCCAACTGAGATATCCAGGCTCTGTATGGACTTCCCAGACTTTCTTGACAGACTCAAATGATTGGATTGTTTCATATTGCTTGCAATCCAGGACAAGCATTCTGAAGAGTCAATGTTCCATCTCAGAACGATCAGCTGACAACAACAGACAAATTTCTTTCACATAAAGTGAGCGATTACCAAGTAAATTATAACGCCTGAACAGGGAATTGAACCCTGGACCCTCAGATTAAAAGTCTGATGCTCTACCGACTGAGCTATCCAGGCTCTGTGATGTCTCAGCAGTCTACTCCAAAATAAAAGTACAATATCGTGGAACGGCGGGAATGGACCGAAGGACATGCTACCTTCATGAGGTCCATGGCTGCATTTTTGTACCTTGTTGATACTTTTTTGTGGAATATTTGATGCGGCCCAGAAACATCCAGACTATCTCAACTGCCCCCGTGTTTAAATTAAGTTTGTGACTCCATGCTTTCAAGACTGTATTGATGGAGTTGATTGACATTATTGGTGGACGATAATGACTTCATTCATGGACATAAAGTAAACGATTACCGGGTGTATTATACCGCCTGAACAGGGACTTGAACCCTGGACCCTCAGATTAAAAGATTGATGCTCTACCGACTGTGCTATCCAGGCTCTGTTCTTCCCTACGCGTCTTGTCCAAAATAAAAGTACATTATTGTAGGACGGGTGGAATGGACTGAAAACATGCTACCTTCATGAGCTCCATGGCTGCATTGATTTACTTTGTTGATACTTTTTTGTGGGTTACTTGGAAGTATCAGCTTTCAACAACACGAACATATTTTTCTCTTGAGGTTTTTGATATCAGATAATTTTGATCGCCTGAACATGGACTTGAACCCTTGACCCTCAGATTAAGAGTCTGATGCTCTTCCAACTGAGATATCCAGGCTCTGTATGGACTTCCCAGACTTTCTTGGCAGACTCAAATGATTGGATTGTTTCATATTGCTTGCAATGCAGGACAAGCTTTCTGAAGAGTCAATGTTCCATCTCAGAACTATCAGCTGACAACAACAGACTAATGTCTTTCACATAAAGTGAGCGATTACCAGGTAAATTATAACGCCTGAACAGGGACTTGAACCCTGGACCCTCAGATTAAAAGTCTGATGCTCTACCGACTGAGCTATCCAGGCTCTGTGATGTCTCAGCAGTCCACTCCAAAATAAAAGTACAATATCGTGGAACAGCGGGAATGGACCGAAGGCATGCTACCTTCATGAGGTCCATGGCTGCATTTTTGTACCTTGTTGATACTTTTTTGTGGAATATTTGATGCGGCCCAGAAACATCCAGACTATCTCAACTGCCCCCATGTTTAAATTAAGTTTGTGACTCCATGCTTTCAAGACTGTATTGATGGAGTTGATTGACATTATTGGTGGACGATAATGACTTCATTCATGGACATAAAGTGAACGATTACCGGGTGTATTATACCGCCTGAACAGGGACTTGAACCCTGGACCCTCAGATTAAAAGTCTGATGCTCTACCGACTGAGCTATCCAGGCTCTGTTCTTTCACATGCGTCTTGTCCAAAATAAAAGTACAATATTGTAGGACGGGTGGGAAAGGACTGAAAACATGCGAACCTTCATGAGCTCCATGGTTGCATTTACTTTGTTGATACTTTTTTGTGGGATACTTGGAAGTATCAGCTTTCAACAACACGAACATATTTTTCTCTTGAGGTTTTTGATATCAGATCATTTTATCGCCTGAACATGGACTTGAACCCTGGACCCTCAGATTAAGAGTCTGATGCTCTTCCAACTGAGATATCCAGGCTCTGTATGGACTTCCCAGACTTTCTTGGACAGACTCAAATGATTGGATTGTTTCATATAGCTTGCAATCCAGGACAAGCATTCTGAAGAGTCAATGTTCCAACTCAGAACGATCAGCTGACAACAACAGACAAATGTCTTTCACATAAAGTGAACGATTACCAGGTAAATTATAACGCCTGAACATGGACTTGAACCCTTGACCCTCAGATTAAGAGTCTGATGCTCTTCCAACTGAGATATCCAGATCCTGTATGGACTTCCCAGACTTTCTTGACAGACTCAAATGATTGGATTGTTTCATATAGCTTGCAATCCAGGACAAGCATTCTGAAGAATCAATGTTCCAACTCAGAACGATCAGCTGACAACAACAGACAAATGTCTTTCACATAAATTGAACGATTACCAGGTAAATTATAACGCCTGAACAGGGACTTGAACCCTGGACCCTCAGATTAAAAGTCTGATGCTCTACCGACTGAGCTATCCAGGCTCTGTGATGTCTCAGCAGTCCACTCCAAAATAAAAGTACAATATCGTGGAACGGCGGGAATGGACCGAAGACATGCTACCTTCATGAGGTCCATGGCTGCATTTTTGTACCTTGTTGATACTTTTTTGTGGAATATTTGATGCGGCCCAGAAACATCCAGACTATCTCAACTGCCCCCATGTTTAAATTAAGTTTGTGACTCCATGCTTTCAAGACTGTATTGATGGAGTTGATTGACATTATTGGTGGATGATAATGACTTCATTCATGGACAAAGTAAACGATTACCGGGTGTATTATACCGCCTGAACAGGGACTTGAACCCTGGACCCTCAGATTAAAAGTCTGATGCTCTACCGACTGAGCTATCCAGGCTCTGTGATGTCTCAGCAGTCCACTCCAAAATAAAAGTACAATATCGTGGAACAGCGGGAATGGACCGAAGGCATGCTACCTTCATGAGGTCCATGGCTGCATTTTTGTACCTTGTTGATACTTTTTTGTGGAATATTTGATGCGGCCCAGAAACATCCAGACTATCTCAACTGCCCCCATGTTTAAATTAAGTTTGTGACTCCATGCTTTCAAGACTGTATTGATGGAGTTGATTGACATTATTGGTGGACGATAATGACTTCATTCATGGACATAAAGTAAACGATTACCGGGTGTATTATACCGCCTGAACAGGGACTTGAACCCTGGACCCTCAGATTAAAAGTCTGATGCTCTACCGACTGAGCTATCCAGGCTCTGTTCTTTCACCCGCGTCTTGTCCAAAATAAAAGTACAATATTGTAGGACGGGTGGGAAAGGACTGAAAACATGCAAACTTCATGAGCTCCATGGTTGCATTTACTTTGTTGATACTTTTTTGTGGGATACTTGGAAGTATCAGCTTTCAACAACACGAACATATTTTTCTCTTGAGGTTTTTGATATCAGATCATTTTGATCGCCTGAACATGGACTTGAACCCTGGACCCTCAGATTAAGAGTCTGATGCTCTTCCAACTGAGATATCCAGGCTCTGTATGGACTTCCCAGACTTTCTTGACAGACTCAAATGATTGGATTGTTTCATATAGCTTGCAATCCAGGACAAGCATTCTGAAGAGTCAATGTTCCAACTCAGAACGATCAGCTGACAACAACAGACAAATGTCTTTCACATAAAGTGAACGATTACCAGGTAAATTATAACGCCTGAACATGGACTTGAACCCTTGACCCTCAGATTAAGAGTCTGATGCTCTTCCAACTGAGATATCCAGATCCTGTATGGACTTCCCAGACTTTCTTGACAGACTCAAATGATTGGATTGTTTCATATAGCTTGCAATCCAGGACAAGCATTCTGAAGAGTCAATGTTCCAACTCAGAACGATCAGCTGACAACAACAGACAAATGTCTTTCACATAAATTGAACGATTACCAGGTAAATTATACCGCCTGAACAGGGACTTGAACCCTGGACCCTCAGATTAAAAGATTGATGCTCTACCGACTGTGCTATCCAGGCTCTGTTCTTCCCTACGCGTCTTGTCCAAAATAAAAGTACATTATTGTAGGACGGGTGGAATGGACTGAAAACATGCTACCTTCATGAGCTCCATGGCTGCATTGATTTACTTTGTTGATACTTTTTTGTGGGTTACTTGGAAGTATCAGCTTTCAACAACACGAACATATTTTTCTCTTGAGGTTTTTGATATCAGATCATTTTGATCGCCTGAACATGGACTTGAACCCTGGACCCTCAGATTAAGAGTCTGATGCTCTTCCAACTGAGATATCCAGGCTCTGTATGGACTTCCCAGACTTTCTTGACAGACTCAAATGATTGGATTGTTTCATATAGCTTGCAATCCAGGACAAGCATTCTGAAGAGTCAATGTTCCAACTCAGAACGATCAGCTGACAACAACAGACAAATGTCTTTCACATAAATTGAACGATTACCAGGTAAATTATAACGCCTGAACAGGGACTTGAACCCTGGACCCTCAGATTAAAAGTCTGATGCTCTACCGACTGAGCTATCCAGGCTCTGTGATGTCTCAGCAGTCCACTCCAAAATAAAAGTACAATATCGTGGAACGGCGGGAATGGACCGAAGGCATGCTACCTTCATGAGGTCCATGGCTGCATTTTTGTACCTTGTTGATACTTTTTTGTGGAATATTTGATGCGGCCCAGAAACATCCAGACTATCTCAACTGCCCCCATGTTTAAATTAAGTTTGTGACTCCATGCTTTCAAGACTGTATTGATGGAGTTGATTGACATTATTGGTGGATGATAATGACTTCATTCATGGACAAAGTAAACGATTACCGGGTGTATTATACCGCCTGAACAGGGACTTGAACCCTGGACCCTCAGATTAAAAGTCTGATGCTCTACCGACTGAGCTATCCAGGCTCTGTGATGTCTCAGCAGTCCACTCCAAAATAAAAGTACAATATCGTGGAACAGCGGGAATGGACCGAAGGCATGCTACCTTCATGAGGTCCATGGCTGCATTTTTGTACCTTGTTGATACTTTTTTGTGGAATATTTGATGCGGCCCAGAAACATCCAGACTATCTCAACTGCCCCCGTGTTTAAATTAAGTTTGTGACTCCATGCTTTCAAGACTGTATTGATGGAGTTGATTGACATTATTGGTGGACGATAATGACTTCATTCATGGACATAAAGTAAACGATTACCGGGTGTATTATACCGCCTGAACAGGGACTTGAACCCTGGACCCTCAGATTAAAAGTCTGATGCTCTACCGACTGAGCTATCCAGGCTCTGTTCTTTCACCCGCGTCTTGTCCAAAATAAAAGTACAATATTGTAGGACGGGTGGGAAAGGACTGAAAACATGCAAACTTCATGAGCTCCATGGTTGCATTTACTTTGTTGATACTTTTTTGTGGGATACTTGGAAGTATCAGCTTTCAACAACACGAACATATTTTTCTCTTGAGGTTTTTGATATCAGATCATTTTGATCGCCTGAACATGGACTTGAACCCTGGACCCTCAGATTAAGAGTCTGATGCTCTTCCAACTGAGATATCCAGGCTCTGTATGGACTTCCCAGACTTTCTTGACAGACTCAAATGATTGGATTGTTTCATATAGCTTGCAATCCAGGACAAGCATTCTGAAGAGTCAATGTTCCAACTCAGAACGATCAGCTGACAACAACAGACAAATGTCTTTCACATAAAGTGAACGATTACCAGGTAAATTATAACGCCTGAACATGGACTTGAACCCTTGACCCTCAGATTAAGAGTCTGATGCTCTTCCAACTGAGATATCCAGATCCTGTATGGACTTCCCAGACTTTCTTGACAGACTCAAATGATTGGATTGTTTCATATAGCTTGCAATCCAGGACAAGCATTCTGAAGAGTCAATGTTCCAACTCAGAACGATCAGCTGACAACAACAGACAAATGTCTTTCACATAAATTGAACGATTACCAGGTAAATTATAACGCCTGAACAGGGACTTGAACCCTGGACCCTCAGATTAAAAGTCTGATGCTCTACCGACTGAGCTATCCAGGCTCTGTTCTTTCACCCGCGTCTCGTCCAAAATAAAAGTACAATATTGTAGGACGGGTGGGAAAGGACTGAAAACATGCAAACTTCATGAGCTCCATGGTTGCATTTACTTTGTTGATACTTTTTTGTGGGATACTTGGAAGTATCAGCTTTCAACAACAAGAAAATATTTTTCTCTTGAGGTTTTTTATATCAGATAATTTTTATCGCCTGAACATGGACTTGAACCCTGGACCCTCAGATTAAGAGTCTGATGCTCTTCCAACTGAGATATCCAGGCTCTGTATGGACTTCCCAGACTTTCTTGACAGACTCAAATGATTGGATTGTTTCATATAGCTTGCAATCCAGGACAAGCATTCTGAAGAGTCAATGTTCCAACTCAGAACGATCAGCTGACAACAACAGACAAATGTCTTTCACATAAAGTGAACGATTACCAGGTAAATTATAACGCCTGAACAGGGACTTGAACCCTGGACCCTCAGATTAAAAATCTGACGCTCTACCGATTGAGCTATCCAGGCTCTGTGATGTCTCAGCAGTCTACTCCAAAATAAAAGTACAATATCGTGGAACGGCGGGAATGGACCGAAGACATGCTACCTTCATGAGGTCCATGGCTGCATTTTTGTACCTTGTTGATACTTTTTTGTGGAATATTTGATGCGGCCCAGAAACATCCAGACTATCTCAACTGCCCCCATGTTTAAATTAAGTTTGTGACTCCATGCTTTCAAGACTGTATTGATGGAGTTGATTGACATTATTGGTGGACGATAATGACTTCATTCATGGACATAAAGTAAACGATTACCGGGTGTATTAT
Organism: Hippocampus abdominalis; assembly: GCA_018466805.1. Taxonomy (NCBI): domain Eukaryota; kingdom Metazoa; phylum Chordata; class Actinopteri; order Syngnathiformes; family Syngnathidae; genus Hippocampus; species Hippocampus abdominalis. The sequence goes on from CM031711.1 coordinate 2,635,271, forward strand.
ACCGCCTGAACAGGGACTTGAACCCTGGACCCTCAGATTAAAAGTCTGATGCTCTACCGACTGAGCTATCCAGGCTCTGTTCTTTCACCCGCGTCTTGTCCAAAATAAAAGTACAATATTGTAGGACGGGTGGGAAAGGACTGAAAACATGCTACCTTCATGAGCTCCATGGTTGCATTTACTTTGTTGATACTTTTTTGTGGGATACTTGGAAGTATCAGCTTTCAACAACACGAACATATTTTTCTCTTGAGGTTTTTGATATCAGATCATTTTGATCGCCTGAACATGGACTTGAACCCTGGACCCTCAGATTAAGAGTCTGATGCTCTTCCAAATGAGATATCCAGGCTCTGTATGGACTTCCCAGACTTTCTTGACAGACTCAAATGATTGGATTGTTTCATATAGCTTGCAATCCAGGACAAGCATTCTGAAGAGTCAATGTTCCAACTCAGAACGATCAGCTGACAACAACAGACAAATGTCTTTCACATAAAGTGAGCGATTACCAGCTATCCAGGCTCTGTTTTTAATTGTTCTGCCCTTGCCATGTCCCCGCTGCGGCTCGACAGACAGAGAATTCCCTCGATGACCACACCTGTCGATGTTTCTTGCAATTTATTCACCGTAGAGGCGAGTCAAGGTGTAAAACACACACCTAAAAACGCATGCGGTTGCAAAATAACAAACAACGCTTCCTTCCCACTTGTCTGGTACATGACGAACGCTGTACGTCGCTAGTACGCTCGTATTGCTAATGTTTGTAAACTAATGCGCTAATCCTATCGTAAATGCTAACTGTAAACACTCACGTCTTTCAAAATGTAAATTCACAGTGAACACACCCCACTAATGAATTATATTGAAGACATTTACATAATACAAACGTACAGGCTGTGCTTGGTTTAGAACACCAAGCTGCAGTCCATCTTGCACATGCACAGCATGTTTGCATGCATATTGCACGGAGGAGTGAGAGAAAGAAATTTCATCTATGCTGCATGTCACATGTAAGCATATTTGACAATAAAGATGACCTTGATTCCTTGATTCCTTGATTCCTTGATCTTTCGGGGCATCTCTGTGCAACGTAAAACAGGAAGTGCCTCACGCAACAACATCAGGGGTGCCTTTCATAATAACAAATTTACATTACAAAATCAGGCTGCTCTGTGACTACAGAAACAGAAAACAAATGATACATGGCTCTTTAGGAGCCAGAATTTTAATCACATGTCTCCATTCAGAAGTTATCTTTTTGATCTTCGGCACAAATCCATATATAGTTGCAAGATAAAGTGTCATAATATTTACCTTCTTCAACACGTACAATTAATTCCAACATGACTGAAAATGGCTGTTGTGTGATCAAGGTACTAAATGAGAGAGCTCAGAAATAATGGCACAATTCGAAAAGGGCTGAGTTCAGTTAGTTGAGGATCATTTTGTGACAAGTGACAAACCTATCTGCTCAGTGCTGGGATAAGCGATTCAATTTGTGGTTTACAAACGCTTTCTGCTTTAAAAGGAGGAGAAACATTGGAAGAAAGTGCTTTGTTGAACCTTTCAAGATGGTTTTATATGTTCTTTCATCATTTTTCAATGTGTCATCCGTGTTGAGAGCTTGATGAAGCCTGTCAAGAGACGTGCTCAGGCAATTACGTTGCTGCTTGTGTCAAGTACCGTTGATGTACCAGTATTTTGTGAAGTCATGTTAAGTATTGTTGCTTTCCGTTGAGTTCAAGCTGTCAAGCTGTCACACTGGTTTAATGTGACAGTGATATTTTGTTCTTTATCTTTTGGAACAGCACAGAGACTGAAACCCTCAGAATACCTTTATTTTTTTTTTTTAAGTCTGTGCTTGTGTGTGTGTTTGTTGTGTGTGTACAAAGAACAATCTAAAATTAAATTCAATCATTACTTCACAATAGATCCCCAAAATGACAGATATGGAACAGATACTGTGACCACTCCAGGCTACTGTAAGTGCAATTGGAACAGAACACTTTAAAGCGCTCAAGGACATCTGCATAATTGCACACTTCTTGTAAACAAATACTGCTACTGGTCACTTTAAAATGGTTCAATGATTTTCTGCACCAACTGTTATAGTATTGTATTCTACCACTGAACATTTTAGCTCTGCTTAATACTTTGCACTTTTGTCTCACAGTTGTCACTGGGTGGTACTGCCGCACTACGGTTCACTACATTACGAAATGTCCTTTCATACTTATTTGTCATGTCCCTGTTTATGATGATACTAATGCAGCGTGTTATACTGGAGTCAAATTCCTTGTGTGTTCTACATACTTGGCCAATAAAGATGATTCTGATTCTGATTCTGAATACAGAAAGATTTGATTCCGTTTGGAATACATTTTCCAATTCAATGGCCCCAAATAATCTGCCTTGTAATGTTCCGATTTTCAGCACTCTTGAGTTGGGTGACTGTTCACGGTTGTATAGTGCAGTATGTGTTTGTCAACGCCACTCCGCCAAGTGCTACATTTCGGCTGACCATCTCCGTTAAGAGTCTGAAATTCACGATGTAATAGTGATACGAATCAATGTAAGTAAGTAAGTAAGTAAAGTTTATTTTTAAAGCACATTTAACCACAGCTTGCACTGACCAAAGTGCTGTACATAGTGCATAAGCTAAAACAGGTTAAAAATAGAATAGATAAGTAAATAAATACACATACAGCACAGTGATTTAAGCTAAGATGATAATAACACAACACTTAATTACAGACAGCAGGGTAAGACAATTAGGGCACAGGGAAGGCCAATGTAAAAAGGTGCGTCTTGAGCGGCATTTCTGATATCAAGTGGCAGTTGGTTCCATAGCTGAGGATGTCTATTCTATTCAGGATTTATTTTGTTGGATTTGACCCATGATTCATAGTGGGGAGAATCTAAGCAAGTCACGACAATTTTGGGACAGTCAGCATATATTTTAAAATGTCAACTCAGGATGCTATCTGATAGTGTGTGTTGATGACTGACCCAACAAACACATGCTGCTAATAACCAAAATAAAAAAAAAAAAAAAACATTTTCCCTGCATTATTTGTACACGCAGGGAAGACCGAGGCCTACAGACATGAAAATGGCAGTGCCAAAATAATCAAAGGGCAAAAAAAAAAAAAGATCTTACAGTCATCCCATTTTTGATACCAGCGGTCATTAACCCAGTGGTTCGTAACCTTGTTAGAGGGACCGAACCCAACCAGTTCATATGCACATTCATTAAACCCTTCATTAGTGAAAAATAAAAATAAGATTTTTTTTTTTTTTACAAATTCAAGACATAAAAAAATGCATTTTTGAAAAACAGCAAAAAGTAAATAACATTTCAAGACATTTTTTTCATTGTGCATAAAATGAATAAAATAAATTTCCGTGCAGTTTCAAGACGTGGTCCTTCAGTTTTGCCGGTGCGAGACTATCCATCCATCCATTTTCCGAACCGCTCTATCCTCACACCCTGAATCAGTTGCCAGCCAATCGCAGGGCACACAGAGACGAACAACCATCCACGCCCACACTCACACCTAGGGACAATTTAGAGTGTCCAATCAGCCTGCCATGCATGTTTTTGGAATGTGGGAGGAAACCGGAGCGCCCGGGGAACATGCAAACTCCACACAGGGAGGCCGGAGCTGGAATCGAACCCGGTACCTCCGCACTGTGAAGCCGATGTGCTAACCACTGGACTACCGGGCCGCTGGTGCGAGACTAGAGTTGCTCAACTTGGCATGACAAATCATGCAGATAGGACGCAGAGTCCCATCACGGTCCGTGATGCATGTGAATCCATGTTGTACATATTAGTTTCTTTTTTTTGCTCGACATAGTTAGCATGTATTAAAACATGTTTCTTTTTTTAAATCACACTGCGTACTATCACGACAGTCACACGTTGACTACTGAGCGAACTAAATATCCCACTGCACTGATTAAACAAGCAATGTAATATGATAATCTGCAGCCAACTGATGGCCAAGCGGGAGTGTCATAACTAATTGACATGTTGAGTCGGGTGTGTCTTAACCGTCCAGGGCAGAGGATCCGTCGAACCCCTGAGACCGATTCACCGAACTCCTGGGGTTCGATCGAACCCAGGTTAAGAACCACTGCATTAACGTTTTTTTTTTTTGCACTGTAGACCGGTTTTACGTGGAATCATATTTTTGATGGACAGACATGGAAACAAATACAACCAAATGATTAATTATCCAACTAAACATCATGCTGTTTAGTTGTTGGAATTAATTGGAGCCCTACTCATGTTTACATTTCAAATGATCTGGCTGGTCTAATCTTGTGTTCCATAGCATGACATGTTGTAAAACAGGCCATTGTCTCCGGGCTCCAAAATATTTCACCATTATATCACTTATTTTTTTTAATTCCATACAGTGCATGCTGTGAGTGTGACAAGTGATGTTGGTACGTCCAGCGAGATCAAGACGCACCTTTCACCGAATTAACCCCTGACCCAGCCTTCCTCCCATGAAGCCCGCTGCCTCATCCATAGCCTCTCTGTGTGCGCACTGTGGAATGCATCCAGTCCGGGCGGCAACTGAGACATCCACCTTGAGAGCTGCAGTCGGCAACAGCCGAGTTTCTTGTTCAGTACACTCTCACGGTTTCGCTCAACTGAACTGAAAACGGAACAAATCAATTCATGTCCAGATTCCATTGAGTATGTTCACTCAAAAGCGATGTTCATTTCAACGAATGGTTAGCCAACGACGGAACACTACCCGAGCGACGTCTAGAAAATTGTCCGGCTATCACATAAAAGCATGCGCAATCTTTTTTGATGTTGTACGACTCAAAATTGAAAACCCAATTCAACAGTGTTCATTTTAGTGAACCAAGCAATTTGTCCGGCTATCACATGAAAGTATATGCCAAATCTTTACAACACTGGATGGCTGTAAATTGCAAACTACCACTAAAAACTGGTCATTACCTTGTGATTAGATGCTAATGTCATCAAAATGCACAACATCCCTCCAAACTTATTTGCTGCTGCCTTCATAAAAGACACACTTATGAGTCCAATTAAATCATTGTTATGGCCATGCAAGTCCTAAATAAAAAGTAAGCAAAAGAATGTCTACTTTGCCTTTTAAATCTCATCACATTAAATTCACGCTTACTCACCACAGTGGAAAGTATTAGCCCACAGACATGTGACAAAGGCTTGATGCAGGCTGGGACTGTCAATATTTCATTCTGAATGAAGCACAAGACATTAAACGCTCCTTTTTCGCCTCCCTTTGGAAAACAACAAAACATATCAATCTAAATCCAATCACGCAAAGCTCATGTCATACTTGCAAAGCGCAAGGCACCCTCTCTCAGCTGTCTCGAAATATGGAGGCATTTTGCAGCCTCGTGTATTCATTTTAGTTCAAATTATTTTTCAATTCAAATATGTCCATGTCATTCAAAATATGTGGATGGCGTAATTGTAAAAGGTCATGTACTAAATTCAATACGGGAGGTTTTCTTTCTTTCTTCATCTGTCGATGTATTTATGAGAAGAAGTTTTGCAAATGGCTGGTGACAGGGCAGGGTGCATTTATCAAGAAAACAACCCACATAAGCAGGGACCAGAGTTAGGGACTGGAATGAATCTCGTCGAAACAAATCTAATATAAGCTCTGCCAGAAAACCCATTTATAATGCTAAGATCACAACATTAATCCACAGAGAGGAAGCGAAGAGGAAACAAGACAGGGGCAGGAGAGAACCCGTTAAATAAATGATGTATACAGTTCCAAGTGTTTTTTAGACCTATATCTGTTATCCAGTTGCTAAGCAATGCGGAAAATGGTTATGAAACTTATTTTTCTCGGCCAAGCTCCAAAATTCATGCATCTAGTTTGAGGCCATTACTGTGCAAAATAGTACAGCAATATCAAGTGAAATAAATATTAATCGAGTAAATCCATCTCACCGGCCTCCTTTGGTCGTTGTCTACTGTGAATATTGTGCCAGGTTGTAGAGAGTCAGCGTTCAGCTTCGCAGCAGCACTGGCTGCCACAATTGTTTGAAAAATGAAATAAAATAAAAGTCAGGTCACCTTTAACCTATGACCTCCATCACCGGAAGTTGTTAGCGGTCAGCAGTCTGCAATTACAGCTTGTAATCAGAGCTGTTGCGATATATCTTTTTTTATTATTATACTCATTCTTCTCATTCAGTTTGTTTCATCCGCAATTCACAGATGGCATTGTCCAAAAAATCTGAATCTGTAGCGCCATGAGATGCATTTTGAAATGGTACACGTGAGCTACGATCGCGATGTTCATGCCTTTAACACGCTGCAAAAGTACGTCCCATGACTCCGCGTAAGGTCTTCCATTAAGCTAGGCAGTGATTTCATTTTCACAAATCCATAACATTCTTGTATGTACTTTATTTTTATTTTTCGTTCATGTTAGGCTGTTGCTCATCATGGCATGCATACGTGCACTTGCGGTAATGGACGCGGAAGGTTGGTTGGCTTGAAAATTAGATCTTCGGTCATAAAAGGTTGGGCACCAACAAAAAAAAATAGTGCTGATCAGTCGATGGCCAGGAGATGTCATGTCAAGCAATTGATTTTTGCATTACACTAAACCTCTTCAGACCAGGCCAGCACAACGACAAATTGCCATTTTCATTTTCTTTCCAGCAAAATAATTCAGCGAAAGCATCACACTTGAAAAAATATTACCCGGCCCACCAATTCAATGCAGCAGAGTGAATATAGTATTTTTTGGGGGTCGGCCCTATCAGTCAAGGGCTGTTTGTCATCTTTTTTCTTGCCCCTCAAAACTCATTGACGATGGCTCTGTTGGCGTATGTCGTATAGCAGTACTAACTAGCAGCACAAGTACTGACACGAAGACATACATGATACTAATACCGTATTGGCCCGGATATTAGACAATGTTTTTTGCATTGAAATAAGACTGAAAAAGTGGGGGTCGTCTTATATTTGGGGTCTAGACATTATACCCATTCGCGGCGCTAGATGGCGCCAGATATCATTGAAGCGAATGCTGAACTTGACTGAAGTGAACCCGTCACGAAGAATAAAAATAAAAATAGCGGTAAGAAAGAAAAGAGAAGAAAATAATAGAAGAGATAACAGAAAATGAAGAAACGTAGCAACAATCTGGAGAAAAGTGAGTCAAAGATCGGCCAGGTTAACCGGCAGCTAAGGAGAAGTTATGATGTCATTTACATTTCAAAAACCAGAAGCCATTCATTTACGATTGTGATTGCACTTTAGTTTACATATTTAAATGCTCAGATATTAAGATTTGAATGAAGCAAAATAACATGTTTCAGATGTACTGTAATTATTTTCTGTATAAAGATTAATTTGGTGTTTAAAAAGTCTCTTTTCAAACTTGAGTCTTGAAAAAGAGTGGGCCGTCTTATAATCAGGGCCGTCTTATATTCGGCCCAATACGGTACTCCCGTGAATGCCTTTAAAAAAACATAATTCATGGTCACTTGTTCAGAAACACATTTTTTTTGGTCAGAACAACTTACACAGCAACAAGCGCAGGCGCTTTGTGGCCAAAGCAAAAAAAAAAAAAAAAGCAATTAAAATTAAATGGAAAACTCGATAGACTTTAGGTACATTTCATAACTGAGCTTCTTTGTGCTGCGAGGCAAGTTTGGATGAGGCGGTTCTCGCTTCAACTCTGCTGATTGAAAAATTGGCGGTCTTGTAATAATCCACTTCTGAGCCCGTACGCTTACTTCTCGGCTGCTTTCACATCAGAGCATGTGACTACCTCGGGCAGCTCGGCCATGAGCACTCCCAGGCCAAACGTAGAGCCTTCATCGGGGAGCGTCCTGTGTAATCCCAGATCAAAGTTCCCTGAGAAAGGGGAATGGATTCTCGCTCGAACAGGCACACTTTCTCAGATGGAAGAAATTGAGCTCATTTTTCTTTATCGGCGTTCTCCAGGCTAGCCCGCGATGTGAACTCCAAAGATAGACCATGCAATGATAGCAGGGCCTTGCTCATCGCAGAATGTCCAAGATGGGCCTTGACACCTTTGTGCTTGTTTGATGTCTGTTTTTCAAGCCTCTTATTTTTATGCCCCAGCGGAACAACCAGTGGCAAAACTTTAATCTATCGTCAGTTATCCATTGAATGAGGTCTTATATAGTGTGTGAGTGTGTGAGTGTTGTTATTAATTGACAACTTCAAAAAGGGAGCAAAGTTACAGTCACACAGTTTTTTTGTTTTACGCAAACACCACATTTTGTGTGGCATCATAGAAGTCATATAATATGCTGAGTGTCAATTGCATTTCACCATTTCCATATTATTCCACATTGCCAAATGCACCTTGGGTATGTTTGTCTACCAAAAAAAAACAAAAAGAAAAAAACACCCCAAAAAATGCAGATCATCACAAAACCACACTGGAGCATAATTGGTGACTGAAAATCTAGCTTGTCTTTGTTTCCTACCTTTGAAAAATGAGAAATGATGACTAGCAGCCAGATTTGAAGAGACTGGAGGTCGGCTATGAGTCAAAAACAAATGCAAGAGGAAAAGATCAGATGTGAGTCTGACAAATTTGAAAGGCATACTGACTCAGTCAGATATCAATCATGGTTCTAAATTATTTGTATCACTCCAAAAATATCACAAATGAATGAAACTCTGTGTATTCTACTTTGAACAAACAATTTTTTTTTTTTTTTATGTGTCAAGACACACTCTTCCAATTTCTGTGCGTACAAAAATAAAGCACAGTGATGTACTTTGGTATTTCCAATTTAGTCATTTCTCAAATGAAGACTCCTAATAGAAGGGGGAACTGTTTGATGCCGCATTTGAGCAACTGGAAGTCAGCAGGCGTAATCACTCATACAATGCAGACAAGACAGTGTAAACTAAAGATGCACTCCACGATTCATTTCATACGCATTTTTTTCCCCCTGTAAAATATATGTGCAGACACAACACAGTATAGCACTTCCCCTGTTTTTTTATTTTTTTATGTTTTGCTTCATATCTTTTCACCTTCTTCCGATGATCGGTTTCACCTTGTCATTCAGTTCATTAAATCTCCCTTTTGTGGCCACCTGGCAAGCTTGCCCTTGTGTCAGCGGTGGCTTGTCTTTGTGTTCACGCTTTCATCCATCCATGTTCCAGAGCGATTCTCCTCATTGCGGGTGAGCTGGAGCCGATCCGAGATGACATTTTGGACTGGTAGACCCATCCAATAGCAGGGCGCATGTCAACGATTACCTTTATGGGCACTTTGGAGGGGCACACATGTCCAGTGACATGTCGCCACATCTGATTTGTTTTCTTCTCGTCAGATTCTAACACATTTTTTTTTTCTTTTCATACAGTCTGATTTAAGATTCTAACCATTTCCTCAAAATTCTGATATTCTGAAACTACGCTTGTAATCTATACCAGAATTATTAAAATAAACAAATAAATAAATGGGCGGCCCGGTAGTCCAGTGGTTAGCACGTCGGCTTCACAGTGCAGAGGTACCGGGTTCGATCCCAGCTCCGGCCTCCCTGTGTGGAGTTTGCATTGCTCCGGTTCCTCCCACATTCCAAAAACATGCATGGCAGGCTGATTGGGCACTCTAAATTGTCTCTAGGTATGAGTGTGAGCGTGGATGGTTGTTCGTCTCTGTGTGCCCTGCGATTGGCTGGCAACCAATTCAGGGTGTCCCCCGCCTACTGCCCGAAGACTGCTGGGATAGGCTCCAGCACCCCCCGCGACCCTAGTGAGGATGAAGCGGTTCGGAAAATGGATGGATGAAATAAATAAATGCATTTATGTTGGATGTATGTTGCCCTGCAGACCCGCACTGTGCTTTAAAGCCAGCTTGATAAGATCGTCAGACGTGTCATCGCTTTCGGTTGTAGGATGCCGCCTTTTGAAGTGTCAAAGATCTAAAAAGCACACAACCTGTTGAGTGAAAAGTGACCCCGATATGAGTCGTGTGTTCCACGCATTTTAAATTCAAGACCTGAAAAAAAAAGACTTCTGCAGATACCTTTTTAAAGGCACTTTTTTATGATCTGCAATCTGAATTTTGGATGAAAAAAAGATTTTCACTGAGCTTTATTTAACCTTATTTTGTTGCTCGCTCGGAAAGTTTAAAGGAGATTGATTGAATGTTTGACTTCAGCCCCCATCATTTCTTGTGTGATATGGTTCAGAATGAATTGTGTTCTTATTTGGACATGGCACATCCATCTCTGAAATATTGAAGGGCGAGAACTGTGACCTGTGCTGTCAAGAAGCAGACACAAATTCAAATGCATTTGGTCTCATAGCTTGCTGGAGACTACATTACGAATGGGCCGAGGAAGGGTAATCTCTATTTCCATGGCATCTAATTTCCACCTTGTACGACCTAATTTCAAAAGATGAAAAGGGCACCGATCTTGACATGAAATCCTCGCGACATCACATTAACTTCAATTCCCACCTATGCAATTCCATCACTGACAGTCATTTTGGGAGGACATTCTGTCACATGATAGTTTTATATTTGTAGCTGAGGTGTACATTAGAAAATGCAAATGTCATCAAAGGATTTGTCAGCGTACTGACGATCCACACTGTCTTTTGAACAACCTCTTTGGTGTCATAAAGACAGTTTTTTTTTAAAGACAGTTTGATTATCCCGCTTGCTACTATTTGTCCTCATTACCTCCTCTTGTCTTCTACCAGTTATGCATTATCTGTTTGATTAACCTGAATGTACTGTGTATAGTATCGCGCGTTTTGTCGGGCTTTGTCTGTTCTTTCATTTGGCAGTCATTGTAAATATTGCATTGTTACCATCTGCGTTGTGGACAAAGTTCATTGCCACAACGCATCATTTTTTTGCCCTTCCTGGCCCTCTTGCACTTGTTGTTACCCTGAAGCTTTGAATACTGCATCAGAAGTGCCCATTACGTCGATCGCAATCGACCGGTAGATCGCGGACTGGTCCCAAATCCATCGCGAGGGGTGGAGAGGAGAATAATAACAACCAACCATTTGTGTGTCTTTGTGCATCTTAGTAATATATTTTTTGTGTTAAAGTACACTGCACCCGAATCATCCTATCAGTCTCATTTTCACAAAAAGTATTAAAAAAAAAAATTTAAAAAATAAAGCAGGTAAATCTTTAATCAATGGTGGCGCGTGATCTGCGTCACCAGAAGTTGTTAGCGTCATTAGCGTTAGCAGTCTGCAATTGCAGCTTGTGATCAGAGCCGTTGTGCTATATTTTTTATCGTTATCATTATTCTAATTCAGAGTTTGTTTCGTGTACAATTCACCGAGGGCACAGGCAAAGAACAGGAATCGAGAGGGCCGAGGGAGGCACTTTAAAATGGTACGTGTGAGCTACGATAGTTAACAGGCTGCAAAAGTGCGCCGCATGCCTCCGTGTCAGGCTGTTGCTCGTCGTGGCGTGCGTGTGTATGTATTGTGCGTGTGTGGTAACGGCTCGATCGCGGGGGGTTGGTTGATGGAAAAGTCTATAGTGGAGCAGACCAATTATCATCATTTCTTTTATAATTCTGATGAGGTAAAACCGAGAAAGATGATATTTTCAGATAAATGGCTCTTTTCACACTTTACAATTCAGCACACATTAATAAATGATCAGGAAATGAATCGTTCTCATCCCGCTTTGGTGACAGTGTTTTGTGAAGTGCTCCCTTAATATTTGGGTCCAGCCGTGGCATCAAGACTGAGAATAAGTGTCAACGTTTTCTGCTGAGTTGAAAGATAAATGGCACATCGCAAGCAGCTTTTACAGCGGGGACAAATGTGTGTCGAGGCTTTAGCTGGATGACCTTCCGCGGTTTGAGGGGACAGCGTCTTTTATCATACTCCGTGGCAGATGTAAAATGATAATGAGCTACGGGGACATCAAGTACACGGGGCTGGGTTTTCCGAGATGTTCCCACTGTATCAGCTGTTGACATATTGTCATTTCTCTGATTTAAGACAGGAGGAAAAGTTGTGTTGATGGAGTAGTGGTCATGGAATAGGATGAGTTTAAGAATGGGCATCATTGCGTTACGTAAATGAAGCATTGAAACAATGCAGTGACGCAAAGCGTTAAAGCTGAACAAAACAATCGACCTAAAAAAGGCATCCCGATAACTTTATTGAATAAATTCAACGTACCATTTTTTTCCGTGTGTGTGTGTGTGTGTGTGTGTGTGTGTGCGCGTGCGTGCATATATTTGAAGTAGTCATCTTTATTTTTTACAATATTATGTGTACAATACAATACTGTATTGAATGAAACCAAACATTAATCTTTTTTTTTTTTCAGTCGCAAGCATTTAAAAAAAAATATATATATATATATATATATATATATACCGTATTGGCCCGAATATAAGACGGTTTTTTTGCATTGAAATGGGGGTCGTCTTAAATTTGGGGTCTAGACAGCATACCCATTCACGACGCTAGATGGAGCCAGATATCATTGAAGCGAATGCTGAACTTGACTCCCCAGGCCAAAGTGAACCCCTGCCACGAATAATAAAAATAAAAATAGCGGTAGCACGAAGAAGAAAAATAAAAACATAGCGGTAAGAAGGAAAAGAGAAAAAAATAATAGAAGAGATAACAAAATGGAGAAACCTCGTGACAATTTGGAGAAAAGTGGGTCGAAGATCGGCCAGGTTAACCGGCAGCTGAGAAGAAGTTATGAGGTAATTTACATTTCAAAAACCAGAAGCCATTCATTTACGAATGTGATTGCACGAAAGATTTGAATGAGGCAAAATAACATGCTTTTTCTCTCAAATATATTGTTTTAATCATTTGTTTCAGATGTACTGTAATTATTTTCTGTATAAAAAATATTTTGGTGTTCCAAAAGTCCTTTTTCAAACTTGAGTCTTGAAAAAGAGGGGGTTGTCTTATAATCAGGGCCATCTTATATTCGGCCCAATACGGTATAAGCGTTTTCTTACAAACAACCTACCAATTTCTAAAAATGTGGAAACGTATCAAACTGAAACCATCCATTTCATCGTGGCTGTTTAGTCCGCTCCATAAACGTGTACACGGCCCGTTGTGGATAGAGTCCAACGAAATGAAGCTTAGTATTTGCTTATTTATGGTAAATGGGAGATCTACCGGTATGAATTATTCATTGCTACCCTGGGGAATTGTTTAATGAGTACTGACAAAAAATAAGCCAAATATGCAATAAAATGCAATCTGGCATAATGCCTTGTCTCTTGGAATTAATTAAGATGTCCTCACTTCACTAATAAAGAAACATGCTTGTTTCTTAAGTAACTTTGTGAGTTGATTTTAATTTAATGCAAAAAAAAAAAAAGAACAATAATCAGATGCATTTTTAATGGAAGGAGTACCGGGTTTTCATGACCTTAGGGCGCACTTTAAAAGTCTTCAATTTTCTCCAAAATGGACGGAGCTGGCCACCGTCCGCTCCTACTGCCGTAAAAAAAGATTGCCGACAAACATATCCAGCCCAACCACATCACCAACATGGACGAGGTGTCGCTCAATTTCGACATCACGGTGAACCACACTATCGAAAAGAATGGGACCAGCACGGTAACGATATGCATAACGGGGGCGCGAAGGTCGGCTTTTATTTTGGTTGCCATGATAATGGACGGAATTGGCCACCTACTTGGAATTGGATGTTTAAACAAAAGAGACGCGACGAAGGAACTTCAACCACTGGGCTTTGGTGGAAACAGAGCATTCAAAGTGACGTTGCGAGCGGCATGGGAGCGACGTATGACAGATGGTGAACTTCAAAGAATGAAGGCAGCGCCAGGGGAGTTACGCCACAATTAGTGAATGGATTGATAAACACCCACTTATCACGTGTTAACATTTCTTTTAATGATTTGGAAAGACTGGTTTAAGACACGGAAATAAGGACTTGTTTTTAGATTACCGGATTTTGAATAATGCTCAGGAAACCTTTCAATTATCCATATGGCTCGGAGATCAAGTTGAATAAGTCCCAATCTTCTTGTAATTAGTCCATTGTTGTATTTTATCCCTTGATGCCTGGTAATCTTATCCGGCATTGACTGTTAAAAACCTATAATTCAGATGAAAGATCGACTTGCGAGCGAGCCGGGCTGTTTGCTCCAATAGCCTTTTTGAAACAATGATGAGGGACAGAAGAAAGAACACTGAGGTTGGCAGATATTTTCGTGCCTCCGAAGAAACAATGATCTGTCATATCTGATGTTTCTTTGGGGATGGGGATGAAAGGCATAATGACACAACGTGATAGACAAAAGAACCACATAAAGCACTTTGTGATCATGTGTCAGGAGGAATTTTACACAATCCTTATTGCACAGTTCCAGCAATAAAAACAATTTAGAGTGTGCTATCAAACTCCTTTTGGAATGTGGAAGAAAAGGGCAGTACCTGGAGAAAACATGCACACCAGAATCGAACCCTGGACCTCTGCACAGTGAACCATGCAGAACCAGTTGACACTGTGCTCCCTTGAGATGCAACCAAAGCACTGAATGCATCTCACGCAATGGCCACCTCTGCCCATGAGAATAAATCACTCCTACGAATGTCTGCATACTGAATGTGAACTCAACTTGAAATTTATGAGTCCTTATGAAGGTATAATTTTGAAGTGCATGCGTAACGGCAGGTTAGAGGAGTGTGTCTTATGGAAAACAATTTTTTTGGGGGTTTGTTGTTTTTTTTTGTCCAGTCTTGCATCGAAATGATCTAACAATTTACGGACGGGACATTTATTGCACTGTGGCTCCATCCTAGACTTAATCACAGTTGGCCACAGACCCCTGCTTTATCTGTAAGATTAGAGTAAGCAATTGCAATCAGTGTGACTGCTCTTCATTGATACAGATGTCCGGTAGGCCAGCTGCGCTTTCTCATAAATAACAAAGGTAAACTGAGACATGGATTACTTTTCAATGTCTTACCACATGTTCCTCTGACTTAACATTTCTTATGCAAGTTATGTGGCCTTTCAATAACAGAAAACATTTTATATGACTGTTTCTTTTCCTTACTGATGGTAGAATGAGAATATAAATCACTTCCAACCTCGATCTCTAACCCTTAAAACAGAAACATGAGAGTTCGTGATGCGATGCGGCGGTCCTCTTTTGACATCTGATGCTTTCCAATCAACAATCATTATAAAAGGAGCATTGGGCTCAAAGCCAAACCACATTAGAAACGTATTTATGGCTCGAAAAATGGATTATAAAGTAACTGATATCACTCCAATGTCAGGGATTAGGAAGCAGAGATAGATGCTATCCACATCAAGTTTCACAGAGCAGAAACTGGACAGAAAAATGAAACACACAGTAAAGCAAAAAAGAGAAAATCAAAAGACCAATGCACTTTATGAAATGAGAACGTGGATACCGTTCTACACCAAAATTTGCTTCATTTCTTTTTCCATCCATGTGAGCATGCGGAACGCTTTATCAACAATTGAAATATAGATATGTCACGGTTTGTCAAATACGCTGGTTGTTATTTCTTTGAATTTTTACCATGTTTTGAGCTCTGATCTGGTTCAAGACATTTTTGTCGCTTCTGTAAAAATAAATGAGAGCTTTGGTTGTACCGTATTTTCACAGCCATACGGCGCACTGCATTAAAAGCCGTAGTATCAGTTACGGGTGCTATTTCTGTAATTAACACATACACAAGACATTATTATTCTTATGATTGGTAAAACATACACTAGTGTAAGTTGAGGTGTTCATAGTTTTCGAATGGATGGCTCTACGTTAAGACTGGGCAAAAGGAGAGACGGTAGACCAGTGGTTAGCACAGCGGATTCACAGTGCAGAGGTACCGGGTTCGAATCCAGCTCCGGCCTCCCTGTGTGGAGTTTGCATGTTCTCCCCGGGCCTGCGTGGGGTTTTCTCCGGGTCCTCCGGTTTCCTCCCACATTCCAAAAACATGCATGGCAGGCTGATTGAATACTCTAAATTGTCCCTAGGTGTGAGTGTGGGCGTGAATGATTGTTCGTCTGTGTGTGCCCTGCGATTGGCTGGCGACTGATTCAGGGTGTCTCCCGCCTACTGCCCGAAGACAGCTGGGATAGGCTCCAGCAGACCCGAGTGAGGAGCGGTTCGGAAAATGAATGAATTGTTTGGACACAGTTTTTACTTCGCAATGTCTGCACCGCAGTACGAAAGAGACCACACCTTTTTCCGGCTACTCAAACACTTCCTGCTTTCCTTCAGCCAATCAGACGCTCTCAACATAAACATGTTTCAGAAATTATTAAAGAGAATATAATTTAGGTAACCTTAACATGAAAGACTATGCTGTAATGCTCAAACATAAAATAATAATAATTAACAATTTAACAAAAGCTTACACTAGCTTAAAAAAATATGTTAGCATGCATGCATGCTAGCGTATGTTTTGAAAAATGCAGCGGAAGCAAAACTCCGTTTGGCTGTACTTTATTGAAGTATTTAACAATGTAATCAGGTTATTTTTTGATCAACCCTCTTCCTCAAATCCAAGTTCTCCATCAAACATTGCAGGTCCCCTTGCGTCATTGTCAGAGTCACTCTCGTTGCCGTGCGGCTCCTCAGAAATGATGCGGGCAGTATTAATGAAGCCGTGTTCACCATCGCTCCCACGGCGCTCGCAACTTCACTTTGACCGTTTCTGTCCATTACCATGGCAACCAAGCACAACAGTCAAAGCCGACTACACGCGCCCTTTGTGCTTATCGCTACCGTGCTGGGCACATTCTTCTCCACATGTGGTTCACTTGGATGTCGTCTATGTTGGTCATGTGGTTGGGCTGGATGTGTTTGTCTGCAATCTTTTTGTTCTATTTCAAAATGCAAAGTATGCTCGTCTCTCATCACTTGCCGTAGCCCAGTGGTTCTCAATTATTTTCTGTCATGCCCCCCCTAGAAAGAGGAAAACATTCGCTCCACCCTTGCACGACTATAAATAGTATCATTTGTCTATAAAATTGTTAGAAGTATACCGTTGCATAACACTGTATCCATATTAACGTATCAGAGAATAAAAAAGAAAGAAATATGGACCAACTTACAACAAAGAATAGCTTTAGTAACTGTAACAGAAGTGCATCTGAAATTCAAAAATAACATTAAATCCTTAATTTAACTATAAACATTTTTGACTGACCATGTCAAACTATACGATACTGAAAAATAAAATTACATAAAATCAATAACTAACAATGCATTCAAGCTAATCGCCAATATTATCACAGAGCACGCTATTAAAAAAAAAACTTTAACCAGCAAAACAAAAATATATAAAATAATTTGTGCTGATTTTTTTTAATCAAAGATGATGTCTGGATTCATGGCTACGAGTAGCGGTCACAAAGCGGGATGATTGGTGGCAATATTTGGCACGTTTTCGCTGAAAACAACTCAAGCGGCTTAGCAGCGTGATTGGGGTGTAATGTCTTTAAGTGACACCTTAATTTATTTGGCTTCATGCGGTCCGCTGCCAACATTTTAGACACAGTGAGCGCACCGGTCTTCCTCGTCTCTCACCATAGTCACAGTGAGGGCAAGCGCTGCATATGCTTTGTCATATTTCTTCGTCATATTTCCTCGTCTTAGCTTTCGTGAGACCTCTTTTCTCCATCTCTCTCTGCCTGTTGACTTCGTGTCTACTCATACTTTGTGCTGTGTGCAAAAACACCGAGCGAATGCTCCCTCCGTACACTCTGCCACTGAGAGCGCCACTGCCCCCTAATGTAGTGAAGGTGCCATTGCACTTTATTCTCGGACAGTAAAAAAAATCTAAATAAAAAAGCATGTTCCCCGAGGTCAAACGCGCCCCCCTTGACGGAGCCTCGCGCCCCCCTGGAGGCCACCCCACTATTTGAGAAACACTGCCGTAGCCCAAGCGGGTATGAAATGTGGGGATTGGTTGAGAGCACAGTCGGTAATTGAAGCCAAGTGAGGCCGGCAGAGCGGCAGAATAAAGCCTCTGAGAAAGCGTCTTTATTGAATGTAATGCAGAACATTACACTTTTTACTGCAGCAGGAGCGGAAGATAGCCATCTTTTACTTGTAATCCGCCTGATGTTGCTGCGCCACGGTCGTCCTTGACCAGATGGATAGATGGCACCCTTTCACAGAACAAAAACAAGTTTCATTTTCGGAATGTTATTTTGCACATTAGGTATGTGCCTTTAACGTCCTCTTTCACGCCCACCCTTCCCACTTTAATATCTGCGTGCTATCCTCAGTTACATCCACCTTTTTTCTATGTGTCAGCACATCAGTCTGTGAAAGCGGACCCCTCATCAAAGTTCCACCACGGGGTTCACGGATTTTGGTACTCGGTGAATACACATGGCGACCCGCATTATTAGGCGCCCCGTCCATTTTGACGAAAATGTAAGACTTTTATGGTTGGGAAAATACGGTACCGTAATTTCTGGACTATAGACTGCACCTGATTATAAGCCGCACCACTCCATTTTTAAAGGAAAAAAACATTTTGTACACACATAAGCCGCACCTGTCTATAAGCCGCAGGTGCCCATATTGTTACATGAGATATTTACAGAGGAAGACGGTACACAGGCGGCCGTTAAAAAAGTCTTTATATAGGCCACTTCATTAAATAAGCCGCAGAGTTGAAAGTGTGTGACAAAAGTCGCGGCTTATAGTCCGGAAATTACGGTATTTTGAATGCTCAGTCAAACTGATTTAGCTGCTCAGCGTGGTGACCATTCACTCAGGCAAAGGGCAAAGCCCAAATCCATCACGAGTCAAATTCAAGTTGATGGATGTTTTGAAAAAACGACATCCTATGTGGATTTGACTGCTTTGCGGATATGAATGTTGATGGACTTCTTTTGAAGTCTAACTACTGCAATGATCTCAAACCTAGACAGTCCTCAATATGCCAGCGGGGAACCTTGAATGCTTGAAGCCTTGAGACATGCACGCATATCAGACTTTTACAGAGTGTGTAATTATGAGATACGAACTTGAGAGAGAGTCTCACATTATATTGCTTTTGATTTTGGATTGCTCAATGAATGTGCGCGGCTGTCTGAGAATCACTAATATTCGATCCAAACAGACAAGCTGCTCCACGCAAATTGCAGCACACGTGCCAAAGTTGATTGTCTTGCTCTGCGCAAATAGGGGGGAAAAAAAAGGAATTACCTTTTTCGGCTTGAAGGAAATAAATTCTCAAAATGACTACTGGCAAGTAAGTCTCTTGCTGTGGATCCGAACAAGAAAATGCCAGAGTTGTGTCTCCCCCCCCTCAAAAAAAAAACCCAGACCGTTTGCTACCTCATTATTGCTTTTCACAGCAGATGCTGCGACTCAGCGTCTGCACCATTGTCTCTGGGATAATAAGGCGCGCGGAGCCACCTGAACTCCAAAGCAACTTTCACCTTTGGTGTCTCTTCTAGGGGACCGTCATTTATCACCATCAGCATGCACAAGGCTCCGCTGCTCATTCTCACATTACCCTAATTAGGATTTTATGAGAGGTCATTGCTCTTACTCTCCCGCCTAAAGGAGTGCACGGTAGATATGGAAGGGAGGCAAAACAAATCACGTTTATTACGACCGCAGACAAGGACCCAAATCCTCAGAGCTTCAAGTGGCCGCCGTAAGACTTATTTGGAGTGCTACTGTAAAACTCGAGCGTAAATGTACTCCCGTTTGCACTTGAAGGCTAATTTATAATGTGTGTTACAAGCAATAGCTTGACTCCATTATCAACAAAGCAGTTCAATTCACGGCTTGATTTTGGAAATGTGTTTAAAGCCCAATTCCGACTTTTTGAGTAAATGGAATTGCACACGTGTTTAACTGTTGCCAAGATACCAAACAAATCAGGAATTGTGCTTCGCTCTCTGTGGGCACTGTGATTCCCTTTTTGGTAATAATATTCGATTTAAAAAATAAATAAATGATCACTCCGGAGCTGAAATAACCTGCCTCAATGTGTGCCTATTGATAATCCTTTCCCCAAGGCAAAGAATAATGTTTGGGATCACCTTACTTAATCTGTTCTGGATGTTGGAACTCATCTCGGCTGGATCAAATTCGTGGCGGTCTTTCTTCATCGCGTGCCCTACAACTTTGTAAAGCGACATGAGTATCACCTTCGAAATAGGAGAATGAACGAAAACAAGACACCGGGATTATAAAGGCTCTGACACCCCGATGGTTAATTCTGTTCTCATTTGACACATTCAAAATCCGAGACACGGCAGCTTCATACGCCA
Organism: Hippocampus abdominalis; assembly: GCA_018466805.1. NCBI lineage: Eukaryota > Metazoa > Chordata > Actinopteri > Syngnathiformes > Syngnathidae > Hippocampus > Hippocampus abdominalis. The sequence goes on from CM031711.1 coordinate 2,655,577, forward strand.
AGAGCGAATCAACTTTTCATTCATACTAAATGTCAAATCAAGGCTCTAAATCCAGGCTCCTCATCCATTTATTAATGTTTTATAGGTTTATCTTGAACAAGTGAACCCTCATCGCGTCAGCGCCATTTCATTCCAGTTGTTCAGAAAATGAGCCCCGGTTAATAAAAAAGGAATGAATAATCCAATCTGCAGATATTGGATCTGTTTTATTTAGAACGCTCGAAAGGATGGAGGAGGGGAAGGAATTCACATTATAATGCATTTTTTTCCCAGCTCTTGGCCGAACAATGCAGAACAAACAAGTGCCTCTACAAGTATAGCATCTCTGTGCACATCATTAATCAGAAGGCAGCAAAATAGAAGTCGCAGCACTTTTGCCGATGTTATTTCAAAGAAATACCAGTGCCAGAGAAATGATGTATGCTGATAAGCTTATTTACAGAGGAGGCAGCAAATGCACTTGGTGTTATTTATTTATTTTTCCATTTGGTGAACCGCATATCCTTTTACTTGCCAAATTTGTTTCAAGGTAAATTGGACTGGGTCCTGACAAAAAAACAATGGCAGGAAACAAATCAGGAATTTTGTAGTCTCTCAACGACTAATTTGAGGAGATTGGTTTTGCGGAGCACTTGTGTCTCAACGACACTTATCTAAAGTGGGGTAAGAAAAAGCAGATTGACAATTAAATGCTAAAGAAGTTTTGTCACCGAAGGGGGCTGAACAGACTAGGGAGTGGGCTTCAAAATTGGGATGGCGGCAGCAGCCTTTCGGACACCCCCATCTTGCAGGAGAACGGGCCAGGTGATGCAATGCTTGACATTTCCCATCCAATCTTGGCTCAGGCGACAAAAACCACTGTGACATATTTGTGAGCAGCATTTTCCATGACTTGGCTGAACTGGAGAGAAGCAACGGCCTTATAAGGGGAGGCCATCGCTGATGTTTTTGTCCTTTTGACTTTGGATGCACAAATGATATCCAAGGGAAATATTCAACAAAACATTTTGCAGTGTGGCGACCCGGTAGTCCAGTGGTTACCACGTCGACTTCACAGTGCACGGGTACCAGGTTCAATTCCAGCTCCGGCTCCCCGTGTGGAGTTTGCATGTTCTCCCCGGGCCTGCGTGGGTTTTTTCCGGGTGCTCCAGTTTCCTCCCACATTCCAAAAACATGCATGGCAGGCTGATTGAACACTCTAAATTGTCCCTAGGTGTGAGTGTGGGCGTGGATGGTTGGTCGTCTCTGGGTGCCCTGTGATTGGCTGGCAACCGATTCGGGGTGTCCCCCGTCTAGTGCCCGGAGACAGCTGGGATAGTCTCCAGCCCCCTTCCCCCGCGACCCTAGTGAGGATAAAGCGGTTTGGAAAATGGATGGATGGATGGATTTTGCAGTGTCTTGCCACCTGTTGTCTATCGAGAAGCTCAGTATGACTGGATTCACCAAGGTCTCTGTTCCACCTGCTTGGGACTGATAGAATGACAACAACCTGAGGTAGACAGGAATAATTTATCACGGAGAAGTTGTTGTGGGCATAAAACGTAGCAGTGATTCACTTTTGCCTGGCATGGCCCTTTAAAACTCAATGAGTAAGGTGATATCCGCTGCATTTGAGCAAATTCTGACCCAATATGTGAAAGTAACCTGAGGATTGTTCATTGCTCTGACGAGCGATTTCAAATGTTCTTGCCACCTACTATCTTGGTTAAACACACGACCTTTTTTTAGCGCACGTTGGAGCTTTCCAAAACCCTGTGATAGGAGTCAGCGTGTGCCAAATCCATATTTATAAGCAACAGCCAAGGCGACATTCTTTGCCCTTAGCCAGCTATGCAGAGCAGTAAATTGAATTCTGCCATGCAGCTCTCTCTGACAGAATGCTGAATAAGTGAGAGGATTGGTACTTGAGAGAAATGCATGACTGGTGACCCGCATACACATTAGAATAACTATACAATATGTTGGATGGTAAACTCTCATGGCATTTGACAGACAGTGCAAGTGAACAAAAGGCGGCTATTTTAACGGTATGCACAGCGGACAAACTGTTTTTAGTTATCGGCGGTAGAGATTCAGAGTAGAGTAATTCATATCATCGAGGAAAGCCTGATGAATTTAGATATTAAACCTATAATTCAACTTATTTTATAACCCACTCAATAATTCTTAGTGAATTTTCTTGAGGCAAGAAGTCTAGTAATTACTCCTTTGGGACAATTTTCTCTTGTGCCGCGGCAGTCTTTTATATATTTTTTCATTCTGAATTAAAGTCTGATATTACTGCAAAGTGAAATATTGTGCATAATTAATAACCACAGTCGAACATTTTTAAGCCGACAAAACGATTTAGTGCTGAATAACATTGTATGAGAATATTGGAACATAAACGTTGGCATGTATTTGCATAAAGTATCCCACTTGCTATTTAGGTCAAGATTGCAATGGCTATGGCACAATTTAGTGGCTACTTTAAATTTCCTGCCCAGGTGAAACTGGAGATTCCCGTTTGGACCTAAAGTCAACAGTTAGTGGCTCATTAAAGCTGACATACAAAGACCACCAATTCACACAGAACAAATATATAATAATGATAAATTATATTGATGCATAGTTATTTATTGGCCTGGGGGGAGGGTGCATACACATACACAAATTGGGTCAGACAGAGGTCTCCAAGTGCCCATCTGTGATTGCCATGGCCAACTTTACATCATGTGCCTGTTCTCTGCTCCCGCCATGTTAAAGACTGTATATCCTTCCTACACCAAATTAAAAGGAAATGGGAGGAGCAGCTTCCACTGGCTGCATATCTTGTTGGCTTTGCTCACGCCCACAGCGGCGCAGTTCACTCATTTCTAACTGCGCCTGTGAATATTCCAAATTGAAGGGAAGCCCTTGCATCCACAAGGCAACATACTTTCACTGGGTACTAGACCCCAAAGTAGTTCAGTAGCATTGCTTCAGTAAGTTCTTTCGCAAATGCAAACATGACTGACAGATATAGTATTCATGGGTGACTGTAAGCCAAAGAAAAGTCATCCGTGCCAATAACACTCACAGTGCCCCATTGATTTGTCTGCGCCTGACTTGGCGGTGGATATGGCTTGTATAAAAAAATAATTCTTTAAATAATTTTAAAAAGAAGCAAAACACACATTGTATGTGGTTAGGATGATGCACTAGATGCACCCATGATGTCAGCGCTTCCAAAGTACAGTCAAACCTCGGTTTTCGGACGTCTCGGTTCTCGTACAATTCGGTTTTCGAACTAAAATTTCAATTTTTTTATGCCTCGGATGCCGAACAAATTTCGGTTCTCGAACTAACTGAGCGCACTTGAATGCGTCACTTCACTCCTCTCGGCTTCGCTTCCTCGTGTGGAAGCGAAGCCGAGAGGAGGTAGCAAAGCCGAGAGGAGTGAAGTGACGCTACCTCGTGCAGCCGTGCTCCCTTTCGTAGCGGGGCTCCCTCATGTCGCCGCGCTCCCTTGAGTTTCGTCGCAACACAGGAAGCGACCATTGTGAGCAGTCGTTTTTGTATTGTTCAATAAAATGTTTTTAAAAAGCAGACGTGTTTGGTGAAACGCTTCCTAGTCTAGCGTCCATTGTGAGCAGACGAGTTTGTATTGTTCAATAAAAAAAAGCAGACGTGTTTGGGGAGACGCTTCTGTTAGGCCGAGTGAAATCCCCCTCTTTTCATAATGGTTTGCCCTAGCAGCAAGGGAGGAGGGGGAAGGGTGCGTGCGTTTGTTTAAATTTTTCAATGCAGCGGCACATAATGAACACTCTGGTGTCTGGTGTCTCATTATTAAGCAATAATCGTACAGAAACAGCTTGTGAGCAGACAAGTTTGTATTGTTCGATTAAGAATTTATTTTTAAAAAGCAGACGTGTTTGGTGAGAACGACGTAATATCGGACTGTTATTTTTGCATCATGTATCAGCCCCTAATCATGGCACCAAAGAAAGCAAGTGGAAGTGGTGAACCTGGTGAAGAAAAGAGGAAAATAGTGTGCAAAACTATAGAATTTAAGAAAAATTTAATCGCAAAATATGAGTCAGGTGTGCGTGTGTCTGTGTTGGCGAAGGAGTTCGGGATGCCGAAATGCCCCGCCTACTGCCTGCTGACAGCTGGGAGAGGCGCACGCCCCACGACAGATAGAGAGAGAGAGATGTTCCTTCAATTTTTGTTACTATGTTAATGTTAAAATTGGTAATCTCCCATTACATTTGTACAGTTTATGGTGTGAAATTGTAAAAAAAAAAAAGTGGTTTAAAAAAGTTGTTTTCTTGACTTGGAACGGATTAAAACCTTTTACATTGATTTCAATGGGAACCATGGTTTCGGTTTCCGAACAATTCGGTTTCCGAACAGTCTTCTGGAACGGATTAAGTACGAAAACCAAGGTTTGACTGTATTGTCAATAAAGAATATAACAAATCTCAGAATGTTCTCTTTTGCAGATGATTAGACTAGAAGGACATCTGATCTCTTGGCTTGAAAGACTTTTTGAGGCTATTTTTATTTCCACTCGTTTGCAATGGCCAGAATGTTGAGCTCCATCAAGATTAAAGAACAAGACAGAGTGAAAAATGTCAGCGATAAAACTATGACATCAAACGTGAATAACAATTTCACTTGGTCCTGGTTCTTCTTGGGTGCAGCAGATTTAGATTACGTTTTTTAAGACCGTTGATACTTTGCATTTCCTTATTAATAATAGATTATATTCTATACTCTGCAAACCACATTTCACATTTGGTATTCTCTCCACAAGTAGATGAAGGTATAGAGCCTGGCAAAGAAGAAAGAATGCTGTCGATCATATTTATCACCAAGCTGGTTTCTTTGTTTGGTAAAACACTTTGTTGTCAATGTCCATTAACAGCAAACAAAAAACAGTTTGTTTTTTTAGTTTATTGACAGAGTCAACCACTGGTGAGTCATTGGCTGGCAGCCCATGTTGATGGGGAACTTTACTTCATACATTTACAAGGTCTAATAGGGCTAATTTAATAAAGCAGCATTGTGTTGTGAGTACATACATCCACATGAGTACAGTGTGGCGCAAAACATATTGAGATTGCAGGGGTAGCTCTCAATTTGATGCAGAGCACTAGGTACTGCAAACTATAACCACAATACTAAACAATTGCCCCACCCATGTTCTATGTCGCTTATACGAATATACATGCTTTTGGGAATGTGGGAGGAAGCTTGAGTAGCTGGAGAAAACACACACACGCCATACCTGTCAACTTTTCAGAGCGCCAACCTGTATAAACTACCAAAAAAATCCTTATAAAGAGCAAAAAATCCTTATAACATACCAAAGCATTTTATATGTCAAAATAATGGCAGAAAAAAAACCACGAAATTTTCAATGATATTTATTGTAGATCTTCATAATACAATGTCTGGTTAATGTCTAATCATCATTCTACTTAGTGGCATTACTGTGTTCAGAGTTGTATTCCTGTGTTACTTTTTTCACCAACTCCAAATGCTGACCCATCGGCAAAAAAACCCGGAAATTTTCAGAATCCGTATGATTTGTGTGATACGGCCATATACGTAAGATTCACCACAAAATCCGTATGAACTATGGCTAAACCGTATGAGTTGACAGGTATGCACACGCGCATGTTGTGAACATGCAAACGCCACCTAAGAATGTCAGAGCCCAGATGTGGAGCCTCCGACCATTGTTGACTTCTTACCTCTTTGCTCGGCTCAGTCAAACATGAGCACTATTGCCCATTGCAAAGACTCTTGTGTGACTGTGACACTGTACCGAACATAGTCAGGATAAATGACTTCATGTAGGCACGCTCAAAAAGGAAGACGTTTATATAAACAGGTTGCCGTGTCAGTGATTACAACTTATGTTAAAATAAGAGAACTATTCTAGTTTGCTGGGGTTTACAAGCGGGGTGCATATAATGAAGCAATAAGCCAGAAGCATCTGTGCAAATTGAGAGAGGTTACAGTTTACACCGTGCCTGAGTCATAACTGGCTCCAAGGGAAGACGAGCTAAATGAGCTACCTTGCCTGTGACTGTGGTAAATTTGAAACTATTTCCGTTGCACTCGGAGCCCTTGAACTTTATGAGGCATGCTTTAATGCAGAAGCATCCAAACGCCTGCTCCATTAGCACATAGGCTTAGTTCCCTCATTTAAACAAAAAAAAAAATGTTAACTTGTTCTCTGTTGTTGTTCTTGTAATTTTCGTCCTACTTTTCCGAGCTCAAGGAGGTCATCCTGGGGACCCATTTGAAAGAAGTGGCCACAAAAGCAAGATGGCAGTGACAAAGTGCTGCGGATGAGCTGGAAAATATTCTTCTAGTGGTGCGTGAAGGTCTGGTGCAAAAAACGGTTTATGGAACTTTGACACACCTGGTATTTATAAATTATTAGAAATAGTTCTGTCAATGCTTGGGAATGCACCTGTCCAGTTACCACGGCTCCTATTTATGGCAGCGGAGGCCAATGAATGAAAATCGGATTTACAAACTATCTGACACAACCCAATAACCCGCAGACAGTGCAGGGCTAAAACCGAAATAAAAATTGAATGTGGCGTCGGGAGAAGTGGGTGGACGGCGTACCCCCGCGTACCACGCCCACTACACCCCTGCTGTTGACACAGCGCACTTCACACATTGTAAAAACTGTCCTGCTCTCTTTGCTTTAATGTGCGCATTTAGGTCTTCAGACACATTTTTTCCCATTATTTTTACAAGCTGATGTTTTTTTTCTTCCCTATGCTCTTACTGGCAGTCATGGATAATGGAAAGTCCTCAGCACTTCCTCACTCTTGGTCTTGGGTTGGATCGAAAAATTCTGAAAAGAGTTCTCATGGGATAAGGTTTCCACAGAAACATGCCATTTTACTTGACCTTTGGGTGAAACCTTTCTTTTGGAGACAGTGCATCAAGAAAAGCCAAAGTCACTGGTGCACACAGATAAAAACTGCACAAGATGATTTCAGGATGAAATATAAGTGAATGAGTTGTTCCTTGAATAAATGCTTTGTAACACATGCATTACCTATCATGCAATTGACATAATTGTGTTGCTACAATAGCTAATAATGTCTAAATTAGTTTAACTGCTACACATAAAATTATATTGGCTAGAGTTTTATACTACATAAAATTGAAACAAAATGTCAGGACATGTGCCACCAAGTTCTGGAATAATTGTGAACTTGAAATTCTTCCTTTGGGAAGACCAGAAATCATGGCATTAGAGTATTCAATCCCAGTTGTGATGAAAGCATGCGTTAGTGTCTCCCTGTAGGGAGAGAGAAAATTTGGCGGCCTCTGCCTGTATTTTTCAAGTGGTAAAAACCTTTTAGTGTGGGGGTGCAAAAGTGACCACAGAGCCTACTGATAAAACTACAAAGAGGCAGCATATATACATTGAACAATACAGGGCCTAAAATTGAACCTTGAGGCACACCACACGTTCCTTTGAAGACTTGCGAAGAACGGGTCACCAAACTTACCATAAACAGTTCTGTGAGTAAAGTAGGATAAAAAACATTTTTTGATCAGCACCAGATTGGCCAACCATTTACTGTCAGTCTGTTTAAAAGAACGGCGTGGTCCAGTGCATCAAAGTTACACTAAGATTTGGTTATGACTGACCTGAATTTAACCTGAGCGGCACAGTGAAAAGTTGATTAGAGTCATAATAGCAAAAATAATATCGCACTCAATACAGTAAATTGCAAATATGAACATGTTCAGCATATACTTTCCATAAACCAACCTAGGCGGACAATCCATATGATAGCTGCAGTGTGAGGAGGCACCAGCAGAGCAGCAAATGAACAGATGGTGGAGGAATTCAAAATGGTTTCTTTCAGGGGAATTCAGTCGATATGGCTCATATACTGACTTAATTATGAGACGGGGGAAGATTGAACCCCTTGGAAGAATGATTTAAAACGGCTGGAATATCTTCATTAGGATTACAAAAATTCAACCACTCTGACAACATTCAGTGTGCGCCAAAATATGCGGGTTTTAAAAAGAGCTTCAGCAATTTAAATTTGCTATTAGGAAAATTGCTGCAAGCATTTTTTTTATTTTAGTTTATTTTTTTCTGGAAGGAAACTTCTCTCATGGTGCTGTAATAAAATGTTATATGCACTATGGGACCCAGCTCTTAAAATGACCGGAGCCACCATAATGGTTTGTTAGAGATCAAAGACTGCGTAGTGATAAAAGTCCTCGCATGCTCACTCATTAAAGCAGCTTTCGCTGAAAAGTCGACTCCGTGCCTTTTACAGTTTGCCAGTTAGTATACAGCCTGAAGTACTTTGAATACACGCCAAGTAATAATGGTAGAGGAGACAGCGGTCAATTCACGCTCCATATTTCAGTGGTGAAAAGTACATCTCAGTGAGTTGAATTTTTCATTTCATGGAATACATACAGTATTTAAAAAAATAAAAATAAATCAATGTTCTGTATTTTCATCTTCAATTCTGTCATCTCTAAGGAACAATAGCCTATTTTGGAGCCTGCCTCACTATTGATAACACAGGACTGCAAATGGACCTTAACTCATTCACTCCCAAAGACGTGTTTAAACGTCTTTTCAGACTTGGTTCAGAATTGGCTGGTACTGAATGAGTTAATCACATTTTTTTTCCCATGGGTTAAAGTAGTACAATAGTAGTTGGAACAGATCAGGTACAATCTTATGTGACTCCGCGGTAGAAAAGTGCTGGATGTGCTTGTTAAATTAGCAGATAACAGTTGTTCATTTGTCATGTACCAACTTGATACCTGAGAGTGTTTTCACTTTAGCTTCTTGTAAACTTGAATTGTGAATTAGGACACCGACAGTTCTAACCCAGTTCTAACAAAATTGGGACATTGTGTTAGACAGAACTAAAAACAGAATAATTTAACATTCAATAAACCCTTGCTTGTGAATAACCACACACACACACACACACACACACACAAATCAAGCTGGATGATGATGGCCAAGAGTTCTTATCTGAGAACATTTGTCTTTGACCTTGCCGAACATTGTAAATGCTACGTTAATCACAGACATTATTTTCAATTTTCCTTCATACCTTATCACACTGGCAAATTAGAGAGAACCTTGACTGAACAAGATGACACTGATAGTGCCCATGAATTTTAAGTGTCACTCCCTCCATTTTTTAAAGATATGAGCCGCAGGTCACCTCTTCTAATATTCGGGATTTCTAAGGTCTTTCATCCAGCGCTGAGAAACTATCATCAGCCAGCGAGGGATCTGAAAGATTAGTTATACAGTGTCAATTACATGAGTCATCAGTTATGCCAGGTTGAACATTAGACCACATCTGAGTGATGGCCGGTGTATTCTCCATGACCTTCGACTGGTGAAATCATTTTTTCTTTTTCTCATTCCCGCTTAGGTTGAGTCAGACAGAAGCCCAGCAGTGTGGGGGGGAGGTTTCCGTGTCTGGGTGGTACAGCGTCAGGTCCTTTTGGATCTTCAGGGACTGAAAGCAGAGTGGGCAGCTGCCGATGTCTGAATGCTCCAGCACACAGGAAATGACTAAGAGACAGCACACACAGCTGTCTGCTGGCATTAGCATGAGTGACAGTCCCGCCACCTTCAGAGTCACACGAACATGCATCTTCATGTCAGGAGAGGAAACGATACTTAGCCGCAGGTATTGGGAACAGGCACATGAGGAAACTGTGGCCTAAAGGTATGGATGTGACCTCCTAGGAGGTCACACAGACCAGGTACAACCTTGAGATATGCAGGGATTTAAACATAGCATAACTTGGATTTTTTCGAATTAATGTCATTCGTCGCATACAAGCTAAGACTGGGATTCTAACAGTTAAGGAAAACTTTTTCAAAGTAGATATCCAAACACATTTTGCATTTTATGACCAGACAGGGAAGCATAAACTGTGGACTGGTCACGAAAGCTGTCAATTTGTCGCGCAAAAATGTTATTTATAGGGAAGGATTTACAGCTCTATTCCATAGAGACAAACGGCATTTAGCAAGCTGGGATGTGATCTCACATCCCTTATGATGATAACAACCCTGACATTAGGTTTCCGGAATAATCTGGATAGGGGTGAATCTCACAAACGTAGACAATGATAAGATCTTTTGCACAAAAAGGCTTATTGACAAGATAAAAATGCAAGACTGACAAAGTACAGCAAAATACGCTGGTGACAAAGACACAGGACAAAACGAGACAAACCAAAAACGCTTGCAAAAGGCAAGGATCAAGAAAAACGTAAATTTATATATATATATATCCATCCATCCATCCATTTTCCGAACCGCTTCATCCTCACTAGGGTCGCGGGGGGTGCTGGAGCCTATCCCAGCAGTCTTCGGGCAGTAGGCGGGGGACACCCTGAATTGGTTGCCAGCCAATCGCAGGGCACACAGAGACGAACAACCATCCACGCTCACACTCACACCTAGGGACAATTTAGAGTGCCCAACGAGCCTGCCATGCATGTTTTTGGAATGTGGGAGGAAACCGGAGCACCCGGAGAAAACCCATGCAAGCCCGGGGAGAAAATGCAAACTCCACACAGGGAGGCCGGAGCTGGGATCGAACCCGGTACCTCTGCACTGTGAAGCCGACGTGCTAACCACTGGACTACCGGGCCGCCCATATATATATATATATATATATATATATATATATATTATGGGCGGCCCGGTAGTCCATATATATATATATATATATATATATATATATATATATTATGGGCGGCCCGGTAGTCCAGTGGTTAGCACGTCGGCTTCACAGTGCAGAGGTACCGGGTTCGATCCCAGCTCCGGCCTCCCTGTGTGGAGTTTGCATGTTCTCCCCGGGCTTGCGTGGGTTTTCTCCGGGTGCTCCGGTTTCCTCCCACATTCCAAAAACATGCATGGCAGGCTCGTTGGGCACTCTAAATTGTCCCTAGGTGTGAGTGTGAGGGTGAGCATGGATGGTTGTTCGTCTCTGTGTGCCCTGCGATTGGCTGGCAACCAATTCAGGGTGTCCCCTGCCTACTGCCCGAAGACTGCTGGGATAGGCTCCAGCACCCCCCGCGACCCTAGTGAGGATGAAGCGGTTCGGAAAATGGATGGATGGATATATATATTATATATATAAATGGAATATGCGAGAATACAAACTGAGAACAACATGAACGAATTGCACACAATAAGTAAGTATGAATAAACGTGCCTTCGAGGCAAAATGTCAAGAACATCAAGAAAATTAAGCACTGGGAGATAGAATCATGAGCGAGTCTGGTAATCAGACAGCCAGTTCTCGGCAGTCGGTAACGAGGCCAGATTTGTGTCAGGTGCGGCTCTTGAGGGAACGCCCACTCTCCAGCTGGAGACTAAGGAAACGAAGCAAACAGGACAGGACATGACAACTGTAATGTGATAAAGTAAGAAAGAATTTGTGGTGACGGAATAAAAATCCACCCTTACACATTTTTTGTCTTTTTTTTTTTTTAACCATCTAAATGTGTGACCATTTTGAATACGAGTCAAACAATATTGAATGCTTTGAAGACATAGCGACAATTCCAATAGGTGAAGAAATGAAGCGACACAAAGCAGACAAAAGTATGAAGTTAACAAAAGAAACGTCTGATATTTCAGATGGTGATGCTACAAAAAACTAGGGAACAAAATGGAACAAATTCGATAGTTGTCCCAATTCACCTTTTGCTGATTACCTTGACCTGCATGACTAACAATCTTCGATACACAGACACAAAGAAAAAATAAATAAATTTGCAAGCACCTTGGTATATTTTATTATTGTGACAAGCAAAACATGACATGTTCCAGAAGGCTGTTCGAAAACCGAAACCACACTCTTTTTAAAAAAAACATCTTTATTGAACACATCTGTTCAAAATGGAAGGCTACACGAGGAAGCATCGCTTCCTCGTGTAAGGAAGGCGAGAGGAGTCAAATGACGCATTCAAGTGCGCTCAGTTTGTTCGAGAACCGAAATTCGGTCGTCATCTGAGGCATAAAAAAATGAAATCTATGGTCGAAAACCGATTTGGTTGAGAACAGAGACGTTCAAAAACCGAGGTTTGACTGTACTATTTATTCAAACAGTATTAACAATTCATGCAGTGAAAATGGCACAAATGATCAGAAAATGAAGATGCGATCCCGCGGTGCACCCGAATGTGAACATCCCAAAGGTGAAGCTCTGTCCTGACACCCCCTGCTTCCCATCTCCTCAGTATCACCTCACAGGGAAGGTGTGCCACACTTCACAGATCACCAAACACACTCACCTCCACTGCCACTGCTGCTACACATCACCGGCTAGCATACCCACAGGAATTGCACCCTCTAGAAACCCGTACAAGCCATCACTGTCACATGCTCGATGTCACCTACTTTCAATTAGGATTGATATGTTCTTTTTGGCACGTGTCTCCTTGGCTCCCTCACAATTTGCCTTACTCCTTAGCACGGGGAATTCAACACAAGAAGGCTCAGGACCGAGAGTATTTAACAGCAGATTGATGAGTACATTTTGTACATGAATACATGCAGGTCCCCAGAGTTTTGAAACGGTGCTCTTCTATTGCATATTTATGCAACAGCAGTGAGCTGCAAAGAGCAACATCACAGACAAGCTTGTTTTCCTAAGCTGGAGCTTCACAACCTTTGGCTTGATGCTTTTTATGACCTCTCTCATTATTATTCTGCCTTTTAACAAATGTGCAAGTATCCTTGTTATGCAGTCATCTTTTGGATATTTAATAAGAACCTTTGTTTTTTTTGTTTTTTGTTTTGGCGGTGGGGCTTTGTTTCCTTCATTTTTATAACCTTTGGTTTATTTCCATCATTTTCAGGGGCTTCGAACCTGAAAAAAATATTCATTTTTGCAAAGTGATTTTATAAAAGTCCGTTTATTGAAAGACTATTCAGGATGTACCGCATTGTACCACTTATCTTCTTCAGGGTCAAGGGAAGCTGGAGCCTGCCCCTGCTGGTTCCCAATGTACCCCCATCTAGTATACATCACAAAGAGTTGTTTACTTCTAAAGTTCTCTTGGGACAATTGATGCTCAGATAGGCACCAAAGTCCATTACCCTCCCCCCTCCCTCCCATGTGCTGAAAACAAAGAAATGACGCAGAGAGGTGCTTATATGGCTGCACGGATCCTCTTGTCCACTCTAGTCTGTCATTTTCGCACCTTCCTGCCAGATACGCACTCAAAGTAGAGAAACAAATCACCCTGCACATTTTCCCCATCGACTTATGTAAGTCCAGCCCCAGGGAAGGTAGAAACATCATATTTTACTTGAAATTTTACAATATATGCTGCCACATACTGTAAGGAACTTCTACATAGCTATCAAATGTATGTCGAAAAACTGAGCAAATAAAAAAAAATATCGAGCTGATCAAAGAGGTGCCCTAAATCGGCATTAAATTCATTTGAGTTGCAATATTTAAACCTGGCGCCAGCGGACTTTCTAAAATCTACATCTGCATGGAGTGATTCCGCTTTAAACACGCAGCGCAGCCGCTGGTAATAAAAGACAAGCCTTTGGATTTTTTTTATTATTTTTTTTTTTAACTGCAGGGCTCCCACTGTTAGACGAAACGAACTGCAGTCATAGTAATGCAATGGGATAACGGAGAGTTAAGATATTTGGGGGTTATAATTTGTTTGAATGTGCTTCTAAACTGGTCTTTTTGATAAAGTAACTCGCCCGGTTTGTAGTGCAGGATAGGTTGGATGTCACTGATCTAAAGCAAAGACGACACACACCCTTTTTATTGATAGACCTCCAAGCGTGCATTTATACTGATTGAATGACTTTTATTGGATTTATTTCTTGTTGAAAAAAAAGAAAGCCCTCCATGAAAGCGTGAACGTGGTATCCACAACTTGCGCACAGTTGACATATCGGCTACATAATATATTTTCATATTTAAGCCATGCACTATTTTTCTGATGGCTTTTGATGACATTTAAACGTCTCAGGAAAACTCAGTTACACCAAAATTTACAGCCAGCATCAGAATTCCATGATTCATGCCTGCTCATAGTGTTTGTGTACTTGATGCCTGGTGTGTCAGAAGTCTAGACGAAAAGTGTGCATGCCCAGGCCCGTCATATAAGGGGAAAGTCAGCAGATTGAAAGTGATCCTTGTAGCCTTGACGTATTGCTTTTTTGCAAAATAGCCATATCAGAGCTGTCATAGAAGATTCGATCAATAAATTGGCTTCGCCTTTTATTCAGAACTTTTTTTGGAGAGCGGTATGGCCGACAACACAATGGAACAAGAGAAGTGACTGTCAAGGCCCCTTGGACGATGACGGTGTGCATACACTGTCATTACCTGAATGCGAGAAGCCACATGAGCTGTCTGAAAGTTATGGTGAAAAAAAAGCAAAATGCTGGGTCTACTGGCGTACCTCTGAAGTGACAATTTTTCTGATCGGCAGCGTGAAGGGGACGATTGCTTCAGTCCAGAGTGCGAAAGATTGCTCGCTTGGAAGACAAAAGCTTGACAAGTATGCCAGGACTTCTAATACACAAAGTCCACACTTATACCGGCTACAAGGTCGGATATACTATACATACGATATTAGAAATGTATACTGTACATAAATATTCAATATATATATCAGACCATAAGAATGTATCTCAATGGCCTTACCGGTAGGTAATTAAAATTCACTCCATGTAACCAGGGCGGCCCGGTAGCCTAGTGGTTAGCACGTCGGCTTCACAGTGCAGAGGTACCGGGTTCGATTCCAGCTCCGGCCTCCCTGTGTGGAGTTTGTATGTTCTCCCCGGGCCTGCGTGGGTTTTCTCCGGGTGCTCCGGTTTCCTCCCACATTCCAAAAACATGCATGGCAGGCTGATTGAAGACTCCAAATTGTCCCTAGGTGTGAGTGTGGGCGTGGATGGTTGTTCGTCTGTGTGCCCTGCGATTGGCTGGCAACTGATTCAGGGTGTCCCCCGCCTACTGCCCGAAGACGGCTGGGATAGGCTCCAGCACCCCCCGCGACCCTAGTGAGGATCAAGCGGTTCGGAAAATGGATGGATGGACTCCATGTAACCACTTTAAAGCCAATCATGCCGAGTTTGACCAATCCCCGAAATTCAATTTCCTTAACAGAATTGCATCCCGCAATGGTAATGTCAAGTGTAGCCTGTGGACATCTGGAGTGGTGTTACTTGGAATTGCTTCATGATAGTTTTAAATATGCATTGTGATATTATGCGCACCGAGCAGCCACAGGTGCACAGAGTCTGTCCGTCTCGAAAGTGTTGGTGAAACCGAAACGAGCCGCGGAACATGAGACTACGACGCTCGAGTTATCTATGATAGTTTATTTAACTACACTAAATAGTTACCTCAGCTTTTAGTCACATTTGTTCGGGAGAAGTTGTCTTTGAATGTTGGTACATATAATACAAAGTATAATGAAAGTAAGGAAGATAAATGCCTGTGGCGAATACAACTGTGTCCTCTGGCCTTGGAGCTCTTTATTAATATGTGTGCTTGTCTATTGCCTCAATGTAAATATTGAATTGTGGCAATATTGAAGATGGCCATTAAACAAAGGACTGCAAATAGATGGAAGAGGTTAATGCAGCTCAATGGCCTCTTGATTGCATCACAAGACAGACATTTCGTCTTGTGATCATGTAGAATACTTTAAGCAGCTTATTTATTCATCTATTGACAAAACTTACCCCACATACAAATTTTACTCTTAAAATCATTTCAACATCCTCAACAATGTTATGACCAACAGTTCCACAAAAGTCCTCTTTTCTGAATATATGAAAACAAGTCTTTGCTTCATTTTATACTGCGCTTTGTCAGACCTCTTTTGGTGGTATTAAACTGCAGCCTGTGTGCTCATCTTCACAACAGCCTTCGTTTTCAGTGCGTGAGCGGAGGATGACGTGGGCCTGAGTGAATAACACAAACAAAGGCTGACTTGACCAAGTGTGGGATGGCATTGATTTTCATTAGCATCGACGATGAATCACAGAAAGATACCTCTAATTGTTCTCAATACAAAACCAAGCGCCGTCTTATATATTCAGCAACAATGTCAGAAGAACCAGGCAGTGAACACCAAAAGATATTTCTAATTGTTATCAAGACAAAACCAACACCTTTTTACATTGAACATGCTAACCGAAGATATCCAAGATGGCTTCAAGAGCTTTGCTTTTTACATTTTTGTCTTTTTTTTGGTCTTTTTTGTTTTGTTTTGTCATATAGTGTCTATTGTCCTTCGTGTGGATCCGATGTGGACTGTTTTAAAAGTTTTGGCCATGACATTCATCAAAGGAGAAGAATCTGCTTGGTTGCACCTTTTCGACAGCACGCGTGTAACAGCACTGATTTTGGTTGGGAGGAATGTCAGCATGATTTGACTGTCACTGCTGGACAGCCCCAGGCCGCTTGTGTTTTTTGCGCCGATAATGGGCAACATTTTTCACAGCCCCGTTTTGTTCAGCGGAGATGTTGGCGCTGTTGGACAGTCTGCGCTGGTGCGGCTGGATGGATGGCTTGTGGAGCCGAGAATGAGGAGAGAGGAGCGTCGGCGCAGAGCGTGGCTGTGAATTTGGAACTGGTAGTCGCTGCTTGGAATTGAAGCGGATTTACATGGGATAGGAGAGGTGAACCAATCTCCATTTTCGTCGATCACTGGTACAGCTTCTTGTTTACTTTCAAACTTAGCTTGGAGCAGACATGTGCACAAATTTAAGCATGACGTCTCTGATCCACTGGTGAAAGGACACTTTGATCATCTAGAACTGCTTTAAACAACAAAGCGTATGCAGGAAAAGTTGTTAAAATTGCATGACTGTCTGTGTCTCATGTGTTGTGTTATATTATTTAGTTATTTTATGTTAAGTGTTCTGTAAAGCGCTTTGCTACAGCTGCAGCTGTTGTGAAAGTGCAATATAAATAAAGATGTATTGGATGGGATTGTATTATATTTCAGTAATATTGCCAGAGGAACCAGGTAGTGAACTACCAATAGATCCGTGGTTAGGATATTAATCTGAAAGCCTAGTGTAGCCTCTCCATTGCAATAGTGTGCCCCCTCGTCTAAAGTCTGTCACGCAACACTGCCAGCAGAGGCGGGCATTTTTTACATCTGTTTGTCAGGACCGATGGAAGGTCTATCAGCTCGTCAATGACGAACTCTCGTTTTATTGGCGGACTGATGACTGACGATAACATTAAAACACTGACGAAATTAACGTAGACTGAAGCCATTTTCGTCTGTCTCTTGGACCGCCATGAACTGGAAAAGCAAAGGCGAGGAGCAGTTTGGGGACAAGAAGCAGGAGAAGGAGCAGCAATTGTATGACATTTTTTTTCGTCTTTATGTACAGTCAAACCTCGGTTTTCGGCCAAAAATTTCGAGTTTTTTTATGCCTCGGATGACGAACAAATTTCGGTTCTCGAACAAACTGAGCGCATTTGAATGCACCATTTGACTCCTCTCGCCTTCCTTACAAGAGGAAGTGACGCTTCCTCGGGTAGACGAGGAAGTGACGCTTCCTCGTGTTGCTTTTCCATTGTGAGCAGACGTGTTCAGTAAACATTTTAAAAAGAGCGTGGTTTCGGTTTTCGAACAATTTTGGTTTTCGAACAGCCTTCTGGAACGGATTATGGACTGTTTTGAATGGAGTGAAATTGTGTGCTGTCACCCTCGTATTTTATTTTATTTTTTTTAATTGAAGGTCCTAATTCTGGCCTTGGCCTACAATTATATATGCTTATATAAACAGTATCTTCTGTATATCTATATTGCACTTATATTGAACTGTGTACAGCTCTCTTAATCTACATTTATTATTGTGCTTGCAAACACTTTCTTTTTCCTCTTTCTACCGCCCCAAATTTGCTGCTGTAGATTGTAAATTTCCCCAGTGTGGGACAAATAAAGGATATCTAAAAATTTAGTGATGTTAAAAATTATAAGGGTGGAGTGACGGACTAACTGCCGAATGATGGCAGTTTTAGTGACACGCCCACCACTGACTGACAAGTGGATAAACTCATTTAATTGCTTGAAAAACATGGGTTCAAGAAATTTAATTATGACTCATTATCTTCCTCCAACACCCCATCTACTAAGCAATGCAATCGGTTATTTGATCATCTTTACAACTCACTTTTTGCCCCCCCCCCCCCCATCATGTGTTTCCCATGGTGCCTTCTGCCTGGAGGACAGTCATAAAGATGCTGAGTCAGGTAAGTGCCGTCGGTGACAAGCTTTTCTCCATTGAATTTGTACGCATGATTTACAAGCCCAGTTAACCGGGAGAGGTCTGCCAAGAGCGACCGCACATGAGCCGGTATGTGTGGGCAGATGAAAGATGCATTGGCAAGTAAACATGTATAAATCAGTTTGACATTTCCCTGCCTCAAATTGACTGTAACAGGATTTAAATAATGTCCAATGAGCTGCATAGACCAAAAGAAAAAATATATATAACGTAAAAGATTATAAGCAACAATTGGATGGATGATTGGGTTCTACCTTTTGGAACAGCACAGTAATTAAGCACGCCTTCCCAGATTTAATAAAAACAACATTTGTGGCATGCTAGATAATGCTGTGAGCAGAACGAGGTAGAAGTTGTCTTTTTTTTTTTAGATTTGTTTCATCCAACCATCAAATGAGTCTTTTTAAAATGATTTTAAAGTGAGTCTGACCTTATTGTCATTTATAGAGGACGCAGATTTATGGCTTTTGTTGTCACATTCCTGTTTGCCGATCTCTGTCCTGTCTAAACAACCTGACCCTGACTTTCTTTTGTCTTATTGTGTTCTGATCATACCTTTTATGTCTAATCTTTCCTCAGTGTGGCTTTTATCAAAATATGATAAAATTGTACAAGATGTACTTGGCGGAGGTGTAGGGTTGCTACCCTTAAAAAAATAAAAATAAAAGACACACGGATTGATGACTATGGCGGCCCAGTGGTTAGCGCGTCGACCTCACAGTGAGGGGTCGTGGGTTCGATCCGGCCTCCCTGTGTGGAATTTGCATTTTCTCCCCGGGCCTCCGTGGGTTTTCTCCGGGTTCTCCGATTTCCTCCCACATTTCCAAAAACATGCATGGCAGGCTGATTGAACACTCGAAATGGTTGTTTGTCTCTGTGTGCCCTGCGACTGGCTGGCAATCGATTCACAGTGTCCCCCGCCTACTGTCCGAAGATGGCTGGGATAGGCTTCAGCACCCCCCGCGACCCTTGTGAGGATGAAGTGGATTGGAAAATGGATGGATTGATGACTTTTGTTTTGTGCACCTAAAAATGGTTATGGAAATGTTTTTTCCCACGATAACAATTTTGTGGTACAGAAATTGTCGTCCGATTTAGAGACAGTTGTATCTCATTGTAGTTCTGAGGAACAATAATTGAAATGTCAAGTTCCTATAAGGACCAACACGTCCAAATACACAAACCAAAGCAGCACAAACATGCTGGCCTTACCATTTACGTCAGTACTTAGCAGTCCCGGTGTGACCTACCGCCCTACACTGTGTTAATGTTTCACAAAGTTGTTAGTTTTTTTTTTTTTAAAGGGAAACTGAATCATCCCTTTGTTAAGAATGTCACATGATGCGATTTATTAAGAAATATAGTGGAAGGGTCAATGCCCTTCCCAATGGATTGACCCTAGAAAAACAAAAACAAGAGTTTGTTCTCTAAAAATATACCCGGTAAAAAAGCTTTTTTTCTTTAATAATATATGAAGAAGAGGAAAGAGAACAACAACAAACAGGCACAAACGGAATAACTAATATCTAGATCTTATTTGCTCTAGAAACAGTCCTGCTTTATGTCTAATTATTTCATTAATACTTACCAGGGACATTTGGGCCCTATTTAACAAGAAGTCATTAGTTAATTTTCAACTAAAGTGCATGGACACTAAGGTCGATTCCTGTAAGACAATTTGAGATGAAATACATATTCATGAACAATGGCTCATGGGGCTACTCCTTCACTTTTCACAAGAATTTAGACTGTATTGCAAACGGAGGTGGTGAAAATGCTCATGCTGGGTACTGACCAGAAATAGAATATTGTGAAAAATAAGGCCCTGGTAAAATGACAGGCATCCTCTTCATCCTTTAACAAAATAAAAGGAAGAAGGTAACATAGTAGTATCAAAGAAACACGTGAGGGCACGGGACAGAGAGGACGATGTCTGGGCCTAAGTAGCCTACGAATTGTACGTCAAGAAAAACAAGCAAGAAAAAGCAAATACGGTGAGAACAAAATGAAAATAAAGCAATAATGAGAGAAATACGTCTTGGAAATAAAATACTTCAAAATAATAAAAGCAGTGAAAATGAGCATGGTCTGTTTAAAAACTTAATAGCAGAAGGAATGAAGAACTTTGAGTTCCGGATAGATTAAAAAAAAAAAAAGAAAGTATTCCTCAGACAGGACATGATTTTGTTGACTGATCGTTCTTTTAGTTTTTTGTTTTTTTTTTAGCTCTCTCAAATTGTGCCTCTGGTGCGCTCCAATAATTTTGCAGCACACTTTGACAACGCCGTTAAAACTGTCTTTTTCTTCCACAGACAACCCATTGACCCAGCAGGTAAAGGGTTAAAAAAAACAAATGAAGCAGTGTGTTTATTTCAAATTTAAGATGACAATCAAACACCGTGGCACAGTATTTATAGGACTCAACAAGCTCCACCTTTTGTTGATGAATGATGCCAGATGACTTGGTGCTCATGTTGGCCGTCTGCACAGGTGTTTGCACTCATTTTGGCTAATCGGAGCTCAGTTCAGGTGCAGCCGTTTGGAGCATGATGTGAGGTCAGTGACCTGCAAGAACAGTATGCATCACAGCAGCATGTGCAGCACTGCCGGCAGTAATGCGCAGCGTGAGTCTCTTGTAGCCCTTGGGAGTGAATCTTATGAAAATGACACATTTTCATACGTTTCATTTGGGTGAGAAATCAGGCGTTGGGCTTTTTGGTTCATAATTGATGCAATTAACACACGTCATTGAATTCTTAACGATTACATTTTCATAGTTTTTTTGCAGATGTTCAAATAAATGTAATCTTTTCCCATCAATGTGCAGACAGTGGGGGTAAGGAGGGGGGGCATTTTCGACAATGTACCTACAGTAACACAGTCAGTCTTACATTTTACATAATGCAGCGTCTGCAAAAACGACACAATGAAAGAATGCACATTCATGCAAAAATAAATCGGCAACAATGTGTGACACTAACTGTACATAACACGAGTGTGCTTAATGGGGCCAAAATGCAGTTGCTTGCAAAGGCCCACCAGAGGAACACACTGCGCTCCTGATGTCACTTCCATAAATCACATTCCTCCAGGTCGGGATTTAAGAGTTGAGCAGTTTCTAAAATCCATTTTGATTTCCACAATGTCACGGGGTAATAAATCATTAAGCACACTCCCGTATGCATCCTTTTAAAGAGCAGTGAACATTGGCTCATAAATCTCCCGTGACTTTGCCATCCCCTTTGCAAAAGTCTGGTGGAGAAAACAAAAAGCAGTTCTCATTCACAATGGAGAACTATTCTACCTCAAGCTTTTTTTTTTGGAGACTTTTGTGTCAAGAAACGGTTGTGGGCTAAAACGATGACACTGTGCACTGTTACAGTCCATGGGCAACACACTGTGTTTTTTTTTCTTTTTCTGAAGTTAGCTTTTGTCTGCCGGGAAGCCAAACTTGATTTCAATGGTCCACCGCTATTTGCTCTGTCAATGGCTTTTATCAACAAAGCTGTGGCAGAATAAAATCGATGCAGAACTGCATCCATTCCAAAGGATTCACATGCTTGCATCCATTTATTTCTGTTGTTAGTTACACAATTACTTTTGTACCTTCCAGTAATAATACCGTTCATAATGAAGTTTGATTATGGTTGCCTCTCAGCCTGCTTATCTGTTGACCGGTGAATTTAGGAAGGCAGCGGTTATTTGCTGACAAAGCAAGTGAAAGAGGGAGACTGCCATTTTTTTTCATTTTTTTTTTACTTCTCCGTTTATTTACAATCATTGAGAACAAAGAAGTGCCTGCAAACTACTCACAGCAGGGAAGCCGTTTTTCATCGTGAGAGAACGAGAGGGAGACAATGGCTAATCGCTGGGTGATGCTCTCCACAGTTCGAGTACAATTTAATATCTCGCAATTTGATTTCTCCTTCAGGGAAATTGCATGGAAATCATAACCTTCTATGACCAGCTTGTAATTTTCCCTCTGATTGTAGAAGCCGTTATCCATGGAAACCCCCCCCCAAAAACATTTACTTCACCATTTTGACAGTAACTGCATTCCATTCACTGACAATGGAGTTTGCCCACATTGCACACAACATGAAATCAAAGATTAAATGCAGAAGGCAAGTGTCACTTTCATGGCCAATATCCAATTTATTGTAGCATTTTTTGGGGGGGGTAGCGGGTAGCAGGCTGGAGTCAATCAATCATTATTGATCACATATATTTTATTTTCATGGTAGCAGAGGTTAAAGTTCTTATCTTGTCATCCTTGCTTGCAGCACCTCGATAAGAGAAGAAACTCAACCACGCTTTGGCAGATTTTTCAATGCTCTCAATAGTCAACTGTTGAGCATGTGTTTAATTTGTCCTACAGTTCACAAATTAGAAACAGCAAGGAAGTACCACCACTACTACTAAAAAAAAAAAAAAAATTAGAGCAGCAAGTATTTTTATGCTGGTGTCATCAGCTATCAGCAGGGTAACAGCTGCATGCCGGTCTTGGTGGTGTCACCACTTTAAAAAACAAAAAACAAAATAAAGACCCACGGTATTGTATAACTTTTCGTCCCACTGACTGCAATGCCATTGTCCCATATTGTTTTTACTTCCCCAATCCCAATGGTTCCATGGAACGACCCTAATTGTGCTGAATGTGGCTCGCAGGCTTTGAGTTTGGCACACAAAATCTCGTTGATGGTTTCTCTTTTTACAGCAACCTCCAATGTAGTGTTTCTGTCTTGACATTTTTTGTTTCTGCTAATGAGACACCTGCCAATGAGAGGAACGTAATCTTGATTACTTTGTATGTCAAGCATAAGCAACCTTTTACACTCAGAGTCATTTTGACCTGGTTTCCGCGGAAAAGACAGCACTGGGAGCTGCAAACACTTTTTGACATCTGAAATGATGATATTAGCCATATACATACATATATATGTTTAGCTGTCCATCATGTTTGATGATGACGCTTGCTCCAAGGGAGGGAAGGATGGGTAAGGGTGGGAGGCGTGGGGAAAGGGGGGGGGGGGGGTCAGCGACTCTGTCGCTGGTGCCACTTCTCATGGGCATAGAGACCGATCCTTGAGCCGCAGACTCGACCGCAGATGGAGCAAGGGAAGCCAGATACCAGGGGGGCACCAGCTGCCCGCTGGTGTCGTTGAAAGCGTCTCTCGATTCGTCTGACTCGGTTAATTTGGTGAATTTGAGAGACTGTAGTGGCACAAGTGATCTGCCAGGTTGGTCTGTTGAGTGCAAGAGTTTCAAGCTGCGTGGGATTGATGTTGGCTCGCTTTAGGAGGTCCCTGGTGTAGTCCTTGAGGCGCCGCTTTTGCCCCCCAGCAGAACGCTTTGCACCACTCAGTTGGCCATAGAGGACCTGGCGGGGCAGGCGGTTGTCGGGCATGCGGATGGTGTGTCCGATCCACCGAAGATGTTTTTTCGCTACAGCCGCTTCCATGCAGATGGAATTGGTGCTGTTGAGGATGTCTGGGAACTCGATCTTCCCAGGACAGGCCAAGGATCTTTTGCAGGCAGCGGATGTGGAAGGCCTCTAGGGTAGTAATGTGCCGGCGGTATGGGGTCCATGACTCTGCCCCGTAGAGCAGAGTGGAGAGACATACTGCATTGTACACGGCAATCTTAGTACAGATCTTCAGGTTTCGGTTTTCGAAGACCCTGCTGCGTAGGCGACCAAAGGATGATGATGCTTTATTGATACGGGTGTGGACTTCAGTGTCAAGGGAGCAGTTTGAGGACATGGTGGAGCCAAGGTAGGTGAAATGGTCCACTACGTTTAGTGGAGTGCCATTAATGTGAAAGCTGGGGGATGTGGAAGTTGGGGTAGCGAGTTGGAACATGACCTCAGTTTTTTTAATGTTGATCTGAAGACCAAAGGATTGATACAGACTGGAAATGGTGTCCAGGGCATGCTGCATAGAGTTTGAGCTGTGAGCGAGTACAGTGCAGTCATCAGCATACTGCAGCCCACAGATCTGACAGATTTTTGTTTTTGTGCGGGCCTGGAGCCGCCTGATGTTGAAGAGGCTTCCATCTAGGCGGTAATCCATATGAACACCGTCTTCATGTCCCATGCCACGGTGGAAGAGGCACGTGATGGCAGAGAGCAGGATGTTAAAGAGCACTGGAGCCAAGACACAGCCCTGCTTCACCCCAACGTTCACCTTGAAGAGCTCTGACTGGAGTTCTCCGATGAGCACTCTGGCTTGCATCCCGTCATGCAGCTGCTGGAGGATGCAGAGAAACTTGGGTGGCACCCCAAGTTTGGAGAGGTGTTTCCAGAGCAGCTCACGGTTGACAGTGTCGAAGGCTTTGCTGAGATCGATGAAGGCTATGTAGAGGTCTTTGTGATGTTCTCTGCTTTTCTCCATTAGCTGTCTTAAAACAAAGATCATGTCAGTGGTGGATCTAGTCTTCCGGAAGCCACACTGCGTTTCCGGAAGCGCACCTTCTGAGATGTGCTTGACCAACCTGCCAAGCATGATTTTGGTCAGAATCTTTCCTGCGGTGGAGAGGAGAGAGATTCCTCTGCAGAGGAATATATATATACACACACACACACACACACAGTTGATCTTTACACTTGCGAAATTGTTTGTTTCTGATGAAATCCATGCAGTCCATCCATGTTTTAGAAAAATTAAAATTATTTATTAAAAAAACACGTTTTGAACTCTTACAAAAAAACACAAAAAATGCAGAGTTGCAGGTATCTTTCAAATGAATTAAAATTCTGAATTTAGAGGAAACTTCTCGAGAGGAAATTCTATCAAAATCACCCAAAATGATAAAGGGTGACTCTGGAAGCTTGAGCTCGAGTTCGTTTCATTGGTCAGCCAGCATTTGTAGCACTGTGTTCGCGTTAGCCTGCGATGGGATATAAACACCCGCGAGTATGAAGGATGAGAAGTCACGTGGCGAGTGGAAGGGATTGCAGTTTAGAAACAGCGACACCAAGCCGTGTGCACTGTGCATTGAGCTTCGTGAATCAGTGCACCATTTTTCGCATAACTCAGGCAGCCACTTGTGCCGGCGCCATCATCACATTGTGAAAGAAGCGTCCTCAGAAGCCTTGGCAAAAAACTGAAAACCCCTTTTTTTCTGGCTGTTTCTTCATGAGCATTAAGTGCACAAGAATCGTAACGGAGACACGTAAAACCAGTTGCCCACTCACAAAAACGACATAAAGCTCATTAATGCCATGTAAAAGCAAGTGGTCTCTGCAAACCACTCCTTCCTATGCCAGCTGTCATGGTAACGCCATTCATTCAACATACGGATGACGAGTCATCCTGGGTTAATTTAATGCGATCTCATAGACCCAATTAGCCTTTTGGTGATAAAGCGCTGGAAACCCATAATCAGTTGTGTATTTATGCTAATCAGGCACCCGCACTGCAGGGGATCCGGTCACGTGATGTATGGGGTGTGTGGGGGAATCCCGCCAGAGAAGGACAGTAAATGGTTGACTCGTTATCTAAATCTGGTCCTCCTGTCAAGTTGTTTCACAACTTAAGATATACTTTACATCATAGGTGTCAAACTCAGGTCCTCGTGGGCCGCTGTCCTGCATGTTTTCCAAGTCTCCCTGTTGCAACACACCTGATTCAAATGATCAGATCATCAGCAAGCTTTGCGGAAGCCTGACATTGAACCTGCTCATTTGAATCAGGTGTGTTGCAACAGGGAGACTTGGAAAACATGCAGGACAGCGGCCCACGAGGACCTGAGTTTGACACCTATGCTTTACATGGTGTCACAATGGCACACTTTAAACTGCCAGTCTGGAGTTTGAATCCGAAGGGGAATCTCGCAGAGAACTGGAAGACGTGGCTGCAGCGTTATGAACTTTTCTGTGTGGCCAGTGGAGTAGCAGACAAGTCCCAAGCAGTGCAATGTGCCACATTCCTGCACGAGACGGGAGAGGAAGCCATGAAGGTGAATAACACGTTTGTCTTTGGGGAAGAGGAGAGGAACAAGATGGATGTTTTGAAAAGGAAATTCAAGGATTACTGTGAGCCTCGGAAGAAAATGCCAGACAGAAGGGACATGTTTTTGACCCGTGCACAAAGTCCGTCAACACCAATCGATGCCTCTGTCACCGACCTGAAAAATAAAGCTAAAGATTGTAAATTTGGCAACCTATTTGACTCACAGGTACCTGACAGAATCGTCTGTGGGATACGTGATGACCAAATGAAAGCCAGACTGCTCAGAAAGACTGCTCAAATAAGGGACTTGATATTTGCCGTGCCAGTGAAATAACCTTCACCCAAATGAAAGCTTTGCATGATGAAGTGGAAGTGCACAAAATAAACACTGCGAAGGTCAGCAAAAAAGGAAGCAGCTTTACGAGAGAAAGCCCAATGACCAGTGAAAATAAAATTGACCGATGTGGCTACAAACATGAACATGGAAGGTGTAATATGGCCAGACGTGCAGAAAATGGGATTAAAAAAATAATCATTGTGCAAGAACATGCCATGCAAATAGGCAATACGCCAATAAGAAAATGCACGTTGTGAAACAGAAGCAGGACAGTGATAACTGTAATAACGAGACGTCAATTGGTGATCTAGAAATGAGGAGCATTAAAGCAGTTGAAGATGCAAAAGAAGTGACCAAAGCAGGTGGTTTGAAGAGCTGTTGATAAACAAGAAAAAGATCATGTTCAGCCATAACATTTAATGGATTAGATGTCGGCGGAAGGCTGGATCCATCCAAGTGTGAGGTGGTGACAAAACTCAGGCTACAAGATGAAGTTCTTGGGCAAAGGATCAATCACATATCTATACAAGGGACAGAAACACAGCACTGTCTTTGAGATGATCAAGAAAGATACTCCACCGATCGTTGGAAGAGAAACAAGCAGACAGCATGAAAAATAGATCTTAAATAACATCAACAATACTGTACCTGCACCCAGATGGATCCCAGTTGCTCTGATGGACAAAGTAATTGAAACAGTTTCACAAAATGGATCAGTCGGGTGTAATCACAAACAAACGTTACGGTGACAGTAGCCACGCCAAAGACGATAAGAATTTTTATGGATCCGATTGATCTGAACACAGCAATAAGAAGGAGCACAATCCACTGCTCACCGTTGAGGAAGTGGTGTTGCGCATGCCAAATGGAAGAATACCGTATTGGCCCGAATATAAGACGGTGTTTTTTGCATTGAAATAAGACTGAAAAAGTGGGGGTCGTCTTATATTTGGGGACTAGGCATTATACCCATTCACAACACTAGATGGCGCCAGATATCAATGCAGTGAATGCTGAACTTGACTCGCCAGGCCAAAGTGAACCCGTGCCACGAAGAATAAAAATAAAAATAGCGGTAAGAAAGAAAAGAGAAGAAAATAATAGAAGAGATAACAGAAGAGAGAAACGTAGCGACAATCTGGAGAAAAGTGGGTCGAAGATCCGCCAGGTTGACCGGCAGCTGAGGAGAGGTTATGATGTAATTTACATTTCAAAAACCAGAAGCCGTTCATTTACGAATGTGATTGCACTTTAGTTGACATATTTTAATGTTCAAATATTAAGATTTGAATGAGGCAAAATAACATGCTTTTTTCTCTCAAACATATTGTTATAATCATTAGTTTCAGAGCTACTGTAATTATGTTCTGTATAAAAAATAATTTGGTGTTCAAAAAGTCTTTTTTCAAACTTGAGTCTTGAAAAGAGGGGGTCGTCTTATAATCAGGGCGGTCTTGTATTCGGGCCAATACGGTACTTCACTGGGTGTTGGATGCAAGCCAGTGATTTTTTTTTTCAAATAAAATTGGATGAGGAAAGCTCCAAGCTATGCACGTTAAACACATCCATTGGAAGGAACCGCTTCAAGTGGCTTCCCTTTGGCGTCTCGTTGGAGCAACACTATCAGAGACCGATAAAGCTTCTCCAGACAGCACAGGAGAATGGACAGAGGTTCAATAAAAGCAAATTTAGGATGGCAGAGGTCAAGTACATTGGCCATACACTCAGCGCGGATGGTCTGAAGCCTGACGATGAAAAGATAAGAGCCGTTGTCCAATTACCCCCCACCTGCTGACAAGCCGGCATTAATGAGGTTCATGGGAATGATTCGGTATCTGGCCAAATTCATTCCTCATCTATCTGAAATCTCTGCTCCTCTGAGGACGGCTCTTGCAGGGAGAAAGAGAATGGCGTTGGGAGGACGCTCAACGCCAGATCTTTCAAATGCGAAAGTTGCTGATCACAGGAGCTCCAATTCTAAAATACGATGACGTCAACAAGGAAGTGACTCTGTCTGTGGATGCCAGTTCTGAGGGAATAGGGGCGGTAATACTGCAGGTACTCTAAATCTGGTTCTCCTGTCAAGTTATTTCACAACCTGACATACTCTGTCGCTACCGTTTTGCTTCTTAAAAGCTTATCCAGCCTGAGTCAAAGAATCTTTGTTGTATTTCAATTAGGTTTACGAGATTGTGATTTTGTCAAACACGACTTCTGCTGTACTGTGTCAATCTTTTGAGAAGTTCATCACGGCAGCTTGTAAATGTCAGATCAACGCGAGGTTGCTGATAGCGCTCATTTCAGTTCTGGACCGGATATCTCACTGGAAACGTTGCATGGCCTCACTACATTTTACAATAAAAGCCAGGCGCATGTATTTAATTGTGGCATATACATGCAAGGTTATCTGTTTCACTTTCACCAAAAAGTATTTAAAATAAATAAATACATTTTTTAAAAAGCAGGTCACCTTTAACCTACAGTGGCGTGTGACCTGCATCACCGGAAGTTGTCAGTGATCAGCAGTCTGTAATTGCAGCTTTTTTTTTTAAATTCTCATTCAAAGTTTGTTTATTCTGCAATTCACCGATGACAATGGCAAAAGAGAATCTGGAGCATGTGTGTTAAATGTGCAGCGTACTTTTCATTTGCAATCAACCGACTTAATTTCCAAATCGCCGCACAAATTTGAAAACGATCTTCTGAATCTTATCTTATAAACACATTCCTCCACCCGTCATGATGGCGTCCTTCCCAAGAACATTGAGTTGTTCGTAGATGAGTTTGCAGGGCCCCGTTTTTGCATTCACACCGCAGCCACTGTCTGTGGAACATTTACGCTAAAGTGTGTCAAAATTTACTCCACTAAAGTTCAGTACAAAGACCGATCCAAACCCAATGATGTCATGAAATCAGAGACAGATAATATTAATTCATTCCATTACTACAACGATTGATGACACCATGTTTCCTCAGTATAGCTTTGACAAAATACTCATAGCTATATTCATATTATCTGAGGTCAATATAATAAAACAACAACCATATTTTCCACACTAAAAGGCGCACTGGATTATGAGGCGCACCTTCAATGAATGGCCTATTTTGTATTTTTTTTTTCATACATTGGGCGTACTGCATTATAAGACGCAATCTACAATGCATCCACTAGATGGAGCTACGCTCAAGGAAACGCCGACAGAAATAAAGATCAAATGTCAGTAATACTTATTTAATGAAGCAGTTCACTTAACCATCAGCAAGTTATAATGTAGACTCGTTAACGTTACTTCCTCACTTCCTCACTCCTCACGTCACTTCCTCGTGTAAGGAAGGCAAGAGGAGACAAATGGTGCATTCAAGTGCGCTCAGTTTGTTCGAGAACTGAAATTTGTTGGGCATCCTAGGCACAAAAAAACTCGAAATCTTTGGTTGAAAACCGAATTGGTCGAGATCCGAGACGTTCGAAAACCAAGGTTTGACTGTATTTTCCAAATGTGTGGACATCAATGTAAACAAAAGAGCAATTAACAGCTCGGCTGAGTGTATGATGTGATATTTTGCCTGAAGGTCAGACTTCAAAGAAAACACAAAGCAAGTCCTGCCTTTGAGTTCCAATTCCTTTTCAGCGCAATGTTC
The DNA here is from genome assembly GCA_018466805.1 of Hippocampus abdominalis. Classification (NCBI taxonomy): domain Eukaryota; kingdom Metazoa; phylum Chordata; class Actinopteri; order Syngnathiformes; family Syngnathidae; genus Hippocampus; species Hippocampus abdominalis. The sequence continues at coordinate 2,685,827 of CM031711.1, forward strand.
TTTTCTGCTCTTAAAAAAACAAACAAACAATCAAATACGGAAATTATGTGATGAAGTTTTAGGTTTGTCAAAAAAGTCAATAAGGTTCAACAGTAATGCTCAAAATGATGTCTTTTATAACAGGGAGATAATGAAGGACACAGGAAACAACTTTTTTTTTTCATCACAGCTCCCAGGCTACGACAAGCGAGTATTTTATTGGGAGATCATAAAACGGTTTTGAGAGAAATGCAGCCCTGTCGCTCTCATCAAAATGAGGAGAGATTGCCGCGATTGATGGGTCAATCAAACAGCGGGGAATGGTTAATTTTTACCTTTGTTCCCTTTCCTCTGATGTCAGTATCATGACAAATTCCAAGCGCAGTGAGAGAGGGCAGGGAGCTTCCGACAAGGATTTGAGTCGAAGATTCCAATCTGCGCTGGCATTAACCAGACTTGCAGGTGTCACTGTGCGGAACCATTCTGTTTATCTTCGGACTTGGCTTCATGCACCACAAGCCGCATGCTTCTTAGAGGCTCTCTGACTTGCTGACAAGAAGAAAAAAAAGATCACGGTACATATTATGCTCCTTCGATGAGTCGACAAAGATGAAAAGTTACATACTTAATTTACATATTAAAATGCAGAGCAGGACTGTAAGGTACTGGACTGTGGTATCTGCTATACGACGAGGTTAAAAAGATCCCAATCTAATTTGACTGCTCCCCTATGCAATGTTAACGACATCCTCTTTTTTTTTTGCGGCTGTTTCCCAATTGGATTGGCCAGCCCCGAAATGCCAAACACAGCGTTAATAGGGACAGGTCAATGAATGTCAATGTGTATTTAGTTTTTTTTTTCAACTCAAGCAAATATCCTTTTGATTGCGCTAGTCAACGGGCAATTAAATCTATGCAAAAATAAAATGACGGCAGTATAAAAACCAAACGACTGCAATAACCTCCTCATACCTTTTCAATTTTCCTTCCACGGGGAATCACCAAAATGAACAAATGAGCTGGCGTGACAAGAATGAAAGTATACATAGTCAATATACTTTAGACAGTGGGTGAAATTATGACTATATCTTGTAAAGTTTTTCATATTTAATGGCCATCATAAAAAGACCACTGACATTTTTCCACATTATTAAAAAAATAATAAATTACTCCTACCCAGAATTTATCTCACGAATATTAGGTTGCTGACAATCTGATTTTCAATTTGTCTTAAAGTAATGTCCCCAACGTTTAAATGTAATGTAAAGTTACCAGAATAAGAATTGTTTGCATTAAAAAAAAAAAAAAAAGGTTTAGCTGCTGTGAATGAAACTATTCTCATCAAACGTGTTGTACAGTCAATTTCGCCGCCTTGCTTAAGGGCACCTTCATCTCACAGGTAGCTGACTCACATCTGTCCAAAAATCCAACCCATATTTACAACCATTCATATTTACACCCACATGTTCACCGAGCGGGATATGAACCCAAGTCACCCGCAGTGAAGTTAGAGGAAAGATCACATTTTTGAAGAAGGAAAAAAAAAAGTAATTTAAATGCAAATTTTAAAAAAAAAGTCCACTCAAAATGTCTTGAGCTTGGATACACGTTTATTCCAATAGGTGCTAATTCAGTGGTAGGTATTAATATTAACAGTGTTGAGCAAGCTTTATGGACTCGCTGGAGCTGCCTGATAAGGGTGACAGTTGTGTAGATGTGGAACACACCAGACTGATTTGGGTTCCCTTTCCTTTACCTGTCAGTGTTATCTGGAGGGAACCAGAGTTGCTCTGTGTGCATCTCAGCCGCAATACACAAAAACAGCAGTTCAATCAAACTAAGTTTTTTTTTCTAAGGCAGGGGTTGGCAACCCAAAATGTTGAAAGAGCCATATAGGACAAAAAAAAACCCCAAAACCAAATGTGTCTGGAGCTGCAAAAAAATAAAAGCCTTCTATAAAACTTACAATGAAGGAAACACATGCTATATGTATGTCGGATACTGGACTGTCGCGTAATTTTTTTATGTTATTCATTCCTTTGTTGTGTGTTCACAAACGCTGCCATAGAATTTATTTTGTAATTTCCTCGCTTGATTTTTTGTTTTGGTGCATTATTTTTTCTTAGTGTCAGAGAAGTGATCATTAATTTCCGTTTTTCGGAGGCTGTCTTTGAACGCCTCTCGAGGCACGGAGTCGGACGCAGATGTGTCTGTGTTTGTCGAGACTGTTAAAAGCATAAATAAAGTGTACGTTTTAAAAAAACAACACCACAGCTCTCCTTTTTCGGAGCTGCAACATGTATCTATATCGATTTGAGCTATATTAGTAAAGCTCCAGGGAGCCACTAGATGTCACTAAAGAGCCGCATGCGGCTCTGTAGCCGCGTGTTGCCGACCCCCGTTCTAAGGTGTAGTGATGTTTACTTCTCATTTAAATGTTCTTTACAAATCAGTCTTAAAATTGAGTAAATTCATCAAGAATTTCAGTGTTGAGACTCGTATTAAAAATCAAAGTTACATTTGCTTATAGAAATTCGATGCATGCTCTCAGGGTCACAATTACAAAAACGTTGAGCAACGTTGGACACTGATCCTCAGCCGTTAAAAGGCATCGTTGATTGGGCGGAAAATTGGCACTAAAGGGTTCACAACTTCAGTATGGCTTTGTCTGTGTCACATTTTAAGTTTACATCTTGAATGGGACCACGTTTTTTAGAGCTTGCTGTCATGGAGAGCAGTCCAGGATATGAACATAACAAAATGCCGTATTGTCAAATCTACCGAGGCCTTTGTGCAGGTATTGTCATATTTATGTTTTGTTTTCAACAAAAGTGGTATCATCTGCCCAAAGCCTGAAGGAAACACACACACAAAAAAAAATCCTTGTTGAGAGTGTAAATTATGATGATCTTATCTTTGCATTTTAATGAACTGCACACATGCACAGGCACACACCGGCATACCGGAGGCGATTTTCAGCCTATTAACAGAGAAGCGGCGCAGTGCAGAGAAGCAAATGACCCGCTGCCATTCCAACACTGAAACAAATAAACAAGGCCATTATTTACCTCCTTGAATCTCCTGATGTAAATGTCGGTGTATTTTTTTTGCTGGGAGAGAAACATAGTCGAGTGAGGACAACGGCTCACTGCAAAATGCACTCAAATCGTTCACCATCACACGAAATTGCTCCAAATTGCTTCAACGGTTATTCTGGATTTTGCTAAGCTCTTTTCATGCCTTCCCAAACTTTAGTTTTTAGTCGTTTTCAAATTGATGCCTCCGATGTGGGTCTTTTGTTGTAATTGTCCAATATTTGGACTACAACAAAGCAGGATTTGCTTTAAAAAAAAAAAAAAAAAACAGTTGAAATTAATGACTGGCATATTCATCTTAACTTTCCTTTTATTTATTTAGTTTTTTTAGTTACCAATTGTATGGCCTCCAGGCGGAACTTTCTTTTCCACCACATAAAGTAATTTCAGGGCACGCGTGGGGTTTATTTCACAACCTTTACTCCTCATGCCCTTGTCCTTAAGCGCCATTTGGCAAACCCCAGGCAAGCTGTCATCTGCCATTTATTCCAGCATCCACTGCACCTTAAGGATCAGACAGACAGACAGCGAGCTGTGGAGATGATCACTCTCTCCTCTATCGGCTACTTAAAACAGTGTGACTGAGGGCTTTGCTTTCAGTCGGGGGCGAGGGGGGTTTCCCCATCCCTTGGGTCCTGCCTGCACATTTTATCACAAGTGGGTTGGATGCATCGATTAACGTGAGGCCAATAAGCACTTGTGTCAACATTTCGAAGAATAGTTGAAGAACGCAAACAGGTGCGTCTTGAAATTAGAATAACTTGGAAGTCAACATCTTCACAAAATGCTGAATAGTTGACATTGGAGATCATTTTGTATGATTCAGGCAAGTGCCAAAAAATTGTTGAAGTGGCATGATTATTCTTTATTTAATTGTTGTATAATGTGAAAAGGGGCGGCCCGGTAGTCCAGTGGTTAGCACGTCGGCTTCACAGTGCAGAGGTACCGGGTTCGATCCCAGCTCCGGCCTCCCTGTGTGGAGTTTGCATGTTCTCCCCGGGCTTGCGTGGGTTTTCTCCGGGTGCTCCGGTTTCCTCCCACATTCCAAAAACATGCATGGCAGGCTCGTTGGGCACTCTAAATTGTCCCTAGGTATGAGTGTGAGCGTGGATGACTGTTCGTCTCTGTGTGCCCTGCGATTGGTTGGCAACCAATTCAGGGTGTCCCCCGCCTACTGCCCGAAGACTGCTGGGATAGGCTCCAGCACCCCCCGCGACCCTAGTGAGGATGAAGCGGTTCGGAAAATGGATGGATAATGTGAAAAGCCTAATTTAGTGTGTGTGTCTGTGTGGTTGTGTGTGTGAGAGGCATTGTGATGCATGGCGAGTTTGATGGCAAATGTTGCATCTGGTGATCCTTAAAGGTTGCCCTTTCCGAAGTTAAGCATCAGTGCATCTGTTGAGCTGTGCAATGGCTCTCCATGCGGTGCTAAAATGCGAAACTTTCGCAGCATTAATCGGAAACTAAAATGCTCCGTGAAAGGTTGCGGTCAGTTGCAAGAAATCCTGAAACTTGAATAAATTGTCACGGGACATATTGCAGATAATTTTGTGTACGTTCAGCTAAAGCAAGTGTGCCCAGTAAGGACAGAGCTAGAAATTTATATTCACCTTTTTTCCTCACATACCTCACGGGCGCAAGTGACTATTGAATATCATTTTAGAGTTAGAGTATCCAACTAAAAATCCGATATAATAATGAAATATTTGCATGGCATTTGTTTTTACTTTAGAAATTCTGGATAGAGAAGACAAAAAAAAACCAAAAACATTGAATTATTTTTTTCCCATATAATCACAAGTGGTGGCCCAGTGATCAAGTGGTTAGCACGTCGACCTCACAGTGCAGAGGTACCGGGTTCGATTCCAGCTCCGTCCTTCCTGTGTGGAGTTTGCATGTTCTTCCTGTGTCTGCGTGGGATTTCTCCGGGTATTCCGGCTTCCTCCCACATTCCAAAAACACGCATGGCAGGTTAATGGAACACTCTAAATTGTCCTTAGGTGTGATTGTGAGCACAAATCATTATTCACCTGTGTGTGCAGTGCAATTATCTGGCAACTAGTTCAGGGTGTCCCCCGCCTACGGCCTGAAAACATCTGAGATAGGCTCCAGCATGCCCCACAATCGTTGTGAGGATAAGCGGTTTTAGAAAATGGATGGATGGATGGATAATCAACAGTTTCTATTTCTTAAATTCAGGAAACTATTTTGCTGCTAGAAATAATACACCATTTGAGGAAACAAATATTTCCTTTTTTTTTTATCTCATTAATCTTTTTTTTGGGGGGGGGCGAGTTTGGATTGTGAAGTAGCTTTCACTTAACGAGGTTGCTAGCTACCTCATAACAGTAAGGCAGATCTGCCCTTTTTGCACGCGCATGTCTTCCGTCTACTTTGTGCCTGGACAGAAAGGCCACAGGGCATGGGTAGAGGAGATTAATGTAGATTCCACAAATCCAACCGTACACACACAAGAAAGCCTTGAAACAACAATTGGTGATATTGTCTCTAATTCGTATGTTAGCCGGAAGGAAATGAAAGAAGGAATAGCGTACGGATACCAGTCACATATCATGAATCTTCCTTTCTGTCGTGTTTCATGTTCCATTTCAAAGACGGCTTGTTGCGAACAAGCCCTTGCTCGTTTCCTCTGCCGAGGCCTTCTATCTGACTTGTTGATTTTGTGCTCGAGTGTCCTTTTTGCCAGGACAATTATTCTTCAAAGTCCTTTAGAGCAGCCATGGGACGCTTCTGCCAGGATTATTTTCCTTTCCAAGGTGTGATTGAGTGGACTGGGCGTCTCCCATGTCCTCCATGTTGTCATTCGCTGACAGCTCCACATCGGCTTAATAAGCTATTCCACCACAGGCGGCGGCAGTCGTACATATACATCCTCGTAAAAATTTGTCACTCATCCATGCAGCTGCCCCGAGGGCATTTCATCAGTTGCACATCACGTACGGTTTGAAAATATGCACAAACGTCCCCTTAAGATGCAATTTCCATTAAAGTCCACCCTTCTCGGTCTAAAATCGTGCTTTTTTCTGGTTCATGCGGTTTAATGTTGAAGCTTTCCAAAATGATGAAGCGATTATATTGTCTTCTGACCATTTTATCGGATCATTTTCTTTCATTTTAACGTTAGATAGGAACTGGATGAGTGAAGGGCTCAATGCATCTTTTGCTGAGACTTTCACTTGCCAATGTCTGGCAAATATACTCGCAACCAAACATCAATCAGCTTGTCAAAAAAAAAAAGAAAAAATGCTTTTAAACGAAAGCCAATCGTGTCATTTGCAAATATTTCATGAAGTCCGCGATCATCAACTAAACTACAGTGAAACTCCTCTACAACGAAACCTACATGGGCGAAAATACCCCCTGGTGTGAAAAAAATCTTCATGCATTAATGTGTGTGTGTGTGTGTTTACATCCGAGATCAAATTTGCTACAGTGAAAAACCCCCTGTTGTGAAAAATTTCTTGCTGCAAACACGATTTCGTTGTAGAGGAGTTTCACTGTAAATGATTGGGAAAATGGTTCTTTTTAATCAACTGATTCTTAACATTCATTACAACCAAAAGAACCGTTGTGCCATCTCTAAAGGAAACCCGATTATGCTTTAAATCTAAGATGTGTTTAGAAAAAAAATAGAAAATTTGACATTTTAAGTAAATGACTGTCCCATTTCATACCAAATACTGCATATGGGGCTGTCTTTTCAAACTTTCTGACAGAAATATCTGTAATAATGCATTCACTCACCCAGAGAATATTTTAATTCGAGACTACATGAAGTCAGATGACCTGCAGATGGCTGATTGCAAATTGATGTTGATTCCAAAGGCACCTGCCACACTATTGCTACCTGGAAAGGAACCATTTAGGTTCCCATAGTGACAGTAATAACGGGAGCAGTTCCACAATCATGTGATATAGGAATCAATCAACAACCAGGGGGAACCAGGAAAAGTGCTCTCAGTTGTCTCAAAAAATAAGCAAGAAGCTGTCGCAAACGTGAGTGAAAGATTCACCAGCAGGTTAGGGGACCTAAAATGCGAGTGCATGAAGATTCATTCTTGTAAATTGAAGCCCAAAATGAAGTTATTGTCTTATAATACCAGCAGCAGACTGGATTTTGCCGGAAAAGTATCCCATTGTCTCGGTACTTGCTTATCATATTTGATAGAATGATAATAAGGGTGAAAATAATACTGCTGACAACGTTTGAACATTTGACTCAAATGACATGACTCATACATAACAAAACAAAAATACAAGAAGTAGCATAAAGGGAGGAAAAAATATTAAATACAGTCTCGGAAGACCTGTCCTGGAGCCACAATACATCATCACTGGCCAAAAAAGCCAACCAGCGCCTGTACTTCCTCCGCAAATTGAGGAGAGCAAGAGCCCCTCCCCCCATCATGCAGACATTTTATACAGGCACCATTGAGAGCATCCTGTCCAGCTGCATCACTGTGTGGTATGGTGCTTGCACTGTGTCCTGCCAAAAGACTGCAGCGTACCGTGAGAGCAGCTGAGAAGATCATTGGTGTCTCTCTCCCCCCACTCGTGGACATCTACCAGTCCCGTCTGACCCGCCAAGCCATCCAGATCGCAGGTGACCCCACCCACCCATCCCACAGCCTCTTCAGCCTGCTGCCGTCGGGAAGGAGATTGCAAAGTCTCCGTGCCAGAACCAGCAGGCTCAAAAACAGTTTCTTCCACCGGGCGGTCAGGAGACTCAACTCCCTCCCTGCTCTGCCCGCTCTCCCCAGCCTCTGCCTCTGCCCAACCCCTGCCTCCTGTCACAGACTATGACCCTCCCCTCATTATCCATCATCTGCATATTGCGAATTGCGTATTGCACAACGCACTACCTCACTTTACTCTACCACATTAGCCACAAGTGCCATTGTTTATGCCGTTGTATTGTCTATAATGTCTATATTGTTTATACCGCTCAGATTGTACATTATGTCTTTTATACAGTGTAGCTGCTATCATCTCAGCTGTGTGTTTAATGCACAGCATGTTTGCATGCATATTGTACGGAGGAGTGAGAGAAAGAAATTTAATCTATGCTGCATGTCACATGTAAGCATATTTGACAATAAAGATGACCTTGATTCCTTGAGCTTGACCTTGAAACCTCGGTTTTCGTACTTAATCCGTTCCAGAAGACTGTTCGGAAACCGAATTGTTCGGAAACTGAAACCATTTTCCCCATTGAAATCAATGTAAAATGTTTTAATCCGTTTCAAGTCAAGAAAACAACTTTTTTTAAACCACTTATTTCTACAATTTCACACCATAAACTGTCCAAATGTAATGGGAGATTACCAAGTTTAACATTAACATAGTAACATAAAAATTGAAGGAACATCTCTCTCTCTATCTGTCGTGGGGCGTACGCCTCTCCCAGCTGTCAGCAGGCAGTAGGCGGGGCATTTCGGCATCCCGAACTCCTTCGCCAACACAGACACACGCACACCTGACTCATATTTTGCGATTAAATCTTTCTTAAATTCTATAGTTTTGCGCCCTATTTTCCTCTTTTCTTCACCAGGTTCACCACTTCCACTTGCTTTCTTTGGTGCCATGATTAGGGGCTGATACACGATGCAAAAATAACAGTCCAATATTACGTAGTTCTCACCAAACACGTCTGGAACAATACTAACTCGTCTGCTCACAAGCTGTTTCTGTACGATTATTGCATAATAATGAGACACCGGACACCACAGTGTTCATTATGTACCGCTGCATTGACAAATGCCGGCCGTTTAACAAACGCAAAAACGTCTGCTCACAATGGTCGCTTCCTGTGTAGCGACGCGACACGGGGGAGCGCGGCGACAGGAGGGAGCGTCACTTCACTCCTCTCGGCTTCGCTACCTCGCGAAGCTACACGAGGTAGAGTTGCTACACGAGCTAGCGAAGCCGAGAGGAGTGAAGTGACGCATTCAAGTGCGCTCAGTTAGTTCGAGAACCGAAATTAGTTCATCATCCGAGGCATAAAAAAACCTCGAAATTTTAGTTCGAAAACCGAATTGTACGAGAACCGAGACGTCCGAAAACCGAGGTTTGACTGTAAATCAATCTGATATATTGCACATACTCGCGGGTGTTTGTATACTGTAAATGTGTCGCGATTTCAAGCGAGCTCTAAATTCCCTTGATGCACAAGCATTGGACAGATCCCGACTCAGTAATTGTGGCACTCGAAACGGATATCTGGTGCCCGTCGCCAATCTCCTTAAGCTCCTGGCAGGCGTAGCAAATGTTCACAAAGCCCATAGCGCCTAAATAAGCAATGAAATTGGACAAAATGAGCACGGTCGATGACAGCTGTTAGCTGAACGAATCGACTAGCATTAGCGCTACTTGGCTGCTAGTCCACACGAACCAAATATATACAGCCAAATCAAACTGTTTCAATGGGTTTCAAGAACCGTTCCACCCATAATGTGAATGCACGCGAGCAAGATGACTGACAGGAGAGCTAGAGAGGCAGCGCGGATGAATGTTGACGATGTATGTAAACAAACATACATGTAAGTTCCCCATGAACTTTTATCCTGTACTGTCCCAGTAGTTAAAGGTAAAGTGGGCCCCGTGACCAGTGGGATTCCCGAAAAATTTCAGCATCTAATGCAGAGAGAGCAGATATCCTATTAGGTGAGCAAAGGAGTTAGCGATGCGTCCAACGCAAGCTCCAGTCTTATAAATTCTTGTGAGAAAGTCATCAGTCACTTCACACTGAGGTCGCGGATTTTGCACAACTGACCAAAGAGTCTCCATTATCCCGAGCAAGCACTGGAATGGACACGGCAGGGGGGGCCCTGACACTTCTTGGAGGAGCAGACATGCTGTACCGCAGCGTTTCAAGCGCCGTGATGAAAAGGAGGGCAGCTGTCCAGTGGGGGTGAGCTCCTCCACTTGACGATACCTGTACATGTTTGATGTTGTGAATAACTGCAATGACTTAGCAACAATCGGAAAATGCCAGGGTGACAACAGTTCATCGTTGATTGAGACACAGTGTGGGAAAAACAAACCTGAATTTGACAAGTAACTATTAGTGATAAACTCCAGTGGAAAACATTCACAATGACAAACCATAAATTACCTCCTGGTGTTTCGTGGGCTCTTGAGCAGGTGCTCCCGAAATATTGATTTAATTCCAGACCCTTCTTGTCCTGAGCTAATGATTCAAATATTTTATTGATTTTAATATTTCAGAGCTATATGTACAAATTTGCCTTCTCGCCACTTTATGCTGTGCATTATCATTACCCACTTCCAACGTATGCATGACCTAGTTAATAAGATACATTCAATGGCCAACTAAATTAAACTAAATATGTGATTTATGTCTAAAACGGTAGTGGTCCTATGTTGATAGTTTTCCACATATTTATTTGGAATTTACTTGATAAAGTTGACACAAACTCCAGCATGTCAAACAATGAGTGACAGTGAGATGGATGAAAATATCGTATCCTGGCAAACTCTCCCTTTTTTTGTTTTATTTTTTTGTTTTTTCCCCCCTACAGAGAGCAGTGAAATGATGAGCTAACCTGACTTGCTTACATGAAGTACTTTGATCTTCCTCCGTGACCGGCTTCAGCAGTGACACGTTGCCCTTTCTGTGAACACATCCATCATTCGCTGTGCCGTGTGGAGCACAGCGCAGGTGCTGTCACCTTATTGTGATGTTTTCTGCTCGTTATTTGCCCAAGCTACTTGCTCCCAATCACATATACGTACATATATGAACATATGAGTGTTGAGGTAGACTACCGTATTTTCCGCACTACAGGGCACACCTAAAAATATAAAATTTCCTCAAAAGCCAACAGTCCGCCTTATAATCCGATGCGCCGTGTATATGGATCAATACATGTATTCTATTTTCTTGGACGTAGTATTTTAAATGTTCTGTAAAGTGCTTTGTTACAGCTGCTGCGGTTGTAAAAGCGCTATATAAATAAAGCTGTATTGTATGGTATTGTAGCATAGCTCCATCTAGTGGATGCATAACGCATCCCCAGCCGATATTGTAGCTTCTATTCTATGCGCATTACAACGCGGTGCGCCCTATATACGAAAACAGTTATAAAATAGGCCATTCATTGGAGGTGCGCCTCATATTCTGAAGCACCTTATATTGCGGATAATATAAATAACTTTATTTTGTTGTTGTTTTTTTTATGATTTTGCATGACTTTAAACTACTGTTAAATACAAATTCAAATTGAACACTTCAGCCTTGTGAGCGTTATGCGGAGATCCTAATGGAGCTTTGTTTGACCACAGAAAGAATGTGTCAGAAACATCCTGATGAAATTAATTTGCACCAGCATATTGGTGTTTACTGTTTTTCCTCTTACTACCGCATTTTCAAGAGTGTCCTCTTCTTCGTTCGAGGCTTTCTATCAGGCTCAAAGGCATGACAAAATGCATCATCCTTGCTGAGTTTGTATGTGAACGTAACTCGATAAAAGCATTGGATGGTTCTTGTTGAATTTATAATTTTTTTGTTCAATTGATAAATGCACTTCCATTAGTGTGAAGCAACTTTTCTGCTGTAACTTTAGCAAGCACTCTATATGCTGGGTGTTTTTTTATAGAATATTTGCCACCTGTGTTTTTGCTTTTTATTTCAAGCCAAATTATATTTAAAAATTATATTTAAAAATTAAAAATAAAGTCAACACTCTATCTTGGAAACACTATAAATGTCTTGAGATGCAACCACAGTACCAAGTTAAAGATTCCCGATTAAAATATCATGTCTCCCTCATAAATTTTGTGAGATGTTAAAAGCCATACATACATTTTGACAAGACATAAGTGGATGAAGCTGACAAGTGACTTTCTATAGGTTTAAGGTTTTCAATTATATGGTGTTGTCTCTAAAATACAGGGTGTCCATAAAGTCTCTTTACCATTTCAAAAATGTATTAAAAATGCAATTGATTAGATATTTTATTCAGATTTGTTCTATTGTATTCAGCGTTTATTAAAGTTTTTTTTTTACCTCTTTAATAAAGATATCGTGTATTGAACAAAGATAAAGGACATTACTGACCTTGAGTGACCACTGGCGCGTTTGGCTGCCGCTGCTCAACCAGTATTCTGTTTTATTGTTTTTGTTCCTGATTGTAAAGTGTCCTTGGGTGTCTTGAAAGGCGCTTATAAATAAAATGTATGATGATGATAAAGCAAAGAATTACTGATGCCATTGCCACAATTGATGAGGCTAGGGCTAGGCTAATGGTGCCCATGTAGAAGTGGATTAAAAGAGGTAAAAAAAAAAACTTTAATAAACGCTGAATACAACAGAACAAATCTGAATAAAATATCTAATCAATTGCATTTTTTATATATTTTTGAAATGGAAAAGATACTTTATGGACACCCTGTATATGCCCCAATGAATAGTTTGCCTTTTTTGCCTCTATTTAAAGAATGGCACTGATGTTGTCCTCTACTTTAATAATCAATTTGTAACAAAGACGGGATTGTTGGAAATTATTGCGTTATCACATCTTATTTGAACATTCTGTTTAGATCATCAAGGAGATTGGATGCGGAATGCTGATGCTAGCAACTCAGAATGTGGTTGGTACGAATAAATATGTTTGGGTTTTCTTGTTTTTTTGGTACATTCTGTCTTTGCATATTCCCACTTTTTCAACCTTTTACGCTCACGCTAGATACATCAGAGAGGGTGCGCTATAAGGTGGTAACTAATGCTCAAGTCTTCCTTGGAACACCATGAACATGTTTGCATAAACTGACACGGGAATGCGACCATTGATTGACTTCATCGCTCATTTCAATCTGCTCTCCAGCCAAAGGCCTAATTGAAACAATGGCCTTGCTCTGCTTCCTAAAGGATCATCTTGTTTACATTGTACAAGGTCCAACAATCTATCGAGAAATCGACCTCGATGCGTGTTTCCCTTTTTAGTTGCTGTAAATTCAACAGTGACTTACACGCTATCCTGTTATGATTTCCTATTACGTACAGTATGAGTTGAGACTGTCCTACCGACAGTACACGGGCCTGGCCAGAAGGCAAGTTTAATTTGGGATCATCACACTTTGCCTTTTACGTGGGTGATATGTTGCATCGATTTGCTAAAGGGCATTCTCTGACTCAGTTACAGTTCCGCGATAGGCAGTCTATGTCCAAAGGCCCTGGAACAGTGAATAACGATGGCATGCCAGATGGTCTTTGTCGGAAAGGATATTCTATTGCGGGTCTGGAGCTTGCCCTGCACACTGACCAGGAAAGAGGTTGTGAAGGCAAAACATAGATTATATGGCGTGAAGCCTCAATGTTTCATACTGTCCTTGTCCTTTATGACTTGGCTCTCAATGTGCTGATACATCCTTGGCGGGGGCACTGGGATGAGGGCATTCATTATCGACACAATAGCTAAAAAAGACGCTCCATTGACTGAGAGTACATATTCAAGTGCCGAGTATTAAAAATCAGCTTGATTCAGAATACACATGAATATGCTTGGAAAATACATTTTCACCGAGTTCAAAATTATTGATTTATTCATTTGAACCGACTTGTTGAGCAACACCGTGGGATTTATCTCAAAACATGACATGACCCGAACTGGCCTTGACGATAACGCTGGCCGCTTCTTCTGCCAACAGCAGACTCAAATATTAAACACATTCATACCCTCTCGCGTTATCAATTTGGTTTTGCAATTAGTTTGATACTCAGTTTTACCAGGCGTGACTGTTAAGTGGTTTTGCCCGGACGTTTATGTTCCCCTCATGCATTGTCGAGCCCGGTCACATTTGTGTTGTGGTGCGGCAGGTCCTTGGACCTACCTCTACTTCGAATTCACCGAATGTATAATGTATGGATGCATGAAACACCATGTCACATTTCTTCAAACCTCAATAGAAAAATCATTATTCATTGTTCTTCGCTCACTCATCAGTTGACCAGCTCCCACTGCACTACAACCAACATTAAGACATCAAGCCCCACACTGTAAAATGTAAGGAAATGTATGTATGTATCTGCATGAGGCCAAGTAGTATAGAATGCAAAGAGAACAGAACACATTTTTTTTACATTAGGGTCGTTTGTCAACTTTCTTTAGGTCAACATTTTTATTGCTTTCAAATAGTACCGTATTGGCCCGAATATAAGACGGCCCTGATTATAAGACGACCCCCTCTTTTTCAAGACTCAAGTTTGAAAAAAGACTTTTTGAACACCAAATTAATTTTTATCCAGAAAATAATGACAGTACATCTGAAAGAAATGATATATATCCAATTTTCCGAACCGCTTTATCCTCACTAGGGTTGCCGGAGCCTATCCCAGCCGTCTTCGGGCAGTAACATCCTGAATTGGTTGCCAGCCAATTCCACGCTCACACTCATACCTAGGGAAAAGTGTTCAATCAGCCTGCCATGCATGTTTTTTGGAATGTATGCAAACTCTGGATTTGAACCCGGTACCTCAGCACTGTGAAGCCGACGTGCTAACCACTGGACTACCGGGCCGCTATATATATATATATATATATATATATATATATATATATATATTTGAGAGACAAAGCATGTTATTTTTCCTCATTCAAATCTTAAATTTGTTGTTTACAATACGGGTGACCCCATGCCTGCGTGAGTATTCTCAGGGTACTCCAGTTTCCTCTCACATTGCAAAAATGGGGTTGTGTGTGTGTTGCGTTGCGAGTGCGTGTGTGTGTGTGTGTGTGTAATTCTTGGGGGCAATTCAGGTCATTGGTCCTTGTTCCGGCCTGCTTGGACCGCTGCTAAAACAAATCAATAAAATTCAGAAAAATATAGGACTTGCAGAAGACAATTTGACCTGCATTATTCAACTTATATCCCCTTCAATTACCATTTTTTAAACCGTATTTGTGTTTGTTTTTGTTAGATAACTGATGACGTCCTGATTCTAACTGGTCAAGATGTGCTGTTATGACTTTGGGGAGGGTAGATGGGGAATATGTTCCATTTATGCCTTATTGGCACTCAATTGGTTACATAAAAAAAAAAAAAATCATATTAACACAAATTGTCACATGGATTGACATCTACGCCATATTTTCTTTCTCTCATGCACCGCTTCGTCTGTCATAGTATTTACGGTTTACAATGTCCAAATGAGTTCTGTGGGAAAAAGTTGATTTTCAAAACAAAGCTCAGACGTTTGCACAGCGCTTTATAAAATGACGCGCACGTTTCCAGTTTTGGGAGGCACACGTTGGAGTGTTCCAAACACATTTCTCAGTGTCTGCAAGTAAATGAGGCAACAGGGAAATGAAGTCTGCCAATAGCACTGCTGGAGTCGCAGCTGTTCAAATGGAGACGAGTGGGGAAACAGCGCAGACACTTATTATGATGCCGGGATACTCATTCTGATTACACATTGGTGGCTTTGTAATTACCACTCTCAACAAAGATTAAGTAGTTGCCTACTGCACCAAACCTAATAAACGGGCCAGAAAGGACACGGCGGCTGCAATTAGTGGCAAACTTGAAGACACAAAGATTTTATCCGAGTGTTGGGGGGTGAGGGGGGGGGGCGGCGAGGGTGTAGACAGTTTGCGTCACCAAGGGCGCTTTGACCCAAAGACTTTTTTTTTTTTGATTGGGGGGGACGCTCGAGTCAGAGATTCCCGCTGTGCCCCTCGCAGGCATGCAAGCGTCTTCATCACTTCTCCATAGGGCAGGGCATCACTCTGCGGTGATGGATGAGCTAGAGGGCGGGGGCTAAATGGAAACTGGAGTGACAAAACCACGCGTCCCTTCGGCGCACAGCTGGCTGGAGCGGAGGGGTGGAAGGCATTTGGGCATGCCTGGGGTACGATGAGGGTGGGGGGTGTCCCTTGAAGGTCTGCTGCTTTGGGCCAAACGCTCAATTAGATGATCCGGCAAAGTGCTCTGTCCCCTTCTGTCTTCATTATGTGAGAGCGCTCGACAATGTTTGTCCTCAACATACAAGTGCAGGTGAAGCAGAAAGCAGTGCAGTTGTTGTCATCAAGGTGAAATGGGGGACGTTCAAATTCGCGTCATCACAAAGTATCGAGAATAAGTCATGAAATTAAAGTTTCGTGAGAGAGAATTTTTCTATGATTTTGACTCAATTGGCAAATTAGTCTGTCGGCCCGGTGTTCCAGTGGTTTAGCACGTCAACCTCACAGTGCACAGATACCAGCTCCAGCCTCCCTGCGTGGAGTTTGCATGTTCTCCCCATCCCTGCGTGGGTTTCCTCCCACGTTCCAAAAACATGCATGGCAGTCTGATTGAACACTCAAAATTGTCCCATGGTCTGAGTGTGAGCTTGGTTAGTTGTTCGTCTCTGTGTGCCCTGCGATTGGCTGGCAACCAGTTCAGAGTGTCCCCCGCCAACTGCCCGAAGACAGCTGGGATAGGCTCCAGCACCCCCCCCCCCCCTCCCGCGACCCTCGTGAGGATAAAGCAAATCGGAAAATGGATGGATGGATGGCAATTTACTTGCCGTTCCTCCAGGCACACAGACCAACTTGTTTAAATGGCTCACTGTCCGAAATCAATTTCTTCCGATTGAATGCAAGGTATCAGATTTTTATTCTGAGGCAATTTCAGTCATGTGATTATTAAATGTGCCCGCTGCACGATACACTTTCCAGATCAGGGTGCATAAGTACAATTGTATTGCCAACGATGCTGTTTTTCTCAGAATGAATTACCTTCAAACCTGCTTTTTCACACTTTTTGGTTGCATGCATTACCACAAAGAAATGATCCGTATTACCCACAAATCACTTTAGATTTGTGTTTCGGGATGCTGGTGGTTATCTCTCCTCTTTCATCTCAAACTGGGGGAAAAGTGGTTAGGATTGCACCACTGTCCGTGTTTTATGTTACGTGTTGTGTTTATTATTTTACTTTATGTTAACTGTTTTGTTAAGTGCTTTGTTACAGCTGCTGCTGTTGTGAGAGCGGGATATAAATCAGGATGTATTGAATTGTATTGTGTCATTGCTTTGTCTGGTGTATGTGTGTGGTACACTTTGAAGATTACATCTGATTGGTCCGCTAACAGTGCAGTCACATTTGCAGACTTCCAGCCATGCGATCAAGGCCTGATTCAAAACAGACCCCCCCCCCCCCGCCCCCTCCCCGCCTCCCTCTTCTGACTGTGCCTTGAGGCAAATCCCACTGTGCCACATAGAAACAAAACACAAAACGATAGAATGTGGTTGCTACAAGCATGTAGTGTAAATTAAGTCGCTCAGTTAAGAGACTGCAATGTTCAGGATAGAAAGATATTACTTGAGGTAGCAGTACAGTCTGGCTTCCTATCACACTGATGCATCCGCTAAAAAAGGACAACATTCAATTGCTATAGAAACAAAACATCATTGGGCTAACTAAGTTAAGAGGCGATTTGTACTACCACTGCCTACATTTTTTTTTTTATTGGAGGTTTTCATTTTAAAGAGTTCTCTGAGGGTTTTTTTCGCATTGTTGTGAAAGTGCACTTGCTGTAATAGACGCCCGTAAGATCTTCCTCTTCAGAGAAAGAAACAAACGACTACAGAATCTGTGTTTCTCTAATAACACACCTTGCCCTCATTTTGGTTTGAGGAAAATCTTAGAAAAGGATTCTTGTTGCAGGGCTTTTTTTTTATTATTTATTTATTTTTACAGAGAATCACTAATCATCAAGAGTAACTCTTCATGCATGGATGACTCCAAAGATCACAGCGAAAAAGGAGCTGTATTTCATCCTCAATGTTCAGTTCAAACTGGGGTGACTTGTCACAAACGTGTGCTAATAGGAGATATATATATATTTTTTTACTCAAGCTTCACGCTTTACTTTCTTGGGAACAACACTGAAGGTGAATTCATAGTTAAAAAAAAAAGACAGATTGGGAGAACGGTTTGCGGGAGAAAACACAACTGAGCACAATGCATGGATGTTGCAACTGCTTGCAAACAGAAGCATCGTTCTCAAACAGAAGCAATTTGCTTCTCTGCGAAACGCTTTCATGATCGCAATCTCCAAAAATGAGCATCAGAAATTTTGAGGATAATGTCCTTCGAAAGGGAACTAATTCAATGGACTGTAAGCAACTCAAACCTGACAATAATCTGTGAAAAGGGTTGCTTGTCCTCTGTGTTGCACCAATGTCCACTGAGAGGTAAAATAAATTGAGCGCAGTCTCTCTTAAATAATATAAGGTATTGATTGGCCCGCAGGAAGGTTATTCCTTTATGTATTTGTCCAGACTCGACCTTGCGGTGCGAGTAAGCTTCTTGCCAAAAGCGGGCACCTCAGTCAGGCGCTGCTGCATTTAACTCTACATCGTGCGGGATCAGCAAATGTACCTTACCCTTTTTCCATAGATTCATTTGAAACCTTTGGAGTCCAATAGAACTGAGAAGAAAACAAAATTGTGATTGATTTTGCCGCTGGCAAATCATTTTTGTTTTACTGTTGTCTTGCAATTAACCCCTTCAGGGACAGCGGTTACTACAGTGGACATCTTATTGTGTTGCCAGGTTACATGATGCACGAAAGAGTTAAAAAAAAAAGGAGGCTTGAGCTCGAACTGGAACACGCTGTCGTTCTGGTGTTCTCAGCTTCCAGAATTGTGGATAGACCCTTGTGACAGAAGGCCGTGCATGACCATGGCGCAACATGAGGTCATGCTTGTGGATGAAAGGCACAATAATCATAATTCTATATAGCGGGCGGCCTGGTGGTCGACTGGTTAGCTCTTCGACCTCACAGTACGGAGGTGCAGAGTTCGATTCCGGCTCTGGCCTTCATGTGTGGAGTTTAAATGTTCTCCTCATGCCTGCGTGGGTTTTCTCCGGGTACTCTGGTTTCCTCTCCCACGTTCCAAAGAAACCCCCATGCGGGGCAGGTTAATGGAACACGCAAAAATGTCCCTAGGTCTGAGTGTGAGGCGCCGACGGTTGTTTATCTCTGTATGCCCTGCGATTGGCTGGCAACCAGTTTAGGGTGTACCCCGTCTACTGCCCGATGACAGCTAGGATAGGCTCCAGAATGCCCACGACCCTTGTGAGGATAAGAGGATCAGAAATTGGATGGATGAATTCGATATTGCCTCATCAGATTTTAGAATGAGACTATGACAAAGCACACTAGCAGGAATGAAGGGAGTTCGTTTTGAAGTCAGTGAAAAATATGTCTGTCAAAATACAGTAGTTCTGTTCAGTTTGAATCGTTAGTTGCACTTTGTTGTTTCGGCATTGTCATCTCATTAAAACGATTTATTCAAACTTAGAAATTAACCCAGGATGACAGTGCATCATGAACCCATCAAAAAAAAAAAAAAATCAAATCCGTATGATAGAGTGCGTGGTTTGCAATCTAATCAGAACTGCTTTCGGATTTCAGACAACCCCTTCAATCTTGTGGGTTTTCGGGACATCATGCTTCTATCTTAAAACAGACTTGAACCTGCAAGTGAAAATTTGTCATTAATATAGATATCGTGTTACTCCGCCCCGGGGGTAACACAAGTGTTCTGCGGCAGAGATATATCATGATGACTCGTGCAGACCTGTCAGGAAGTTTCTCTCATTATATATTGTGAGCCCGATGAACAGTATAATTGCCGAATCCAAGGGAGCAATCGCTAACTTCTGCCACTAAGTGTTCATCCACTTGTATTATATATGTAACGGCTTGGTAGTACCTGCTGCCATTCGCTCATTTATAATTCAGGGTATTAATATTGCTCCTGGCCAACTCTTGGGAACCTGACAAGGAGTGTAATGGACTTTTCTTCCAAGCTTAAATGTGGCACGGGAATATTAACAGGCTCTGTATAAATTCAAAGTGAACAGAATGACAATCACAGAATTGTTCTTAAATTTTTTTTTTTTTTGCTTAATCCCCCAGCAGACATAATAGAAAATTATCATGTCTGGAATTCCAAGCGATACGTTTCTAAGGCTTGTTTGGAACTACAACCTATCACAAACTTTGGAAAAAGTATAACTTGGACATTTTTGCTTGACTGTTGCAGATCTTGAGTATCCCAAGGGGGTGCATTTCTTCCCTGCATCGAAAGGTTAATTACAATCAGCCAAGTGTGTCAAATATAATTCTGTGCCGAGATTTTAGTCACAAAGCGTGTACTTTGTGGGGCTCTTTACATCTGTGAGCTTGTGGCATTCAATCCTGCATTCTGGTTTACTCCTAAGTCGTCAAATATCTTAATAAAGCACAAGACAGTCATGATATCTTGATCCAACATGTCTTAGCTATCATAAAAAAATGTTATTATAGACCAAGGCTTATATTTCTTTTATCATATCCATCCATTCTGCATACTGTTTATCCTTATTAGGGTCTCATGTGAGCTGGAGTCTATCCCAGATGACTTTGGGCGAGAGGTGGGGTACCACTGGACTTGTCACCAGCCAATCGGTGGGAACACACTGCATAGACCACGTATCAAAGTCAAGGCCCGGGGGCCAGATCTGGCCCGCCACATCATTTTATGTGGCCCACGAAAGCAAACCAAGCATGTCAAGATCCATGATGCTTGCTAAAGTCTGAACCAAAATTTCATTTTTGTCATATGTAATCCACGATAACAGTCATTATTTTTGACTTCTGATTTTAAAACTAGTTATCCATCAATTTGTTGTGTGCTGTGTTTGTAATATGTGGAGGTGATTAAACATTTATATGGTTTCCCAAAATTCAAAACGGCCCTCCAAGAGAAACCGGAACTACAATGTGGCCCGCGACAAAAATGAGTTTGACACCCCAGTCTTCAATGGCCCTATCAAGTATGATTTAAGAATGCGGGAGAAAACTGGGGTATGGTTGGAACAAGCAAACTACACACAGGATGTGAACTTCTAACCTCAGAAATGTGAAGCGGATATGCTCAAGACTTGTTCACCGTGCTGCTTCTGTTATGCCATTGCATTTGAAAATTTTTTGCACTATGTCATCATACAATGTTAAAAATCTATTGTCCTTGAAGATATTTCGTTGAAAGAGACGACAGATTTGGTGACCCCAGTGTCAGTCTCTTCTTCGAAATAGTGTTGTTTTCTTCTAAAACTACACTATTTCGGAAGCCATTGCTAGGTGGGGGCAAAAGTGCTGCCGGTACTACCATGTACCTTTGTCAAGGGGCTCGAGGGATGTTGAAGATGAGATGGGGGTGCCATCAGTCTTCAAGGTACAGCATATCTTCTTCCCAGCAGTCATTATTGTCTCCTGCGCAGCATGTCTGCTATCAGGACATTTATGAAAGCCGAACGGAAGGTGAGAATGTTAACATGTTGCCATGCCTTCTCCCCACACATTAGACATGCATATTATTGACATGCTTTCAACTAGCATTTTATATTTTTCAGCGGTACCGTCATACCATCAATGAACTATGTCTAGCATCATATTTGAAGCAGACATAGACCTGACTGTTCATGTTGCGTACATATATTCGGTTACTCATCCATACCCCAATAAAGCTAAATTGTATTTTTTTTTCTATTTCCGTAATTGTATTTAAACACTGTCACATTTATTCCTGTCACTTGATTAAAAATTGTCTAGTGCCAAGAATTACTATGATAGAGGCTATTTTTATTTAATGTAATTGTTATTTTCAACCTTTTTTCTTTCTTTTACAAATTGTTTCATCTGACTTCTGTATTTCATGTTTAATGTTTAACATCCGTCGCACAGTACAGAGATGCGGGATTCGATTCCATCCTCCATGTGTGGAGTTTGCATGTTCTCCCCACGCCCGTGTGGGTTTTCTCTGGGTATTGCGGTTTCCTCTCACGTTCCAAAAGACAAGCATGGTAAGTTAATTGATCACTAAATTAGGTGCGACTGCGAGTGTGGATGTTTGTTTATCTCCGTGTGCCCTGGGATTTGCTAGCAACCCGTTCAGGGTGTACCCCGCCTACTGCCTGAAGACTGCTTTCACCCTTAATGTAACATCTTTAATTAAATCATGTTGTATTAATTATGATCTACATGCACGCATTTGATTAACTTGTATATGCGTTGTCAGTAACATTTTCATGAGTGCTGTAATCCGGAAGACACTGGGGCAGTTTCGAAAAACCAACAGTAAATCAACACCAAATTCCTTTAACGTTACTGATTTTGACACACATTAACATGAATTTGCTCTGATTGACTTTTTCTGTAATGATGACTGCTACCAGTGCACACAATTATCTGGAAGAAT
Organism: Hippocampus abdominalis; assembly: GCA_018466805.1. NCBI lineage: Eukaryota > Metazoa > Chordata > Actinopteri > Syngnathiformes > Syngnathidae > Hippocampus > Hippocampus abdominalis. The sequence goes on from CM031711.1 coordinate 2,708,175, forward strand.
ATTAAATTCCAGTAGGGCCGGTGCAATTCTATGACCTTTGTGTAGATTGTTGGACATGCTAGGAATCTTTTTTGGGGACACACAGCTTATTGACAATATTAATTTTTGAGCTATTAAAGTGATTAGAATTGTCAGCTATTACCAGCTCCTCATGTGATTCCGATAATAAAACCATTGTGGAATTCTGCAAATTAGCTGGTATGATCTCTTTTTTTTCCACATTGGTTTGACTTTTAATTCATCAAGCTTTTTTTTTCCAGAGACAAAATTAAGCATTTGTGCCAATTTATCTTTTCTTTGTTTATGCAAGGGATTGCTTTTTATTTATTTTAAATTTTTTTTTAAAGCCTAGTTTACTGTTTGGAAAAAAATATTGCTCAAGAAAGACTAGAATTTGTTTTCAGTGTCAAGACAATTTTCTGTGTTTGTGCTGGGACATTAAAACCATGCCAGCCAGATTTCTGAGCCTAATCTGGCACGTTAATTGTGGTTGTCAAATATTTCCTGAGTCACAAACCACTTGCACACTAGCTTGCCAGTGAAATGGTTGGACATTTATTCTCCTGTCCTTTTCAGATCAAACTCACCAAATCAGGGCAGAGCTGATGTGGCTCCGTGGAATGAGATCATTCGACCATCGGCGCAATGCAATAATTGCTGTCGTGGGCAGAAGGTCTCCACACATTGGTGGTGTTCTGTCTTTGGTATGCCTCAGATATTGGAAAATTGGAGGGTGATGGGGGGGTGACTTTAAACCCTAAAATGGTATGAAGACAGCTTAAATGGCTAGTGTGTATCAACCGATTACACATTTGGCAGGAGCGCACAGGGTACGGCTTGTTATGAGTCAATTGTGAGTCAAGCAAACCTGTAATCCCTTAAAAAAAAAAAATCTCACTTTGAGCTTCTGTGATCTCATTCAGTAAATGAGATGTTTTGGCTTTTAATTAAATGGAGATTATAGGACTTAAGGGCGCCCTAAGATCACCTATGATTGCAGTTCCATGAAGCATCTTGGAAGGGACACGATGCAGACTACGTTTGAGACAATCGGTAGTTTGCATGTATTTCGATCAAATGTGTCGGGTACAATATGTAACTACCAGTCTGAACTGCAACTCATCTCCTAACATTGTACATATCACCTTAACCCTTTCACGCACCCTGTAACCCGATATCATGATATGCTGTCCACTGTAGTAACCGCTGTTCCTGAAAGGGTTAAAAGTGACAACTCTTAAATGGCTTTCTTTTTCGAGTGGTAGGCGTTGCGACTGCAGAAAAGAAACACGTCGACATACCTGACTGAAGTGAGATTGCAATCGGACGGGCACACCTTCAAACTTTTCAATGAACTCGACAGCACAGCACGACTTTAAAGCTTGACTTACATTGCTACATGACCAATCAACGCGGCAAGTGTGTAGTACCGTATTGGCCCGAATATAAGGCGGTGTTTTTTGCATTGAAATAAGACAGAAAAAGTAGGTCGTCTTACATTCGGGGTCTAGACATTATACCCATTCACGACGCGAGATTGTGCCAGATATCATTGAAGCGAATGCTGAACTTGACTCCCCATGTCAAAGTGAACCCCTGTCACAAAGAAGAAAAATTAAAAATAGCGATAAGAAAGAAAAGAGAAGAAAATAATAGAAGAGATAACAGAAAATGGAGAAACGTAGTGACAATCTGGAGAAAAGTGGGTCGAAGATCGGGCCAGGTTAACCGGAAGCTAAGGAGAAGTTATGATGTAATTTACATTTCACAAATCAGAAGCCATTCATTTATGAATGTGATTGCACTTTAGTTTACATATTTAAATGTTCAGAAACATTTGGAGAGAATGTAAAGAATTAATTTAGTCAAACACACACGCGCCCCATTTTTGGAATGTGCAAGGAAACTAGAGTACCCAGAGAATACCCACGCAGGCACGGGGGAACATGCAAAGTCCATGCAGGGAGGCCGGAGCTGCTAATCACTGGTCCACCGGGCCACCCGTATTGTAAACAATAAACATAAAAACGTACAAAGAGAAGGTATAAAATTAATTTAGTCACACACTTACACACACACACTTGATGATTCTTGCCTTGGTGAGTGCTGATAGGTGGTGGTCCATTGGGCCCTCAATGGGTCACCTGCCACCTCCTCATGCCATGTCAGGCTGTCAATATCATGGGTAGTTACAACCTTAGTTATTTTTAAACAGGTGACGGGATGTTTCGGGAGCACTACAAGACAGGGCAGAGAGACAGAAGATCCATTGTTATGTTTTTGGCAAAAAGACTTCTCGTTAAAAAACAACATTGATGTGTTCTGTCAAAACTAACAGCGAGCTTGATGATGAGGCTTAATTGGAAATGTGTTCAGATCTTGACTCTTACATTTCTATTTATAGAAGATACAGTAATTATATCACCATACAGCCTCAAGGTTTTGTGGGTTTTTGTCATAATGAGACAAAAAGAGCGAGAGCAAGAGAGCGTTTGCCGTCTTTGCACAGTCTCCTTCATTCAGGAGAACTAGCATGGGGATTGTCTGTCTTTCCTCTAGGTTGAACAGCTATGAAATAGCTCATGTCAGTGAAATAATTGGTCTGACTAAAATCGAGCCGAAATGCAAAGTCAGATGTAGTTCAAAGCCCGGAAATGACAAGCATGGGATCTGTTGTCGAGCTCTGTGATTAAGACTACAGTCTGAGCCCCAGAGGAGGCGATGAGAAGTCTGTTTGGTTTGTCATCACACACTCGTCTTCGTTAGTTGAATAGTCTGGTCCGGTGCATAGCATGATTACAACCCTCATTAGGATGCGCTTGGACAAAATCTCAGGACACTGCGTTGAGAAAGAAAAAAGAAGTGACAGATTGAACCGACAATGGCTGCCTCTGCTAAGCACTACTATCTATTCCTGCTCTATGAGAACTTCTTTATCCACAACCTTTCGTGTGTGTGCAAGTGTACGCTTCTGCATACAATTGTTGTAACATTTCTAGGTAAGTGCTTTTAATCACAGGAAGATGCTTCACGATGATAATAATAATAATAATAATAATAATACGTTTTATTTACAAGCGCCGTTCACAACACTCAAGGACACTTTACAATCAAGAACAAAAACAATAAAACCACAGGTAAAATTATAAATAGAGATGAATTTAAATTGAATATGCGATTTTGAATAGGTTGGTTTTGAGATGGGATTTGAATGTGGGAAGGGAATCAATATTACGTATGTTGGGTGGAAGTGAGTTCCAGGGTTTGGTGGCAGAACGGCTGAAAGCTCTGCACCCCATCGTGCTGAGACGGGCAGAGGGTACACAGAGGTGGAGGGAGGATGAGGACCTGAGGGAACGAGAGGGAATGGAAATTTGAAGATAGGTGGGGCAAGGTTGTTTATGACTTTAAATGTATAGAGAAGTATTTTGAAGATGATTCTAAGTTTGACAGGGAGCCAGTGGAGCTGTCGGAGGATGGGGGTGATATGATGAAAGGAGGGAGGTCATGTGATGATCCGGGCTGAAGAATTCTGAACCAGTTGAAGTTTATGGGGGAATTTGTGATGGACACCGAAAAGAAGTAAATTGCATGAGTCAATACGGGAGGTGACGCGACTGTGGACAAGGATAGCAGTGGTGTGAGGGGTGAGAGAGGGACGGAGACGATTGATATTACGTAGGTGGAAATATGCAGACCGGCTTATGTTCTTGATGTGGGAGTGGAAATATAGAGAGCTATCGATGATGACACCCAGGCTCTTAACCTGAAGGGAAGGGGACACAGTGGAGCTATCAATTGTGAGGTAAAAACTGTCGGCTTTGTGTAAGGTGGATTTGGTACCGACGAGGAGGAGTTCTGTTTTATCGCTGTTAAGCTTGAGGAGTTATGGGTAAACCAAGATTTGATTCCTGAGAGGCAGTGTGAGAGGGTGAAGGGTGAGAGGGAGGCGTCGGGTTTGCTGGAGAGGTAGAGCTGTGTGTCATCCGCGAAGCAGTGAAAGTGTATACCAAAATTACGGAAAATATTGCCAAGGGGGAGAAGGTAGATAATGAAGAGGAGGGGTCCCAGGACAGAGCCCTGGCGCACACCAGAAGAGACGGGGAATGACTGTGAAGTGAAGGAATTGAGTTGGATGAACTGAGAGCGGCCAGTGAGATAAGAGTGAAACCAGTGTAGGGGGGTGTAGGTGATGCCTATGGTGAAGAGTCTATTAAGGAGGATAACCTTTTTTGCCGTGTCCATGCATTTTTCCCCATGGTACGTGGCTATCATCGGTAGGAAGAGATGGTGAATGTGTTGCATACGCAATTTAAAGTCATTGAACAGATTCAGCAAGTAGATGTTGCTTGGCTTGTCACAATATAATATATTCGTCTTATCGCGGGTTATGAACCGAAAATAAAATAGTGATGCAATCAGATTGTGAAAAATCACAGAAATGCAATTCGTATGGCATCACAAGAGGGTAACAGAAGGATGCAACATTTGGCCGGTCCTCATATATTGAAGTGAAAAAAATATTTCATTATTGTTTGATCCTGCAACCGCCGTGCGTGGCCCTCCAGGGTTTCCCAACCTTTACTCTAATACAAAGTGTATATTCGCCTTGGAATACATTATAACTGTAACCACCTCCTGCCATTTCCACTGCAAAAATGAATTACTTCATTGAGTCAAAGCACATATTTTACATGACAAAAAACAAAAATAAAAATCTCATGGAACACAACCAACCAAAAATGTCAAATATAAATGTAAAGTACAGTATACTGACATAATGAGGATGTTTTCGATTCACTTCCAAATCTTGGCCTGTTCAGTTCAACACAAAGCTGATATACTTGCAGAAAGTGAAAACAGACACGCACACACATAGACACATACACGCACACACAACAGATCTTAAATAATTATTTTGGGAAATGGGAAATTGGATAAATTCCCACAGCACACCTGACACTATCTCACAGCACAGTGGCTAGGAATGACAAGTCTACTATCCAATTTCTTTTTAAGTGTGCCGGATGCACCACCAGGCCTGGAATGAACAAGATTTGCATTTGGAATAACATTGAAAACACAAGAGAAGTCTTGTTCAATGAGATGCATACAGCACTGATACGGATACTGATCTCACACTTTTGGGAAAGCTACCTCTTTTTCATCATGATCATTATTTTGACCTTTCAAGGTCATCCCGCCCCAGTGAGCTGCACAAGGCTGAACAAGAATGTCGTAAGTCTTCATCTCCACAACAGCAAAAAACAAGTCAAGGAGCACATTACACACGAAGCAAAATTCACCCAGCTTTCTTCAAAAATTAAATATAATTAAGTTCTTTATGGCAAATTCCAAAGCAGGTAGAACATCTTAATTCTGATTTAGCGTTTGTCCCTATTTACCATTTTAATGGTAACTTATCAAGACTGCAGAAAGCACAGATAAACCCGTAGGGGACACTATTTTTATTAGCAGTCATCCGGAATTATATTCACTTTCAGGATAGTGCCAAAATGATGTGAATTAAAAAAAATAAAAGGGTTGGCAACAAATAAAAGGAAAATATCAAACCAGCAACCAGATGCATATCAATAAATTAAATAAAGACTGGCAAGCACACACCTTGTGGTTGTGATATGCATAAATGTCCTAGCATGATGAAAATATCCATTTTGAATCCAAATGAATGTAATATTTTTCGATCACACATAAATTAAACTGAAAAAAAAAATCCGAAAATAACGGCATCAGCAAACATCCAAGCTAGCATATACCATACCCTTCAGCATCGCTTCAAAATGAATGTTGCCTTTATTAGACGACGCTGTTCCCCCTTCTGTTCCATTTGCAAAGTGTGATCAGTAATTATACCCTCTCATTACTGCGACCTGGAGAGCCGAGCATGAGGGGCTCGCCGGGACCCTTCACATAACAGTGACACGGGCTTTAGAGAGCACCAACACTTAACCACTAACTATTCAACACATAACAGTCCTTATCTGGATGCTACAGCCAGCAGACTTTGGTGCTCGGAACAACGACAGAGTAGCATTTCACCGAGAAGGCAAAGAAAGGCTTCCTCCAGGGGGAAAAGTTGAAAACATGATTGTATAATGAATACATGGTTGATCTTTATATATGGTATGATTCATATTTAATAAGAATAAGAAAACCTTTATTCATCTCACAATGAAGAAATTCCCAATTTACAGCAGCAAAGTTCTGAAAGGAAGAATGTAGAAGAACAAAAAGTATAGGAGCTGCTGTGAAGGCAGCCATTCTCTCTGCGCCATTTTAAAGTCATAATTTGTTTGCTTGATAGCGACTGTAAGACTGAGACGTTCGAAAACCGAGGTTTGACTCTATTTACAGCAGCATTTGATGCCGCTGACACAAATGTGTGCTGAATCAACTGGAAAATAAATAAATTAATATATCCAACTGCTTTTTTCCTCTGTCAGCGCTATGGGCGACTTAGCAGCATAGCTTAGCATGGTGATGGTGCAGTGGCAGGCCTTGCGTTGCAGCCAGTTGTCCCCTTCTTCAGGACAGAAAGCCATTTGGCAGCCACAGTGAAAGTCTGCTGCCGAAATCGCTGCAAATTGTCTGGCCCTGCCACTGGATCTGCACCATCTCTATTATTAAGCGTGCCAACACTAACTGCCTAATTAAGCATTTAGCCATGCCCTCAATCCGACGTTAAGGTCATTGCTGTATAGTATACAATACAATGGTTTCATTTTTTCAGACGGCACATCTGACATTAGTTGTAATGGATACTTTACTCTAAAGGATTTTTTTTTTCTATCTTGGAATTCAATTTATTGGGACGAGGCTTTTATCTAAAATATAATGACCGTGCCGAGCCTTATTTTTCCCCTCGTGCTTCCAGTGAACTTTATATTTGAAGACTGAACTTTAAGTCAATTGCAACATGTTCTCAATGTGCTACATCTGGTGGGGTCCTTTTATCAGTGAAATCTCTGTCGGCGATCTTTGAACATGGCGTGTTCGTCTTCCCACGGCTCTGGCGAGAAAACTGGTAATTGGGACTTCTCACCATGGGTGCGACAAGAAGCAGTTCAGTTTGGCTTCTTCTTTTGTGCTAAATGGCTATACAGTCAAACCTCGGTTTTCGAACGTCTCTGTTCTCGACCAAATCGGTTTTTGAAATTTTTTTATGTCTCGGATGACGACCGAATGTCGGTTCTCGAACAAACTGAGCGCACTTGAATGCACCATTTGACTCCTCTCGCCTTCCTTACAAGAGGAAGTGACGCTTCCTCGGGTAGACAAGGAAGTGATGCTTCCTCGTGTTGCTTTCCATTGTGAGCAGACATGTTCAATAAACATTTTTATTTTAAAAAGAGCGCGGTTTTGGTTTTCGAACAATTGGGTTTTCGAACAGCCTTCTGGAACGGATTATGGACGAAAACCGAGGTTTGACTGTATGTGTATATATATATCATTATTTTTCTTGCAATATATTTGGCAGTGACTCGATTCACCATGATGACCATCCATATGCATGGTCGGGTTCCTTTTTTTCTGTTGGGAGTGTATATTCCAGGAAAATATAGAACGGAAATATTAATATATTGAGTTTTTTTGTAATGCAAGGTGATCAAAACATTATTAAAATGAATTGCGGAGCATTGGCAGAACCCGGACACTCATCTTCTAAATAATTGTGTTGTAGCTTACAGTGACATTTGCAAATGTCACAGATCCCAAAAAAACAATGAGAAGTCAGCGCCTTAAGAAGAGGCTTTTGTTATGATAAAAACTATGGTGCTGTTTCAAAAGAATGTCTTATTGATATTCTATAATGTATAGGAAAATATTGGCGGTTGAACAATGTAATGTCATGATGACGTTGAGTGACAGTCAATAGAATATACATTTATACATTTGTTTTCATCAGCTGAGCTGTACATTTTGACAAATGTCAAATGCATGTTTTTGGAATGCGGGAGGAAGTCCAACCAATACAAGCGCAGGGTGGACATGTAAACTCCTCCCAGAAAGGCCTGAGCTGAGATTGGAACTCCGAACTTTTCAACCGCGATACCAATGTGGAGCTCCTACAAACTTGAACATTTCACCACATTCACAGCAATGAGTCTGGCTAGCTGACACCCTTTTTTTTTTGCATTGGACTTCTTTCACAGACTGAAAAAAACGGGCCTCCTACATTTGGACCAGGTGTCAAGGTGCCTTGAGAAAGTGCTCCTATTTAGCACCCAGGGCTGTGAACAGGCTTTAGCATTCCTTGTTATGGTTGTTGAAATGTTCACCGCCTCTGTCTAAATATTTCAGGATGAAAGCTCCTTCAGGGACTGTATTTTCCTTTACCTCATGGTGGCTGTTGAACACTGAGGTCAGTGGGGTGTTGTAAATGTTCCTATCATTATGATAACCTCTCGTAACAATGCTTTGCTATTCTACACAATGAGGGCGTCTGCGGTTGTATTTGATATCCAGTCACACCACCGGCCTGCATTTTAATCAAGCGCTATTTCCAAGCCATTAAAACTTGAAAGTGACATTTATTAGACTGCTGAGAAAAATAAACAAGCTCTAATTGGCTTGCACGAGAGCGTTTCACTCCCACCTTGGCCCTTTGTCTGAATAAACCTGTCAGGGAGTGAGGCTCAAGGCTCGAGCGCAGTCTGACCTTAGAGTGTATTGCCCCCTTCCCTTCAAAAGCAAATGAAATGGCCTTAAGAAATGCTGTGCCAGACTTTTATTTGTGAATATGGAGACAGTATTGACACCGGAGGTTCATGATGGCTGTGAAATGAGCCGTGTTATGTAACAAATGGAAATGAGATGGAGCGCCCTAACAGCTTCTTTTAATTGCCTAACTGACCTTGCAGTCCTATATAGCCTTGCAATTTCATCAAAATAGAATTTGTGTCACTGTAATTCTTCAGTAGTCAACTAAATGCTGTGAACCTCTCCCCAAAAAATCAATAAAACAATCTTGCCAAAGTCTTTGAAAGAATAGAATTTTACACTCCTGAATTTGGTATAATCATCTTCAGTTTTCGGCCTATTCAATATCTGCATTAAAAATAAGTCAGTGAATAACTAGATAATGGCAGGCCAGTCATCAGTTTGCATGTTCTCCCCACCCCTGCATCCTCGGGTTTCCTCCCACACTCCAAAAAATTGCGTGGTAGGTTAATTGAAGACTGAGGTATACCCAGTACCGTGCAGATTAAATTATTACATCCTAGATTAGCTCAGCGGCCCGGTAGTACAGTGGTTAGCACATCGGCTTCACAGTGCAGAGGCACCGGGTTCGAATCCACTGATGTTCTCCCCGGGCCTGCGTGGGTTTTTCTCCGGGTCCTCCGGTTTCCTATACCCAGTACCGTGGGCGTGAATGAGATTGGCTTGATTCAGGGTGTCTCCCGCCTACTGCCCGAAGACAGCTGGGATAGGCTCCAGCACCCCCCGCGACCCTAGTGAGGATCAAGCGGTTCGGAAAATGAATGAATGAATGAATAGATTAGCTCAGATGAGTAATGGTCGGACTAAAAAGAAAAAACAGCCATCTGAATTTTATTTAAGTTAAACATGATATTTTATTTGTCAAGGCAGTTTCATTTCATATGGTGCAATTCATTCGCAAGGTAACTCAATGTGCTTCACATATTTCAAGAACAACATTTAGAGGCAAGATATAGCATGTTAAAGGCAAACACATATATCCATCCATCTTCTACCGCTTATCCGGGGCTGGGTCGCGGGGGAAGCAGCTTTAGCAGTGAAGCCCAGACTTCCCTCTCCCTAGCTACTTCTTCCAGCTCTCCCTGGGGGATCCCGAGGCGTCCCCAGGCCAGCTGGGTGACATAGTCTCTCCAGCGTGTCCTGGGTCGTCCTCGGGGTCTCCTCCCGGTGGGACATGCCCGGAACACCTCACCAGGGAGGCGTTCAGGAGGCATCCGAATCAGATGCCCAAGTCACCTCATCTGGCTCCTCTCGATGTGGAGGAGAAGCGGCTCGACTCTGAGCCCCTCCCGGATGACCGAGCTTCTCAACTTATCTCTAAGGGAGAGCCCGGACACCCTGCGGAGAAAGCTCATTTCGGCCACTTGTGTCCGGGATACAAGCGGGATACAAGTTAGCTCTAGGGACAAACACATATAAGACATAAAAAAAGCATTTAAGACCTTTAAAAGCTAAGATGAGAAATAAAAACTAGTTTATTAAAATGACTCAAACAACACACAGTGCTAGAGCACGATTTTGGAAACATTTATGACAGAAATGCGAATAAAGACCTTAATCCTAAAAGCATAGTTTAACCTGGATTCAACAGTATTTACACTTGTGGCTTACTTTTTTCCGCGCAGTATAACAACTAAATGCTGATGCACCAAGTTTACGTTGAACTCTGGGCTCCACTAACTGACTCGAATCTGTTGACCACAGAACCCAACTGGGGTTATATTCCATGAGCATTTCTTCAATAAATTCAAGACCTTAGCCAGTCAATGATTTATAGACCAGTAAGTCAAGCATTATTGCCTCCAGTTGCTTACCGTTTTACAATGCAATGTTGTCTTAACACGGGTGACAATGATTATGGTATATATCATTTTTTTGCTTGTGGTTGTTGATTGTAATATTCGTTTTTTCCTCAGCGCTTACGTCTCTGTGGTCCTTCCAAGTGAGTGTTACATTTCGCTGACTTCTTCTCACAGAGTAAAATAACTCCAATGTCCCGCATCACAGCAATAGGCGGCGGGCCACTCATAGCTGGAAGGGATAGGATGATGATGTTCTTATTTCCTGTCCCTGTACTTGGAACTAGACATGAAGCAGAGAGTGGATTGTCAGAGCTGACATAAGATTCAGTAAATCAAATAAGCTCAGCGTGGTTGCCCAGCAGCGTGTCCCCTGGTAACAGTACTTCAAATGACTAGAGATGTGTCTCACTGATACGCTGTAACGGAGATGAAAGAAAATGTTCCCGTTCAGGTATGGAAGTAAATGCATCTTTACTGCCAAGGAGTCTCGCTAGTAGAAATGAGGTACGATTCCTCTTGTGGGAGGCCATTCAGGATTTGGTTCATTGTTGCTGTTCTCTTTAGTGTCAAACAGAAATGCTTGTCTTTGTCGTCAAGTCTGCATCTGTGTTATGTCAATCATGCTGCATTCTGTTTCACATTTATTGCATCAATTATAGCTACACGGAGGCTAGCGTGTAGCACCTGAAAGAACCAAATGCATTCGGGAAACACAAAGGCTGGATATAGCAAATTTCCACTTACGTATATTAGCATAAAATATGCGGAGCCATTTACACAGCTCATATCGTGCATCTCAGAAAGAATCTGAGGAAGGCAGGTTTGTGATTGCTTAAGATTGTGTTGTTAATGGAACTGGCCCAAAAAAGTCCCTTTTGTCATCAGTTAAACTTTTCATTCAATGGCTTTCACTTTCGCTTGAATGAAATCTGCCACAACAAACAAGTCCAAACGCATTCACGTTTTGAGTCACATGAAACAGAGTATCCCCATATACGATGTAATTAGTTTTGGGAGCCACGTGTCACATCCCAGCCTTTCTTGGAGATGTCAACTCCAGACCACTGGTAAGACAGGGAGGGACAGTCAGGCTCTCGATCTTCATCTTGAACTTTTCGTGTGTGTCTTTATATAAAAGTCCCTGAAGAATAATACGCAGAGAGAAAACACATTCTTCAACAACTTCATCTTGTCCGCGGGTAGATGACCAAATAATTCCAGCATAGTTTGTTCCCTTGCTGGGTTTTTTTTTTAAACCTGTAATTGCATTCAGAATTTTTAGTCTCAGTACGGTTATTGCTTAGCCTCTTGCTAGCAGACATCGAGGGTAGTAATACGTATTTGGCAGTTAATCAAAGATCCAGTGGCATTTTAACAAGCTCAACTTGGCTCTTCAGATGAAGCAATAATACATGTCATCAGGCTTTTTATAGCAGAATCATTCCATTGTAACTGCTACCGTTTCTTTTGTCTGCATCATTCATGATGTCCCCCCACCCCGCAAAAAAAAAAAAAATAATAATACAAATGTGATTTTATAAAGAACATATTTACATATTTACTTTAGCTATTAAGTATTTATTGTGCTGTATATCATTTATTTTGAGAATTTTTCATTCATTGGATGATTTACTATTCAGTCTGCCGTGTTTTTGTTTCATTCACCCTTTCATGCACCCGTAACCTGAAAGCATAAATACGCTGTCCGCTGTAGTAACTCCTGTCCCTGGAAGGGTTAAAATATAAATCTCATTTATAAATGAAATGAATTCTTTAAATCCCCTACTGTTCCAAATGTGAACTGGACTGTGGCCTTATAACCAAGGTGCATACCGAACCGGGATTTTTGGCAGCCATACATTTAGTGCAGGGGTCGGCAACCCAAAATGTTGAAAGAGCTATATAGGACAAAAAATACCCCCAAAACAAATATGTCTGGAGCCGCAAAAAAAATAAAAGCCATCTATAAAACTTACAAGGAAGGAAACACATGCTGTATGTAGGAGACTGGACTGTCTCAGAATTGTTTGTTATTCATTCCTTTGTTGTGATTTCCTCGCTTGATTTTTTTGTTTTGGTGCATTATTTTCGCTTTTCTTAGTGTCAGTGAAGTGATCATGAATTTCTGTTTTTCCGAGGCTGTCTTTGAACGCCTCTCGAGTCAAACAGAAAAGAGAAGGCACGGAGTCGGACGCAGACGTATATGTGTTTGTCGAGACTGTTAAAAGCATAAATAAAGTGTACGTTTTAAAAAACCAACACCACAGTGCTCCTTTGTCGGAGCTGCAACATGTATCGATATCGATTTGAGCCATATTAGCCTACTATCAAAATCTTTTTCCATTTTCAAACCTGTTTTATAAAGCTCCAGGGAGCCACTAGATGTCGCTAAAGAGCCGCATGCGGCTCTGGAGCCACGTGTTGCCGACCCCCGATTTAGTGTAATGAAAACAACTGATACAAACAGGACACAGTTTTTGCATAGAATTGTTACCGTAGCATCGTGACAGACATTATAGTAGAGAGACGCAAATGTTTTGTGGCTGTGGTCACGGGTGCTGTGAATCATAAACCGATGCATAATTTATCAGAACTTTCAACAAGGAAGCTCCTGAAACCTGCATCATTCCGAAAGTATCTTCTGCGGTGTTTCCCTCATTAAAAATACACTGCATGTCTTATTATATTATCACTGCGCTAGGGAGCTTATACGGTGCTATTTGTGACCTATTTGAGGTATTTATAAACTGCAAGTAGCAGGAGATTATGGGGTAAAAAAAAAAAAACGTGGAGGCGGGAGATTTCACACCTGTAATGAGAAAACACAGACATGCAAGGGGCTCATTACATGTCAGCATGAGTAATTATTGTACTACGATTAATGATATTCAATCGAATTTCCTTTTTGTTTTGCAAATTGATTCATACCGTGCAGTCTGTCTGACCATCTTCTAGGGTCGCGGGGGGTGCTGGAGCCTATCCAGCAGTCTTCGGGCAGTAGGCGGGGGACACCTGAATTGGTTGCCAGCCAATCGCAGGGCACACAGAGACGAACAACCATCCACGCTCACACTCACACCTCAGTGCCCAACGAGCCTGTGAAGCCGACGTGTTTTTTTTTTTTTTTTTTTTTTTTTTACTCTGTGTGCTTTGTAAGGACAAACATGACTGCAGGGGATGGCGGCTGATAGATAGTGGGTACATTTTCCCTTGCCCTGCTCGTAGAGGGAAAACAGACACAGTTCCAAATATTGTAAATGAGCGCAAGATTCCCTTCAATCCAATGACATAGATGAGTGGGTTACTTGGGCTTTGTGGCGTTGCCTGTGCCTGGCTTTGAGAGGCTCATCCACAAACGGTTGAGGGCCAACAGAAGCATGAGCGCTCAGAGTAATTAATAACATTATGTCTCGTAATTACTTTCCCTGTGTCCTCTGTGGCCTCGGGGAGCAGAACTGCTCCTAATGGGAGGAATGCTTCACGTTTAGAGAGCAGCTGAATTGAGCAAGATTCCTGACCCAATTATGTGTGAGGTGAAAAACAAAACCTACGGTCAAACAATATAAAACGGCCACATTTCTTCGACGTAACCATAATTCTTGTTAGAAAAAAGGTGTAGTCTTATATTGTCGTATTTCCGTGCTCATCGTAATTAAAATTTAGGAGCGCACAGTGGCTCTCGGCCACAAATAAAAATTTCCTCTGGGGAGAGATGCTTATCCCATCAGTCCCACACCCAACTGATTTTCTCTGCCGCCTGCATCTTAATAAAAGGGACACAGATAGCCGTGGGAGTTTGCAATCCTCTGGCCTCATCATTAGTCCGCAGGTTCAGCCACGCGTGGACACCAAAGAAATTTAAACCTCAGACTCACATTCAATACTGCAATTCTTGTCTTGAAAAGCAGATGTTACGAAGTCATGAACAGAAATGTTGGAAACTGCACAAATGGTCAAAAACATATTGGGGACACGGTGTCCATTCAAATAGCTAAACACGAGTTGGGCTTGAAATCACTCGCCATCTTAAAAAAGTGGTGATTTTCTTTGGGAACAGATTCAATAAGGCTCTTTTCTGGTGGCTGGGGTGTGGTGAGCAATTTCCACAGAGACAAGTTCAAGCGCTATATATATATATATATATATATATATATATATATATATATATATATATATATATCCATCCATCCATTTTCCGAACCGCTTTATCCTCACTAGGGTCGCGGGGGGTGCCGGAGCCTATCCCAGCGGTCTTCGGGCAGTAGGCGGGGGACACCCTGGATTGGTTGCCAGCCAATCGCAGGGCACACAGAGACGAACAACCATCCACACCCACACTCATACCTAGGGACAATTTAGAGTGCCCAATCAGCCTGCCATGCATGTTTTTGGAATGTGGGAGGAAACCGGAGCACCCGGAGAAAACCCACGCAGGCCCGGGGAGAACATGCAAACTCCACACAGGGAGGCTGGAGCTGGAATTGAACCCGGTACCTCTGCACTGTGAAGCCGACGTGCTAACCACTGGACTACCGGGCCGCACTATATATATATATATATATATATATATATATAGTCAAACCTCGGTTTTCGTCCATAATCCGTTCCAGAAGGCTGTTTGAAAACCGAAATTGTTCGAAAAACGAAACCACACTCTTTTTTAAAATGAAATTAAAAATGTTTACTGAACACGTCTGCTCACAATGGAAAGCAACACGAGGAAGCGTCACTTCCTCGTCTACCCGAGGAAGCGTCACTTCCTCGTGTAAGGAAGGCGAGAGGAGTCAAATGGTGCATTCAAGTGCGCTCAGTTTGTTCGAGAACCGAAATGTGAATATTTGTATTTGTATGTATATATATATATATATATATATATATGCATACACACACACACACAAGTTTTGCCTTCTTCAAGGACGCAGCTGAGCGGTAGAGCAGCACCGTAGCGCCTTCTATTGACGAGCCGCAGCGGTCTTACTTTTGCTGATATTCAGTATTCTGTAAATAGCGTTTGTATTGCTGTACATTTTGTTCGCTCGCGTTCCCCTTGATTTACTGCTAATGGACTTGCGGCGTAAACCACACCTCGACATGACATTGCAGGGGATCACGATGATAAACCACATTGGATCATTCCATATTTGTTGTGGTGTTTACAGGCAGACTGAAGGGGGATTCGCAAAGCACCTGGGCAGACACGAGGCGGACGACAATTGATGACATCTCCGAAGCATAAAGCTACTCAAAGGGAACCACCAACGGGAAGCTGATGAGCGTGCACCACAAGAATGGAAGACATTAAGGGCTTTTCCATCCTTTCATAGCCTCTGCCTTTTGTTCCTACGTATTGTTGTTGGTGAAGGTTGCGTTTAAATGATGACGCGATTCTGGTAATCACAGCCAATAACCTCGAGTGCTGCGTGGAAAGAAGATGAAGTCTTTAAAAAAGGGCGTGTTCTGCATGTAGTGCAGATTTTTTTTTTCCTGATTACACTATGCTCATCGTGTAATGAAATGTCATGAAAATGCTTCATTCAATGGTGTGTTCAGTCCCCTAATGTAAAGTAATACGACAGAAATAATTGCAAGCAAATGCTTTCAAAAATGAAATACTGTCCTGTCTGTTTTAGGCTTGATGGAATGCATTATCCCTCTTGATATATCGAATGGAAATAGAATCCTGTTGAGTCATTCATTCGTCAGGTTGTGCCTTCACAACTGTAAAAATAAATGATTCACCAGCCAGAGTAGCAGATGTGCCAGTTGACATTTGCCATAGAGCATTCTCCTCCACAAACCACTCTGGGGGAAAAAAAAAAAAAAAAGTACAAATAAAAACACAAGGCTCCCCACCTACTATGCTTGCCTTTGTGAACATTATACACATGCAAAGTGTGTGTGTGTGTCTGTGCGCATGTTTGGCAACTCATTTCTTTGGCTCTCAGGTGTTTACAGCAATAATTCTCCACAGTGGCCAGCACAATTAGATGTTTTGTTGTTCAAAATGTATTCTATTGAAGAATGTCATCTTAACCCTTTCATGCACCCTGTAACCTGATCACATGATCAGCTGTCCACTGTAGTAACCGCTGTCCCTGAATGGGTTACATTTATCCTATTTTGGACGTTTTACACATTATCAATGCTGTCTTGATGTGATATTGTGAATAAAACTGTAAGGGTCACAAAATACATGACAGTCCATTAGATTGGGGAATGATCAGAAATTATTATATGCGCCCCAAAAAAAAAGATAAAAAGTAACATTTATATGGTTGATGTCAGCGCACGGACAAGTGGTGAGACCACTTCTGAGGTTGGCCCTTCTATGTAGCGCTTGTGGGGTTTTTTTTCCTGCGCTTGTGTGGATTGGCTCAGTGAACTCCGGTTTCCTCCCACATTCCCAAAACGTGCATGTTAGGTTAATCAAAGTCTTACATTTGTCCTTAGGTGTGAACGTTTGTCTATATGCGCGCCGCAATTGGCCTCCAGCTGTGGTCCTCAATTTGTGTCAGTGCAGCCCCGAGATGAGCTCCAAACTTACTTCTTGTAATCAGCTGTATTTCAACCATAATATGCTAAATCTGTTATTTTAAAATATGTCCGTATGGCATATTTTGAATTGAGACCTTTTGTGGCATTTTAGTCTGGCACTAATTTTAACCCTTACCTAATCAATTGGCCCTTTTTAGGTGAAGGCAGTAAGAAGCTATCACAGTCCATTTTTGAAAGGCCTTATGCCATCGCATTAGTGAACTAAAAATGTCGAGTATCATAGTGTGAAATGTTTCTCATTACTTGTGTTGAAATTCTATCCCGACAAAGATGCTTCCACCAGATAGACGAGGGTGCTTATTGGTAAAACAAACTCTGGCCCCGCTGACAGCTGGAAACACGTGTTCTGCCCGAAGGGGGGGGCGGGGGGGGTTGCTGCAGCTGTGAGCGGAGACCGCAACGAGAGAAGGTCTCATCTTATAAACAAAGACATAAAAAACACAAGCAATCAGCTATACTGCCACTATAATATACTGAATTGTAACAGTCAGTAGTTCGAGAAGCACATGAAAACTATATTCATTTGTGATACATTTTCCTGAACTTGTCTTTCCTTGATATAGCACCAACTGAAGACAAGATTAAGAAGAGGAGTTATAAATATCAAATGGCATACATTCACAGCTTCGATTTCCATCCATCCATTCATTATCTGAGACGCTTTCCCCCCCACGAGGGTCACGGGCGCGTCAAAGCCTTTCCCAGCTATGTTCGGGTAGCAGGTGAGAGACACCCTGAACTGGTCTAAAAATACAATTTAAATAAGGTATAAGGGTGGTCTGGTGGACGAGTGGGTAGCACATCGACCTCACAGTGCAGAGGTCGTGGGTTTGATACCAGCTCCGGCCTCCCTGTGTGGAGTTTGCATGTTCTCCCTCCCTGCGTGGGTTTTCTCCGTGTACTCCGGTTTCCTCCCACATTCCAAAAACATGCATGGCAGGCTGATTGAACACTCTAAATTGTCCCTGCGTCTGAGTGTGAGTGCGGATAGTTGGCGATTGCCTGGCAACCGGTTCAGGATGTCCCCTTGCCTGCTGCCCGAAGATGGCTGGGATAGTCTCCAGCATGCCCTGTGACCCTTGTGAAGATAAAGCAGATCGGAAAATGGATCGATGAAAAAAATAGAAACACGCACGCACACAGAGTTTATTTTACAGTATATTGCACACACAATGGCCAAGTCGCTTTTGTAAATGTAAACTTTATATACTCATAAAAACGGTGTGACAAACTATCAAATGTATATTTGTGTTGGTGTATAAATTTCTGAAAATATTTATGATACAGTCAAACCTCGGTTTTCGAACGTCTCTATTCTTGACCAAATCAGTTCTCGACCAAAAAATAAAGATTTTTTTTTTTTAAACAGCGTGGTTTCGGTTTTCGAACAAATCGGTATTCGAACAGCCTTCTGGAATGGATTATGGTCGAAAACCGAGGTATGACTGTACTTTTTTTTTTAGTCGCGGATGTAAAATATATGCTCATGCCTATTCTGAGTACAACCTGATATTTCCCCAATGCAAAGCTTTGTTTTTCCTGTTTTGTTCAGAACAAACGTTTGTCCGGGGACATCTTTAATCCCCATGCAGATCGTCAATTTAGGAAACTTCTATGGAAAGAGGAGACCGAACAAATTTATTGTCACTGACAAGTGTCGAGTATTTGCAGTGCCAAAAGAAAGGAACAATCTTTTAGCAATGATTTCCCTGCAGAAATATTGTGTTGTGTTGAATGTCAGACCGCCTGCTTTGATTGATTATGTTGCCTTTTAGCCGACTGTCCCAGTTCCCCATCGCTAGCCGGAGGAATCATGCACGGAAAGACTACAAGCTGGGTGAGCGCTGACATCCTCCCTGTGTAGTGTCTGGTGTCATTCGTTCATCTCAAAACTCCTCCCTTTGCATAAGCGAAGTTTGCATCCGCTCGATTCCCTTCTCATTGTCGGGGGCCTCCCTGCGGTCAAACACATGTTTATACAACATTTACCTGCTGAGATGAGACAAGCTAAGCGTTGCATGGAGAATACAGCCTGAAGACCTCCATCCTCTTCCCGTGGGAACACACCCAGGATGCTCGTGCACGGCATACGAACGTTCTGGAATCTCAAACATCTCGTCTCTCCGCTGGTGCTGACCTCAAGAGGATTTCCTGCTTCGGTGGTTACTCAGCAGGTAGTTCATACATACATGCAGGCGTGCTCTTTTACTATTCCTACTCCTGGGGCAGATTGGTTTGCAGCTTGAAATTTCGATAAAATGAATGCCACGCAAGGAAAATTAATTGATAATAGAAAAAAAAGTTAACTGAGAAAAAAAAATTTGAATCAATCTCACCTTTGCGGTCAGAAAGGATGACTTTGTCTATCAGATATTTTGAGTGTGTCAGTGGGATTTTTTGGAGCTCACGCTGGGAAGGAAATGACCCTCCTTAAACTGGTCCCACCAATTTGGATCAAGTCCAACTCCTGGCTGAGTAATTAATGACTTAGTTTTTAATTATTTTTTTAATTTTTACATGTAACAGTAGGTGTGACTTGTTATTTGCAAGGATTCCTTTATGTCACATTATACACCACTTATACTGTATATTGGGATTGATGAATTACCATTCTTGAAAACAGTCAAACCTCGGTTTTCGTCCATAATCTGTTCCAGAAGGCTGTTCGAAAACCGAAACCACGCTCTTTTTAAAATAAAAATGTTCAGTGAACACGTCTGCTCACAATGGAATGAAGCGTCACTTCCTCGTCTACCCGAGGAAGCGTCACTTCCTCGTGTAAGGAAGGCGAGAGGAGTCAAATGGTGCATCCAAGTGCGCTCAGTTTGTTCGTCATCCGAGGCATAAAAAACTCAACATTTTTGGTCCAAAACCGAATTGGTCGAGAACCGAGACGTTCGAAAACCGAGGTTTGACTGTATATGGATATTTACTAAACATTGCCGTGACATCATTGCATTCTAAGATGGAAATAAAGACACGATAATTGCAAAAAAAAAAAAAAAAAAAAAAAAAGATGCAATGTTCCTTCACACTGACTGTCGGATATTTCATGACATTAACGTTAAGCACCATTTACCATAAAACTACCCACAGCAAACGACAGGCCTGGTCTTAGTGGGGGTCTATCCTGCTATCTTTAATTAGCCCTTCACCTTGTGGAGGAGAGGTGACCATCTCCATTTTACAAGTGGAGACTACTGATCTGAGTATGTTGACATTGCATAAAGTAAGAAAACAGGATTTGGACAGACGTGAGCCTCAAAGGCCCAGGGATTAGCAAATGATCACACACAGGTCTCAAAGGCTGGTTTTGATTGGATCCTAATCTGTGTTTGATGAGAGATTGTAAGTGATCCGGGGCGACATTGAACGCCTCAGTCTTTCCGGATTTGAGCTGTACAAATCTGGAATCTGTCCAGCATTGAGACAATCAAGGAGCTTGGATAATTTATGGTACCAAAGTGTAATGAAAAAGTCGTCTGCATACAAGGGGATATACAGGATTCTCAGTTTGGCCAATCGGATAGTCAGATCTCTTTCTCAATTGCTCAATAAAAAAACAAATGCGTGTCCCAAAAACTTTCTGCGTGCGCTTTCTTTCATAATTAAAAAGTTTGTATAGTTGGCTCCAGCACTGGACCTAGTAATTCAAATTGAACGATTTAGATTGGTTGTAAAGGACGCAAGCACAATTCAAATTTATCATCACATAATCCTGCCACGGAATGGAAAAAAAAAAAATCACGTTACTCTGAAAACGCATTTTAGTGGGAGCACACCAGAGCAAAATCAGGGAAAAGGCGTTTGAGTTACACACCAGGCAGCTGGTGAATAGGACAATTCTAAAGAGATATTTGATTGAAAATAGACACATTTGAACTTGTAATTATTCACTGAAAGCTTTGTTGGGTGCAGAGAGCCCTGCGCAATCTCCATGTGCGGAATAGTTTTGAGGTGGTATCAGAGGAAACATCAGTCGACAGAGCGCTAATGATCTCTTTCATTGTCTCGGCGCCTCTGGTACCCCGTGGCAGCTGGACTTGGCTGCTGTTGTTAATTAATTGAGACACTTTCTGGCATGGGGACAGCGAGTATATTTTCAGTTGGAGGGGCAGTCTGTTGAGTGACCCATCAACTAATAAGGTCCCCCGAGGTGAACTTCCATCGGCACATTTCCACGACAAAAGCATTGAAATGGCTAAATAATGCGCTAAAATTATATTCCATAAAGGACTTGATGGGTTCTGTTTTTTTTTAAAACATTTCTTCTGTATTTTTATTATTCAGATGCAGTATTTCTGCCTCTTTTGACAGAGATATATTTTTTTTTTTTAGAACTGGATTTTTTGTTTTTTTGTATTCTTGATGTACTTTTACCTGAGCCAAGGAGGTAATGCTTTATTATGTTGTTTTGGGTTTTGAAAATATACTTGTGTCTCATCGACATCCAATCTACTACTAATGAGCCCTTGGGTTCTTGCCACATCTGTTTTTTCCTTTTCAAGACCGCCGGTTGTTATACCACCACTGTGTCTTATTTTTCTTGTCATACCTTCCTAAAGCAGCAATTTAATCTCATGATAATTATGATATATACTTTTTTTTTCTTTTCAGCTCAGTAATACGGGAAGTAAACCCAAAGTGTCAAAAGTTTGTTTACGTTTTTTAATGGGCATATGTTCTTTATCACTGAGGATGAAACGCAGAAATGATTTTTAAAAAGGAAATACAAATAAAACATTGCAGATAAACTGAAACTCATTTCAGGGTGGATGAGGTCTAAATTGTCGATATTGTCATTAAAATTCTGAATAAACATAAAATAGACTGTCTTGGTGTTATATTTGGGGAATGCGTTGCTGCCTCAAACTGTAAAGCTTGCATAGCTTTTGCATTCTCACCGTTGCCAGGCGATTTCCAAGATGAGTGAGATTACATTTTCTTCCAGATGTGCAAGAAACAGCTGTTTACAGTTGTGAACAGGAACAAATGAAAGTGTAACTGTAGATGATTTGTTCAAAACTATGTTTGAATAAAAAAATAAAATATTCATAATAATACTAATAATGGCGGCCCGGTGATCCAGTGGTTAGCGCGTCGACCTCACAGTGCAGAGGTACCGGGTTCGATTCCAACTCCGGCCTCCCTGTGTGGAGTTTGCATGTTCTCCCTGGGCCTGCGTGGGTTTTCTCCGGGTACTGAGTGAACAAATAAGATTGTCCTTTACACCAAAACATACCAAGTACAGCAATACATTAGAAACTGACACATCTAAATTGACTTTATTGTGCTTTTAAATATTATACTCCCAACAATTTCCTTGACATCAAAAAACACCCAGTTTTTCCCTTTTAGACGCCCGGAAAATGACAGTGGGACAGTCATGAAGAGAGGGATCCTCAGGAGAGTGTGGACACAAGAGTTTACACCCGCGTCAAAGTGTTCCCAAAAGTCTCAGCATAAGCTTGTGGGTGGAAGGGAATTTGCAAATTCCTGCCTTTTATCTTAAGAGAGCCATGAAGGAGAAGTCACCTTGATTAAATTAGTCGTATATGAAAATGAGGTTACATCTACCGGGAGTCTGTGACAAGGCCTTCTAAGCCTTGCCTTTTACAAGCTTCTGTCACGTGACTTTTTAAAATTTCCTCCTTTTTGTCGCAAGTTATATTCCTCCATCTGTCTTTTGTCCCGCAAGGCCTTTGTGTGTCAGGATCAATGTAGAATTCTCATTTGGTTACTGTCCCATCCAATCATTTGCAACGTGGGATTCTATTAGCAACCTCTGAATAAGACTTGCTCTGGCTTTCCCATCCCCTTTCCCATCATTGCCTGCCTGTCGTGACGCACCTCACTTTTCTTTTTAATACCGTTGTACGTATTTCATCAGTTGATTAAAGCCATGAGCTAAAAAGCAGAAAATCCAAAATAAATCCATATTCCCACTCAATGTCTTTATTTTTTCATTTTGCAAACTAAATGTTATAATTGGACCCTGAAACAAATCATTTATGTCCAAATAGCACAGAAGAGCTTTTCGGACCTACTATTTCCGTATTGGCGCCCTCACAGTATAGAGGTACCGGGTTCGATTCCAGCTCTGGCCTTCCTGTGTGGAGTTTGCATGTTCTCCCCATGCCTGTGTGGGTTTTCTCCGGGTACTGCGGTTTCCTCCCACATTCCAAAAACATGCATGGCAGTTTAATGGAACTCTAAATTGTCCCTATGTGTGATTGTGAGCACAAATCGTTATTCGCCTGTGTGTGCCCTGCAATTGGCTGGCAACCAGTTCAGGGTGTTCACCGCCTACTGCACGAAGACAGATGGGATAGGCTCCAGCACCCACCGCTCGACCCTTGTGAGGATAAAGCGGATCAGAAAATGAATGGATGGATGGATATTTCCGTATTGAAGTAGTGGGTTACAAAAATCTAATATTGAATAGGAAAACATAGAAATTGAAAATGATCTTGCTTTCGAGCTTGGAAATCAACAACAAAATGGTACCAATGATGAAGCACAGAGGCCGAACGGTTAGCCCGCCTGCCTCACCATTCTGTGGTCAGAACTCTGCTCTGGCCTTTCTGTGTGGAGTTTGCATGCTCTCTAAATACATGTTCCCGAGGGTCACACGTGCTCCCCGTTGGAATTGCACTGCGCCCCCTCAGGGGGAACTGCACCATTTTTTGAGAAGGGCTGCCCTCATGAAAATAACAGTCAAGAGAATGGACGGATTGAATGACAAATAACTATAGAATCACCTGAACAGTCCAGACTCTCGGTTGCCAATGTCACCGCCCATGTGTTTGTCTTGTGGTGTCAACAAATAAACAAATTAAGTGTTTAAACCCTTTCAAGGACAGCGGTTACTACAGTGGACATCTTATCATTTTATCAGGTTACAGGGTGCATGAAAGGGTTCAAGAAATCCAACCGAAACTCTGCTACAACCAGTTCACATATTGTAGACTTAGATGTTTAATCATTAAAACAGCTTCAGCCTTCCGCTGCTGGTTATCATTCTAAACAGAGTAGTTGAGAGGAAAAAAAAAAATCATAATAAAGTGCATGCAGTGTACTGTGGCGACTTCAGCAGACAAAGTTGCATCTGAATTGTAAGCAGGGGTGAGAGCAGGCAAAAACATATGCAGATTTGTTTTAAATGTGGAATTTGTTTTAAAGGAAATCTACCAACGTTCTATTCCTCCGTAAGACGCAATCTGACAGGGACAAAAAATGCTATTTTGCACTTTTCTGTTGCCCACAGCTTCCACTTTTTTCATTTCTAATGGCTGCCGGGAGCACCGCACAGTTCAACTGTCTCGTTACAAAAACAACCCTGTGAAAGGAAAGTTTTACAAAAGTGTTCATATCTGACTGAGTCAGTGATCTTTTTTTGTTGAGCGGGAAAAAAAACACATCACATTTAACAAATAATTCCTTCAAGGCATTGTGATCTTTTCTCAAGATGAAGCATTCCAAAGTTTCTTCTCATTAATCATATTCCGAGAGAGCAGAAACTGTTTTGGTTTAGCCCACATTTCTTTCCAAACTCAAATCCAGTAAGCAACAAAACAACACAATTAGATCTCACTTTGCGGCAGTTTATGCAAATCCGACAAACATGGGCCATATCCTTGAGTTATAGAAGGGAACACCTTGCATCTTGACATTTTTGTACAAAGCTCGTAGCTGCAACCAAGGAGTGAGTGACGTGAATATGTTTTACTGACGGTAGAAAGTAACGAGGAAATGACATTTGCGTCGCGACGTTCGCATGTCACCGTTTAAAACAGGTTATTCAAATGCCCGCCTACGCATAACAATATTTGGACCGTAACCTGACCGTTGAATGCATGTAAATGTATTGTCATTATTCAAACAAGTACCGTATTGGCCCGATTATAAGACGGTGTTTTTTGCATTGAAATAAGACTAAAAAAGTGGGGGTCGTCTTATATTCGGGGTCTAGACATTATTCCCATTCACGACGCTAGATGGCGCCAGATATCAATCAAGTGAATGCTGAACTTGACTCCCCAGCCAAAGTGAACCCCTGCCACGAAGAATAAAAATAAAAATAAAAAATAGCGGTGAGAGGGAAAAGAGAAGAAAATAATAGAAGAGATAATAGAACATAGAGAAACAGTGACAATCTGGAGAAAAGTGGGTCGAAGATCGGCCAGGATAACTGGCATCTGAGGAGAAGTTATGATGTAATTTACATTTCAAAAACCAGAAGCCATTCCTTAACTAATGTGATTGCACTTTAGATTTGAATGAGGCAAAATAACATGCTTTTTCTCTCAAATATATTGTTATAATCATTGGCTTCAGATGTACTGTAATTATTTTCTGTATAAAAATTAACTTGGTGTTCAAAAAGT
This sequence comes from Hippocampus abdominalis, assembly GCA_018466805.1. Taxonomy (NCBI): domain Eukaryota; kingdom Metazoa; phylum Chordata; class Actinopteri; order Syngnathiformes; family Syngnathidae; genus Hippocampus; species Hippocampus abdominalis. Next base: position 2,733,661 of record CM031711.1, read on the forward strand.
CTTTTTTCAAAATTGAGTCTTGAAAAAGTGGGGGTCGTCTTATAATCAGGGCCGTCTTATATTCGGGCCAATACGGTAACATCTTGCACGGGCTAAAATCAGGTACAACTCCAATCTAATGAGAACAGTGCTGTACAAAGAATTTTGGCTTAGTCTTTCACTTTTTCATTGATGCCATTAAGATTAAGTATCTCTGTTATTGTGCTTGTAGTTAGCACTATTAGAAGAACTTTATGGCATCATTCTGACAGTTTCCTCCTTCTTCATTAGCTACATGACTGGGGATTTTTTTTTTTCAACACCATTTGGTATCATGAAATGTAGTGTTGTTCCACTTCTGTACTTTTATTTTAATTAGCTTGTAGCATTACAAGGTATTGGACATTATTACATTGTGCAGATGCAATGAAGTGCCTAGTAAATGTAAAATAAACTGCGTTAATAGATATTACCCAATAAAAGACCTGTTGGGTACGATTTTCACTGTCTGCCCCAATTGCAGCCGATGAATACGTTGTGTATTTTGTATTCCTTCAAAGCAAATACAGGAGTCCTTTCTTTGACGATCCATTTGGTAAGACACTTTCGGTGTAACCTTTTGGCGAACAGACCCAAGCAAATGTGATTCCGGGCCTCTTAAAATCTCCTGATAGGTGCAGGTATTAACACAAGCAGGGAACACAAAGGCCACAGCCTTCTGTATTATCTCCCACTCACAGAGTGGAGACTCAGGACATTAATCATTGCAAAGTCACTTGGCGCCCAACTCTGCACACCCTCTCTGTCTGTCTGTCTCTCTCTCTCTCTCTCTCTCTCTCTCTCTCTCTCTCTCTCACACACATAGAGCTGCTTCAATGTACAACCACTCTCGTTGTCTCTTTTTGTATTTTTTTTTCAAGTGATTTGACCTTCAGCGTCCAGTGGTTAGCGCGTCGACCTCATAGTGCGGAGGTCGTGGGTTCGATCCCGGTTCCGGCCTCCCTGTGTGGAGTTAGCGTGTTCTCCCCGGGCCTGCGTGGGTTTTCTCCGGGTACTCCGGTTTCCTTCCACATTCCAAAAACACGCATGGCAGGCTGATTGGACACTCAAAATTGCCCCTAGGTGTGAGTGTGAGTTGTTTGTCTCTGTGTGTGCCCTGCGATTGGCTGGCAACCTGTTCAGGGTGTCCCCCCTACTGCCCGAAGACGGCTGGATAGGCTCCAGCACGCCCTGCGACCCTTGTGAGGATGAAGCAGTTCAGAAAATGGATGGATGGATGGATTTGACCTTCACTGTTGCTGAAGACTTTAATATGTTCTAGTTCAAAACACCAAATTAATATTCTAGTGCAGGCATAATATCTAGTGGAATAACTAGTCAGAGCAGCCTGACAGTGCTGCCCTGACTAGTGCAGTGTGTCTACCTCACAGTGGAAAGGTCGTGGGTTCGATCGCGGCTCCGGCGTTCCTGTGTGGAATTTGCACGTTCTCCCTGTGCCTGCGTGGTTTTTTTTGGGGTACTCCGGTTTCCTCCCACATTTCGAAAACATGCATTGCAGGCTGATTGAATACTCAAAAATTCCCAAGGTGTGACTGTGAGCATGGATGGTTGTTCGTCTGCATGTGCCCTGTGATTGGCTGGCAACCGGATTCAGGGTGTCCCCCGCCTACTGCCCGAAGACAGCTGGGAAAGGTTCCAGCACACCCCGCCCCTTGTAAGGACAAAGCGGTTTGGAAAATTGATGGATGGATAACAAGTATGGGGCGACTGCAGTGTCATCAACTCCAGAAGGGCCCCTCATTTTACACTGTTTCTGTTTTTTAGTATTCTGAACCTCTGTTACACCAAAGGGATTACAGTTTGATTCAGTTTGCTGCGCTTTGCATTTCTTCTGTGAGGAGGTCCGATTGGACCTGAACCGTCTTTTGGTGCACCAATTGAAATTGAGACTGGCTAGGAACCGGAATGGAATCAAGCAATTCCAACTGGAATGGTCCAAACTTAAGCGATGCCCAAGCGTAGTGGACATGAATATCGGCGATTTCAATGTGTTATGGTTGTGAGAAACTTGAGCTGTCCTCAATGTACTGGTATTCTTACTCCCACACGGACAAAGATGCAACTATATCAGGGGTGGGGAACTCAGGTCCTCACTCTGGATTGTTAACTGGCTTCTCTAGAGCTTGTTGATGAGCTGAACGGGTGTATTAGAGGAGTGAAACATAAAAAAAACATGCAAGATATCAGCCCTCGAGGACTGAACCTGGTGCATCTGAAATGACATTCCTTAACAGGGTGTGTAGAGGAGGGACCAATCAAGAATTTTCAGCTGGATTGAGTCCTCGGATTGAGGACCTAGACCACTGGAATGTGTCATCGCGATCTCGCTTTGACCCCAGTGGAACAAGATGAGATCGCTTGAGACAAGAAAATCTTGGGCGCCCCACTTCCAAGTACTGTGTCGACCTGGACTTGGATGAGTCAATATCAGTGTATAAACAAACGCTTTGTTGCTTTTATTTTTCTTCTTTTCCAAACCGCTACACGGCCAGACGATGGTTCTAAACCCAACTGAGCATTGATAATTAGTTTTTATCACAGTGGTTTAAAACAACGTGGTGAGACTTCACAGTTTGGTGCAGGAGCCTGAGAACAAAACATTTCTCACCTCACTTTCATGTGTCAAATAATAAATAACAGTAAGGGACCGTGTTGGTGTACTACCAAACACATCTTTAAGAACATAGCCGGATACAAAGAGTCACAGCTCCTCTCAGAATGGCACATAAAATTTCTCTCTACACAACATTTTGCCCTGTTTAATCATTTGTGTTTGAAAATATCATCACGTAATGCTTTGAACCAGACACAGCAAAACACGCATCTGTCGTTAATAGTGGGATTACGGCAGTTGTTTCAAGAGGAGTCTCACACATGCAAATACAAGAAACCCCAGCCTCGTTTTCTCCCCTCTTCGCCTTCCCTCCTTTGAAATGAGATTCAAGTGCATGTAGCTGCCAAGACTCTGCTAATCAAACGGTTTCCTCTCCACGGTGTAGAGTGGCGTGTCAGGGGAAATCACTGTCACTGCAGATGCAGATTGATGTACTGTTTGACTTTCGCACCGCAGAGAGTCAGCCACGACCATTGCAACATCCCAAATAAGTTTCTTGTGTAACATGCAATACATTGTGGCAGATCATTAATTCTCAGATATATTTTTAGGGTCAGAGAGTGAGAGTTTATTTCAAGGTAAATCGGCATTGCACACTTGAATTTGTCGCTCTGTACTTGTAATATTTCACTGATATTTATCTGATTTAAATACACTCCCTATTTATTTTCATTTTTGAAAACACAATTTTGTGTCATTCACCTTAAGGCCTTTTCACACTGCACTTAGTTTTGATGTTTTGCCGAGGGGAAGTGCGTAAGGATGACAACGGCCCGCGTGCTCGGCCATCTTTTCCAAGTGCTTGTGGCGCAGCCAACCAGGAATTAACCAGGAGTATTTTGGTGAAGTGTTAGGGTCCATCCCATTGGGAGGAGAACCCAGGGAGGACCCAGGTCATGCTCGATTCATTTGGCCTGAGAACGCTTCCGGTTCCGCCTGGAAGGGCTCGACAAAGTGCCGTGTTTCAAGGAGACCTGGGCTTCACTACTTCGGCTGCAGTGCCTTCAACGTCAGGTAAGTGAAAGATGGATGGACAAAACTATTTGGACTGCAGCAGTGAATTTCAATGTTGAATATTTTGGATGAAAGCCATGCTCAAAACCCGCTCAATCAACGTCCCAAATTGAGTTTCCAATTTTAGAGGTTCCAATGTATAGTAAGTCTTAGTGACCTTCAATATGATTTTGTTCATAAACCCCCACCTTGTGTTGGATGCAACTATGATTTGGGCCGATAATGACACTTGTTTTTGAATATTTTCATTTATTTGGTTTTCACCTGCAGAACATGAGTATTTGTAGTGCGCATTTGTAGGTCAACAACCCCGAAACAAAATTGACCCGTATAATCCATTTAAAACGGCTGCCACACAAAAGCAATGTTTCTGTGAATGTTAAAAAAAACAAAACATAAATGTCAGATTTATTCCCAATGAGTTCAATGCATCAAATAATTTGGCAAACAACAAAATATATACAGGCAGAAGATCCACTCTTGACTCGGCAGCGTATTCAGCGAGCAGATGCACTCATCGTATGTCATAAAATCTGAAGGTTTCCTAAGATAAGAAGTGATGTCATGCGCCTGCGGGTTATTTATCTGAAGTTCAGCTCATGATAACATTGTTAACATCTTGGCACCTCTTGGTTGCAACATATTACACAACAGTGCTATTCCACAAAAAAATTCAGGGGGTCACATTTTGAGTGCTAAGGACTGAATCTCTCTGGTCTCGTGCACACTATGCATGATACATTGGCCATACACTGTACCGAGTACAGTGTATGACCAATGTATGCCATATAATACTGACGCTGATTTAACCAAGTACCCAATTTAATCAATGTGATAAATTTAAAAACAGAAATCAAACGTGCATTTTTCTGTTACAGTATACAGGATGTGAATAATCTCACCTGGTGTTTCTGCAATTAGTTTCATTCCAAGCAAATAGCGTCGATTACCATTTTTTCTGCACTATCAGGCGCTTCGGATTATGACAGAGAAATCTATGAGCAAAATTGTATCATGTTAAAGTTTCATTTAATTTGAGCACATCTAAACGTTTGGGTGCGTATCCAGCACCCCCAAATGCCTACGCATTAAGACAAAGGCACCGGCGACCTGGTCGGAGGGCTTTTGAAGTCCACAATGACCACGTCAATGCAGAGGGGGGCGAACAGAGGAGATAAGGATAGACCCGGTCACAAAGGGGGACGCAATCATTTGGGAACAGCGGTTGAACATCAAAAGACATTTGAGAACACCCGTCGCGCCCAGGCGACATTTGTCTCCGCAAAGTCTGCAACATGTTGATTCAATGTTGATCAAATCCTAAGGTGTCAATGTACCGGTGGTTCAAAGCGCAAACCAAGGTAACCAATCACTACCGAGGGGCCGGACCAGGGGTGCGGTATGCAAACGTCGGGGGCAGTGTTATTTCTTGTATTTTGCATATGTCACAATAAAAGGTCGAACTCATGGAGGGCGGAGCTCTGAGTGTGATCGCGGAGCAACTAACCGTCGTTCGCTCTCAGAGATCCGCTCCCGTCGATATTGAAGACAATTTTCCTGTGTGCCGAGTCATTTCTTTAACTTTGTCCGAGAAAAATCTCTGACAGATTATAAGGCCCACTTTCAATGAATGGCCGATTTTAAACTGTTTTCATATACAGTCAAACCTCGGTTCTCGAACGTCTCTGTTCTCGACCAAATCGGTCTTCGACCAAAAATTTCAAGTTTCTTATGCCTCAAATGACGACCGAAATTCGGTTGTCGAACAAACTGAGCGCCACTTGATTCCTCTTGCCTTCCTTACACGAGGAAGTGACGCTTCCTCGGGTAGACGAGGAAGTGACACTTCCTCGTGTAGCATTTCATTGTGAACAGACGTATTCAATAAATATATATTTTTTAAAAAGAGTGTGGTTTCGGTTTTCGAACAAATCGATTTTTGAACAGTCTTCTGGAACGGATTATGGTCGAAAACCGAGGTATGACTGTATAGGGCGCACTGATTTCTAAGGCACATAGAACAGAAGCTATAATAGTGGCTGTGGTTGCGCTATGCATCCATTATATTGAGCTATGCTTTCGACAGGGGTGTCAAACTCATTTCACATGGTGGGCCACATACGGCCTCGGTAGATGTCAAGTGGGCCGGACCATTAAAAATTATACCATACTCTGCTATAAATAACCAAAATAATATGTATTTCCTTTGTTTTGGTCTAAAGAAGCACAAGAACACTGAAAATTTTGAAATTTAATGAACATATCTTTTACAGAACATTTCATGAAGCACCTAAGATTTCCTTTAACAAAGGTGTAATTTACTTTTATCATTCACATATATGCATTGCAACTCATCCCACTGATTATACAAAGGCACAAAACTTTAACAAGTAATTGGTTTTGAAAAATATAGTAAAACACTTTTAAGATTAAACAAGATTTATAAAGAAAGGAATTTTTAAACCATTTACACGAGCATATAAAATCTAAATGTAATCCCTGCCTACACTTTACAAACTAAGGAGAATGCTGTAATATGTGTCAAGAATAAAGTATTCACGTGTCCTTGATAGCGTCTGCTGTGTTGGGTCTGTCTCAGTGACAGACTGAGGCTGCGGTTGTCTTCTTCGCTGATCAAAACAATGTTGTATTTTCCTCTGATCTAGCGGATATTCCATGAACTGCACCTTATTAAAAATATTCTTTCCGTGTCTTTTATGCATTTTTTCACTTTTAAATCATCCTGCGGGCTTATCAAACTTCCTTGCGGGCCGGATCCGGCCCGCGGGCCGTATGTTTGACACCCCTGCTTTAGGGAATACAATACAATACAGCTTAATTTATATAGAGCCTTCACAACTGCTGCAGCAGGAAAAAAGCCATAAGAATTGGTCAAAAACACGGACATGAAACATATGAATACAAGTGGCATTACAAAACAACAAACGAAAGACAAAAGTTATGAAGACAAGTGATTCACCAAAAAGGAGACACAAACCTTGTGGGCTCACATCCACAAGGGGCTAAATATCCTAAGAAGTCTTGCTTTTCTCCTTCTTCCTTCATTTAGTTAGTAGTTAACTATGCTTTTGGAATTATTTTCATTTCATAATGGCTGCGCAGAGCTCACAAAGTAGTTGTCTGTTTGAGTGTGTGTTGTGCGAATGCACATGTCAATTAGTATCGGGTTGAACCTTTTCTGATTACAATTGGTTACAATTGCTAATAATCACCACTAGATGGCATAGGAACACTAACAGGGTTAACTCAATGGGGACGGTGACACCATATATAAGGCGCATCGGATTAGAGGGTGCACTGTTGGCTTTAGCGAAAATGGAAGGCCTTATATAGTGCAGAAAATGCAATACATTTACAATAATTGCACACAGTAGTCTGACAGCAGAAGCAGTGTATAAACGGTTTAAATTAAGTTTTGTCAGTACACAACAATGCTTGTTGTAGAGGAGCTGGATTCATGACTTGACATTCATCAGCACACACCGTACATCCATGGACATTTTTTTTTTTTCGTGTTGTGGGGGTAAAACAGTCCCTCATCAATAAAACAAAGTCCCAAAGTTTGCTAACCAGTGGATTTATTTCATTAAAGTTGTCATCAAAGTACCCGTTAAGCACAAAGACTTTCCCTTGGCCTGCTTCACTGTAAAACATTCCAGCAGTGACATTTTTCATTTGTCTTATTACTAATAGAGTTTCAGTTAACCGTGGTGCCCTGTTGTGTAAAAGGACTGCTGCAAACAACCTGTACTGGCATTTTTTTTTTATCTAAAAGAATGTCCTGTCAGACTACTCAAACATTTATTTTTTGGTTAAAATCACATTTGTAGCAAACGATCAATGAACTAAGTTTTGTTTCAGCATAATGTAAAAAACCCCAACATTTTTCATTTAGCAAAATATTGCATGGTGTGAAAAAGAGGTTTGGGGAAATGTAAAAATACACTTTTTTTTTTTTTAAAGGAAATATATTGGACTAAAAGTAAAGGTTGCCAAACATATTTAAAAATGCCGATTATTTTTATTACATAACATTACAAGACTGCAAGTCACACCTATTTCCATACTAACCTGTTTGTGATAGGAGTCCATAGCAATGCTTGCTGAAGTGTCTTCATTCTTATCGGGTCTCGATTGAGTTTCAATGCAGAATGGAAAATGTAGAAACTTTTGACTTCCCAGTTTTCTGTAATGCAGTGCTAATCTGTCTGTTTGTTGTTGTATTTTAGTTGCACTACCCTGATTATTGGGTAAGGTGAATAATTTGGAAACCTAATTTACTGGGTCATGTTTATTCCGCTTTGCTTACTTTTGTAAACATCCATTCTCATCTAAGAACGTCATTCCAAAAATACCCCAAGTATCAAATTCACATTATATAATGTATTTTAGGAAACCCAAAGTCAACACAGCAGGAGTAATTAGGAGACTAGGTCATCTCCATCCATCCATTTTCCGAACCGCTTTATCCTCACTAGGGTCGCGGGGGGTGCCGGAGCCTATCCCAGCTGTCTTCAGGCAGTAGGCGGGGGACACCCTGAATTGGTTGCCAGCCAATCGCAGGGCACACAGAGACGAACAACCATCCACGCCCACACTCATACCCAGGGACAATTTTAGAGTGCACAATGAGCCTGCCATGCATGTTTTTGGAACGTGGGAGGAAACCGGAGCACCCGGAGAAAACCCACGCAGGCCCGGGGAGAACATGCAAACTCCACACAGGGAGGCCGGAGCTGGATTCGAACCCGGTACCTCAGCGCTGTGAAGCCGACGTGCTAACCACTGGACTACCGGGCCGCCCTAGGTCATCTCAAATGTAGTAATTAATCCTACAGTGATTTGAGAAAGAAATAATAATGCCAAATATGTTGCATATCATGGGTCCTTTTCTGATACTGTACATCCATTTCATTCAAAACACCTAAGCTCATTTTATAACTGTTGAACCGTATTAGCATGCAAATTAATATTTGATGTTTCATCATCTACGGGCACACAATCCTGTCCGCACATGCTCTTGTCTTTGTGTTCGATTCTCCTGGGTCATTCTCTCGCTCTGCAATTATTGTGTTTTGTTTCTTGTTATCTTTGCATGGCACGTTATTTTTGTTTGTTTATCTAACAGTTTTTGCCATTTCCATTCCCAACAAATAATGCTTGGCTCACGTCAAGACCGATGAGCCAGCTAATACCAAATTCATTATTGTCCTGTTAGCCTTTTTTTTTTTACATTCCTGTTAGCCTTTTTTTTTTTTTTACATTCCTGCAAATATTAGTTTTTTCCTCAGCTGATCATTTCCTCGTCATAAGAGTTTCAAAAATCACATCTAACCTCACAGTACAAACAACTTTGTTGTGGATTGGAAAACCTGACATTTCAATGGTACTCAGGGGTGACGTTTATATATTGTGTGTCAAGGGATGTCACACTAGTTTGTAAATTCATTGGTTTAAGACCTGAACACTTTTTAAAGCATCCATAAAATATGCCCATTCGACGTCTGGCGGATTCTAAATCTTCATGATTTGTGAGTTGTGTTTCACTGAGAGCCCACCAAATAATGCAAAGCTTTTATAGCTATGAGGAGAATAGAATCGCACCAAGGTAAACTTTCCTTTTTTTCCCCATGTGATATAAAAGAGAAAGATTTAAAAGCGGTCATTCCAACTGAAGACGTTAATGTTGAAACTTTTTTTTAAAATTTGTGCTTGCTGCAGTGTTGAGCATACATATTAACCTTCCAATTATCTGTGGAGTCAATTTGACTCCATTTGTTGTTTGACAAAACAAAATGGATGATTCACATCATTTTCGGTCATATATTTCCTTGACTTTTTGTAATTTACTGGTGACAACTGACAAATGAATGACACACATTAGATGCATCAGTGTCGTTTGGGGTCAATTCAACGACAGACAAATTTAGCTTCATAGCGCAAATATTACATTTTGTTGCACATTTGCTCTGGTTGTTTTGCATGACAAAGAGGCCAGTATAGCACGCTACATTCTGTTGTCATCTTTTTGCCACAACAATAAATAAATAAATACATAAAAATACAGACAACTAAAATGACAACTACCGTATTGGCCCGAATTTAAGACGGCCCTGATTATAAGACGACCCCCTCTTTTTCAAGACTCAAGTTTGAACAAAGACTTTTTCAACACCAAATTAATTTTCATACAGAAAATAATTACAGTTATTTTCTTCTCTTTTCTTTTTTAACTGCTATTTTTTATTTTTCTTCTTTGTGCTAACGCTATTTTAATTTTTATTCTTCGTGACAGTGGTTCACTTTGGCCAGGGGAGTCAAGTTCAGCATTCGCTTCAATGACATCTGGCGCCATCAAGCGTCGTGAATGGGTATAATGTCTAGACCCGAATATAAGACGACCCCCATTTTTTCAGTCTTATTTCAAATCAAAAAACACCGTCTTATATTCGGGCCAATACGATTGTTCATTGTTCACCACTTCAATACTCAGTTATTCTCAGTCTTTGCACATTGCTGTCAGCACTTATCTTGAGACATATTTAATGTATCTACTAACAAATCACTCTTATCGCTGACATCATCTTTAATGTGACAATATATTATAGAGGGTGATGTCGTACGGTAGACTGGTTTATATTTCACTACGATATTAGTCGTTATGTCAGAGCACGACTGATCTGTCACCCACGTAAAGAGTGGGTTGGACTAAATGCTACAGAATTGTTCCAGAGACGCTATTAATCGTCTGCATTTGAGCTTTTCACATCATCAATTTCTGGGGTTGGCAGATTTAGGCAGTAGGGATCAAGTCAAAGGACAAAGCAAGAGCAAGTCTTTGGGCCGTTGACACTGGAAGCGCCCCCACATAAGATGTATTTGCTCAAAACGTGTCGTTCTGAGGATTACTTGAGTCATACTCTGAACAGATTTATCTATATAGCTTGAATGAAACGCCTCATTTGCTGCGCTCCACAGACTAAATCTTATTACCGGTATGCCAAATGTCAGTGTTGAATTGTGGATTCACCTCAAGGAAATGGTATGCTAATGGTATTTACTTCATGTGGATTGAAAGGTGAAATATTCAATTTGGCTGTCATTGTTGCATTTGTCCAAAAACTTGATCTGGGTGTCTTGTGCTTCAATCAAACTGTCCTATCCCTGATGGTGACTCACCTTATTCACACGCGCATGTAAATGCCCGATCACATTGAAAAAACTGTCAGGTTGGTGTCACTATCTTCTCTTGGGAAAATGTAATCATAGAATACCTACAAGGTTAAAATACTGGAGATATAGAAGGCCTCCTTTGTGAAGGATGTGGTAGGACCTGAAAAAAAAAAAAACAGTAATGCCCGCTTGGAGTCACTCTAACTCTAATCCTCCTCCTGCTGAATAAAGATGTGTTAGAAGGATTGAGGGCTGCGCTTGTGCCGATGGTATAAACAAACAAACAAACAACAACCAAAAAAACGAATGCGCACTGACAAATGCCTGCCCTATGTGACACAAATTATATATGCTCTGTGTGGATATGAAAATGAAAATATGGAAACACATCCTTGGTCTAAATTTTTTATGAATACCAGTGTGAGTGTCCTGGTTTTTTAGTAGTTCAAGGCTAATGCTAAAAATGATATTTTAACTTGGGCTTGTGTCGTTTGACGGCACCATACAGCTTACAGTAAAGTATCCATCCATCCATCCATTCATTTTCTACCGCTTAGAAAATCGGCTCGTGGGAGCAGCATATTTAGCAGGGAAGCCCAGACTTCCCTCTCCCCAGCCACTTCTTCCAGCTCTTCCCGGGGAATCCCCAGGTGTTTCCAGGCCAACTAGGAGATATAGTCTCTCCAGGGTGTCCCGGGTCATCCCCGGTGGGACATGCCCGGAACACCTCACCAGGGAGGCATCCAGGAGGCATCCTAATAAGATGCCCGAGCCACCTCATCAGGCTCCTCTCGATGTGGAGGAGAAGCGGCTCAACTCTGAGCTCCTCTTGGATGACTAAGCTTCTCACCGTATCCCTAAGGGAGAGCCCGGACACCCTGCGGAGAAAAACTCATTTCGGCTGCGTGTATCCAGTAAAGCAGGGGTGTCCAAAGTCGGTCCTGGAGGGCCCCTGTCCTGCTTGTTTTCCAGCTCTCCCAGCTGTAACACACCTGATTCAAATGATCAGCTCATCAACCAGCTCTGGAGCAGCATTAGAACAATCCTGATGATGTGAATCAGGTGTGTTGCTCCTGGGAGAGCTGGAAAAAAGGCAGGACAGTGGCCCTCCAGGACCGACTTTGGACACCCCTGCAGTAAAGTTTTATAATTCTAAAATTACATAATAGGACAGTGTTTAAATAAATCAATAAACAAATAACCAAACGATGTTCAAAAATACCTCAGACAAGATCATTTTATGATCCAATGATGTTGCGTTAGCAAGCTAAAGAAGAGATAGATTTGGGAATGGTGACTTATGAGGTTGGAGGGAAGATGAGCCGCTGTGCAATATGATTGGCTGCACGTAGGTGGAAGAATATGACGTACAGTCAAACCTCGGTTTTCGAACGTCTCGGTTCTCGTCCAATTCGGTTTTCGACCAAAAATTTCGAGTTTTTTGTGCCTCGGATGACGAACAAATTTCAGTTCTCGAACAAACTGAGCGCACTTGAATGCACCATTTGACTCCTCTGGAAAGCAACACGAGGAAGCGTCACTTCCTCGTGTTGCTTTCCATTGTGAGCAGACGTGTTCAGTAAACATTTGTATTTTAAAAAGAGCGTGGTTTCGGTTTTCAAACAATTTTGGTTTTCGAACAGCCTACTGGAACGGATTATGGACGAAAACCGAGGTTTGACTGTACTGTGTTGTGTCTTGCCAAGCAGTCAAGGGTGAATCATAACACACCGCTGTGACCATGCACGCCGCCATCTTGTTTTAGCGCTCCTTGTACACACGAACGTACCACAATCAGCACACCAGTAGAACACTAAGGCACCTCAATCAGTTATAATGATCATGGTGAAGTTAAACATCCGTGAGCCTCCAATTAGAATAAAAACATGCACTTTTTTTCCTGCCGTGCAAGAACCAGGATGATTGTTCAATACCCCCTTTCAGCAAAATGTTGCCCATTAGCTTTGAAACCACATTTTAATGAACCCAAGTGTTGTTCACCGGGATACATGCAACTAATAGCTGAGATTTGAGCACCACAAAACATTATCAAGCCATTATGTCGCATATTTATCTCAAGGGAGAGTCATTCTGTTGTAGCATTCCATTTGGTGATATTTACAGCAGCTAATGATTCATTTTGACCTGATATAATGAAAAATCCAAATGGTGTTGTTTAGCCATTAGATGAGCCTTTTGTATGTGCGGCTAATGTTGTAATGGTTATACGTTGCATTCAAACATAAGGTCAGCTCTGGTCAATGCAACCACACTCATAATGTTTCAAGAATGTAGTGACAACAAATAAAAGCAACTTCTCTGATAGTCAACGTAATGTTGGCCGATTTGACATAATGATATAGAGCGGCGTGTCTCTTTGGACAACCGAAACTATCATTTTGTATTTGATGTCTAAAACACCATGACATATACTAGTCACGAAAACTTGGCCCTTTGTTATCTTCTTCTCTCTACTCTGTTTTACTGTCGGTCATTGATTCAGGCAGACTGGCTCAGCAAATTTAGCTCATCTTAGATCGTAGAGGCGAGACAGACCAGAGGGCACAGTATGTGCACTCCATTTTGTGGTGGGGAGGGGGAGAATTTAGGGATCCTCTGTGTACTATTTGTGATTATGCCCACTGGCAAATCAAATAGCATATTTTTTATGCTCTTATGAGTCACTGACCGGAGGATAAAAAATGGGGCAATGGGGAGGGGGGGGGGCAGTGTCAAGAACAGAGTTACCTTAAGGCAGTGGGGTGGCTTTCGAATGTTTTAAACCAAGAAAAGTTACGTAGGCTACGTGTCATGTTGCTGTTCTCTGCCTGGTGATTCCAATGTGTACTTTGTGTTTCCACAGTTTCCTTGGCCATTGTTGGTGGGCGGAGCATCGTGCGCCACACCTGTTGCCCATCATAATTCACTGGGTATTTAGGTGCAGCACAAACAGAAGGATGACAGTCGATTACTAAATTGCCAAGTTGCCAACTGCCTTTGTCTTGATAGGGCCTCGCACCGGTTGCACATTTGTCGTCTGTTTGTCATATTATCAATTGGTCATTTGTTTTTGCAAACGTAAGGGCTTTTGTTGTGTTTTTGTTGTTGTTATTAAGTATTCTTTTCTTTAGCAGGTTGGTAATTTCTTGACTAAATCTTATGACCAGCCAGGAAAGCTGCACTATACATTATTTAATGCACACTGAAGCCGGGTCTTGTAAGGTACACTGAGGTCTTCCATCTTGTCATGCACGGCAGCAGTTTGAGCTCTGAAGTGACTGCAAGTGGCATTTTAAGAGAATTCAGCTGTGCATTTGACTTTGGAGGCTCCACTAGTAACTTGTAAGACTGAAGAGGCTTTCCCGAGTTGGAGCCTTCCTCTGGGCCTTAACCTGTTGAGAGCAATGTTAAATGTGTTGAAAGTATTTCTTGCAGAGTGCTGTTTTTTGCTCATGCAGTTACAAAATAAGAGTGCTGCAAAGTGGTTGGATTTACTACCCAGTGACAAAAATATCACAAGCTCGCCAGGCTGGCTGTGGAGCAAAGCCTGAGGGGGAATAAAGGATGAGTTGCTATCATGAGAAAAACAAGGGGATGAGGCTATATGATCAAATGGGCCATCTGAGGTGCTAATTGCATTTGAGTGTGTTCATGAGAGTACAAAGTTTTGGCAGCTGCAAGCATCTGCCCTTTCCCTCAAAGCATATACTTTCTTTTTTTTTTCTTTCCCATCGTGCAGGTTGAAGTACGGATGGTACAAGGTACTTACCCTTTAAAGAAATAATACATTGCCCAGATAAAAAGAGATTACTGTATTTACTGCCTCCTGCCTCAAGTGTCTGGTAAAAACAAACAAGAGACAAGGCCGGTTTAGTGTGCCCCCGAGTTAGATCCAATAGCACCTTTACGCATGCATCATATTGAGGACCAAGCCCTGACTTTTTGTTTCCTGAGATGCACCTTGTTCAATAACAGATTTGGTTGGAATTGTGTCAAGGCTGTTGGCAGTGTTCAGGTTTAGAAGTCTGTGTGGTTGAGTTTGTAAGGTCAATGTTTTGCTCATTCTTAATTGTCAAGTCAGCTTTATTGTCAAATATGTGCAACATACAGCACAGAAGAAATTCCTTTCCTCTTAACCACAGTGCAACCACAGGAGAGAGAGGAGCTGCTGCGGGTAACCGCACCACCATCAACAGAACAGTTAACATCAAATCAAATAATACACAGATGACACAGACAGTCATGCTATCTTAACCACTTTTTCTGCATACACGTTTGAAGCAGTTATAGAGGAAAGATGAGAGAATCAAAAGTGTCCTTACACCAGTGGATCAGAGACGTCATGCTGAAAATGTGCACACGTCTGCTACTAGCGAAGTTTGAAAGCAAACAAGAAGCTGTAGCGTCCATTGACGAAAAAAGAGATTGGCTCACATTTCCTGTCTCATATAAATCTGCTTCAATTCCAAGCGCCGACTCCCAGTTCCACATACGCATCTGAGCTCTGCGCTGACGCTCCTTTTTTCTCATGGTCGGCTCCACAAGCTATCCATCCATCCACAGACTGTCCAACAGCACCGACATTTCCGCCGAACAAAACGGGGCTGTGAAAAATGCTGCCCATTACAGGTGCAAAAAACAAGCGCCCCAGGGCTGTCCAGGACCAACAGTCAAATGGCGCCGACATTCCTCCCAATCAAAATCAGTGCTGGTACACGTGTGCTGCCAAGAAGGCGCAACCACCATGCACAGATTCTCCTCCTTTGATCAATGTCGTGGCCAAAAAAATGCTGAAAAAATCCACATCAGGTCCACACGACGTAACATACACCATGTGACAAAACAAAAAACAAACCGCCATGTCTGTCTAACAAGAGTCAGCTTTGACAATTTCCACTACAACTGTGGCCCTCATTTCAATGAGTGCTGCTCTCTGGGAAATGAAGATTTCTCTGTCTCTTTAAATCCTTCTTCCAGGAGTTCACTCTCCCTGCTGTATCATAATTAAGTCAGTATATGAGCCGTAAAGACCAAACTCTCCTGAAATAAACTGTAAATTCTTACCATCTGCTCCTTTTTCCTCCACTGTGACTTCACTCCTTCACAAGTCTGTCCACCCTAGCTACACTTCCTCCCAGATGTCTAGAGGAAAGAAATTATACAAATAAGACCATTTTCACACTGAAATACACATATGTCACAATGAGCATATTCTTATTCTTTTTGTGGCACTTGAAGGTTGAGGAAATAAATGGGCTAAAATGGCCTATTACCACTAAATATAGGGTTGGGATTTATAATTCATACCAAAAAGGTCAGAACAAATTGACTTAAGTGCAGGAAAAAAATGTATGAATACTATTCATTGTGTATATTGCATATAAATAATGTCTGCTTATCATTTTTAGAAATATTACTCATCACTTGACGTCATCCACAAGTGGAGATCTTGCAGTTCTTTAAAAAAGTACTACTTGGCGCGTGCCAATATCCTGCATAGACTGCGGCGAGTCCATTATGCTTCCACCATATACATCGCCAGCCTCTGCTGTGCTGAATTTTAAGCCGCTTCGATTGGCTGGGGAATGAATTTGGCCGCGTTCAATCCCACAATGGTGCAAATGCCTATTTTTATGTTTCTAGATTCGACGTTGCAATCTATAAAGCTACAATAGCATTGTCTTGCTGCTTACTGATCTCAGAAACATCTCACGTGGTTGTGCCTTCATGAAATGTGGTCACATTTGTGTGCCAATAAAATTGAAGCCTGTTTGATCTTACAGAAGCCTCCCCCCACCTTTCATTCATCCATAGGTCGTCAGACTCTTCACACATCCGACCCTAACCATGAATTACCCTGC
The DNA here is from genome assembly GCA_018466805.1 of Hippocampus abdominalis. NCBI lineage: Eukaryota > Metazoa > Chordata > Actinopteri > Syngnathiformes > Syngnathidae > Hippocampus > Hippocampus abdominalis. Next base: position 2,750,383 of record CM031711.1, read on the forward strand.
AGCTGGATTGGAAGTGAGCATGCCACAGGATCAGAAATGGTGAGGATTGCCAGGCAAAGCTCGCATTACTATTTAGGGTTTTTTTTTCCCATACAATTATGGTGAGGTGACATCATTGCAAAGCTTGGCCCTTGCTCGTACCTTTTTTTTTGTCAATACCGATGAGGTCATACTAATTTGGCGATGCAGCAGATGTGCAGTGGCATATCATGTGCCTGAATGCAGCATCAAAGAATGACAAAATTGTTTTCCTTCTTGCAGGGGGAGTATGTAAGAGGCACACACTCTTCTTTGTGTCTGCTCCAGCTTCTGCTTTCCTCAAAGTGACTTTAGAAAAAGACCGAGATGGCGCCTGAAAACGAAGGCTGTGATAGTAGTTGTGTATTAAATGAAATTGGAAAACTGCCTTGACATTGACTGTTGATTGTAAACATAAGCTTTGTTCCGCTCACACCCAGTCATATTTTCCTGGACCTTTCATTTCAGTTATGAATTGAATTACTGAGTCATCAAAAGTCCTGATCATGATTAATTGGAAAGTTCAGGATCAATATAATTTCCAAGCTCATTTTCAGCACTGCCGTTCATTCCTTAAAGTAAAGCTCTGAATTATTCATCTGTTGTGAATTGTGGAGTGATCTATTGGAAAGGAAAGGACAAAAGCTGGTGAATGACAGACAATCACTGGCCATTTGAATCCTAAATCATTTTAGTTTCAGGTTCCACAAATATACCCCATAGTGACATCTCAAAATATGTATTTATATACAGTACTCATATTTATCTCCATGGCCATTTTATAATTATAGGGGATGTTCTCTGGAAAATGTACCTTCTCATGGTGAGATATAAACAACATAACACAAATTTGTATGTGAGTCAAAGATGGATGAACTATCCTATGTAGTCCTCTGCAGTATTACAGATCCATCTATCCATCCATTTTCAACACTGCTAATCCTGAAGAGTGTTGCATAGGGTGCTGGAGCGAACTACACACTGAACTTGTCGCCAGTCATTCGCAGAGCACATCTTGAGACAAACAACCATTCACACCCCCATCACGTCATTGAGTGGGAACCTATCCCACACTGCCTGCACACAAATCAGATGAGTGTACCACTACACCGGGGGTCGGCAACACGCGGCTCCAGAGCCACATGCGGCTCTTTAGCGACATCTAGCGGCTCCCTGGAGCTTTATAAAACATGTTTGAAAATGGAAAAATATTTTGATATTCAGCTAATATAGCTCAAATAGATATAGATACATGTTGCAGCTCCGAAAAAGGAGAGCTGTGGTGTTGGTTTTTTAAAACATACACTTTATTTATGCTTTTAACAGTCTCGACAAACTCTGTGCCTTCTCTATTCTCGTTCAACTCGAGAGGCGTTCAAAGACTCTGAAAAACAGAAATTAATAATCACTTCACTGACACTACGAAAAGAGAAAATAATTCACCAAAACAAAAACTCAAGCGAGGAAATCACAAAATAAATTCTATGGGGGTGTTTGTGAACACACAACAAAGGAATGAATAACAACCAATTCGGAGACAGTTTAGTCTCCTACATACATAGAGCATGTGTTTCCTTCATTGTAAATTTTATAGTAGGCTTTTAATTTTTTGCGGCTCCAGACATTTTTTTTTTTTGTCCTACATGGCTCTTTAAACATTTTGGGTTGCCGACCCCTGCACTACATCATCAGCATCATCTGAAGATATTTGTATTTTAAACAAAAAAACTTGGACATAAATATACCAGAGTCAAGTAAAAAAACAGTAAGTACGGTGGAAAAAAAAGTCCCTCCTTGTGCTGTGTGAAGATTTATGGCGTTGCGCAAAGCAGTTCGTGAACTGCAGACCTATGGACACCGATTGGGGTCTCTGGCATGCATGAGATGAAACTTTTGAGCCTCTTATGAGCAATTCTGAAAATGTGTCTGTGAGCAAGCTGTTTTTCTTGGAATCAGGGTTTGCTTGACAATATGGAGGCATCCATTCGATCTCGCCCTAATCATCACGGTCCAGAAAGCCACACTCTTTGACAGTAAAGAGGACAAGGTGAGCAGTGGCAGCAATCCATTTATTTCAAAAAAGGCTATCAACAGCGCGATAACAGTGCACTCATTCTGGATTGCAGAGATTTTTTATTTTTTTTTATTATTAAAGCATGTGGTAGACATGTTATGATACTGTTGTATTGTGGAAAAAAAAGGTCTTCTTTGAACACTATATACAGTGACTGAAAGGATGTAGTGTATGGCCTGCTCCCTATGGATTTCCATTAAAATGTGCAACTGAATTATACTGGGGCAACCATAGATGGGGTTTTTTTTTATCTTTTCAAAAGAGGCCTCCTGCAAGTGAAAGGCCACATGTTCAAACCTCTTCAAAATGTCCTCTAGCATTGTGGCAATTGCTCCCCGCAGAGCCGGCCATTGGGCCACTGTCATAATCACCTGATGTGTGAGTTGTGTATCCACCACTGTGATTGCTTGAATGCAAATTTCATTCAGTCTTCAAAAAAAAATGATGACAATACTTGAATCTTAATCTCGAAGAAGAGGTCAAAGGGCAGAATGCTGACGAATTTGCGTATTTGTGAAAATGCAGCGATTGCATCACAGTTCAGGAAGAGGTTGCGCCTTTCACTTGTCATGCTGTCAATGTTCTATAATATGACAGGATCTGATTTACGCTTACGCTGAATATACAGACGTTAAGGAGTGCTGTCAGCTGGGCATAAATATGGATAGCGTACTCAAACGGCAATCAAATGATTCATAAATCATCGTTTTGAATTTTGCTGCAGTCAGTTCATACAGTATGTGCGCTGAATATTTGCTGCACCTCTCACAAAAACTCCAATGATGCACATTTTCCAGGCAGAGCCTGGCTGAACTGTGCCATTTTAAAACTAAATCCACCCCCCCCCCCATCTAATTATGCAGTCTGTTTGCCACTGCAAACAATATCCAGCAAATAGGCCATGCAACAAAGTCTTCACAGGCTTCCAATGAGCCATTTCTGAGGTTCTTGAACTAGTTAAACCTTCCCAAGAGTCTAGGCGGAAGTTCAACACTACATTTTGAAGCACAAGTTACACCACTCAAGAGTCATAGCCAAACACGTACGGTAGATGTGCGGAGAAATAAGAAGTGTCATTGTGGACCAGACAATCAACCACGACATCGAGAGAGACATCCTGTTCAATGCATGAAAAGAGGCAACAATCTTGACAGGACAACTTGCGGCGACTAAAGCCGGTGTAAAACCTGAGCATCTGGCTGTTCCTAAACAACAAGAACAATGCTCAACCTCACCACTCACCCAAACAGGCTCAGTTTGATTTTTTTTTCCGACAGCTCAAATTCTTCCCGTTTGAAAGATGACATCAGAATGGCCATGACAACGGAGCTGCAGAGCATCCCTAAGGACTTCTTCCTGGAGTGCATAAAGGTGTGGAGACGAAGGATGTAAAAAATCCCTGTGCTAGGGGGATTACATCAAGATGGGGGGAAATTTGTACTTTGGAGGTGAAGTATACCTTTTGTGAGATCAGGCCTGGAACTTTTTTTCCAACACCGTGTACATTCAAGAGACCCATGTACTGTACACCCATATGCATGCACGCGTATACACACACACACACACATAGATGATAAAGGCAAATAAGCTACCACCTGTCTTCTTCTTGTACCGCACGGCTCCAAGGTAGCGACCAGCTTGGAGGCCCACAGCAGATGGAAGTGCAGGCTTCCATAGGCGCAGCCCAACTGATTAGTTGAAGGCACGAAGGATCAAAAGTCTGCGGGAATCAATGTAGGAGCATGAAAATTTTTCATTAGTCTTTTTTTCTCTCCTTTTTTTGGTCACATCATTGTCTACCACAGTCTATGGACTGGGTCAAACACCTACTTATTTTAATGACTTGTAATACTATCGCAGGCCATGTTTGAACTCAAATAGCCACCCGCAAGGTCTGCCTCATTGCTTGTGTGGATTTTCTGGTTGTCCCACCGTCAAAAACATGCAACTTCAAGACTTTAAGGTAAATTATTTTCTTCAAATCAAAACCCCTTAGTCTCTGATTGTGTACTGTTTTATGACATTGATGGAGCCAATGTGTGATTGATTCACTGTCAGTGACAGAATGATTGCCTGTCTCAATGTGGCTAAAACAAATCATTCCAAATAAAGTTAATCTCAATGGGGGGGAAAAAAATGTTTTGTTATACAAACAAATCTGATCACAGCCAGGGTCTTGAAATATATTCTCGTTCTGCCATATATCCGGAAGGATTCCATAAGCATAGAGAGAGAGAAAAGGTTTTGGACAAAAATGCAAGACCAATCAAGTACAAAAAAGAACACTGGTAACAAAGAACCAGGAAAAGGCGAGAACAAACCAAAAGTACAGAAAACAAGGACAAGAGAATTCAATACACGAAGAACAGAAACCGAAAATACATAAGAACATTTACAGAACAAAAACACTATGAAAACTTAGACAAAGGTTATCAGGCAAAAATACCAAGAATGTCTCGAGAATTGAAGCATGTGAGGACAAAGTCACGAGTAAGGCTTATGAATTTGACAGCCAGTTGCCAGTGTGACACGGCTTTTAAAGGAGATAAGTAACGAGGCCAGAATCAAGTGCACCAACAATTTATCAGTTGTTGGTCACAATAACATCGCTCACCTCCAGCTTGGAATGAAGTAAATAGCAGCCTTGTTACATTTGTAGCAATACAATAAGTAAAACAGAGACATATCCTCAAAGCTGAAGTTTTTGACATCTGTTTTGTTGGACCCAATTCCCATGTGTTAAAATCCCATGATCAAGTGGGAAAACACCCACTATAAAAAGAAAATTGCAATTTCTGAACCTGGAGCCAGAGAACAGATGTCAGAGCGCGCACACTTAGCAATGTTAGCCTCCAGCTTGCCTTCTAATCTAAACCATGACAGAAGAAATGACAATGTAAAAACATATCAGATCCTTCAACATCTTTAATACCTGGAAGACTAAAGCAAAAATGTCTCATTATAAATCGGCACAAAGACAAAGTTTTTTCCCTAACTTGTGCAATTTGCAATTGGAACTACTTGACATGCAATATGGTTGAATAAAAAAATGGCAATGTACTAAGGCTGCAGAACAAGAATATTAGAATTTTAACTTAACCTTATTCTGCTTTAAGATATTTTTATGCTGCTTTATATATGTACACTCATGCCACTCACAACCCAGTTTACAAAGTGACCCAATGCAAGACCATATGGAATGATAGTGAGAGGAGCTGGCTTGTTGTCCTGCATTTGCAGTAGGACTTCTCAGAATGGTGACAGTTGGAATGGATGTGATTCATAGCTGCACTGCAGTAGCCTGTGAATCACAAGCTTAGAGCTACTTTGCTTTGCCGGTTTAATCTTCAAGATGAACTGGCACCGAAATATTGACACTGAATCTCAATTTCCATATGCATTACATTGTGTTCTTGGCCTCAGTGACAGCTCATTGTACGATTGTGTTTATTTGTGCTAATTACCACGTAGTCCACCTCTTCTGGAAGCTTCCTCTTATGGTCAATGCGTCCTGAGCCACCCATTGGGGTTGCATTCAGGTCTTTCCCTGATCTTAAACGTGACTGTTTCACTGCCAAGAAATAAATACTGCTTAAATCTGATCAGGGATCAACACAAAATACAAAACACACACTGCGAGACGAAACAAACCAGTCAGATCGTAGCCTGTGCGATGTTGTAAATTGTGATTATATCGCAAACGCAATTATCGTTCAGCCCTTGTTTCGTCATGTCCGTATCTTGGCATGAAAACTCCGCTTGATCATGAGGTGAGAGTTGAGGTTGCTACTCCTTTAATTTGAGAATATACCGCCTGGCAGCTTCTAATTTTGTTTTTCTTTCGAGGAGAGTGGGCGGGGATCAAGGATTTGTGCTTGTTTTTGCTTTCATTGGTATGTTGCCACCCACATTTTGTTGTTCACCTTTTGTTGCAGACCTCAGCACTTCTCAAGCGTGATGCCATTCATTTTTGAGCATGTCCTTCACCCTTTTTCACTCCAATAAAACATGACAAAACAAATCCAGGTTTTTACTAATCAAAAACCCTGGATGACCAGTGAAACCTGGACGCGCCTCAAATCCCATAATGCAATCTTCAGGGCAGGTGGCCAGTCCCTGTACAGAGCTTCCAGAACTGAGCTGAAGCTTGGCATCAAATAAGCCAAACAGGCCTTCAAACAGAAGATTAAGGAGCATTTCAGGAATAATAACCCACAGAAGATGAGGCAGGGTGTATAGCACTTCACGAACTACAATGACAAGTATAGGGTGTCTGTGAATGCAGATGCCTCATTGGCAGAGGAGCCAAACCGCTTCTTTGCCCGCTTCGAGACTGACAGAGCAGTTTCAGTCTCACCTCACCCACTTTTCTCCAGCAGCCCACTGACACTTCAGGAACACGAAGTGAGATGTGTGCTAAAGACCGTGAACCCCAGAAAGGCAGCCCTTCCACACTCAGCCGATCTCCATCACTTCACTTACAGAGCAAACCGATCTACTGAGGACACCATTCAAACAGCTCTCCTCACCGCACTGAGCCACCTGCAGCAGCCAAGGAACTATGTGAGGATGCGCTTCATCGACTTCAGTTCAGCCTTCAACACAATCATACTGGACATACTGACAGACAAACCTTCCATCCTTCGACCATCCACTTCCATAACCAGATGGATGAAGGCCTTTTTAATAAACCCACCACATACTATCAGGCTCGGGCACCACCTTTCCTACCCCATCACGCTCAGCACAGGCTCCCCCCAAGGCTGTGTACCGAGTCCTCTCCTTTACTGACTATACACCTTCAACTGCTCACCAACCAATCCCTGCAACTCCATTGTAAGGTTTGCCGATGACACCGCTGTGGTTGGGATCCTCTCAGGCAGGGATGAATCTGCCCACAGAGATGAGATCAGGAAACTGACAACCTCAGACTCAACACCAAAAAAAGCAAGGAGTTAGCCACGGACTTACGCAAAAGCAAATTGGCCCCACTAATTATATACGGTGACTGTGAGGGTCAAATCATTCAAACATCCGGGGGTCCCATCACTGAAAACCTCTCCTGGTCTGCTCACACCGCAGCGGTGGTGAAGAAGGCCCAGCAGTGACTCCACTTCCGAGTAAAAATTGCTGGTGTCCTTCTACAGAGCCAGTGTGGAGAGCATCCTCATACACTGCATCACAGTGTGGAACTGGCGGTGCACAATAGCAGACAGGAGAGCCCTGCAGAGGGTCATCAGTAGTGCCTAGTGGATCACTGTTCATTCTCTACCCTCATTGGACACCATAGCCAGCTCTCGCCGCCTCAGCAGAACTAGAACATTCTTTGAGACTGTTTTCAACCAGGTCACAAACTGCCCTTTGGTTGGCGCTACAGGAGTCACAAGACACAGGCAAACAGATTCGGAGACAGTTTCTTCTCCAGAGCCGCCACTGCGCTAAACAAGCGAAAACACAACGGCCAACAAAACTGTGCATTAACTGAATCTGGTTAACAACAATATCTGGAACCTCCTAACATGCGCCAGACAGTATGGCGCATGTAAACATCATGTGCAATACTTGGAATCTGTGAACAATTAAGTGCAATGCTTAATTTGAGAACATTGCACTTAATTGTTGCACACGTTGTTAACCAGTTTCAGTTAATGCACATTTTGTTGGATGTCGTGTTTTTATCGCTTGTTTAGCGCAATAGTGAATAAGTGCAATAGTGTGACAATAATGTATACAACAGAGGGAAACAAGGGAAATTAATACCACTAAGGGGCCTTATATATTGTCCTTTTATTTTTATTGATTGCTTTTTGTTTTAATTTGAATGACAATAAAGGCTTTGATTGATTGATTAATTGAAATCACAAACTTGCCATTTTCACAAAGTCATTTTTACCTCGAGACTTCATTTGTTCGAACTGTTTTGTCAGAAAATAACGCCACGCTACAATGGTAAGGGCACTGTGGGCACAAGCATAAAACTATAATGGCAGAAGTGACTTATTTGAAAAGGTTTTCCTTCCAAAAAATAGCAAACGGTTTGAGAAGGCATTTCTATGTATGTATCCATCCCCCATTTGGTTTTAACTTCAGGTGTGTCAATGTAATTAGGGTCATTAGGGGGAGTTCTGAGCTTTGGATAATGCCCACGTGAAATGCTAAATCTTCTAAGCTGGTAAGAGGTTTGGCCATGTAGAAGTCAAAGCTAAATCATGCCTTGGCACAGAGTGGCAGGCTTTCCAGTCAGAATAAGTTGGACAGCTGGTATTAGTGGTGAAAGTGTTTACAGATTGGTTGCATGGCCATAACAGCTTTTGGGGGCTTGTCTTTCAACAATTTCACTTGCTCAAGGCTCCAGCTTTTTTTTGACACTGCATTGATAGAAAACAGCATGGTCCTTCAAAAAAGCGAAATGGGGATATTTCTACATGTTTGATCTGGAATGCATGTGATATATTTTTTAAAATGCCCAAAATTTCCCGTGCAGCTCCACAGATGAATGTCGCTAGTCAACAACAGCCCTGAGAGCTGGACTGCAGCACTTTTATGCCTCGCATTATCCTCTCTGCTGAGTCATCATATTGTGTTTAGCATATTTCCTATTTTTTCCAGCTCGAAAACGACTACGTTATTCTCTTACGGCCAAGTGTACTTTGATAAACACGGATGGAAAGTGAATATTTTGCGGTTGAAAGCAGGACCGGCACCCTACCTTACATTCAAGAGCATAAATCAACCTTTGCTGACAAGAGTTGAGCTCGGTTTTGTTTTTGTGAGGCTGAGTGGTTCCGCTGTAGACTGAGAGGGTGTCAGACAAGCGCAGACAGGTCATTTCCTATCCATGTAGGGGTCCAAAGAAGCTGAGTCAGCAGTCCCGAATTCAGATGATGACAGCTATGGATGCACCCAGTCAGGTCCTAGGCAAGGCCATTCCTCCTCATCAGCCTCTCAGAGGGAGAGTTCAGTCAAGTCAGCACAACACTGATAAAACAGTGGCTGTGTGGCCTCCTCTTTCGTTCATTATAGTCTGCAGAGCAAAGAGGAGGGTGCAGAATGAGCAGGAACCAAAAACAAGGATAGAAGAGGAAGATTATCCCTGCTGAGTGCAGGCTGTGTCTCGGCTTCTTCCCTTCTCAGACCTCCTGTTGCTCTCCGTCGCCACGGAGCGCTCGTGTAAATTGATTGCTCCGACTTCAAATCCGGGTTCCAATTTTCTTTAACGGCTAATTCCAGTCATTCCAGTCGTTTTGCTCAAATTGAATTCCAATGACAATCAACCTCAATTTCAGATGTAAAAGTATATGATAGAAGTACAGAAGGAATTCACAGATCTCAAAAATGAACAATATTTAATATTACGGTATGAACTAACCCCACTTGCACGATCATTGTTAGTTATTTTTGTGCCAGTATGAAGCGCTATATACCGTATTTTCCGGACTATAAGTCGCTCCTTAATATAAGTCGCACCAGCCATAAAATAAAGAATTAAAAAAAAAAAAACATCCATAAGTCGCACTGGAGTATAAGTCGCATTTTTGGAGGAAAGTTTACGTGATAAAATCCAATAACAAGAACAGACATGTCCTCTTGAAAGGCAAATAAAAACAAAAATAGAGAACAACAGGCCGAATAAGTATGTTACAAGCTAACGTTACATGACGCATAAACAACGAACGTGCCTGCTATGTTCACGTAACATATTAAGACTTATTCAGATAACTATTGCAAAAAGAACATGCTAACAAGTTTACCAAACCATCAGTGTCCCTCCAAATCACAACATCCAATGAAATCTTCGTCCTCTGTATCTGATTGAAACAAGTCTGCCAACTCTAGAGGAAGAAGATGTGGCGCCTCCTATTCTACATCGCTTACGTCACTCATTATCGACTTATCAACACAGGCCGAGAGCACCCTCTTGTGGTTTAATGTGAAAATAACGTGAAATGATGTGTTAATAATTTCACTCAAGTCGCACCAGAGTATAAATCGCATACCCGGCCAAACTATGAAAAAAAATGTGATTTATAATCCGAAAAATACGGTAAATCGGGATGCACCGTATTGTATTCTGTATTGTATTCATCTTAGTCATATGCATTTGATTCAGTCGAATTTTCTTAAAACTCTGAAGACATATAGCATGATTTATTCTTGACATTTTGGTCCTCGATTGGCTGAAAACCAGTTCAAAGTGTACCTGGCCTCTCCCTCAAAGACAGCTGGGAGAGGCTCAAGTCCACCAGCGACTTGAGTGAGAAAAAGCGGTTTCAAAGAATGAAAAAAGAAAAGTTCCTGAAAATATGATCAGTGATACCAGTCTAAATTCTTGGCCAAACTTCTGCCAAAGTCTCCAACTCATAGAATCCGAGTTGAAAGCCTTGCCCTGGAAAAGGGTGTACTAAGGCTGGGTGATGATTAACAGGCTTTAGTCCCAATTGGAAATTCATAGTCACACAAGGATCACATGGCATGAACGGTAACCTTTTGATAACGGGCGAGAACAGTTGGCGGTACACAGGAGAGGGATCGTGTATTTTATAAAAGAGAAAGAAAAAAAAGACAGCCTGCTGGTGCACAAGGGTAACAGATGAGCCAGGTTTGCAGCATGAATGAAACGCTCAGACAAACATTTAGAAGGACTTTGTGGTTAATTTGGAACTTCAAACCTGATGTCAAAAGTTTTAATTCATCGACCATCGCCATGTAATGTCAGAGGCGTGAAGGTTAGTAAGTTACACGGTCATTCAAACTTTCTGTTTTCCAAAATCTGCCGCCTCAGCATTTTGCATTGCCATTGCAATTGTTTTTTTTAAATTGTTTTATAAGATCAAACACGGTGTTGCCATACTACCAACACATCCATCCATCCATTTTCCGAACCGCTTGATCCTCACGAGGGTCGCGGGGGGTGCTGGAGCCTATCCCAGCTGTCTCCGGGCAGTAGGCGGGGGACACCCTGAATCGGTTGCCAGCCAATCGCAGGGCACACAGAGACGAACAACCATCCATGCTCACACTCACACCTAGGGACAATTTAGAGTGACCAATCAGCCTGCCATGCATGTTTTTGGAATGTGGGAGGAAACCGGAGCACCCGGAGAAAACCCACGCAGGCCCGGGGAGAACATGCAAACTCCACACAGGGAGGCCGGAGCTGGAATCGAACCCGGTACCTCTGCACTGTGAAGCCGGCGTGCTAACCACTGGACTTACCGGGCCGCCCACTACCAACACAGTATTGTCTTTTTTTTTCTTTTTTTTAAGACCATGGTACAAGCCAAATGGACATCTTTTTGTGGACAGGAGATGAAATGAGGATATCCTTCAGAAAAGAAGAGCCACAATTATGTTTAATGAGGACTAGGTGGATATAACGTATTGTTAAAAGAAATGTCACAGCACAGGGCAGTTCGAGGAAAATGACCTCTCTTGGTGAGTCATGTAACTGATAAATGTTACATTACAGGCTGATGACAGCAAGGCAAAGTTCCACCATGCAGAAAATCCGACAAGGTATTCTCATAGTTCCTACAAACAGATGTTTTGCTCTCTTGTCACCAGCACTGACCTCCTCAGAGACGTTATCATTGGATGCCAGCTCTTCTGACTGTAGCTGCCATCTTGAGTTAGTGACGGCCTGGCGTGCAGAGGCCTTCCTGTCCGCCTGTCAGCTCAATGGAGGAAGAGGAAGTGGATCTCGCCCACAGCTTGTGCCCACATTTCACATTGACTCAGCTTCATGCCACACCATTCCTGTAGGCGGCTGCGGAGCACAATTCTGCGAATGAAGCCAAGCAGACGTAATACACATGAACAACTCGCCTATCCTTCTCCATTTAGGGAGTTTAATGTCTTTGGGTGGTCTGAGTAGAACAGCAATGGGAGCAATTTGGCTAGAAAGGCAATTCTAAATGAAGTTCAAGACTGCCTTTATTTGTTATTCAAATTGCTGTTGATTGCACTAAAGTCGCACTTTCATTCAGAAAGCTGTAAACTCGCAAGTCCAAAATACTGTGGAAGTACGGTCGCGATTGATGGCGGCTCCGGCCTTCCTGTGTGGAGTTTATATGTTCTCCCCGTGCCTGCATGGGTTTTCTCCAGGTATTTCGCTTTCCTCCCACCTTCCGAAAACATGCATCGTAGGTTCATTGATCACTAAATTGTCCCTAAATGTGATTGTGAGCGTGAATGGTTGTTTGTTTCCGTGTGCCTTGCGATTGGCTGCCAACCAGTTCAGGGTGTACCAACTGCCTGAAAGCAGCTTGGACGCCCGCGACCCTCGTGAAGAAAAAGCGTTTCGGATACTAAATGGATGGCTGGATGAAAATCATGTTGAAGAGTACAACGATCACAAGATTTAATCAGGGTTGGATTTACCTGAGGGCGTAATACCGATTACAAGGCACGCTTTTTTAATTTTATTTCTCTACCTGATAGTCCCTGTCGTCAGCCAAATGTACTTAACAATCTCCTAACCAAACTTATAAACTAGGGTAGATTATTTTTTTATTGTATATATATATATATATAAGTGTATATCCATCCATCCATCCATCCATCTTCTACCGCTTATCCGAGGTCGGGTCGCGGGGGCAGCAGCTTTAGCAGGGAAGCCCAGACTTCCCTCTCCCCAGCCACTTCTTCCAGCTCTTCCCGGGGGATCTCGAGGCGTTCCCAGGCCAACTGGGTGACATAGTTTCTCCAGAGTGTCCTGGGTCGTCCCCGGGGTCTCCTGCCAGTGGGATATGCCCGGAACACCTCACCATGGAGGCGTCCAGGAGGAACCCTAATTAGATGCCCGAGCCACCTCATCTGGCTCCTCTCGATGTGGAGGAGAAGCGGGTCGACTCTGAGCCCCTCCCGGATGACCGAGCTTCTCACCTTATCTCTAAGGGAGAGCCCGGACACCCTGCGGAGAAAACTCATTTCGGCCGCTTGTATCCGGGATCTCGTTCTTTCGGTCACGACCCACAGCTCGTGACCATAGATGAGGGTTGGAACGTAGATCGACCGGTAAATTGAGAGCTTCGCCCTTTGGCTCAGCTCCTTCTTTACCACGACGGACCGATACAACGTCCGCATTACAGCAGACGCTGCACCGATCCGCCTGTCCATCTCTCGCTCCCTCCTGCCCTCATTCGTGAACAAGACCCCAAGATACTTAAACTCCTCCACTTGGGGCAGCTGTGTATATATAAAGGTATATACGGTATATATAAAGGTGGGTGGAGTACTTCGAAGACCTCCTCAACTCCACCAGCACGCCTTCCTTGGAGGAAGCAGAGGCTGGGGACTCTGAGGTGGGCTCTCCTATCTCTGTGGTCGAAGTTACCGATGTGGTTAAAAAGCTCCTCGGTGGCAAGGCCCCAGGGGTGGATGAGATCCGCCCGGAGTTCAAGGCTCTGGATGTTGTGGGGCTGTCCTGGTTGACACGCCTCTGCAACATCGCGTGGTCAGCAGGGAGAGTGCCTCTGGATTGGCAGACCGGGGTGGTCGTCCCTCTTTTTAAAAAGGGGGACTGCAGGGTGTATTCCAACTACAGAGGGATCACACTCCTCAGCCTCCCTGGTAAGGTGTATTCAGGGGTGCTGGAGAGGAGGGTCCGTCAGGAAGTCGAGTCTCAGATTGAAGAGGAGCAGTGTGGTTTTCGTCCCGGCCGTGGAACAGTGGACCAGCTCTACACCCTTAGTAGGGTCCTCGAGGGTATGTGGGAATTTGCCAAACCGGTCTACATGTGTTTTGTGGACTTGGAGAAGGCGTTTGACCGTGTCCCTCGGGGAGTTCTGTGGGGGGTGCTTCGGGAGTATGGGGTACTGAGCCCATTGATACGGGCTGTTCGGTCCCTATACTGCCGATGTCAGAGTTTGGTTCGCATTGCCGGCAATAAGTAGGAATCGTTTCCAGTGAGGGTTGGACTCCGCCAAGGCTGCTCTTTCTCGCCGATTCTGTTCATCACCTTTATGGACAGAATTTCTAGGCGCAGCCGAAGCGTTGAGGGGGTCCGTTTTGGTAGCCTCAGTATTGCATCTCTGCTTTTTGCAGATGATGTGGTACTGTTGGCTCCCAGGACACGCTGGAAAGACTATGTCACCCAGCTGGCCTGGGAACGCCTCGGGATCCCCCGGGGAGAGCTGGAAGAAGTAGCTAGGGAGAGGGAAGTCTGGGCTTCCCTGCTAAAGCTGCTGCCCCCGCGACCCGGCCCCGGATAAGCGGTAGAAGATGGATGGAGATATATATATATATATATATATATATATATATATATATATATATAAATGATAAGGCTTATCTTTTGACTTTTTAAATAAGCTACAAAGAGATTTAAGTTCACCTCACACATACATATATATATAAAACGCGTACGTATGTATTTATTTATTTATTTACATTTTTCTTACTGCAATACAGACACCGCAAAAGCAAACCAGACCATAAATAATTATTTTATGAGCTGTAGTGTGTCTGTGTAGCCTCAGCATATCTGCCTCAGCAGTAAGCGGCAAGCATTTCTTCGAAACTAACGAGGTGTGCATCACTACCAGAGTAACAGACAGTACGCCCACGCACATCACATGCAGTGTCATGGCTACATTGATGAGCAAAATTGTTCCACGCGAGACAACATGTTTGTTGTCAGACAGCATTAACATCACGACTGACTCTTGTCTTTTTTTTCTCTTTTATTGAGCCATTTGGATTTGACTGTCTTTCTATTACTGTAATTCAAACTAGATCATTAGTGCAGTCTTCTGGGTATACAAATCACATGTTGAGACTCAGCTCCAGGTTTGTATCAGGTTGTCTTTGCCTCATGTAAGTCTCTGGTGCCAAGACCTACTGCTGATAGCACGCCATTGCTTTGCATTGCAATGGTTGGGGGAATGGATAACTGAGGCAATATTAATCTGGAAAAAAAAAAGAAAGACAGATACGCTGAGAAGTCCTGATTTTACACAGAACATTTTATATTCAGAAAGGCACAGGCCTTATTTGAAACAAATAGTTGTATTGCAGTGCAATCATTGAATAGATGGTTGGTATTAGTCTTTGGACAATTGCTGGCAGTTACAGTCACTGTTGTCATCATACAGAATATGCCATCAGCAGGTTCATGAGTTCGAAACAGAAAACCACTAGCATGCATCCGCATTGGAAGGGGGATTACATTTCTGGCAAATGTAACTAGGACAGGCTTTAGTGTTGCCATAGTATTATTATTTTTTTGTGCACTGTGACAATAAAAGTTTCTAGTTCATCCAGATTGAATGTGCCAAGAGAAATAACCTTGGAGTGTTGATGGAAAAAATGTTTGGCATTAGAAAAATCAATGAGTGCATTGTAAAACATTGGAACATTTGATACCTCAAATATTCTTTTTATATACAGTATATACATACAATATGTCATTGTAGTATTTATTTGTTGACTTTCAGTTGTGTACATTTGTGTACATTTGAACGGTAACATCCCAAGTTTCTTTGTGATTTTATCACCATGTAAATTCTGTTTTCTTCCGTTTGTCTCATTTTTTTAAGTGTGCGTGAGCATGTGGGCAGTGTCGAAATGTGGCCCAGAAGGCATCGTGGTCATTATCCATAGGAATGGTAGGTTACGATGGCAGAGAAGCATGTTGGGAGTGGGAGGTGTATGATGCTGGCTTGTCACATCCATTCCCCCGTATCTGCTGTTGACATCAGCCCTGAAGGCAACGTCTTGACACTGGATGTCTCTGAGTCATGGGGCACGGGGGTGCAGTGAGAGGATATTCCTCTCTACACTCACACTGAGACACCAGCCATCATATGAATCACCAGGATGCAGACTATTTCCGGGGGCCAGTTACAACAGCTTGATCTAAAAAATAAAAAATAAATACATTTAAAAAAGCCTTTTGTTTGGGCTGTGATAGTGGAATTTTTGGCAAACCCAGTCCCAGTCAGGTTTGGAAAATGATACAGCTGACGAAATTTTGTGAGGAAAGCATGGTTAAAATAACAATGACAGAGAGAAGGAATGGTGATGACAGTTTTGATTCGGTTGGAAATTATGATGGACTGATGATGAGGCGTCCAGTTGGGGATAGGTATGTATTTGTCTCAAGTGGATCTTGCAACCAGCAATGAATTGAGCTGCGGCACTGAAGTTGCTGTTTGAGTGCTATGAATTGCACATTGATTGATTTGGCATTGCACATGAGCAAAGTATCTGAACCTTCCAAATGAGTTTTTTTTCTACCTCTCATTTTTCTCAATAGGTAATCTTGAAAAGCAAAGAAATATTGATTTACGCTTCAGTCTAGTTCTCCTCATCTGATTTCATGTGGTGAGGTCAAAAACAAGAACGGAAACTTTGACAGCTTTGATATTATAGTGAAGTAGATCGGAATCAATTGGTCTCAACATGGGGATTTCTATTTGATTATTGACTGTATACAGACATGCTTCTGAGATTATATGACAGGAAACATTGTGAGTGTATGTGAGGATGTTTTACATTTCACAAAATTACCAAATAAGACCTTGAGGGATTCAAAACAGAATTGTTCTACTTAAGGCATGATGAATGACTGCGTCCAGCTATACCGATGCACTCTAGCCATGCATCTCTCCTTTAGCCTTCCCAAAGTGCACGTAATAATCACAATCAGGTTGTCCCCGGGACCATTTGAACACGTTCATACCAAGGCTTCCGCTCCACTGTTTCATATTTTATAAGAACGGTTCAATGAGTGTAGCATACAACTCTATATTGCGCTAACAAAAATGTACCCCTCAGGATTATTTAGTCACAGAGTTCAATTTCATTAAATAATTCACCGCTGATTAGAAATGGGTTAGAAATGACAAATATGTCTAAGAGGCAAACAAAAGCACAACATAAGGCGCCGGTACATATAGATTCTGGTTAGCTAACAGTTGCTTGCTTCAAATAGAGCGATCAAAGCAGCACTTTCCATTTGCTGCCTGATTTTTGTCTGTCATATTTGGAGAGATTTTTATTTTCAAGGTCAAAAGTGACTAAAAGCAGCTGTACTGATTTAAATTGAAAAAGCTTTTAACTGAAAATGTTCCATTTGCAAAATGCATTTTACTTTTACCTCCAACACCTTTTTAGTCTTTGTGCCCTACAAATCCAATGTTGTGTTGTTTTTTGGTTTCCCCAAAAAGTAATACATTAAGTCCCATTAAAAGCGATCTTTGCTCAGTTGTAGACCACTCAACGACTTGCAACTCTCACTTTGGTCATATTCGATTTATGCAGTTAATTTGAGAAACTGGGGGAACAGAACATTTACAATTCAATGACTCTACCCCCATTCAAGAAATGAGGCTTTGGTAACCTCCCACCCCCCCCTGCCCCCCTCCACTCACTTTTGGTGTATAATTCACAAATTCACAGCATTGTAACAGGTTTTGCCCAGGCTGCAGCATATTCTTTATTATTGTACTGCAGCTGAAATTGGATGCAATGTGGATGAGGAGAGATGAACAAGCTTTACCTGTTGCATATTTTCATTTCGACCATCTAACATAAATGCTGACATTTGTTGTCCATGCTGGACAAAAACAATGATTGTTCCAAAAAGAAAGGTCAAGAATTAAAATCCCACAACCTCTGCAATACATGGTCTCCAAAGTTTCATCAAATCTGCTATATTTTGAAGAAAGAGAGTTTTGAGCTTCTGCCGCGTACAGCACGAGGAGTTGAACCCAAATGCAAGACTCGAGGCAAAAATCAGTCACATTTTAATCACAGTAAAAAGGTCAGTACACAGGCAATCAGTCAATAATCAAAAAAGTGTCAAAGCTTACTTGGTGCAGAACGTGACGACCGGGGACAATAAACTGCTGGCGACGAGACCGTGACACGGCATAAAATAACACGTGGTAATCATGCAGGGATATCGAAGTGCTGGTGGAGGGCAGGAAACACGCACACACTCCTCCGTGTCAGGGTAAACTTAAGTTTAACACCATTTGATACGCTATTGTATGTGCATCTTCTTCATAAATCATTTCAATTATTTTTATCCCCAATTATCTTTTTTTTTTTTTTTTTGGCCATAAACAAGGTCACATTTTGTCACCGGCAACTTTTTTGAGCACATTTCATTATTTTCTGAATACGTCCCATTTCAACTCGGGGTTAACGTCAACACAATCACTTTATGCTACTATTGTTGACTCCAAAAAAAACAAAGGATGTTAGGCATTAATTGAGAAATGTTAACGGTAAACACGTGCTTATGATTCCTAAGCGGGAAACACGATGTTGAATTATAGTCATACTACAGTCATATTCATATTGGAAGCTGGATACATGCTCCATGGCAGCTGCATTCAACAGATAAGGCACTTAAAGAACAAACCAGATGGCAGCACTGAGACCAAAGACTGGTAAAATAGATTGACTATATAAATCCCATGTGGAGCTTTCCATATCTTAATAGTCCAGAGAGAGGGCAATGATTTACAACACAACGATGTATAAGTGAGTATGTGTGCGCGCGCTCGTGCGTGTGTAAATGTATTTTCTGTGTGTGTGGGCGTGCAGGCGAGCGTTTGGCATGCTCGGAATTGTGCTGCACAGGACATCGTTTTACTTGTCGTGAATTAGGAAACTGCTTTTGCACAGCACATCTTTTAAGAGCCACAGAATGTGAGAAGTCAAAAGAACTTCCGGTACATTTTGAAGACTTGCTTCGCTGAAGATTGCAAAGTAATGGTTTTGAAACTACTTTTGGCACAAAATGTCTCGTTCATAAATGGGGACGGGACATCTTGAGTTGGGCTGCTGTTCCTCTGATTAGATTGGTTCACATTTTTTTGCGAATGCCAATTTTATTTAAATTGCAATTGTACCGTATTGGCCCAAATATAAGATGGTGTTTTTTGCATTGAAATAAGTCTGAAAAAGACTTATATTCAGGGTCTAGACATTATTCCCATTCACGACGATAGATGGCGCCAGATATCATTGAAGCGAATGCTGAACTTGACTCCCCAGGCCAAAGTGAACCCCTGTCACAAAGAATAAAAATAAAAATAGAGGTAGCACAAAGAAGAAAAATAAAAAATAGCTGTAAGAAAGAAAAGAGAAGAAAATAATAGAAGAGATAACAGAAAATGGAGAAAAGTAGCGACAATCTGGAGAAAAGTGGGTTGAAGATCGGCCAGGTTAACCGGCAGCTGAGGAGAAGTAATGATGTAATTTACATTTCAAAAACCAGAGGCCTTTCATTGATGAATGTGATTGCACTTTAGTTTACATATTTAAATGTTCAGATATTAAGATTTGAATGAGGCAAAATAACAAATATATTGTTATAATCATTTGTTTCAGATGTGCTGTAATTATTTTCTGTATAAAAAATAATTTCATGTTCAAAAAGTCTTTTTTCAAACTTGAGTCTTGAAAAAGAGGGGGTCGTCTTATAATCAGGGCCGTCTTATATTCGGGACAATACGGTGCAATCCTTTTTTTTTTTTTTTTTTGAGTCTGTTTTTTTATTTTTTATACCAGAGTATGAGAACAAGTTGAACAATGATTACATCTGTAGACAACAGCATGAACCATATTCCCTTCCAAAATGCATATTAAAGTTTTTAGAATTCAGTTACTGACCATTTTTGTGTTGCCAGTTCATACTTGTGGAGGTATGCTGTTTCCAGTTTCGAATACAAATTTGGTTGGTGAGTTTTTCAAAATGTTTTTTTTTTTACAGCATATTAAAAATAAAACGTCTGGCGCATGTATCTCCGTTGTCCCCTGCCTTACCCCCTAATATTCATTTTTGGAATGTGATGATTATTTTGAACACTGTGATGATTTTGGTCCCGATATAATGACATTTTACATTTCATCTGCAGTGACACGCGGCTTGCTTCTGGCGCGGTCTCAGATGTGTGATGCCTGCTGGGAGCACCTTTATTTCACCCTTAAACAGTCTCACTGACATCGATGTCTTCTTTGGCTTCTCCCATTTCTTTTCAATAACCCAAGCTTGGAATGAACTTACAGTTCATGTGGTTTTGAATAAGTGTTTCGTACCTCTTCCTTTCCTCTCTTTCCCCATCAAAAAGCTTTGAATCAATTTCATGCCCTACAAATGCTGTTTACCCTCTTGGGTGTGGAACAGCTGCTTGCTCCTGACGGCTTCTTGAGCGTTCTTTGCTCTCTTTCTTTCTCTCTCTCTCTCTCTCTCTCACACAGTTAAAAAAAAAAAAATATATATATATATATATATATATATTTATCCATCCTGCCATTTTCTGTTCCGCTCTATCCTCACAAGGGTTGCTGGAGCCTATGCCAGCCGTCTTCGGGCAGTAGGCGGGGCACACCCTGAACCGGTTGCCAGCCAATTGCAGGGCACACAAAGACAAACAATCATCCACGCTGACACTCACACCTAGGGACAATTTAGAGCATTTAATCAGCCTGCCATGCATGTTTTTGGAATGCGGGAGGAAACCGGAGTACCCGGAGAAAACCCACGCAGGCCCGGGGAGAACATGCAAACTCCACACAGGGAAGCCGGAGCTGGAATTGAACCCGGTACCTCTGTACTGCGAGGTTGACGCGCTAACCACTGGCCCACCAGGCCGCCCATATACAGTATATGTGTGTGTGTGTGTGTGTGTATATATATATATATATATATATATATATATATATATATATATATATACACACAAACAAAAAAAAAACACATTACAAAGAGCCTATTTCACTTCAGTGCCTGAAATGTAGATTTGATCATGGAAGACAATCAGTGCGCAGGTTAATTTTTCATTCACGGTCATGACTTTCAAAGAGACTTTAAATTCGCTAACATGTCTGGCACCCCAAAAAAAAAAAAATGTTGAGGACGACATGTTTAAAAATCACTCCATCCAAAAATAAAAAAATAAATAAAAAAGAAACCATTGGTTACTATCGCTCGATGGCTATGACAAGGTATTCAATTCTCTCTCTATAAATTATCCAGACAAATACCGACTGGAACAATCACTTATTGGACTAAATGACCATTTTGAAATGCTCACGCACCCGTGTGTGGTTCTTAGAAAAAAAACTGTGGATCCTTCTGGCATTTGATATGAAATCTTTGTTAGATTGCCAAATTGCATAAAAACTCACTTCTTATCCTCAGAAGTTCCAAGGTAGAAATTGATCTATCAAATAGGCTTTCTTTCCATAGTTTATGGGCTGTTGGAAATTTTGCGAGGGTGGAGTCAAAGACAGAGAAGAAGAAAAGGAACAGCAAGCATAAGACGGTGGAACAAGCACCAATTGAAAAGTTCTGCGGGAACTTTTGCTAGTCCTTTATTTTGATTGCTATCTACACTGAAAATTGCATTCTAAAATGCTATATTCTTTAACTGTAACTACTGTATTTCATGAATTCTTACTCAATGGATTCAACAGGTGTGAGTGCCAAGTGTAACATAGGACAGGAAGGCCAGGCAAAGAGGTCATAGTGACATAATGGCCTTGCTCAAGTTAATCTCTAATTACGTAGCAAAAAGGCCTAATTTAACAGCACCTTATTTTGCTTCCCATTCCCTTTGTCATGTGGACATGAGAGCAGGGTGCTTTGCTTCCTTTTTCCAGAAAAAAAACCCTCTAAAACTGTTTCGTAATATTACCAACGCCTGCACCAATGTATCAGACACGCTGAATCTTCTAAAGGTAGGCGTCAGATATTCTAGCACTGACAAAGATGTCACTTAAAAAGTACAAACGCAATGTCGTGATTTGTTGGAAATCGACTTTATCTATCGTGTGAGTCCCAAACAACAGGGTAATATTTATAGAAACTATAATCCCATTTTGTATGCAGCCGTAGATGAAGAAGGTTGCACACTGAAAAAGGGCATGAGTATTACAGGATAGTTACATCATTGTAGAAAATTGTCAAGACTAGATTGCTTTAATATTTGAGTTCATTTTCATTAAACCTGCCAAATGACTGAATTATTTGAAACCAAAAAAAAAATCCCGCAACGGGTTAAACTATTTTTGCAGTCTTGAGAGGTTGACAGAATTGGTGGTGGGGGGGGGGGAGTGAGCTACTACCACTGTTGACTCACTGTTCAGTAGACATGAGTGACAGCCGAAGCTGTGTGAATCCCCTTTGTGTTGCAATCCTGATGACACCACCAGCCCGTTTGAACAAGGCATCTCATTTGGACATTTGTTTTCAAAGCGGTCATTGTAGGCCTCATGATCACAGTTTTAGAGTGGAAGACCGGCGGTACATCCAAACATATCCTGTATTGAGAATGAATTACCGTATTTTTCGGATTATACGTCGCTCCCGATTATAAGTCACACCAGCCAAAAAATGCATAATTAAAAAGGAAAAAAAACATATATAAGTCGCACAGGAGTATAAGTCACATTTTTGGGGGAAATTTATTTGATAAAATGCAAGACCAAAAACACATGTCATCTTGAAAGGCAATTTAAAATAAAAATAAAATAGAGAACAACAGGCTGAATAAGTGTACAGTATACTAAAGTTACATGACTGACATGCCTGGTAATGTCAGTAACGATGTAACATATTAAGAGTTATTCAGATAACTCTAGCATAAAGAACATGCTAACAAGTGTACCAAACTAACAGTTTCACTCCAAATCACTAAATCCAATGAAATCGTCATCCTCGGTGACACTTTTAAACAACTACGTCGCTTACGTCAGACTCATGGTCGAATTTATCAACACAGGCCGAGAGTGCCCTCTTGTGGTTTAATGTGAAAATAACATGTGAAATGACATAATCATGCGTTAATAATTTCACACATAAGTCGCTCCAGAGTATAAGTCGCACCCCCGGCCAAACTATGAAAAAAACTGCGACCTGTAGTCCGGAAAATACGGTAAGCGGGTCCATTCTTACAGTGAATACAAGTGAAATTCTCAACAACAGAAATATTGTGGGTGTGTTTTTGTAACATTTTCATTGGAATCATTTTAGGTAGAGCATTCGAATTAAATTTTTTTCAACATTCTCAAGTTGAGTAATTTTGGGTGTGATCGATTGATCAACGATCAACTTGTTGCAATGAGCGTCACAGTGTTGTGCTGTTACATCGAAGGTGGGCCGTTTCCTTTAACCCTTTCCTGTGCCGTGAACGGGTCACCACTCAGGGGAGGTGATTATTCTCCAGCCTGGTTTAATGATCCTTCCTGATGGCACTTAATGAAAATTAATGACAAGCTTTAAGATCACATGGAAATAGGGCCAGTAGGTGGATTTTTCCTGCTTCAAGAATGTAGCACATTAGGTCCTGGAGTCGGACAATGTATGCCGGGGCTGCATTTCGACCATTTCAGAACATATTTAAATCCAAGACAAGCCTCTGATGAACTGCCTCAGCGGTATTCTTGCTTCATCATCAACACATTAGTCAGCCCGGCTGAATGAAAAGAGTAAGCAACACGAACTGGAAGAGCTCAGCTTCAGCCTTAAGCTGGTCAAAATCTCATTAACGTGTATTAATGGGTGACTTGCAAAGTTGTGATCCCCACAACATGGATTGGCTCTGCAGCCTCTTAACCCGACTTTTAGTCTCAGAGATTAGGTCTGATCGGATGGCCAGGTTTTGCTTTCTGTGGGAAGCTTCTTTGCATACGCATTTCAGGAACCAAAGCGCTGGTCACCTTGAGGCAGAATGCAGCTTGTTGCACTTCTCTTTGAATCACGTTGGAGTTTTGTATGTTCGTAGGAGAGAATTCCAGATGATGGTTTCATCAATTTTGATGAGGTTATGTTTTTTTGCTTGTTCTTTTGGGATATACTGTAATTCAAAATATTGGAGAGTCAGTGAAGAAGTTCACCTGCTTGACTTGCACCAAGGCAGCATGAGTTCAGTTTCCCTTCAATGACAACATGACTATGAGTGAATGAATGTCTGAATCTTATTAGAGACAGGTTTTATTTGGTTGCTGTTTCAAAACATTTGAAGTACAGTATCATAAATTACATATGCGTGGAGGATACACTGTGGTTGTCCGTGGCTTCGCATTGCTGGTCATTACTAAACTAGCAATCCAATTTCCCTCACAGGGTCAAATGTCTTTCTAGCCATTTGTCAAATCTACCGTTCTTTTTTTTCCCTGCTTTTATGTAACTGTGTCTTCCTTTAACACAGGGGTGTCAAACTCATTTTTGTCACAGGCCACATTGGAGTCACAGTTACCCTCGGAGGGCCATTGTGGCTGTGAAACTATAAATGTTTCATCACCACCTCATATTATTACATATAAAGTACAAGTACAAGTTTTGAAATCAAAAGTCAAGGAGAGTAGTTTCTTCCCCCGTTGTTCATGTTTCTATAATACTGTAAAAGAAGAAAATGCCTGTAATAGCTCAACATGCCTATTTATTACATATGACAACTTCAAATGTCGGTACAGATATTAGCAAGCGTCATGGAAGTTGACCTGGTTGATTTTCTTTCGCGGGCCACATAAAATGATGTGGTGGGCCAGGTCTGGCCCGCGGGCATTATGTTTGGCATCTTGCTGAGTTTGCAACACTGGTGAATATTCTGCAAAAAAAAAAAAAACCTGTCACATCAACGACTAAGATGGTTCATTTTGTTGAATCCACTTTTGGTACATTAGGGCATGTACGTTGCATGTTTGTTTGAACACCAGAGTGACACGGGAGCATATGTTTTCTTTGTGCTATTTTATGGATGCCAAGCCAAGATATTAGTAGCTGATACTTGCAGCAAGCATTGCAAAGCATTGTAATTTATAGGCCTTGTTTCTGCTGATACAGCCGGGCTGTCAAAAACATCAGCATGTGCACACAAACACTGGCCTTTCTTTCCGAGAGGCACCCAATTGCATATAGAGCAGACCACCGCACAGCCCCAGACCGAGAGGAAGCGAGGAATTGAATCTCTCTCCGCCTATTCCCTTCTCACTCTCTCATTTTCACTGGCTGTTTATCCATCCCTTTTTCTCACCCACCCCGCCGTTTTTCATGCCGCCAAGAGATTACCGTCTTTTTCGCTACTTTCACAGAGGCGAACCCATCAAGCAGGGATTTATGTGGAACGCTGTTGTTCAAGACCCCTCATCCACTTTAAAAAGAAAGCATGTACGGTAATAAAGGGAGGAGTTGTGTTACACACTGCAGGTTTGTGGTGACTATGATGGCGACCACACTTGAATTGGTTTTCATTTGGCCTCACTATTGTGTTGGGAAGTTATGAATTTGAGGACACATTAAATTCCCCCTTCGATATTGACAGATGGAACATTACACTTTTGTACCACTAGAGCAGCCAAGGCTCTAAAGATGCTGAAAGCATCGGATTTTAAGCTATCACAAAATGATATTGATCTCCGCTATAGTTAGCAAACCTGTTTAAATCAAATTACACTGTCGTTAAAATGCAGTGATTTGGGTGATGTGGACATTACAATGCCAGAGCACCACTGATGATTTACAGTTCATCATTGGACTGTGCACTAAAGAATTTGCTTTTAAATCTTTTGCGGAGGTCAAAGAACTTTCTTGGTGATGTGTGAAAAGCCTCGTAAAAAGCCTTCGTACTTGACAAACCATTGACGGAACTGAGCATGAATGTGGGTGGACTAAGTGTGAAAAATGAACAAACATCAACAGTGCCGAAGAAGGAGATGGTCAAATGAGAGTCCAATATAGAAAATGTATTTATTTCCCCTGGTCAAAACTGCATCTCAGTCTGTTTCAGTTTTAACTGATTTTTGTTGACCTTTTTTTTTTCTGATAGCCTTTCTCTGGATGCATGATTGGATATTGATCTGTGGATGTCGGGGGAGCTCAGGAACATTCTGCATTTTCTTTACCCCAGTGAAAGTTGTTTACATCTTGAAAATGCATCTGAATCCAGGCTAGCAAAATATACTGTGTATATATATATGCCCAATTCAGCTTTTAACTACTGTATTTTACTCACTGTAATGCGCACCTAAAAGCAATTACTTTTCACAAAAGCCGCTGCGCTTTATAATCCGATGCGCCTTATATATGGATCAATATTCAGATTTCTTGGACGTAATATTTTAAATGTTCTGTAAAGTGCTTTGTTACAGCTGCAGCGGTTGTGAAAGCGCTCTATAAATAATGCTGTATTGTATTGTATTCCTTTAGTGTAGCTCCATCTAGTGGATGCATAACGCAACAACAGCCACTATTGTGGCTTCTATTCTATGCACCTTATAATGTGGTGCACCATACATATGAAAACAGTTTTGGGATAGGCCATTCATTAAAGGTGCGCCTTATACTCTGAAGCGCCTTACCATGCGGAAAATACGGTAATTTGAGTAAAATTATCTTTTTTTTTTTAATGTATTTTTTTCCCATGAAAGGGCATACATTACACATCTAATATGCATGCTTGCATCTTAAAGTACAAAATGTTTACATGACATTCAAATACCATTGAAGTTGGGTGAATCTGAGTCTATACCTGCGTGTGTTCCCAAACCTTCCAATCTGTACAGCCACAACATTGTGCCCTTGGCTGAAGCTTGTGGACTGGGAGGTCTTCAGAAGGTGACTCCCACAGTGTGTAATTAAACAGCAAACTGCCTCACAAAACGTGGAGGCTGCCCCACTGAGCATCTCCTTGCTGTAGCATCTGTCCCAAACACCAGACCAGCTTCCTTCGCCCATTTTTTATGGCACACCATTGCAGTCAGGCAAGAAAAAAAAAAAAAACGCCTGAAGATATGGACTATACCACCATCAATCTGACAGAGGATGATTCAAGAATTTCAGGAAAGTGTGCTTAAATTGGTTTCGCCTAAAGTTACACCTCTCCAAATAGCTCATTATACCATATCCCCTGTCAACACTCTGATGTCTCTTGTTTGGCTGATGGTAAGACTGCACTTTGTAGACAGATTTTCTCCTGGAATAAAACGTTATGGGAAAAAAAAATCAAACAGCATTTGGCAGAGGAGGTGTTATTCACTGAGCACTTTTGGTGTGTTTACTGAATGTTCAGTCAATAGATATGTTAAAGAAACGACATTAATGATATCTTCTGCGAAGTTTGATAATGAGCTGATTATTTGAATCAGGTGGAGGAGAGAGACGTCTAAAGCATCCTGGATAGCGGCTTTGGAAGACTGGACAATTATGCAGAAACAAAAAAAAAAACTAATTTAAAAGACTCAGGACTATTTTTGCTTTTAGCTGGAGGAAACTAAAACTATTATTTGACTTTTTTTTCCACTAAAAGGATTATTTTGGACAATACCAAAAGACAGACTGACAATAAGAATAAGGATAATCTGTTCGCTTTTTTACTGTTCAACAAAAAATGTGTTACGGCTACAAATAACAAAATCATCAGAACTTAATTGATCTTAGCAGGAATTCCCCTTGAGGCTCGGCCAAAAGTTTGTGGTGTTGCATTTGTCTCAAGCAGCAAGCACAGAGTCCACATTTGAATACAACAGAAATGAAATGCCGTCTGACTGAAGTACGAGTAATGAAATCCTATATTTGTGTGGCTTTCAAATGATTCCGTGCATTGGTGTTTAGCCACGGTCACCCGTACGAAATAGCCTGAGACCATCTGCGATTTATGATTCGCTCCCAGCCCCTGGCAAGCCAGGCTGAATAATTTACATTGTGCTGAGACCAACGTGCCCGGAATGTGAGATGCCAAAAATAGAGGAACGATAAAGCCAGATAGAGCAGGATGAAGGAACATAGTCAAATGAGTGCGCGATCCTGTTGAAAAGAGGAAACCTCAAGTGTGATGGAGCCAGTAACATGATGAGCAATTGACTAAACATGCTGAATCACAAGAGAGGTGCTTTCCAGAGCTTTGATCATCTGCATGTCTCCAGTGGATCACCATGACACTCTAAAGCACAGGTGTCAAACTCAAGGCCCGGGGGCTAGATCCGGCCCGCCACATCATTTTATATGGCCCGTGAAAGCAAATCATGTATGTCGACTTCCATGACCCTTTCTAAAATCTGTATCGAAATGTCGCATTGTCAGCAGTAATAAGTAACATTTACTTGAACAAACTACTGCATATACTGTAGTTGACGAGTGATTTCAAAACTAGTAAGCCACCAATTTGTTGTGTAGAAATAATTATACAATGATGATTAAACATTTATATGATTTCACTGTCGTAACGGCCCTCCGAGGGAAGACCTAACTTTAAAATGGCCCGTGACAAAAATGAGTTTGACCCCCCTGCTCTAAAGCTTATATGCAGGATCCTCATTTTTGACTAGCTAGATAATCAAATTTATACATGTTGAAATTTAAATGAAGCATTCTGATGATTTTTCGCTAAATCACAGAATTTTGCGGTGATCATTTTTCCACACTGACAAATTTTGCTGCAGATTTACTGTATATCTTAAAAAAAAAAAAGAAAAAAACATTCATCCATTAGAAAAGAGTGAACAAAAGACAGACAGTGTCCAAAGTTTGGGATGATTTCACACTTGTAAAAAGAGAAGGCAACATGCATTGTGTCTCCTGCAATGCAGAACTGGCGTACACAGCTGCACGTTGACGGTAAACATGGCTAGATAATTCAACACAGATTTCCGCTGCTACTAGAACAAATTGTAATCCCTTGAAAAGGTGGTCAAGGATACACACAGCTGCCATGCAGTGTATTTTCAATCGCCTTATTGAACAAACGGAAACAAGCACATTCATCCCCCAGCTACACGGACGGCCACAACGGATGCCCAGAGGCATTCAAAATGCAGACTGGCTAACAGTTAGCCATTTAACAGCCAACTCGACACTTTCATTTGTTTACTCCCATGTCACCGAACAGTCCAGATGCCGCTTTTTAAAGCCACACACTTTCAAAGTCATAGATACTACAGCGCAGAATGTTGTGCTGTTAATAAATGAAATGGAAAAAAAAAAACTAGTACCTGCACTTCACATGTATATTTGGTTTTATATGATGCATAATCCATTTCTATATTTTTCAATGGGATGATTGGTTGAATAATCAATTTCAAAACATTTGACAACGCCAGCCCTCATCGAAAGTGTTTATAACATTTTGGCAAAGGTTAAATAAGACTACTCATATATACATGATACACTGAAGTACCACTTTGTTTATATTTTCCGTTGCGAGGGGTTCGAGGACATAACCCCTGAAATAAACAAGGGATTTCTGTACTTTTGTGTGTGTGTGTGTGGGTGTGTGTGTGCGCGCGCATTTGGGATCTATCCTTATGCCTTCTGGTTACAACCTTGAATGCCTCAGACTTTTTCACAGGTGAATACTCTTTAACAAAGTTACAAGCCTTCAGCTACCGGTCCCTAAGGCCCCCAAAAATGGACGATGGGGGAGAAAAAAAAACAACAATATTCATATATATATGTGTGTGTATGTGTCTATACACACACACACACACACACATATATATACACACACACATTGTGAAGATTTTGCAAAGGTCACAAGAAAAAAAGGAACAAGGAATGAGTATAATTAACATTTGGGAGTTTCAATGATATCTGGAAGGCCGAAAGCTCCAAAGGCTTAGTGTTAAATGCACCAAACTACAAACATATTTTGGAGTTTCAGCTGTCATTCTACGTAACGTCATTTTACAATTTGTCAGTGTGCCTTGGTAGACCCGAACTCTTGGCCTGTGTATTAGACTGGTGTGTGCTATTGCCCGATGTGCCTTTCATCTTGAATAAAGACGTACTTTAAATGAAGATGGACGCTACATGTGTTCGTAATTGGAATTTGTCAAAGTTCCACCAACATCACAGAACAGGCTGTGGTCAAACGTGGACAGATGAACGTATAGGCCACTGAAGTAAAGCGGGACTATGTGCTGCAAAGTGCTCCATATGGAATGTCCTTGAGAATGTGTTTTCTGGCTCTCAGAACACAATACAAGCAGCCAACCATGATTGCATTTGGTGATAATCTTCAATCAATCAGGCTAATCTCATTTTAGATTTAATAAAATGGGAGTGGGCAGCGCAATGTTAAAGTGAAGCAGATAGGAAACTCCAATGGCGTGTAATTTGACCTCATTGATCTGTTGGTTTTTTTCTTTTTAAGGAGCCTTATCATCTAATATTATATAAATCTCTCTCAAATAGATCTTAGCATGTGTCTTCGCGTTTGACTCATGCCTTTTTTTAATGATCTCTGTTGAGAAGAAATAACAGGCATACATTATTTTTTCTTCATCATACAAATTAGTTTCCAATCTTGGTGATGATGATCTTTACAACTTCAAGTAAGAAATAATGAAATCCACCCTGTAACCTGATAACATGATAAACTGTCCACTGTAGTAACCGCTGTCCCTGAAAGGGTTAAAGTACCTTTTTGCGCTATTCTTTGTTTTTTTTTCTTGAGTTCTGCTGGTTTGTCTTTAGGATTTCCCTTATTTTGACGAAAGACAGCAATATTTTGTGTTAAATTTCTGACCTAAACTGGCGAGTCTGTGCATCCCCAATGTGAGCTTATGTCCACAGAGACCCCGTGGGCAGTTGACAGATGGCGAGGCACTGCCATACACAGATGCCCACCTCTTATCTCTCTCATCTTAGCCAGCACACAACACATGAAACAGGCGTGGAATCAAGAAATTGAAGAAACTACATTTGGCGAGAAAGGACAACCACGTTGGTTGGAATGGGACTTGTGGCTTACAGTAAGCTTCCGTTTTTGTGCCTTGTGTCATTCCATGACAGTTTCATCATATCAGCCGTTATCGCCGATCTGCCTGATTGTCTTGGACCGGACTGTCTTTCTCTGGGCGACCTCAGTGATTCTACCAACTGACATCTTGATGACATGGCCAAGCTGATCTTAGACTTGTTTGGCAGTCTTCCTGTAGCAGCTCTCATTGTAGATATCTTTGGGCAATAAGATCTTGAGAATTTAGTTTGGAATGCACTGACTTTTTTCATGCATTGTGCCAATTTTCACGCACTGAATGTTGTGATGAAACTTCAAAATGACATTGAATGCATGCATCAGGCAGCACATTTTATGGAATCAAATCTTGGTGGATATGTGGACGCCATTGTAAATGCTTCTCTCTGCTCAGATATTTTTGTGTTGGTGCTTGTGGGAAGAGATTCATGGGCAGGTGTCTCTGTCCCTGGCAGATCTAAACCAAGCCAGACAGGTCAGGACCGGAACTGAAATCCACTGAGTAGCAGGTTATGTGTGGGGCAATGTCATGGACTCCACAATAAGTACGTGTACGACAAAGTGAAGTTCAGGTTCTTGCTTTGATGTGGACTATAATGCATGTTTTCAGAACACATTGCATTCTGGACTTGAAGATTTCCCAAGAGAGCGCTGGAAACATGCATAGCATTGGGGAATTGATATGGATGAATTAGTTGGAAAAAAAAAAATGGTTCTGCGGCCATGTGCAAAGGTGCAGGATTCGATTCCGGCTCCGGCTTTCCTGTGTGGAGTTTGTATGTTTACCCCGTGCCTGTGTGGGTTTTCTCCGGATACTCTAGTGTCCTCCCATATTCTAAAGACATACATGGCAGGTTAATGGAGCACTCTCAATTGTCCCTAGGTGTGAGAATGAGCGTGAATAGTTGTTTGTCTATTTGTGCCCTGTGATTGGCTGGCAACTAGTTCAGCGTCTACCGTGCCGACCGCCCAAAGATAGCTGGGATAGGCTCAAACATACCCGCGTCCCTTGTGAGGATAAGCGGATCAGAAAATGGATGGATGCATGAATCGGTACCTGAAGTAACATACTGTAATTGACTCCAGTGTATATCGCACTGCAATGACTAAAAAAAGGTGGATATAAATCACAATATTTGGGCCTTGTCACTTCTTTGTTGAGATGTTTTGGCATTGCTCTACTAACAGCTGTGTGCTTACGTTGTGTTGCACTTTTCTGCCTGAACACATTTGGACTTTACTCGGTTTCCGGTTCAACAGTTTTGACTGTCTACCCCCAGTTTTCCTTGTTCTTCTTGTCAAATTGTGGCCATGACTCCCTTAATGAAGGCTACAATGACTGTAAGACAGCTCACCCCCAACTTAGCAACCACTGAGTGTCATTATTGCGTGAGGGAACATTGGCTGCCAATGTTAGACAACATACGAGACTGGGAACTTAAGAGGCATTAATCCTGGGGCACTTCATCTGTTTCTCACTTCTCAAGCCTCAAATCTGCCTTCACTGCAGTAATAAGACATCATCCCATCTAATGTGTCGTACTCAGCTACTATCACACACAATGCTACTCTTTCGTTTCGATCCCAATCGAGCCAGTTAATTTCCTGATGAGCTTTGTACTTATATAATCTGATCAAAATCATGGCCAATGAATGGTTCCTTTTAATAACTGCTAGAACACCATAATAGTATTACACTTTTTTTGCCGCACAGTGAGATACCTGGATGACCTAAAAAAATGTTACTGTCTACATCTTATTGAACTCGACAAAAATAAAACAAAAAAAAACAGGTTTTGTGAAGTTGTCGTACAACTAATTGCTATGAGGTTCAAGCTCATGCCCACACTTAAGGTCCATCCAGTGTTGCTCAAGCCTGTCTCCAGTCGTCCACATAGCACTCCAATAGGACCTCCTGGTCCTCTGCAACTGGTGGGGGTTATGTTAAGCACTTCTGTAATTTAGTGTTTCCTTTTTTTCCAGTGGGAAAAGGGTGGAGTGCCCTCTCCGGGTCGGGGAGGAGATCTTGCCCCAAGTGGAGGAGTTTAAGTATCTTGGGGTCTTGTTCACGAGTGAGGGCAGGAGGGAGCGAGAGATCGACAGGCTGATCGGTGCAGCGTCTGCTGTGATGCAGACGTTGTATCGGTCTGTCGTGGTAAAGAAGGAGCTGAGCCAAAGGGTGAAGCTCTCAATTTACCGGTCAACCTACGTCCCAACCCTCATCGATGGTCACGAGCTATGGGTCGTGACCGAAAGAACGAGATCCCGGATACAAGCGGCCAAAATGAGTTTTCCCCGCAGGGTGTCCGGGCTCTCCCTTAGAGATAAGTTGAGAAACTCGGTCATCCGGGAGGGGCTCAGTATCGAGCTGCTTCTCCTCCACATCGAGAGGAGCCAGATGAGGTGGCCGGGCATCTAATTAGGGTTCCTCCTGGACACCTCCCTGGTGAGGTGTTCCGGGCATATCCCACTGGCAGGAGACCCCGGGGACGACCCAGGACACTCTGGAGAAACTATGTCACCCAGTTGGCCTAGGAACGCCTCGGGATCCGCCAGGAAGAGCTCGAAGAAGTGGCTGGGGAGAGGGAAGTCTGGGCTTCCCTCCTAAAGCTGCTGCCCCCGCGACCCGACCCCGGATAAGCGGTGGAAAATGGATGGATGGATATGTTTTCTTTGCTTGCGTTTCCAGAAGTGTTTTAAGTTTGTAATTGGCCCTGTCCACTCTCATTTATTGGTGGACTTATTAATGTATTTGTTTTCACCCCAACCATTTTGGCAGTGTTTAACATTCCCTTGCATTGTTGTCTCACACTTCTTTTGCTTGTCTTGCTCACCATGCATTTTGTTTTGTGATGACCTTTTCTCATCGTTGTTTGTTATTTGTCAGGACTTCAGGTAGTTGTGCCTCACCATCGTGTGCTCTTTTCTGTTTAAATGAAGACGCTCTCTTGGAATATATCTGGCCGAAGCAGCCACTTTGCTTTTGCACCATAAAAAAAGTAGTAGCACTCTTATCAGATGGAACTAGCGCTGCTAGAGGAGAACTTCCAAATAGTTTGTCAACAAATAAAGGCCAGATCAGACAACGGTTTTACAGCACATTTCAGCTCGTCATTGAGTTTACCCTCAGGTTTTGAATCTGTGCTGAAACGGTGTTGTGGTCCTTTGTTTTCCTTTTGTGCCCATGTTTATATCAGCGTTTATCAAATGAATGTACTTAACACGTGATTTTGTGCTCACAAAATACCATATCCAGATTGTTTGCTGGCTCCCGATACATATTTTTGAGATCCTATTATTTGTTTTGAAATCTTTCAATGGCCTTGTGCCACCTTACCTCTCTGAGCTCATCCGCCCCTACACACCTGCCCGTTGCCTCAGGTCTGCGGACCAGACATTATTAGACGTACCAAGCGGAGGCTCAGAGGGTATCGAGCATTTTCCGTTGCTGGTGCCTCTCTTTGGAATGACCTCCCACTGAATATTCGGCAAGCCCCCTCGCCGCCCATCTTTAAAACTCATCTCAAAACTCATTTTTATTCTATGGCATTTGACACGGCATGACTCACACTTGATCTTATTCTTACTGTTTGGTGCTTTCTACTGTCTCTGTTTTTAACTTATTGTTGTATATATGATATTTGCTCCATGTGCAGCACTTTGTATAGAGCGATGCTTGTTTTAAAGTGCTCTATAAATACAGTTTAGTTGAGTAATTGACCTCATAACACATTGCCATTGTCCTTTACAGATATGGTATTGAAGTTCACGGAAAATAAAAAAAGAGTTTGTAAATAAAACTGATTTAATAATGTTTTACAAAGCCTGGGTCTGGCATCACACACGTGCTAAAAATGTAAACCCCAACCTGAGTTTGGAAAATAGCTTGGTTGTGTTAAAGGTTAATAGAAAAAAAACCCTCAAGATTTGGGTTTTGAACTAAGTATGTGACAAGGCATGGTTGGAATATCAACATTCTTTGTAATAACCATATTTTATCGTTGGGAAAAAATAAAAAGCAGGCAGCGGTCCCTTAATATTTTGAACATTCACATCCGCAGGTGAACTCGAAAAGCTCAGTGTCAGGAAATTGTCTGAAAATGAAAATAGCCTCGAGGCAGGTTAAGATCATGCTGCCAGGCTGAAAGATGAAAAGAAATGAAAAAAGAAAAGAACACTAGATTGGACAAGTCCCAGTGTAAAAGCAAACACGGGAAGCACAAACCCGAACTGTCACTCATGCTAAAGAGTCTGAAAATGTGTTTTTAGAATATTATGGCTTTTGGGGGCTTTGCAGAGCGTTAGTTTACGATGCCATCCAGAGGCATATCATCCATATTTATGTTGTTTATGCGATTTTTCATCTTGCTTTAACATTGGTAACCTCTACAAATTGCAGACAGCACTCTCTCATAGCTGCACAGAAGCATGGAAATGCCTTAGCTCCCAAGTAACGGACAGAGGATATACCTGTATTGTATCTGGGAAGATAATCTCAATTTACTTCCTTAGGAAAAAAAAAAAGCCATGAGATAAAAAATAAAGACCACGCAAGCATTCAAGAAAGTGGCAAAGAAAGAACTGGACAAAAATCAACTACCGACTGACAAGTACAAGATGCAAATAGATTAACGAGTCATGTTTGAATTTGGTGGGCCTTGATAAAGGGTGAGCAACAAAAGATAAAGACTGCCTTTAGTACTGTCCAGGTACATACCATCTTTATTTTTCTCCCATAAAAGTACTTCATTTTTCCACATGGGCAAAAAAAAAGAAATTGTAGGTACCCTGTTGTTAAAGAGATACAAGTCCATTATGGTCAGTCAAATAACTTGTAACTGACAAAAAAAGAATGTGTTTTTTTTTTAATACTGAAAATATGGCATTGTTTTTAAGGTCCAACAGAAGTATGGAATAATAAAAAAAATCAAATAAAAAGGTAAAATGAAGTGTCCTGGACAAAACTAAAGCTTCATCTAACTCCCTACAAAGTGAAAAGAAATGTCTTGTGACAAACCACAGAGAACGGTGTTCTTTACAACCCTGCCACATTTGACTGGTTTAAAAAAATTATTATTATCAACTATATACAGTCAAACCTCGGTTTTCGAATGTCTCGGTTCTCGCCCAATTCAGTTTTCGACCAAAAATGAAAGTTGGCGAGAAAGAAAAAAATTGAGTTTTTTATGCCTCGGATGACGAACAAATTTCGTTTCTCGAACAAACACTTGAATGCACCATTTGACTCCTCTCGCCTTCCTTACATGAGGAAGTGACGCCTCCTCGGGTAGATGAGGAAGTGACGCTTGCTCGTGTTGCTTTCCATTGTGAGCAGACGTGTTCAGTAAACATTTTTATTTTAAAAAGAGCATGGTTTCGGTTTTCGAACAGCCTTCTGGAACGGATTATGGACGAAAACCGAGGTTTGACTGTACATTGAACTACTCTAAAACCATTTAGGTAAAAAAAGTGACCCAATTTGGGTAAAAAATGGACCGAGTTGCTCATGGGGTTTCTGGAAACCAAAAGCGCGGAGTGAATTTTTATCAGTGAATAAGGCATGCGCTAACGATTGTAAACCTCAATATCTTCGTCTGCTTTCTCTTTGGGCCTGTCTCAATAAATCCACACATATTTTCAGCCTTTTTTTTTCCTTTTTACTTTTTTCGTCCCCCACTTCTTCCGTGACAATCCACTTTCGATTTGGCATGCTTCAGTAAAAAGGAAAAATACGGTATACTGTATATGTGGCCAAAGTAACACACAGGTGTTTTTCCCCTTTTGAATTATTTCATAAATTCTATTTACAATACAGTACTCTGCCACTACAAATTTGGTACATTTCAATATGTTTTTTGGGAGACAGCGATTCCTCGATAAACAAAACCAAGGTCGCCACTGAGAGAATTGTGCAAACCCGACAGAAGTTCTGGCTCACAATTTCTGTTCTCGTTCATCCCAACATGTTTGATCAGAATGATTAGAGGGTTGCCACTCTGCCCA
Organism: Hippocampus abdominalis; assembly: GCA_018466805.1. Lineage (NCBI taxonomy): Eukaryota > Metazoa > Chordata > Actinopteri > Syngnathiformes > Syngnathidae > Hippocampus > Hippocampus abdominalis. The sequence goes on from CM031711.1 coordinate 2,787,190, forward strand.
GAGCGGTTGTATATTTTGGGAAATCAAGGATGAGAAGGAGTCAGGGCAGTCGCCATTGTATTATCCAAGGCTCTCATTACGTTCCATGTTGCCATATGACAGTCAGAAGAAGGAAGAAACCAGAGGCTGTTCACTCGGTGAGTGAAGAAATGAGTGTAATAGATACAGTTATCTTTCTTTTTTTTTGGTGGGGAGGGGGGGAGAAAATGCAAGTTGTTGCCTGTGGTCTGGCACTGGCTGCCTCACCATTACTTCACAGGATATTAATTGTTTCAATCCTGTCAGCAGATTGGCCTTTGCTCGTTGAACTGCATCCAGACGTACACTCGTCAGCCAAATTGCATGAACAGATTCTAAGGCTGAGGGACAGTGCAAGACATTTTGTTTTTACAAGAGCAATGAGGAAGACACCGTCTGGCTCAATTTTTATTGGTTACTCTGAGCAACAGACACCAAATACAACCGTGATTCATGAGTGACAAATGACAACAGCCAACCACAAAATGTTTATTTATCCGAAAGGGGTGATAAGAGAGGTGATTGACTATCAAAGGTGAGGCAAAAATTGACTTTGTCTACTATTAGAGGTGCTTGAGTATGATGTAAAAAGCAATGAAATGCTGATGTGTTTTTGGTGATTTTCCACTCGGAATGATCCAGTTGTTTCCCTAGCAGCAGACACTAAAAGTATCACTTCAGTGAAAAAAAAAATAAATAAAAACTAGTAGGCTTTGATATTTGATGTTTATTTGTGGTCACGTGAAGAACCAAATTTGGATCGAGAAGCAGACAGGACACAGAAGTGGAAAAGTTGAAGCCTTTATATTCAAAAACTTCAAAGTAAAAGACAGAGAGCAGGGTTTGAAAGGCAAAACGTTCTGATGACGTGGAACTAAGTAAATATCGAAAAAATATCTGGCCGCGACCAACCCTGTGTGACCAAATAAAGTACCAAATAAAGTAACAACATGAAGGACACTGTAACAGTTGCTTTGAAAGGTGTCTGGAAACTTTTGCAAACCACAGTGTGTCTGTTCCCAATGGAAACCTTCTCCTTAATGATTCTTAAACTAAAATGTTTATGTTGTCATGACGACACAGGAGGAGAAGCTTCTCTTGTTGAATTGCATCTGTATGAACTTAACCAGGATGCCATTTTTTATGATGATTATTTTTTTAATATCTTAACTTTTGGCACACAAGCGTGGAGCAAAAAAAAAAAATAATACTGCTAATGTGTTCCCTCAGTTTACTAATCTGCACCCTACGTTAATGGTAAAACTATGTTGTAAAAAAGTTGACTGTGGAACAAGTTAGTCGTGGTTTGAGTCTGGATATGAAAAAAAAAAAACAGAAAGAAAACAAACAAAAGAACTATTACTTGTTGAAATGCAAGTCTGTATCCTCATGACCGTCAGGATGCCCTTGCACATGATGCCAAACCTCCTCAACCTCAGCTTGAGTGCACCCCATCACATCTCTCCTTCCATTTGGTCTTGCTTTGTGTACTGTGCAACAAGAATTGGCCTGGGACACACACACACACACACAAAATAAAAAAATAACACAAAAACCCTGCCCAGCATTTTGGTTTAGTCGAGTACATGCACGCACACCTACGCATGCTCACAAACCTCTCTGCAACTGAGAAGTCACTGTTTGTCATCCCATCCACAGTGAATTTTGGGAAATAAAATGCACACTTATGGAGGGTGCATTGGCCAAGGGAAGAAACTCACGTCTGCTCAACATCCTCCCTGAAACAGGAAGGTAGTATGCTAATGAGCAATTTAATGAGCACCAATTTATTCTGTTGGAGGTACACCACTGTTTCTATTGCTTAAACCAGGGGTCGGCAACCCAAAATTTTGAAAGAGCCACACTGGACCAAAAAAAACGAAAAACAAATGTGTCTGGAGCCGCAACAAATTTAAAGCCTCGGAAAGAAGGCAACACACGCTGTTTGTAGCGATATTAGCCTACTATCAAAATGACTAACTTGGCTACAAATACACAATGAACATTTTTTTCCCTGCAGTGCATCCTGTAGGGCAGGGGGGCCCAACCTTTTTTGACCAAAGCTCTATTTTTCGATCAACCAGCCTCCGCGATCGACCCGTGACCGCACACCCATACGCACGCACTTACACACACATGCCATAATGAGCAACAGCAACAACAGCGGATAAGACGAACGAGGCACCATATTCAAACACAAAATCAATTTTCACTTCCCCATCTTTTTCCATTTTCAAACATTTTACAAAGCTCCAGGGGAGCCACTAGGCCTGCGCTAAAGAGCCGCATGCGGCTCCGGAGCCGGGTGTTGCCGACCCCCGGTTTAAACAGTCACAATCATGTCAAAATGAATTAAACGACAAACCTAATGATACAGGTTGGCACAGCGCTATTGCTCAAATGTAAAATTTATCCGAAGGGCTCTTCAAGTCGCCACAATTGAAAAATATTAATTGTGATTCATAGAAAGTCAGAATTTCAAGATGTGTACCTCATAAAAAATATATAATTTAAAAAAAGTTTGTTTGTGTCACATTTATGGCACTTTTCCTTACTTTTAATTCACTTGTTTGAGGAAGTGCAGTGCACGCACATAGTCACAGGTCCGGTAACAGACATAATTGGCAAGCGTGTGTGTGTGTGTGTGGGGGGGGGGGGGGGGGGGGGGATTGTTTCTCTGCCCTTCGTGTTGCAAAAATAATAATTTAGGTTTAATTCTAATTATGCACCGATAGAAGCATTCCAAGTTGAATACAATACAAAAGATCAGGACCTTAACAAAGATGCAAAACAGCTGAAAGGACAAAAACAAATGTGCGCACGCATGGACACACCGCATCTGATGAGCTGGAAAATATTTCAACCTGTTTCCCCAGCTGTTGATGACGGTAAATAAAGATATTGATTCGTCTGGCGTGACGTTAGGAATATCCGTGTAGATCTTCGCCTGGAATATTAGCCGGATGAGCTTTATCCGGATCCACTTTGAACGGACCTGCGCGTGGGTTGCGCAGCCGCCAGAAGAGGGCATTCGGATTCTGCCTGGTTAAAGTTGCTCGGGGATACAGACGCGCGGCTGAACAACAGCGTCACGCCGATTGAACTGCGTTCGAGGAAGGCAAAAAAAGGTGGATATTTGGATACTGGGATTATTTTGTCAGTTTTTGCGTTGACTTGTGTGGAAAGCAGCGGGACTTTGCTCTGTGCGCCATGGGCGGTCCAGACTGAGCATCCCTCCTGTCAGACGACACCGAGCTTTTGCCCTGCACGGGAGTGCAATCTAAGGGCTGCTTTTCGGCGAAAATCGAATTATGTTGCGTTAATTGAGAGGCACCCCGACGGGGTTCGTGATGAATCTTCAGGTGCATGAAGAGATTGCCACGGTCCACTTGGATGGGACTGCGCCTGCTGCAGTGGGCAATTCTTGGTGTCTCCAACTTGGACACGGCTGTTGTTTTTGCAGCAAAAGCATGGACGTGGAATTTTGAATTTGGATTTCTATCAAATCCAACGAGCCATCCTAAAAAAAGGAGGTAATTGTGCCGTGTTGTGCGGTTATCAAGGCGCATTTGAACCGGACTGCACACCCGAGTCCAGGAGAGGAAGCGGGGGCAGGTGCGCTCAGACCCGGCCATTGAATTCGGACGGTACCTGTTAGTCGACATGCGGATCCGAATCCATTAACTGGACTTGACAGATAACGCGGATATGGGTAAGTGACTGCCTTTCAAAACAACACGTAGTTCATCTGAGCAACGTACACGCTAATAAATCCCTAAATTATGCGTTCAAACGAGAAACTGGTGAGAATCCATTCGCAGGACCAAAAGGGGTATTCGGAATACACCGCCAAAACGTATTTGAGAAGCTATAAGAATGAGTGCTGAATGCTGTGCATCAATTTTCAGTAGCAGCGCTGCAGTGCTACCACCTCCCTCCCACCCTCCCCCCCATATCCCCCCATTTGGCTGTAAGGTTTATTACAGACTAAAGGGACTTCATTTGTAATTTGCAAGCCTGTGCACTCAACGACAGTAGTCCAAATGGTGTGCATTGCAAATTAGACTTCTTTTTTGTTGTTGCTCTCAACCAATTTGAATGGCTGGCTCACTTGCATGCACAGGAGTCACAGGAATGCTAATCACATCAATGTTGGAAACCTGTCCATGTTATAAAATCCTGGCTCCCCGATTTAATCTATCGAGTGTCCTTAATCTGGTCAAAACAGAATTATACTATACATAGTTGTGTCACATCCATGATACCAAACTTTAACATTTGTGGGCACGGTGCAGATTTGGACCACTAACTATGCACAATGCAAATGTCCTTAAGAAGTAATCTACAAAGTGTGCCTGTTCATGACTTTAAAAAGTCAGTTCAGTAAAATGTACACATTGCAAGTTGAAAGTGAGCATTTTGGTTTGTCATTGCTGTCCTGGTTTCCTCATGTGTGGATAAAACGATGCACTCACCCCCAATCCCTCACTCGGATTCTCTCTTTGATAATATATTCTGCTCACACACACAGACACACACCAACGCTACGCTGTATAATTAGACCTTGTTATCCGTCATTTGCCTACTATTATCGGTCGGCAACCATTGGAAACGAGTCGCCTGTACACATGATCAAGTCCACTGGTATTGCCATGCCATTAATTGTAATGCATCCATGTAATGCAAAGATATATTGACCCATAGTGGGGTTCCCGCACAGCATCAATATAAGCAACAGCAGTATGCACTAAAAAATGCAGCGTGTGGGTCTAGGAGCTCAAATGCAATTTATGTGCAAAGTAACCCGATAGGGTGAATCATGGCAGCCGGGCTTTTTGTTTGTTAGATAGTGTGTCCGAATGATGATGGTAGTGAAGTGAGGTTAATGGCAGTTGATGCAGGGTAGTGCATCTCACACACACACCAAAAAAAAAAAAAAAAAAAAAGCCTCACAATCATGTTTTTTTAAATAATTCGGTTTACTTCAGGTACTTGATGATAGTGCAATCCCCCCCCCCCCCCCCCCCCCCATTGTAGCTGACTGTGATGTTCTTCATTAACAGCACGCAACGCACTTAGATTTCATGCACCTTGTCATGAGCGATCTGGTGAGAACTGTTGCCAAAGGGCCGATAGCAAAATTCCTGCGAGACTTTTGTCCCGCACATATTTCACCCGATGTCATCTTTTTAGCTTCCCATCTATTGAAAATGATCTTCAACAGAGAACCTGTTGGTACAGTATATCGTGTTGATACCATCGGTTGTGTCTTGCATGCAAGGTCAAATTGGCACACAAGACAAGGGATGACCTTCTGCTCGCTCCCTTGCATCCAAAAGGCAGCATTCTTCAAATGTCAGGTGAAGCTTGGCAGGGGTCATCAGGCAGGTCCCTTGAGGGCAATATTACATTTTGAATATGTACAACTAATATCCGCCCCAAAAATGATTGAATAGAAACTTAAGCAAAGTGAGAATCTATTGCAAGCCTTTCCGAGTTACAATGTGGTGTGCCATTGCACTTCTTTTCCAACGATGCCCAGTTGTACCTGCAATGAAAGCCCAGTGATCCCAGCGGCCTCACTAAGCCCATCACTTGCCTTTCAGATAATAACAGCTTTACGTCTCCAACTTGTTCTTCAATTTAATGACAGTTTAACCTAAGTCAGTTGTTTGGGTCCCAAGAGGCAACGAGCTCATTTGGTGCTTTCTCTCTGAGAATGTTTTTTTTTCTTCTGCCAAGTTATTCTCATTCATCCGCCATACACCACATCATGTCGGTTCCAATGAAGAAAAGCTTTGTTTGATTCTGTGAATATCTCTTGCACTTCCTTCTTGATGAAGTCACACACACAAACAAGTCTCTCGCTGAACCATTTACCTGAACGTGAATGGAATGGTCGAAAAACCTTGTCAGCATCTGAAGGAACAAAGAGCTGAAACAAAGTCAAGGTCTTGATATTGATCAAACACAAGATGGGGTGCCCTAATGCTCAGTTACTACAGAGTGCATAAAATACAAGGTATTGATGTTTGTAAGATTAAAGAAAAACAAGAGCGACACACGCTGAGGTGTCACGACAAAGTCAGGAAACCATTCAAAGCGTCAGCTTAGCTTTTACAAATTATAATTGATTTTTGAAACAAACAAAAAAAAACACAATTGAATCTTGTGGTGTTGTGAACTACCTGTCTGGTGTTTCCATGGTCATGCACAAAGGACATCGCAATAGAACCGAACAACAGTTTTTCAGCACAGCTCAACTGATGTATAAAATGAATGTTTTTTAGAGCAGAGGTCCCCAACCGCTGGACAGCGGACCGGTACGGTCATTTGGTGCTGGGCCGCACAGAAAGAATAACTTATATTCCTTCCGTTTTATTCATTTCGGAATATGAAAGATCTTTTATTTTGAAAAATTACCGCATTCTCTGTTATATCAGTCTACAGCAGTGGTTCTCAACCAGGGTAAGATCAAACCCTCGGGTTCGGTGAATCAGTCTCAGGGGTTCGACAAAGCCTGTGCCATGGAGGTTAAGACACACCCGACTCAACATGTCAATTAGTTACGACATGCCCGCTTGGCCATCACTGGCTGGTTCACTTTGTGCACAATTACAAAAAAAAAAAAGTATGCTTTATACTTATACTAATTATATTGACTTTTTTCAGTTTTTATTGAATACGTTTTATTATGTATTTTTATTTTTCACTAATCAAGGGTTCTGTGAATGTGCATATAAACTGGTTGGGTTCGGTACCTTTAACAAGGTTCAGAACCAGTGGTCTACAGTATGTCACTCTTGACACAAGTGAATGCGCTTCTCGGTCACATGATAGGTTACCGCTAAAATGAAACCCAGGAGCTAGCAAAATGAATAAAAAATTAACGTCTGAAAAGTTTTTTTCGGGAAGGGGAAAAGGCCCATCCAGGAGACAGAAGAGACGACTTTCAAGAAAGAGAAGCCTACATTTAATTGACAGTATCAGGAGTCCTATTTAAAATATGGCTTTATCTCAACGGGAAATTCACACGCACCAAGCTGACTCTGCATAATAAGCGTCGATAGTGAGTTGTATTTTTCATGCACTTTTTATTTGTGGCGTATCTTATTTTGAAGGCACGTTTAAACATTACCATAGCGATCAGAGAATTTTGCGGCCAGATAGGACGTTCCTCGTGTCATGATTCGTGTTTATTATTGTGTTTCGAAAACACCATACTTTTCATGCAGGTAATATATTATTATATTGTTGTATCTATCCGGCCTCAAAGGCCGGTCCCTGAAAATATTGTCTGATATGAAACCGGTCTGTGGAGCAGAAAAGGTTGGGGACCAATGTTTTATAGTAGTTTTTAATTTTTAAATTTTTTTTGCTGCCTTGAACACTGCATTAAGAATAACCTACTCAACAGAATTCAACATGACAGGACATGACAGTTTCACATGACAGTGAAGACGACTTCACAGACCGGGCCAACTCCTTGGAGTTGAGTTAAATTGAGCAGAATTGGCATTAAAAGCAACATCGTCAAATCCTCAAATCCAAACTTGAAAGCATCCAAACGCCATTGACCTTTGGTGACAAACCAGCTGTTTTGAAATGAATGTCAAACATAATATCCTTCAGACGGGAGAGTTACGGCTTTTGTGTACATTTAAGTCATGAATGACTACAAACCGCCTCAAATTGACTCCATTGTGTTGTTAGTACTTGATGGACTACGCATGTATATGCGATCTGTTACTCATGTATGTATAGGACTGGCTGATTCGCATTTTCTCCATTATACACGTCAAATAAACGTCAGCGTGCATTTTCATAGCTTTGGCAGGTTGCAGACACTGAAAACGTGGAATGGTGCTTCAGTATTCAATATAATAATCTACCACTTGGGAACTGGCATCGCTAAAGTAATTATGATGCAAAAGTTTGTTTGTCAAAGCTGAGTTTGAGGGACAGAGAGCGAACCGTGTGGGCTGGTTATTTTTTGTTATTCTCAGCCTTATTGTCACTTCACCTGCATGGAGCCGTTACTATCAAGGGAAATCAGGAATCAGACAAGATTGAAAAGCAAAACACACTCGCCCTGCCAGATGTGTGTGCGCGCTGTATTCACAAAAATACTCTTGCTGTCCTACTCTCACTAAAGTGTGACCAATCCAAGGGCATGGGAGGCAATTGTTTTATATCAGCAGCTGAAACGCTTCGAACTTGGCAGGCCTTGCCATCATCCCAAAGATAATTGGAGACTAATGGGTGGTACAGTGGTTCTGCCTCTGTGTTCGTCTGTCGGTCAAGCTACAGCCATGTGCAAAGCTACAGTACTTGTCGTTTTGTCACTGACACCGGATCACACTCGTTCGCCTAACAGTGCGCCGGTTAGCGCGGACATTCGCTAAATTGATGATCTGAATTTGCTTTTATTAAAGATCCGCGGTAAAGTGCACTCATTGTCTGCATATGTCTGTGAGGCGGAAATAGATGTCATGCAGAGGACAGAAATGATTTCGCTCTGTACTCTGACTTTAGATACAATTTCACAATTGGCTAATCCATCCTTATTTCATTTTAGATGGATAACTGAAGAGCACGGCAAAGATAAACGAGAGGCTCGGATATACAGCATTACCATACTGAATGTTAAATCTTCAGAGAGAAAACTGCCCATTTAAGATGGACCCGAAACCAAACAAAATACAGTCAAACCTCGGTTTTCGAACGTCTCGGTTCTCGTCCAATTCGGTTTTCGACCAAAAATTTAGACTTTTTTATGCCTCGGATGACAAATAAATTTCGGTTCTCAAACTAACTGAGCGCACTTGAATGCACCATTTGACTCCTCTCGTCTTCCTTACACGAAAGAGTGACGCTTCCTCGGGTAGACGAGGAAGTGACGCTTCCTCGTGTTGCTTTCCATTGTGAGCAGACATGTTCAGTAAACATTTTATTTTAAAAAGAGCGATATTTCGGTTTTCGAACAGCCTTCTGGAACGGATTATGGACGAAAACCGAGGTTTGACCGTATCCGAATTGAAAACAACTGACAATGACTGACCACGTTTGTAAAAGTATGGATTTGCACCAAGCGTTACGGACATGGTGCATGATTATAGTCGGATTTAAAATCTAACAAAGGGGGCATAAAATAGGGAGAGGAGAGGAACAAAGCTATGGAGAATAGCACATTAGGGAAAGGGTAATAGAGACACCTCAGACGGTGACTTTTGCACATTGGCGAATGCCATTAGAGGAGGCTTTAGTGCACAGAGCACTCATTACCCACATAAGGCTTCAGTAGGGAGGCGGGAGGCTTCTTATGAGGCAGCCTTAGAATGAATAAGAAAGGCGCTTCCGTCTAATTGAACAGACCTGGGGAAATACAGAACAAGCAACAGAGGGTTATCTGCAACCTCATGGGATTCAAGTCGAATTTGTAAAAAAAAAAGTTTAACGACCCACACATACATTCCCGCAATCTTACAATTATGTTGCAACAATACGCATGGGATCTCGGTAATGTTCTATCGTATCTTAGAAAGCATCGCGAGTAACATGATTGATGATGTATATGCAACCGTTTGCTCCATCTGCGAGGGATGATGAAAGATTCTTCTGAAAATAATGTTTCTCTCTGTATCGTACTTTGACACACACACACACACACGCAAATACATCCAATACAGTACACATATGGGCTACACAGATGCTTGGCTAGAAACTAAATGGCGATGCTAGAAAGCATATGTTCAATCATGCCCCTCGGCTATTCTATTTGAGAGAATTATCGCTGGCAAATCCTTCAGAGTTTATGCTGAAACGGAAGCCATGGACGCCACCTTCTCTACTTTGTTACGTCTACAAGTATTCATCAAGAAGGTTCAGGCAAGGTTTAGGATAACTTGTCCAAATACGGCGCCTGGCAAATTGCCATATATTTTGTAAAGCAGTTCAATGTATCACAATTTATACGCTCACGTTTATTGATAATGTTGTGAAAGGTTTTTGGAGCGCACAACCCCGCAGCACCTTCTCAAGAAGAAATCAATATTTTGTTAATGGCAGATCAATAGTGACTCTGTAGAGAGGAACCATTTTAATGCAAATGACGGTCACCCCATTTTGAACGGGAAGAAGAAATCCATTGACCACTTTAGTGAATTCTTTGCAATTTTAATGCAAGCGTCTAGTCCGCCCACGAGTGTTGCTCACCACACGCATGCACCCACACAGAAACACACTTTTTTTTCGGCATGGGCTCTTTTTAATGATCTTTTTTAAGCATTTTGTCATTTGAACAGAACCACCAAATTTGGATTTAATCTTAATATTCAACCTGAGAGTAAACATGCCACTCTCAGTACCTTATAAATTGAGTTAAAAGTTAAAACGTCTGAGAGCAGAGCAAAATTAGATTTTTTTTTTTCTGTATGTAATATTTCTGCTGCTAAAATATGAGGAGTTTGTTTCTAATCCTTTAATCTCCATGATTGCAGCAGACAGCAGATCATTAAAATCAACAGCTTACAATGACAATTTGTGCCCATACAAGCTTTTGGTGAAAGGGCTCTGTCACTCACTTTTACTCAGAATTGCTTTCCAAAATGTCATAATTACAGAATATCAAAAGACTGCGGGACAAAGCCAACCACCGTTAGCGTAACGTCTTGTGTGACCCATTTTCTCTGGATACTGAAGCACCTATTTTCCTTCTTTTCCTTTATACAGCACCTATTTGATCTGGACTCTGCTCACTGTTGAACAGAGTCCAGCTCAGCAAAAGCAAAACTACCAGGTGTCAAGCGTGCTGAGACAATGCGGTATGATGTCAACTACTGCTGGTTTCTCAATCATAGAGCGGTTTTGTCATTGAAGAGTCATTTCAGCTTCTGTGAACAGATTCCTGGCTCACAGCAACATTGCACAAAGTAAAGTCAGAATTCCGCGATTTGCCTTCATTGTTGTTTATTCACATGTAATTCTTGCTGACGCATTCATTTATGGCTTACTTTGTTCATTTTTCGACCAAACTACAATAATGGTAATGAGCTGTGACCATTTCAATTTGCCCGCATATGAGAAACAAAACTGTGTCACACCCTGTGATGCCCCCTTGGGGTCTATAGGGAAGGGGAAATTCGTGGGATTAGGTTTGAAAATGTGATCAAGTCATCAACACTGAGTGGATTAACTGGGGGAAGGATTTCTCACAATCAGCGAATGCCAGCCAGATACATATTTGCAGGTAGCTGACACAGGCCAACAGGTGGTAAAGGCAAAGTGATTTATTGCTTCAGATCGTTTGAATCGTAGCCGTGAAGCTGAGTTGATGACAGTTGGGCTAAGAAGGTCTTCACAGAGAGAATGTGGTTGTGTGCATGAGATAAACATTGGAGCAATCAATCTACATTGTGAGCATAATGCCCATTTGAGATGCTCTGTAATAAAATCTGTGAAAATAGGTGTACAATCATGAGCATGACCTTGAAATTGTAGCAATCATGGGATAGAAGTCAAACAACCTTTATAGCGTTGAAAAGTGTCAGTGTGACTGGGTGATTATTTCTTTTCTTTTTTTGCTGGAATGCAATCCATAACAGCAAGGTGAATGAAACAACAATGCAAACAAAATAATTAGTTTTTTTGTTTATGAATTTAAACAAATGAACAAAACATTGTGAAATTAGCCAAAACAGCAAGCATACTATATGTGTATGTATATATATATATATATATATATATATATATATATATATACATACACAGTCAAACCTCGGTTTTCGTCCATAATCCGTTCCAGAAGGCTGTTCGAAAACCGAAATTGTTCGAAAACCGAAACCACGCTCTTTTCAAAATAAAAATGTTTACTGAACACGTCTGCTAACAATTGAAAGCAACACGAGGAAGCGTCACTTCCTCGTGTAAGGAAGGCGAGAGGAGTAAAATGGTGCATTCAAGTGTGCTCAGTTTGTTCGAGAACCGAAATTTGTTCCTCACCCGAGGCATAAAAAAAACTCGACATTTTTGGTCGAAAATCGAATTGGACGAGAACCGCGAGATTCGAAAACCGAGGTCTGACTGTATATGTGTAAGAGCGGAGTTTGCATGGTGTACACATAGAGTCGGGTTAGCTGCTGGATGTGAATTCATAAGGGAGGCATAATTCATTGATTGTAAGCTTTAATTGTGTTTTGAGAAGAAGAAAAAGAAAAAAGCTTTATTTGTCGCACAATGGAAAAATTCACAATACGTTAACAAATGGTGGAACTACAAAATCACAAACTACTAGGTCATTGCAACAACTCCGAAGGTTTGAAGTTCTGTTGAAGACATCAAGTTATCCTACTACAGCTAATTGATCAAACCATTTCATGGTTTTCATGAACAGCTTTCATATTGAACTCCAAAGGTGACAGAACAGGGTAGGGTTGCATTTAAATTTCATTATGGGTGAATATGAGGAATGTCATGCCTAAATCGGACTTTTCTTTCATGTTAATGAGTATTGGCTTACACATGCATATAGACGAGTTTGTTAGAAAATGAAAGCCCACTTGTGAAATGGAGGCCTGTACACCGACCATCAAACACACTACTACATGTTACTGTCACATGTTTTTTGATCTTGTGTAGCTTATCTACTTAACGCTTTTCCCTTCCCTTCCCTTCCCTTTCCATGCAGGCTCTGCTCTGCAACGTCGTTGGATAATACTCCAACTGCTGATGCAGGTGTGGCTCGCAGCAAGCCCGGCTCAAACAGAGCGTCCATGCCCAAAGAGCTGTCGCTGCGATGGCAAAATTGTGTACTGTGAGTCAAGTGCATTCCGTGATGTCCCCAAGAACCTCTCAGGAGGTTGTGAAGGCCTGTCGTTAAGGTACAACAGCCTCGTCAACCTTCGAGCCGGCCAGTTCGTTGGCCTGAACCACCTCATCTGGCTCTATTTAGACCACAATTACATCACGGTTGTAGATGGCATGGCATTCCAAGGAGTTCGCAGGCTAAAAGAACTGATCTTGAGCTCCAACAAGATCACTTCGCTTCACAACACCACATTCCATCCCGTACCTAATTTGCGTAACCTTGATCTGTCATACAACAAACTGGAAGTCTTGCAGCCAGGCCAGTTTCAAGGACTACGGAAGCTTCTCAGCCTTCACATCCGCTCTAATTCACTCAAGATCCTTCCGCTGCGTCTCTTCCAAGACTGCAGGAATCTTGAGTTTCTTGATCTGGGTTACAACCGCTTGCGCAGTATCACTCGGAATGCACTTTCTGGCCTAGTCAAGCTCACAGAGTTGCACCTGGAACACAACCAATTCGCAAAGATCAATTTTTCACATTTTCCTCGTCTCTATAATCTGCGGGCACTTTACCTCCAGTGGAATCGCATTCGCTCTATGAGCCAGGGCCTCACCTGGATTTGGGTTTCCATCCAAAAACTTGACTTGTCTGGGAATGATCTGTCAGAACTTGATGCTGCCATTTACCAATATTTGCCCAACCTACAAACCCTCAATCTGGACTCCAACAAGTTGACTAATGTGTCCCAAGAGGCGGTTGATGCCTGGGTTTCTGTCACTGCAATTAGCTTAGCTGGGAATGTTTGGGACTGTGGTCCAGCCATTTGTCCTCTTGTCTCTTGGCTGAAGAAATTTCGGGGTACAAAGGAGACCACTATGATATGTGCCTCTCCAAAGAAAGCCCAAGGTGAGAAAGTGATGGATGCTGTTGAAGCGTTTGGGGTTTGCCAGTCCAACCAAGTGACAACGCTCAGCGTTAGCATTCCCCCCACTCCAGCCAATGTCTCCGAGCAGCCTGAACATCACCCAGCAATTTTGGCTTCACCTACTCGTTCTGGAAAGAGAGCTGAAGGATCTATCAGGGGCCCAACTTCATCAGCGGTTACCGAGCCAGCAGCACTTCCCCCAGATCAAGATTTGGAGCCTGTGTCCTTTCATAAGATTGTTGCAGGAAGTGTGGCCCTGTTTCTGTCTGTTGCCATGATCCTACTGGTGATCTACGTGTCGTGGAAACGCTATCCTAGCAGCGTCAAGCAACTACAGGAGAATTCCTCGACGGCCCGCAAGCGGCGTAAGAAGTCAAAGGAAACGGAACGCACCTTGAGCTCTCCCCTGCAGGAGTACTATGTGGACTATAAACCCAACAATTCAGAGGCCATGGATGTTCTCGTCAATGGGACCGGAACCTGCACTTACACCATCTCAGGCTCCCGAGAATGTGAGGTATGACCCGCACCACCGCCACTCCTCCTAAACAAAACTCTGTCCTCACAGAAACAACCAGAGGTAATTATTTACTCTGCATTGAGTATTTTTTTTAAAAATGAGCCACATACAAAGAAAATACTGTAGTTCGATAATTTTATAATCAAAGCTTTGTTAGTATCATGTGTTAAAAACAAATCATGTGTTAAAAACAAATCATACTTTACACTATGTGTAATGTGTATCTCATTTATGCTCATGAGGTTTGCTTTATTACAGAATACCTTTTTAAGAAGACTAAATCATGTTGAGTTCATGTTTTTCTGGGTGCATGGTATAGCATGTTGGAGAACGGTGTGAAGTATAATACTTCAACGCTGCGTTTAAATGCCCATGGCATCTCTTGTATGATTCAAATTTTACTGGAGGGGGATTGTCTTCATGACAACTGTACCCAATATTGTTGTAAAAATGGCAGATAGCTTCACCCCACCCACCCACCACCCCCATATTATTATTATTATTATAGTAGTAGTAGTAGTAGTAGTTGGAGTAGTAGTATAGTGCAGAGGTGCAGGGTTCAATTCCAGGCCCCAGCCTTCCTGTGTGGAGTCAGCATTATCACCCCTTGCCTGCGTGGGTTTTCTCCGGCTACTCCGATTTCCTCCCACATTCCCCAAAAATGCATGGCACTCTAAATTGTCCCTAGGTGTGATTGTGAGCCTGAATGGTTCTTCATCTATGTGTGCCCTGCGATTGGCTGGCAACCAGTTCAGGGTGTAGCCCGCCTATTGCCCAATGACAGCTGGGATAGGCTCCAGCATGTCGGCAACCCTCATGAGGACAAGCGGCTCAAAAAATGGATGGATGGATATCTTTGTTCTGTGGCCGGAACAAAATTATGTTTTTCAATGGGAAACCTTATTTCAGTTCACAAATGAATGTATTCACGGAAAGGATTCATGAGCAGGAGGTGCCACTGTATTTTATTTCTAGATGTCTCGCTATGTCTGTCCCACGAATCATCTTTTACTGTGGTGGAGTGTTGACAGCAACTATCAGTCAGCAGTTCGCAAAGTCCAGAGTTCATTTCAGAATGTGCTTCGATCTTGTTTCTACATTTGGTTGCCCCTGTACAGACATAAATCATTCGGAGGCACGCGCTCACCCACCTCACAGGCCCCGTGTCTCTCCTACAAGTCCTATTGGCTTGAATTTGGGTATGTCAGACAAAGAGAGAAGCATGTATATTTCATTTGTATCTTCCCACTCTTGTATTATTCCATCTCTGTGTTCCTTGGACAGATGTTAAACTCCCGAGGATTACAGCTCCACTAATGTAGTCTTGTGTACATCTTATCAATTTCCACCAATTACTGTGGCTTCCCAATTAATTTTCCACTTCCTTTTTCATTTTTACTCAGTTAAGGACTAAATAGTTGATCCAAATCCTTCCATGATTACCTCTCTATATACAGCAACTTACATTTTCCAATGTACAAAACATCCACCCCTCCATCTGAGCCAAAATGAAAAATAAAAACAACAAATGTTAACATTTTTCTCTGAGTGCAAGCATGTGTTTGGTGAAATTATTTTTAATATATTAAATCAACACTATATAGTGTCAATTTTTTGAGACATTCTCTTTCTCCAGTCAGAGGTCAGCGTCAGATTGGTAATTGTTTGGAAAAAATACAAAATTAACACAAATACTATTTCTTGGAGATGTTACACTCCTGAAAGTTTGATTTTTCGGCCTACAATTAGCCATGTGGGATACATCAAACATGCTCTGCGCTTGAGAGACCATCTCTCTCATACACTAATCCTGTCGGTTTCACACTCTGGTTCCATGCCACTGCTTCCTGCACCTCACACTTTGATCCAAGCTTAATGAGGATGTTAGCGCTCCAGTACGGAAAAGAATGCTGTATTCCCCCGCCCCCATTCCATAATGATTTCTTTTTTGTTGTTGCAACCTGATGCATTTAATTCACGTTACTAGTTGTGCTCGCTTGAAATACTCACTAATGTTGGCTAACTTGCTTATGGACTAATGCTCTGCCAGTCTTTTCTTCTGAGATTGTGAGTCACTGTAACTTTATGTGTATATTTTAAGAATAAGTGTCGAAAAATGCCAAAATTGATGGTTTGAATTGGATTGACCTCGTTGCTTTTTTTGGTCATTATTGAAGATAACATAAGGGGCCGTAGGCATCAGTTCATAAACGTAGAACACACATCTTACATCGACGAGAACTTACAGCTCCTTTCATATGATGTGTGATAATTGTTTGAATTTGTAAATGTGTTCAAACTTTGAGCTTGTTTTGCACCAAACTTTTGGTCTTACTCCTAAGTTTACGGCATTTACATCAATTGAACACAAACTCATTCAATCTCAGCCATTTTCACTGGAGCAACCCCCTCAATCACAGCTTTTTACTGAATTTTGACTGATCTTGCAAGGCCCACAGAATATTTGGTTCTAATGCTATATAAACATGAAACCTACCAAAATAAAGTTTGGACCCTCTTCTTTCAGAAGAAAAAAAAGGTTTCTTTCTTTTTCCATCCTTCAGCAATCGGCATTACAAAATGGCTAAGTTTCATGGAAATGGCGATTCATGGGCAAAAAATTGAGAAAAAGAGCGTTTTTTTAAAAACGCATGCACGTGAGGCACCACTGCCACCTATTGGTAGCTTTTTTACATGATTCACAATGCAAACGGCGTATTCTCATTCACAGATTGCATCAGACCCTCCTCCTCTCTATGATGCAAAAAAAAAAAAGACTTAGCCGTACAAGTACGTCCTTGGTAGGCGGGGCCTAATTCTCAAAAGGTGTACAAGTACGTCTTGTGGAATGCAAGAGTTAAGTTACCTAGTACCATGTGTCCCGGTACGTATGTTGTATTGTAAATATTCCCAGATTGTTTTCAAAGCAGGCCTATTCATCAAGATGAGTTGAGTGATACTGACAGAATAGAGTATAGGACAATGATTTTAACAAGCGGAATAGGGCACACAAGGTTAAAGTGTGAGGGGTAGGCCAGTGATTGTGGCCCATGTGAGATTGAGAAGCCATTTCACTCGGACGGAGCAGTCGACAGGCGGACAAGAGGGTCCGCAGAAGGCTCAAGAAATGAAGCAGCCAGTCGGTTTTGACAGCCAGACTGGCAGGCATCAGTTCACAGGCCACTGCCCGTTATTGGCTGTCCGTCCTATGATAAGTGAAAGCCCCATTTTTTAAAATTTCTTCATGAATGATGATGGGTTCCAAACTGACGTGTGATTCTGAGAACAAATATGAAAACACGCTAACCTGTGGAGGAAAGTGAACGTAACAAAGACATTTTTCTAAGAATAAGCAAGCTGTAGTAGCCTATATATACTGCATGTGTGGGAACTCCCGGACATTAATATCTCCAAGTGGTGTGTTAGGAGGGCTGGGATATGATTTCTTACGAATATAATGAGATGTCAAGCGTGTCAAAATCACTCGTGGAGTTTGTGTCTCTCTGGGTGAGATTCTGTTCACAAACAAACTGCAACAGCAGCAGAAATCAAACATCGAACCGCTTGAGGAATTGAAATCTGCTCCCAGACTTTTATAATGTTCACACAAAGAGATCAGATGAAAGGTTTTTGGAAGTGCAAAATGTAGATTTAAGTTGAATGACAGTTTTGGTGTCTTTTAAGTTTGATCTTTCTCCAGCGAGGAGGTGACGGTTCAGGCTGGCTACATGTGCAAAATCATCATTCCCTTTCTACCCTACTAGGCTATTCTACAAGGTTACATTTAACCTTCTATTCCGTTTTGGCCTTTACAGTCTCATGCATGTGTTATTTTTTTCACTTAACTACCTATTTATGACGACATTCATTTGCATTGTGTGGACTGAGTTACATCGCAATGGTCAGTGTGCAGTGCTTTACCGTAGGAGTGTGAATGCCCCGTGTGATTGATGGATTTTGTTCTCCTCTTATTTGAATTCATTATTCCAGTAACATACGGTATGTCCAAGGTGTTGAGAACATATGCAAATACAAGTGAATGAATTGACACGTTGGTTATTTTGGGGATTGATGATACCGCAAGACCGTGCGAAGTGACACAAAGAAGAGAATCAGCACTTAGAAATACTGGAATGGAGAGCAAAAGCCACTGGTGTCCGTTTGAAAAGGTATGCAGTAGATAGCGTATCTATCTGCTGCATAGCGTTACACTACATCTAATGAAAATTGGAAACACCATCTTATGAATATAGAATGAATCCAAAATCTTTGCAGTAATGGAAAAAAAAAAACTACCGAACATTTGTCGGGACCTACGGGATCGAACAATCTGGATTCTTGCAGCACGATTGTAAAAATGTTGTAATTATGGAAAGGAGGACAATCAAGTCAATTTACTCAGCATCCTCTGTCGTGCATCAATCAACATTAGGGTAACAAGCTTTGGGGTTGGCATATTGATGCTTGCAACCTATGACCATTCCAGTTGATGAAGGCAGAATAATCTCCTCCATCCATGTCTGCTGGAGTGCTATTAAATTAGTGGCTGTTAATCTGGTTCTCTTTTCGACTGTAAATTAATTCACCTTGAGAGGCATTATATTATAAATTGAATGAGATAAGGGGGTAGGTAAGGGAACGGAGAGAGAAAAGAAATGGGAAAGTGGACCTGTCACGATGTCGAAGTTAAGGGTGAAGAGGAATTGAACCTTTGAAGGAAGATCATAAAGAGTTCTCTTCCTTGACCTGAGAAGCCTTGTCCATTTGATTTCTCTGCTGTGTTTTCTTTTTTT
The DNA here is from genome assembly GCA_018466805.1 of Hippocampus abdominalis. Lineage (NCBI taxonomy): Eukaryota > Metazoa > Chordata > Actinopteri > Syngnathiformes > Syngnathidae > Hippocampus > Hippocampus abdominalis. The sequence continues at coordinate 2,806,251 of CM031711.1, forward strand.
AAATGTCTTTGAAGCATATAATAATTTATTTGGATGATCATAAAATCGTGCTAGCTAAAGGAGTGGGGGTACTTGTGCTTCCCTCCCAGAATCAATGACTCGCTGTAGGCAAGGATCGTTCATCTGGCCTCAAATGGTGGATCCAGCTTTCTTCACTTTACTCCAGACAGGGCCAAGGATTTAGGTGAAGGACAATTACCGAGAAGTTGCAAATATATTATTGACGAGAGGGGCCGTGGCTGACAAGAAGACTTTATTCCTTGCTGGATGCAAGAGGCCATGTATATCAGGATTGATGCATGCTGGTGAACACGACTCACACTCAATGTTGCAATGCATGTTTTACAGTAAAGATGCATTTTACTCAAGATGTGTTTGCTTGATTCATTTTTTTTTTAATGCACAACACATATCTGATTGAGGTAGTCAATGTGGGTGTCAGCGAATTGCACTCAGGCATCAAAACGTGTCGATCCGTTCAGTGAGCAATCACAGCGCAGCCCCACAGTGGCTTGAACTGACAGTAAAACATGCATTCAAATGAATGGATGTGAAATATATGGGACACACTGTTGAGGGATGGTTTTGGTTGACAGACATGGAGCTCAGTGGGGGTCGGGGGTGACAGACGGAAACACCGCAAACCAATTTCCCAACCACCTTTCTTAATTAGTTACCCTCCCATCCATGACACACAGCCTCAACTCTCACCGTATAGTGTCTGTTATTTTTATTTTTTTTCCCACATCATTTCGAGCCTCCTGTGTATGTTTTGCCATCTTTTTGAGTTCGACCAAATGGTGACAATATGTTCTGAGCTGATAAGCAAGCGGATGCTGCTGCAGATGAGCTTGTCTTTACCGTTGCCACTGGAGGACCAGACAAAAGTCCGGCTGCAGGCAACAGAGACTGCCTGTACCGCATTGCCTTGAAAGACGTTCGTGCATCACAATGTAGTTGCTCACTGGGCAGCTTACAGGTTGTGACGCCCTGAGCCTATCGCCTAGGCAGATTTAAGGCAGAAACCTGCCAGCACTGCTCTACCTACAGGAAAATACTGGCTGAATACGTGATCGCAAAGTAGTCACACAAACTCATCCACTATAGTGCGTAGCGGGGTCAACAAAGTGGACTTTTTACAATTTCTTTCACAGCCATTTGTCACATATTTATTTGGATTCAGATTAAAGATAAAAGCAATGTTTTGAAAACATCCCAAAAGCCAAAGAAAGACAAAAATACTCAGCAAGCCTATTACAAATATGCAAATTTGTACTGATGGCATGAAGGCGAACGCGGTTTATTGTCCCACATGAAGCAGTAGGCTCAGCACCTCCATCCTGTAGATAAAAACGCGATGGTCTAATCAGTGCTGTTTTCATTACCTTTGTATATACCTGCTAATTAGCCAGTGTGAGTAATCTATAAAGCAGTATTTTCTTTCATTCAAGGGATTTAATCTCTGAAGTCAATTTTTTTATGTACATCAAGGTCATCTTACATACACTATGTATTGAATTCTCTCATCCGTCTGCCTCTCACCACCCACCATCTCTCTCTTTCTCTCCTATGTGTTCCCTTGCCAATTTATTAGGTGTGCCAAGATAAACTAATGCCGTACGACACAACCACCGCATTATAAATCCTCCCTTCAGTGTTCAGATATCTGTTGAATATGTTTAATAGGGGCACTGATTCAACTCAGGTATTATTTTGAAAGCTATTTTTGTGTGCTGGAGAGGATTGGTTTATGCTGGCACGTTCTTAATATTTTCCGATTCATGCTAGTCCATTGTCCTGCTGTATTTGTGCGTCAAATGTCTATCCAAAGATGTGATCGCATTCACCATACAAGTGAGGTTGTCAGGAACAGTTAAGCTGCTTATATAGACCCCAACAAACAGACTCAAGATTAATTGGAGAATAAACAAGGTTTCATAAATAAAAGCGCACATAATTCTCACAAGAACGCGAGGGTACAAAAAAAATAAATAAACTGACAAAAAGTGCCATAACGAAAGGTCCGTGCGATGAAAAATGAATCAATCAACAAAAAAAATGTCATGTTTCGGTACGTGACAAACAGGTGACACTGTGGGGCTTTTCCCTGCAGCTGCACACCTGTTGGTCGTTGGGCAATTATGGCTTAAAAAGGACTCCCAGCCCTACAACTCATTGTCGGGTCATTGTTTGCTTGTTAGCTGCTGTCAGGTTTGTTTGTCATGTTTCGGTCACGTTTGTTGTTTCATTTAGTGATAGTTTTTGCTTCAGTCACGGTTTTCGTTTGATACTTTGGATTCTTTTTTGTTTTCATGACTTTGTTTGTTCTGGATTTAGTTTCTGTGTTTTAATACAACTCGTCAAGTTCACCCTGCTCCTCCCTCTTGCCTGCTTTTTGGGGTCCAACCTGACCCCGCAACATGACAAAAAAAAACAGACACAAAGTCAAAACGAAAACACAAAAGCAAAACCGTTGATGTACTTACTGTTAACAGAAGCAACAGGAGGCGAGAAAAAAAAAATCATCACACAGGGTACGGCGGGCAAGAATGATGTGAACGGTAATTCAACGAGGCAAGCAACAACTGAGAGCATCAAGGTAACCAAGCGAGTAGTCCGACACTGGCTATCTACTGAAGCTAAACTTATAAAGCCGCAGATTGTGATTCGAGACAGTTGTGCTACAGGAGGCAAATCCCACCAAGCATCTGAAACCCTAAAATAACACATGACAGTAACTCCGTATCTAAATTAGCAGTCTACCTGGTTTCATCGGATGGAGTGAGTGGAAGGCACCCAGGGGAAACGGATCAAGAACGCCGGGAATCCAAGAAGGCTCTTCAGGAATGGAACCTTCCCAGTACGCCGCAGAGAGCTCAGGGGACGACAGGAAAGTGACTTAAATAAGGAAACGTGGAATACGCTGTGGATCTGGAGGCTTGGCGCAAGATTCAGTAGTTCATGACGGCGTCATTGACAATAGAGTCGACAACAAAAAGGATCAGTGTACTGCAGTCCCAGTTTGCATATCCCGGGTGGAAAACCAGATCTTTTGATCTGAAGCACAAAACAAACTCGGAAGAGAAACATGACAGATACTTTGGTTGCATTTTTGAAGTAATTTTGGTGTGAGATTAGATGAATGTAAAACGATTCCTTTCATATAATTTCTTGCTGTTATTGACTATTCTCTGTGTATGTTTGCCATCGTCTACTTTCACTTGTGTTTCGTTAAACATTTCGTGTCGTTGAGCTTCAGGACACATGTCAGATCCCCACAAGAAACAAGCGGGGTTGTTTTCAATGGCTTACTTCTTAATATAATGCGGGGGGATCCCAGCAATAGGCAGGTGTCTTATCTGGAAGGTTTGGCGCTATTGCTGGCTTCTGTTGTGACTCAGTGCTACAGTGTAGTTTGCAGATATATCTGGAGCTGTAAATCTGTTTGGTCTACCGCATTTTACTCACCCACATCTCGTGTCTCAAACAATGATTCACTGCCGTTGTATCTTTTCTTCACGACTATCATAATGTATCTTATGATGCATCAAACATCTCGGCATGTGTTTTCCATTTCAAATGATGTCATCCATGGTGGTCGACTGTTTAGCGCGTCAGCCTCACAGTGCAGAGGTGCGGGGCTAGATTCAGGCTGCGGCCTTCCTGTGTGGAGTTTGAATGTTCTTCCCGTGCCTGTGTGGGTTTTCTCCGGGTGCGCCGGTTTCCTCCCGCATTCCAAAACTTGCATGACAGGTTGATTGGGGCACTCAAAATTGCCCAAAGGTGTGAGTATGAGCGCCGATGGTTGTCCATCTATGTGTGCCTTGCGATTGGCTGGCAACCGGTTCAGGGTGTCCCCCGCCAGCTCCCCGAAGACAGCTGGGATAGACTCCAGCACGCCCGCGACCCTTGTGAGGATAAACAGATTGAAAAATGGATGGATTATATCCTCCCCCTTTCTTAGTTCCCCTATTTTTTTTTCCAGTAGGCTTGGTTAGTCTGATTTGCATGACCTAGTTTTTAGATGTAGTTTATTTAATACCTACAATGAGACACTTGAAAAGATAGCACTCCACAAATTGAAGTCATTCTTTCATTACAGCATGCCTTCAGGATATTCAATTGTCACACACTTTTGATGGTTCTTATGAACTTGGTAAAATATAAACATGAATATGTATGTGTAGTCTTAGCATACTCCTACTTGTATGTCACTTCAAAATGCTGAATTTATTCATGCTGTCCATTGCCTTTTAGTCTTTAAATAACTCTATATATAAACTAGTAGTGGGCAGTCAGTAACGATTGATTATATGTCCCTGCGATTGATTAAAAATATATAGATTGAAAGTTAGAGAGACACAAAAAAACTGTTTTGTTAAATGACTGTGCTGAAAACATTGGCTGGTTGAATCACTCACCTAATTAACATGAAAATGCGGTTAATGTCTCATTCACTAAAATCAGTAGCTGACAGTAATTAAGCACTAACTTTTTTAGGATGAGGCAACAAGTGCTGTCTATACCTCTTTGTCTGTCTGTCTGTCTGCCTGCCTGCCTGCCTACCATCCATTTTCTGTCACATATGTCTCTTCCCTACAAGTCTGACAGCATAGAAAAAACAAGTCTCGATCAAAGTTTTAAATCCCTTACTTTGGAATCAGCCATTCAGCATCATTCATGCATTTGCATGTTTTCCACCAAGTACGCAGGGAAAAAAAAAAACATGTCAAACCACTAATCTCCCACTGTGTTTGGCTTTCTGGGACACCAGAACCCCAAGAGGAAGCTGCCTGAGCACTATACACAACTCAAGTCAGTGTGTTGGGTTTTTGTGGCAGAAAAGCGATCGCCATGCAGGTTTGTCTTCCGATGTTGGCAAGAAAAAGACGGGAAATGACTGAGCGACTGGGATGGAAGGGCTGGGTTCATCTATTATCGCTGACTGGTCGGGATGAGAATCCTCCATTTTTCATGTCACCTCTCATTGCAAAAGAGGAACCTGTCACACACACAGAAAGAGGCTAATGTCACGAGGACATGCTGTTTCCACGGCAACTGGGAATGTATCTACTTCTTGATTTGTATATGAATAACCATATTAATAGAAAGGTACTCTTTTGCCTCCTTCTCTTTTCAAATCTTCACGCATGCTGTTGGATGATCTACATATAAAATGTGAATCCTTGTGCTTGGGCGTTTGGAAAGTCTGAATAATGAGTGAGTAAATAAAGAAGCAGAACTCAGTATCCGGACGATAATACTTTGGTCAGAGAGCTGTTGCCATTTAGACTGTTCAGGTATAGTTTGCCTTTGACGCGATCAAAACTGACTCGGGGAAGGAGAGGGGAGTTTTCGGAGAATCAGGGAGAATTTTTTTTCCCTTTCACGCACTGCTGGAAAGTGATGAGGCCAATCAGTTGCTTGCGGTGGGAGAAAGTTCCCCCTAAGACCTTCTGATTTTCAGGAAGAACAATTATGTTTTGTTCCCCGATCTTTTCATTTTGGGAACTTCAGGTGGGCTGTATTCAGGAGCCCGTCTCTCCAACTCCCTCATCTATCCTGGTATTGAGCCACACACACTAACTCAATACCACCATCCTTTCCTAGATGTATTTACTTTGGGCACTAGTTCTACTAACCATGTCCATTTTACTGTCAGTGAAGCGGATGATTATGTGCTTCATCAGCCTGATTCCCTTCAGTTTCAGAATGAATTACACACATACGCACGCACACACATACAATTTGATTTTTAAACATTTCTAAAAGTCAGACACTAAAATGGTCAAATAAATTAGACTAATAGATACCGTATCGGCCCGAATATAAGATGGTGTTTTTGCATTGAAATAAGACAGAAAAGTGGGGGTCGTCTTATATTCGGGGTCCAGACATTATACCTATTCACGACGCTAGATGGCGCCAGATATCATTGAAGTGAATGCTTAACTTGACTACCCAGGCCAAAGTGAACCCCTGCCACAGAATGAAAATAGCGGTAGCACAAAGAAGAAAAATTAAAAAAAATAGCGGTAAGAAGGAAAAGAGAAGAAAATAATAGAAGAGATAACAGAAAATGGAGAAACACAGCGACAATCTGGAGAAAAGTGGGTCGAAGATCGGCCAGGTTAACCGGCAGCTGAGAAGTTATGATGTAATTTACATTTCAAATATTTGAATGAGGCAAAATAACATGCTTTTCTCTCAAATATATTGTTATAATCATTTGTACTGTAATTATTTTCTGTATAAAAATTAATTTGGTGTTCAAAAAGTCTTTTTTCAAACTTGAGTCTTGAAAAAGAGATCGAGGGTCGTCTTATGATCAGGGCCGTCTTATATTCGGGCCAATATGGTAGTCTCTCTTTTTGCTTTTTGACCTGTTTGTTTCTGCATGTCTTTGGTTCACGTGTTTTTAATTAATTGCTGGAAATTGTTTTACTGCCGTGAGAAGGTTGTATTTATGTAAAAGAAATCAAGATCATTTTCATCAAGCCCGGGCTGTGACTTGCTAATAGGCCCAAAGGCAACATGCAAATTGGTGCGTGGATGTGTGCTTGTTTAATTGTATATCACTACTACAACATTTACATGGGAGTCGGGTTCTCTCTGTGGATTAAAGGGATGCAACAAGTAAAACATAGTACACATTAAGGCGAGGTAGTAGAGCACAGACCAGCGGGAGTGATTCAGGCTGTTCTGTTGCGGTCTAATGTCTGTAGGGAGTTGTTCAAATAAGAGGAGTGAACATAATCAGGCTGTATGACACAGTGTCTCCCCACATTAAGCACCTCCCAAGTACATCCCATAAGCGTGTCCAAAGAGATATATTGGTGAATTACCACTAATACACATGCATGTTAGTGAACTGGAATGCGGAGTTGCTGTGCAGTGCAGGCACGATAAAATCCGGGAAGTAATCTGGCAAAAGTGGACCAGTTACAGTCAAAACAGAAACTGCTCGTACTTGACTTTCACTCAGTTCAAAAATTCATTTACAGGGACCAGAAGTCAAGTGGGGAAATATAGAAACTAAAAAAAGCAAACAAACAAAACCATTCTTAATAAATCCCATCTGATCCAGAGCAACTATATACCCTCTCAACTCAGCAAGAAACAAAACAAATCCTGTCGGGAGTATTCTGTAGTGCCAACATCTTTTCCCAGCCTCTCCCAATTAGCCTTCAGCCTGGGGAACTCAGTCGATCCTCATCTGCCCATCTGCCTGTCACTGACTTCATTCCTCTAAAGGAGACGTGGGGGGAGGAAGTCATGGGGAAGATGGAGCAAGAGGGCAAACAACCAAACAAATAGATGATTCTGTGTTTGGCTGCTAAGGGTGAAAAGGCAGACGGCAGTTTGGAAGGGTGAGAGAGAGAGAGAGACAAATTGTTCTCTGGATGATAAACCAAAGCAAAATGGCTTGTCAGACACACATGCACTCCTGGTGTCTGCTTATTTCTTCCCATCAAATCATGCAACGTCTTTGATTCTCTCTTTCTGTCTTTCGATCTCCCTACGGAAAGGTCCTATTATTGTACTGCCCGGTAGGTTAGAGAATCCGGTCCAGATAATGAGCTGTCTAAAAAGGACCAGAGTGTAGCTTTTGACTCTCCCGAAGGCCTGTTATGCTTGAATTTGTCAGAACCCTATTGACAAGGTATGATTGCTTGCCTCAATGATTTCCACCTTCTTTCATTTGTACCCACCAAAACAGAATATGTTTCCCTTCGAACCTGGAGCGGCAATGATTAATCCTCAAATTCCTTCTGCCTCTTGTAAATCTGTCAGTCGGAAATGACGAGAAGTCTCGATATTGCAAGTTAGACAAGAAAGGAAATGTTGAACGTGTTTTATTCCAGGTCAGGATTTTGCCCAGCCAACGGCCCGTAGCTAATTGATTTGGATTTCTACACTGTCTGTGCAAATCTTTGTTTTTTTTTGTTATCCTTTTGAAAGTGGCACCTAGCTTTGTCCTCACACGTGTAAATGATTGTGTTGTAATAGCATCTTTGTTGTCCGTGCTCTCTTGACTAATTAGTATTCCCCTTCATTCGTTTTTTCTTGATTAGTGGTGTAATAACCAAACCACGGGGAAGTGGCAATGCTCTATAGTTTGAGGGAGCCTGCTGGGACCTGTGGGAGGTGGGGAGGGCGGCAGTGAAACATACTCCATCCTTCTCGTAAACTCATTAATGCACAGTGAATAACAGCAGATAACACCCCCAACCTAGGAGGGGGTGGGGGGGGGAATTGGCATGCTGATGTTTCGAAGAAAAAAAACACAAATTGAGATGTACACTAGCACGTAAGGTAACATAGAGGCATTGTCCTGCATTGACCCGTCCATCCCTGCATAAGGTGGATAAAATGGATCAATCACCCCTTATATTTCTTTTCATGTTGTGCTTTTTTTTAAAGTCAGACAGGCTGCAGTAGTTGAAACCACATAATCTGAACCAAGGACAGCCAGGAATGCACCTTCAGTACACTGTTTCTCACATGAGGAATGCATTTTTTTTTATTAACCTTTCTCAGGACTGATGGAACACAACTATGAGTTCACACATTGTGATGTAATCTACAGCTGAGCCCGGGGATGGGCTCGTATACTCGAAGGAGTGCAGAGAGACAGATACAGATTGAATAGAAGTGGTTTGGAGTAAGAGGCAAAGGATTGAACCGGGATGAAAAGGATATACTGAAAACAACGAGAGGATCCACCATTACATTGCACATATGATGCCTGTGTGTGTATGCGTGTGTGTTTCACCCATCTAGTTGGAATAAAAACAACACCATGCATGACTGCAGGCATACTGGTGGGTCAGTATCTTACGGTTGTGCAGGAAGACCGAGAATAAACATCAATAACAACTGCCACAGTAAGCAACAGCCGCAGTGATTTTGGCGGCAGCGGTGTTGTAGATAAACCCACATCGCACGCCCCGGAGGAGCCGAGGCTGCATTCACAAGAGTGGCTATGACTCATTGGTGGGCTGTAATGACCACACATGGCCATTAACTACGTGCGGGGTGAACGGTGTAGACGTCAGCCCAGACCCCCCCCCCCCCCCCCCCCCCCACCAAGCGCCACGGAGCTGAATGCTGCCCGTTTATGACTCCAACCTGATGTGTGTCTAATGAGCCCCTTGGTAAATTTTGTTTGAGAGCAACAAACTCCCAACTTTACCAATCTGGCGGAATTGTAATGTGTGTAGGATGAAGGCAGATTGTTTTTGAAGTTCTCTGTGAAACATCCATCCGTTTTCCAATCCGCTTATCCTCACGATCCCCCCCCCCCAAAAAAAGACAGATTAATTCAATTTAAAAACCAACAGGCGGCACATTTTGTTCTTTGATTGAATTGGAATATTCAGTAACAGTGATGCCATCATGTAATTTTAACCCTGGAGAACCCAAGAACCATTTTCTTCTTTGGAAAATGAGGAATTATTCATTAAATGACTGCTATATGTTCAGTGAACACCAAAATATGTTTTTTCAAATATTCAATGCTTTAATCCTAATTTAGGATTAGGGCCAAATTTGACCCTTTGGGATTTAAGGGTAGCATTTGAGTAGCAGAATTTATAGGGGCCAAATTTGACCAAGTGGGTTCTCCAGGGTTAAAATGACAACAACAAAAACATGTGAAGCGTAAAACAGTAAAAAAGTAATTTTCATGATACAATACAAAACAAAGGGATGGTCATTTACATATAGCCTGAAAAAGGATGGGGGAGTTTCGCTCCGGATGATCTGAATTCCTGTTCCAACCATCCATCCATCCATCCATCCAAATTTTCAATAACACTTGTACAGATTAGGATCATGGGTAACTCGAGCCTATCACATCTGTCTTTGGGTCAGAGGTATCGTCCATGCTGGAGTGGTTGCAAGTGTTACAATGAGCACAATACTGCAATCCTGCCTGGAGGAAATGTGTCATCGCGGAGGTGTGCTTGAATGTAGTTCAACCTTCCATAGTTGATGCAGTTTGTTCTTCCTTAGGCCTTGTGCAAACTATATATATATATATATATATATATATATATATATATATATATATATATATATATATATAAATATCTGTTTCAGCCCCTACACATAAAGACATAAAGAAAGAAAAAGAAATATTTCACCATTTTGGTCATATTGTGTGTGGTCTCATCTGATTATCTCAACACCTTACAGTTTAAGATCCTGTCACATCCATCAGTTTTGAAACGAAGTCCTATGAGCCAGAAATCTTGCATGATCACACATAATCTCACAAAAGTGAAGAAGAAAACATATTTCCGGATATGTGCCGGTGTTACCTGAGTATTTCCAAAGAGGACTGGCGGCGGGAGTGTTGGAAAGTGCCAATGTTGGCAAACAAAGACCCGCTTTGGAAAATATTTTTTGTCGTCTGCAGACACACATCTTTATTAAAAAAAAAATAATAAATACACAATCCCTTCAAGAAAAACAAAATTCTTCACAATCAATTAGTGGAAAATGATTTATTTCCAAATAATTAGCCACTATGCAAAACAAAATAACGTCTTCCTTCCTTTCCATCTGGACCAAACTTTAGTTGGACAAGAAATGCCGCAAGAAATCCTCACATGATGTTTTTTTTTTTTTTTTCTGTTCAGCATCAACTCTAATCTATTATGCTTATTAGTCAGTATTAAAATATTAAAATGGGACAAGCCAGACATGTCGGCCAGTTCTTTTAAGCCCGTAAGAGTGTCAGCAAACTCTCATTGGAGATCTAAGTCCCCAGGTGGGAGCACTTTTGTGATGCCATATTTCACTCTAAACCTCTGAGCTTGTTAGAATTCCCTGTCACGTTCCATTTTGTCTAAGCTCCCCAAATAGGGCAGGGGAAATATAGGCTTGAGTTTTTGTTTTTGTTTTTTTTCAAAAGTAGCTGTTGAGGAAACAATTTATAGCGGGATCCAAGTGAGTGTGAACATCAAATCGCATTGAGATATCACTGCATAAAAGCCATTCGAAAAGTAGTAAAAATCAAGAAACATGACCAAATCAGCTTGTTTCGACTGCCAAAACCCTCATGGTGGGTGATGAAGCTACAGGGAGGAGGAAACGAAAACAAATGCTTGTCGGAGCATTTCACATCAAATTGACTCGGAGGAAAGCTAACCTGAACACATGCAGTTTGTTTTGAGAGTGCTTAATTCTTTACTCTGTGGGCAGGTCTGACAACTTCATTGCCCTCAGTGTCACTTCTGACACCGGTCACTATCTATCAATCAGTACTCGATCTTCGTCTACGCTCGCTTATTCAATCGACCTTTTATTTCTGCGTCCCTGTCCATTACCTAAAATAGTGTTGCCTCATTGAGCCCTGATTTACATTGAAAATGACTTCATCTTAGTCAGTTTTGCTTATCCAATATAATATTTTTTTTAAATACAGTATCCTGTCAGTGTCCCTACTGTTTTAGGGCCTTAGTTTAGTGTTAACCCATTTGTATCATATTTGATACATGCATTTTCATTATGTAATTCATTTTTTATATTACATATACAGTCAAACCTCGGTTATCGTCCATAATCCGTTCCAGAAGGCTGTTCGAAAACCGAAATTGTTCAAAACCGAAACCACGATCTTTTTAAAATAAAAATGTTTACTGAACACGTCTGCTCACAATGGAAAGCAACACGAGGAAGCGTCACTTCCTCGTCTACCCAAGGAAGCATCACTTCCTCATTTAAGGAAGGCGAGAGGAGTCAAATGGTGCATTCAAGTGCGCTCAGTTTGTTCGAGAACCAAAATTTGTTCGTCATCCGAGGCATAAAAAACTCGAAATTTTTGGTCGAAAACCGAGACGTTCGAAAACCGAGGTTTGACTGTATTATATATCAAATTTGATACTGCAGGTTTAAAATATGATTTTCCCCAAATTATCATTTTCAGATGTAATCTACATAATGCTTATCAATGTGATACGCCAAATATCTAAAACAACCTGATAATATATTTTAAAATATTTTTGTGGATTTTGTTATAAGGGTTAATGAACATCTCAGTTCCCAAAAATCAGATTTTTCTGGCTATTCCTTGATGAGTCAGGCATTACAGGGCTAATCCTGAAATTTTCAGGAGATTTAGAGATATATAAAGATCACATTGTTGTATATGTGCTGTATTTGAAAGGATGGCGCTACACCGGGGCTAAGGAAGAGCTACAGCCCCTTCAGACATCTACATAGCTCCAGTTAAGTTAGTTTATATTCTAAAAGGTATTTATAAATGACTTTCTCAGCCACCTTTATTTATCAGTCTAGAACCCCCATTAGCCCCAGGAGAGAAAAAAAAAATGTCTCTGCGTATTTGCACACATCACTGCAACATTAATCAGTAACTCTTAAAAAGCTCTTTGGGTGACTTTTTGGCACTGCTTGAATATTTGAATAATGATACAAGAAGGGAATCGTTTAATTTCTTAGGAAAATATGTTTCTTGCATGGCAAATTGAGCAAACCGAGGGCTACTTTTATTCTTGGCACTGATTCTGAACATCTGTTTGGATTTTGTTGTTTTCTGTGTTCACTTATAGATTGTCTGTGTCTTACTAATTGATTACTTGGCACATTCATTTCCTAGTTTTTAGTATGAGGTTATTGATGTTTTTAGAGAGTTTTCACATCATTTTTCAGGCAAAAGATTGCAGCTTTCCAAGACCTGTTACAGACTGCACAGTGACACATGCGCTTAGCACATCTGGCTCACATTGTTGTCTGGGATTTCTCCTGGTTCTTTTGCCTCCTTTCACATTCCCAAACATGCGTGTTAATTACAGACTAAATTGTCCAAAGGTGTGACGGTAAAAGCCTTTTTTTTTGTTGCCAAATGTGTTCTGTGATCGCCTAAAGATCAGACCACTGTATACCCAAGTTACTGTCCCTCAACAGGATACGTGATCAAAAATGAATGGTGTTGCATGCTCGTCGTTGTGTGAATACTAGATGCAGGCCACAAGAAGATGCACATTTAACAAAACAGCTTACTGGTATTGAATAAAACGGCACTCAGTGTTAGCCTGCAATGTATCTCAGGAAATGTTTCCATACTGTTGATGTAATTTACATGCTAAATTATGAATACGTTTTGAGAACAAGTATGTTTATAGTCCTAAATTTCACAGTCAGTTGAACACACACTCCCGAAATAGGCAGATGTGCAATGCTGGAGGGGATGTCTGCTTAACTATGCATCATCATTTTTCCTAAAGCGAAAAATTCTTCAAAGAAAAGCAAATCCCAGCAAATGCGAAGTAACTCTTCATGTTTCGATTCCTTTTATCCCGTTTTTTTGCCCCAAAACAAGAAAGCCTTCGAAAACTGCCACATTTTGGTGGGGCCTGCCAAAATGTATGGGTGTTCTTTATGAACATGAGGCTGATTTGCTCGACTCAGTACGTATCAGCTTCCAAATCTTGCACTGTGAGAGAGCTGGACACAAGGCAGACAGAAGCACAGAGGCCTGTGGCAGGGTCTGGATAAGATGGATCACATGAAAACAACCCGAGCGGACCCGGAATGGAGATTGGAGCAGACAGCGAGGAGTGTAGCAGCGAAATGTTGGTGTCTGGCTAAGGCAGAAAGGCAGCGGGGCCTCAGGCCAGATGCTCTTATTTAACATCTCCAACAATTCATGCTGCCTCGAGCCATCATTGGACATTAAGGGATTCTTCATCATTGATTTTTTATATGACTGACAGCTATCTTTATTGATTGACGCTTGGGAGACTGGCAGGCAGCTCAGAGAGGGTGTAGGGGAAGAATAATTGAGTCTACCCCTGGTTGGCTGGTAGAGATAACTTATCCAGCTTCCAGTTTGTGTGGACAATGCAGAAATGAGACCAGTTTTGGGACCATCCATGTGCTTGACAGAATTCTCATTTACATTAACGCGACTACAAATTTTCTTCCATCTCATTGTTCTTCATCTTTTTTTTTCCAGGTAGTACATGCATAAAATAGTACATTTGTATTGTAACAGTTGGTCACCTACAGCAGCTCAGTGTGACAGCACTTTGCTGCGATCAAGATTTTAAACGCAAAAGAGGTTATTTTACACACCGTTGTTGTTTTCCCCGTATAAAAGTTGTAATACGTCGTACATGATTTGAAATGATAATAAACGCATAAAATACAGGAAACACATACAGGTTGACAGGTATGAAATTAGAGCTAGCACTAGTGCCCAAAGTCCTCATTCCCTATGCATGTTGACTTTCTCTTGGCAGTTGGAAAATACTTTTGGTGCATTACCAAAAGTACCCAGAAGGTGGTGGTAATGCACCAAAAGTATTTGCAAGCCACCAAAATACAAATGAAGATGAACAAGAAGACACAGTCAAATATTATTGCCACTGCTGGCCTTAGCATGCTAACAAGATGGCAGTAATGCAACAAATGTATTTGACAACGGCCCAAACAAAGCCGAAGAAGTAATCGTCCTGACAACTAATGTGTGGCATATTGGTAGTTTAGCATGTGACTTCCTTATCCGCCACAATAAGAATTTACATGACAGCACCAAAATGTGACATAACCTTTCAACAGAACTAAAAAAAAACTAACAGAGTATAGAAATAGCACCACTATTTCATTATATTTAAAGTGTCCTCTTGAGCAATGCTGATAAACAACATCCAAAGCTAATACCCATTTTAATTTGCAGCAAATACATTATATCTGCACAGTTCAGAGTTCATCCTATTGATTTAATGTAAGCTGCCTCTGTGGGAGGAATGGCATTTATTGACATAACACGCAGCATTGAATTTTAAATAGATTTCGCAGGAGAACACTCCCTGAAAATTTTCTGTATACAGCCAGATAATCTTAAATGCGAAATCACGCATCCGCGATTCAGCTGTGGCTGTGTCATATTAACTGAGAGGTGAAGACTTGATGAACCGTATAAATGTCCTCGTCAAACTCCAGACCTGAAGAGCAGGAAGGTCATCCCCATTCAAAGGAAAGCTGCTTTGCAAAAAGTAAAAATATAGTCAACAATGAGCTTGGATTGAGCATCCAATTTTCTGCTTTGGTAGACATGTGTGAATATATGGAGCCACATGATTGATACATCTGCAGCCCTCAATTTTTAGTTGACTACGGACAGACTGATGGGCTAACCAACCAACCGAACGACCGAAGGACAAACGGATGAATGAATGATATGTGTGTGTGATTTTCTGCACAGCGCCGAATCAGTCATCGACAAGCTGTCCAAACCTCAAAGTAATTTAGAGATCCTGCAGCAGAGAGTGTGTCTGAGTTGTGGCATTTCTTTCTCTACCCTGCTTCCACATAAATTCCCCCTCCAAAATTCCGATTTCGGTTTGAATTTACAGTCATCCTTGCATATTTGATCAGCAGTTCTTTCAACTTTAGTAATTGCATTCTAAAATAACTTTCGATTTCACTGAGCTAATATTTGACTTGGGTGGATGTGGCCCAGCATGTTTTGACCTGGCAACAGATGTTGCAGTGCAGCATTACAAAACAAAGCATCCCACTTGAGTTGTTTTTTTTTTCTCCGTAACAAGTCCCCGCTGTACATTTTTCAACTGATCTTTAACAAGCCCTGCAGTATGTCACCTTTCCCAGTCATCAGGGAGCAGCATGCTATGGGGAAATTATGTAGACCGCACAGTGGTGGTGATGCACAGTAACTGATGAAACGAGGTGAAAAAAATACAGCATAATCATCACATCCAGCCATCATGCAATATACCGTATTGGCCCGAATATAAGACGGCCCTGATTATAAGACGACCCCCTCTTTTTCAAGACTCAGGTTTGAAAAAATACTTTTTGAACCCCTAAGTAATTATTATACAGAAAATAATTACAGTACATCTGAAACAAATGATTATAACAATATATTTGAGAGAAAATTGTCACTATTGTCACAGATTGTCACTACATTTCTCCATTTTCTGTAATCTCTTCTATTATTTTCTTCTCTTTTCCTTCTTACCGCTATTTTTAATTTTTATTCTTTGTGCTACCGTTATTTTCATTTTTATTCTTCGTGGCGGGGGTTCACTTTGGCTTGGGGAGTCAAGTTCAGCATTCGCTTCATTGATATATGGCGCCATCTAGCGTTGTGAATGGGTATAATGTCTAGACCCCGAATATAAGACGACCCCCACTTTTTCAGTCTTATTTCAATGCAAAAAACACTGTCTTATATGCGGGCCAATACGGTACAACGGGATAATACGTCTATATGACTCCGGGGGCATCACCTCCTTTTGGTCGTCCTCCCGCCGGCCACGCAGAGACAACGGCAGAAACGAGGGCCGATCCGCGGACCACGGCGTGTTGGCCGGCCTGGCTGGGTCGGCTAGTGCTCCTCGCGACGGCGATGTTGCCGGCGTCAACTTTTTAAAATCACTATTTAAATCGCATATTCAGTTTAAATGCATTTCTCCTTTTGATTATTTATAATTTTATCTGTGGTTTTATTGTTCTTGTTTTGATTGTAAAGCGTCCTTGAGTGTTTTGAAAGGCGCTTTTAAATGAAATGTATAATTATTATTATTATTATACAATGGTACCTCGATTTATGACCGTCTCTTCATACGAAATGTTCAAGTACGAAACGTCTCAACAGGAAAACATTGCCTCTTGTTTTGAAAGAAATTTAAAGATACGAAAGGTAAAAAAAAATACAATATGGAGTGCTATTTGCAGCTTCGAGTTTCCTGAACGCAACATACTTATACTGTAGCTGCTCTGCCATTGGCTATTCCCGACCGAGCATCATCCTGGCATCCCATTGGCTAAGAGCGACTTCTACCGTATATGTTTATGCCAGTGGTTCTTAACCTTGTTCAAGGTACCGAACCCAACCAGTTCATATGCACGTTCACCGAACCCTTCATTAGTGTCTGTGTGTGTAGATAGATAGATGTGTCTAGTTTTACGTAAACGTGAATCACTCAGAAGAAGTGTGTTCACCAGTCGGGCGATCGCTCGCTAAGCTGATCACTATTGCCTTGGACATTTTCGAAGGAATGTTCACAGTCGACAAAAGCAAACATCCTTGGATCAATTTCTTTACAAAACACCAGGCAAAAAAAAAAAAACATTTCTGAGAGAGAACATGGACCAAAGAGGGCAAAAGACGATGAGGACGCAGTTAAAAGTTAAATGGCCATCATTTTTATTCTTTATTCTTTGTTTTTTACACTATGCAGAACTCTAATTTATTGTGCAACAATCTCAATTTAACATGAATTTGCTCATATTTTGATATGTTTTTATGCTTCAGGAGACATTTTTGTCGGATTACGGCATTACATTGAAAACGCGTCTGTACTCGTTAAGAAATTTCTTCCAGAACCAGTTAATTTCGTAAGTAGAGGTACCACGGTACAGTGATTCCTTGCTACTTTCCGATTTCGTAATTGTGGCTTCAGTCTATAACAGGGTTTTCATTTGTGAGCATAACTTCATCTATTACGGCTATGGTTTGACCTCTCAATTTCACAGATGTTCTTCCTATTTTTCTTCCTTCTAAATCGGACAAAATGTGAGGCCATGAATATTACAGCACGTCACACTCCAAAATCCCCATTCCCTAATCGTGGGTGTGTTGGGAAATCCGCTCTGATCGCACTCCTTCACTCAAACCGTGTCGAAGCTCAGAACGTTGTTCAAATGTGGCATTTGGTTAGTCAAACTGCCGCAAAAAATGACCTACCGGATCCCAGGCTGTACAAGGAAAGTTAAGAGCTGAAGCACGATTCGCTGATCATGAGCTGCCTTCAGAAATGATTGCTGGGTTTCTTTTTAATCAGTCATAGAGTTAAAGTTTAAAACACAACTCAGCAAATGAACGGTCGGAGCTATTTTATAATAGGGTGTAAATCTTTCAGGGCTGCAAATGAGAGCAGTGTGCAAGCAGATCGTCTTTCGTAACGCTTGCCACCGAGCGACTTGGAGGGGACATGAGCAAATGGCAAAGCATTTGGACGAAACAAGTGGGGTGCCCAAACAAAACCTCGCCTCTGCAAATTAGATGCTCGTTTGTCTCGCTTCCATCACAAACATTGTTTTAACTCTGTTTTACAAAGGCATCTTTGGCTGGATCATGCTCAGAGATAATCACATGGTCCGAGCTCCCAAAATGTAAACTTGTTGCTGTGAATTGTACGAATGTTTCGATTGAAACATTAGCTGCCCAACGGAGGGATGAGTGTAGCAGCCGTTTGCCTGTATCCAGGCAACAAGAAAACCACAGAACTCTTCGATTTTTCCCTTTTGCTCCAGGAATCCCCCACCACCCGTCTTTCTAAAGGAACAAAAAATAAATAAAAAAATGCTCCCTTTTAATACTTTCAACTCTAAATGACTGTAAACATGTACGGTGGTTCGGCTTGATTCCCCATGCGGAGAGCAGCGGGTGTGTTTTACGGCTCTCCTTGAGCAGTGATGAAATGTTTACCGGTGGCGTGACGGGTGGCTGTGAGTGGGAGGATTCGCTTGCGCCGAGTGATTGGGAGGAAGGAGGAGTAGGCGGATGAGATATAGGTGGAGCTTCATGCCGTGCAGGCTCAACCCCCACTGAGATGAATCAAACGCGGGTGCAAAGTTTGCCAAAACCGCGTGTTTTGCCTTGAGCCTGTGTCTACATTTATACAATGCCACGGCTCACACCTGCACTTGTTTTGGCTCTTTGTCATTGGGACTGCTTCTGATTTAACAGACAATTCTCCTTTCCACCCACCAGTCTTCAATTTGCAGTCATTTCCGGACATCAGGCTTATGTAACCTCCACTTATTTCATGACGCTTGGTGTTCAGCGGTGATGCTTTGCAAATGAGTTACCACAGAAACAAGGCTGCATTTTTTTTCTTCTCTATTTTGCTGCTGGAAGGATGTGCGCCGAGGACAAGTGTCCTGTCCTGTCCATGTAGACATTTCGCATGTCGCTGACTATGTTTACATGCGTAAATAAACTGAGTTACTGATATCATTCGGTCCCTCCATTCTCTGGGCTGTCCTTGTTTGCACTGGGTTCAACTCAATCTTTGGTCAAACTACGTCTGCATCCTCATGCGACGTGGAGACAATGCCCCTGTTTAGCTCATTCAACTTCTTCTCTTGCGAATAAAATTTTGCAATCAGTGACAAAGACGGAGCATATGCCGAAAGCCGGATCAAATAGTTGATTGATGGTGGAACATTCCTGCCATAAGACTTTGGTTTCCAAACGGATATATCATCTCAATTTTTTTAAAATGGAACATGACAACAATTTGGTTGTCTATGTGTTAAAATGTGATTTTGTTATTAATGCATGCTAACTGTACGAATATGGACGTGTCCTTGAGCAAGAAACAAAGCATCTAATAACTTCTGATGAGCAGATTGGAACTGTGCATGATCGCAGCCGCCATCTGTTGTAGCAATGTGTGGATCAATGAGGCAAATCCAAAAAATCCAAGTGTCATCTTGCCCGTCCGTGCATTGCAAAAACTTTGCTCCTCCGTTTAAAATGTGATAATCCTCACTACATCTACACTCCTCCCAAGACTTTGTGACGGAGTAGATGTCAGTGGTCATGGATTACATTCCCGGTGCAAATGTCGTGGCAGTAGTAATAGCGGTGAGGGTCTCAGTGAAGTGACAAGGGTGAAGGACCCCCAGGGGATGGGTTTCTTCAATACTTGGTTCTCCAGTTCAAGGTGAAGCAAGAAGCATCGTGTATTGGCGAGAGTTGCACTGGGGTGCGCCCGGATGTCATCAACTCTGTTGGTTTTACAATTTTACTATGCTTCCAATGAGCAACTATCTTTTTTTTTTTTTTTGGGCTGTTGAGGTAAGAAATAGCTGAAGTTTCCAGATTCTTCTTTGGTCACATGCTTTAAATCATACCTAAATTACGCAAGCCTCTGGGAATTGTTTAGCCATGTCCTATCTTAATCCTAAATGTTGCCCGTGTGTAGAAACTCGCACTTAATCATGTCATGTATTGTAGTATGGGGAAGATTACAGTATGAGCATTATATTATGTGGCTTGACATTTTTTAAGGAGAATCAACATCTATTAAAAAAAAAAATACAGTCAAACTTCAGTTTTCGAACGTCTCGTTTCTTGACCAATTCGTTTTTCCACCAAAAATTTCGAGTTTTTTATGCCTCGGATGACAAACAAATTCCGGTTCTCGAACAAACTGAGCACACTTGAATGCACCATTTGACTCATCTCGCCTTCCTTGCAACGAGGAAGTGACGCTCCCTCGGGTAGACGAGGAAGTGACGCTTCCTCGTGTTGCTTTCCATTGTGAGCAGACATGTTCAGTAAACATTTTTTTATTTTAAAAATAGTGTGGTTTCGGTTTTCGAACAATTTCTGTTTTCGAACAGCCTTCTCGAACGGATTCTGGACGAAAACCGAGGTTTGACTATATATCTATATCCAAATAATTTTATTTCATGCAACCACTTGACAAAATAAAAGTACATTCAACACACTCTTTTTTTTCTGTGTATGAGACACAACTGTCCAAACAAAACCAAAATATTTCAACTGATAGATGCTTACTATGCTCCGATCTTTGGTCCATTTCGGCCAAAGGATGCCGGTACCATTTTTGGAGACATCTGGAAACTGTTGTAAATGTTTTTTTTTGTTTGTTTGTTTGTTTTTTTTAAGCACAAGGTTTTTACAATCATTCATTCATTCATTTTCGGAACCGTTTTGTCCTCACTAGTGTCGCGAGGGGTGCTGGAGCCTATTCCTAGCTGTCTTTGGGCAGTAGGCAGGGCACACCCTGAACCGGTTGCCAGCCAATTGCAGGGCACACAAAAACAAACAACCATTCGCGCTCACACTCACACCTCGGGACAATTTGAAGTGTTCAATCAGCCTGCCATGCATGTTTTTTGAAATGTGGGAGGAAATCTGAGTACCCGGAGAAAACCCACGCAGGTCTTGGGGGAACATGCTTTCAGTATCCCTTAGTATAGACTACACCTGTGCTGCGCTTCAAAGACTTCCATGCAGCGGTGCATGAACAGGGTGGTTTCTAAAAATGTCCTATTGCGCCCTAGTTTTATAACCACCTATGATAGAGGAATAGCATGCTTGTTTGGAGGAGACGTCGGTAAAACTAACAGGCCACTTGTTAATTATATTCACCCTGCAAGGCACAAGCACACGTGGTGCAGCTGTAGTGTAAATGCAGTGCATGTTGATCAGGTTTATTGATTAGCTGCGATTGCCTGGCAAGCAGTTCAAGGTGTCGTCCGCCTCCTGCCCAAAAACAGCTGGGATAAGAGTCTTTGTTAGAGCTATTACATCATTGCATCCATGACCTTGAATTTTTTTCTCATCATAGAAAACATATGGCAATAAAAGCTACAGAGGATGTAAACAAAATGCCAGCACTTTGTTTACTCTCTTGTGCTTGTTTGTGTTTTGCGTGTCCATCACTCTCTGACCAGAAGGGGTCGATTGGAGGAGCATGAGAGAAACAGCAAAGATAAGATAAGCCGCACCTCTACATCCATTAAGGGGGAGATTATTGCTTCAGAGCTAGTTATTTTTGTCATTCTTTTCATGGAGATTGTGCTGAAAATCCAGAAGTGTGGCCCCTTTGGTTTCAATTTCCTCCCTAATAAATTCACAAGCTTTTATCCCTTGTCCCAATATAATGGCAAATTAAAATTCATTGAGTTTCAGCATGTTCATTAGGCTCTGGAGGTGAGCTCTCTCTCTCAGAGGATGTGGTGCTTTAGTAGCACTTGTCTTATTCAATTGAATGATAAATCAAGTGTCAGTAGAGAATGCAGATCAAGCGTGAACTTGTTTTGTATATATGTTCTGTGGATCAGATGTAAGATCGGGCGGCCCAAGCCCGAGCCTAAAATGTCAATCATTGCTTCGGGTTCGGGTCGGGCCGGGCCAGGCTTCTCTCTCGCTGATTTTTTTTTCGAGGCCATCAATAGTTTTGGCCACGAGAGACTGTGGTTCGCAAAAAAAACAGAAGTCGCCTCATCACAACACATACTGTTCTAAACTCTTGCAATGACAATTCAAAGAACACCTTCCTGTCTCGGTCTATTATCCAGCTGTCATTGTTTTTCTTTGTCTCTCTGCTTCTCTCTCTTAAAGTGCCGCGCAAGATTCTTACGGATATACTGCTGCTGTGGTTAATGGCCCAATTTTCAAACCATCAAAATGACAGACGGCCTTAAATTTTTCCTACAACTGTTAAAATACATCAATGATGGAAAATTGCCGGTTAATGTACCCTCTGCAGAAACAGAAATACATGTTTAAAAGATGTGAATATTTATACAGACTTGTTTAACAAAAGACAGGCTTTAATTTGTTATCACAAATCACCCGTCCTCCTCCTGAGTCATCACAAATAAAATAGGAAATGTCGGGTTTGCTTTGGGCTCGGGCCGGGTCGGGTCGGGCTGGATTTTTTTGGGCCGATCTTACCTCTACTGTGGATGTGTTTCATGTTTATGAATACGGACTTATCCAAAGTAAAAGTCAACATTTTGGATGAAATTGAAAACTTTCGGATTTCATTGGGAGCAGGTCATTTACTATGACAAAAAAGGAAAAGATAGAATAGCCTTCATTCTATGTTGCATGTCCATAAATATACATTTGAAGACAAACAATTGAATTAGAAAGTCATTAAAAATATTCACTGAACCAGACCCATTCCCATGAACGACCTATGCGGAGGCGTGGCCACCCACCAAGATGCACTAAGTGAATCTGCAAGTTTTTGGGGCGTTGCATTGAGTACTGTATAAGTTTGCACATATGGTCTGTGTTTATGTGTGACTTGCGATTGCCTGACAACCAGTTCATGGCGCCTGCTGCACAAAGGCAGCTGGGATAGGCTCCAGCACCTTTTTTTTTGCAGACACACGTTGAACCGGGTGGCCCGTTCAATGTAATATGTCCGCATCCGCCGTAGTGGACGTGGCCATCGTATTAGCCATACAATCACCAAATAGTACTCTAAAAATTGAGACTGAATGACATAACAGATTCAAAAGCAAAGGTCCAGTACCAAACCAATGAGCTCTAACTTGATGATGCATCTCCAGGGAGCAAATACCTTCACTTCGCGGGGGGGTCGACATACTCAAGATGGTTTCTATCTGTATATGTACTCTAAAAAGCAGCATTCAAGACTTGAATAGGAGCGGCACTGCTGTGCGAAGAAAATATGGTAGCATCAAATATATGGACCAAAAAATATACTCTTTGGAGGATATTAAGAATACCCCCCCCCGCCCCCCACACACACACACACACACACACCCTACATGTCTTGTACCCCCCATTAGGTCAGGGGTCTGGGAAGATCCTGCACTAAACTAATCCCAGTCCGGTTTTGGCAAGACCTACTGTGATGTATTAACTTCCATAAAATATGATATCAACAAAAAAATCATCCCTCTGATAAGGCTTTTACCATCTTGTACTGTGGGAAAAACTGTCAAAGAAAACACCAGCATAAAATGGAAAAAAAGACCTTAATCAGGTTTTAGCCGAGTGTGTGAGACTTGCTCTACATGCGTGTGTGTGTCATTTAATGGCGGGTGAATGAGAACGTGTCTGTGCATAGGGGTTGGAAGGTGATGAGAAAAATCAAGGACAGCCGCCCGTGTGCTTTTGCGAACTCTTTTAGGTCAGTCTTGCATTTTAATAAGGGCTACTGAATACCACTGTTTCATTCCCTGGGGAAGCCAAACACAAACACGCACACACAGGCACACACACACACAGATCTTTGAGCATGTAGGCAACCAATGTACGCAGGCCAGTGCTGGAAATTGAAAATTTATTATAACTAAAAATATATTTCCCCTCTTTATGAAGCCCCTCAAAAGCTCCAATGCAACCAATTATGGATACCTTCAAAAGTCACACAATGAGTGAAATACAGTGCACCTCTTTGCAATGTAAGTGTCACATGATCTTATCTTTGAGTAACGACACACCTTTTCGAAAAGGCCTTAGAGGTAGAGCAAACCGAACCAACACAGCCAAGAAGACCAAACCAAGTTTTGTTTAGAGCTTTCCAAACATTTTTAAAAACTTTTTTTTTTTATTTATTGTAAATTGTAAACATATTTCACTCAGCTCAGTAATAGCACTTTTTTTCACTCTCTTCCTCTCAGAATCTGAAAGAGGGCAGGGGGTTGGGGGGTGGGTGGTCAATCAGCTCTACATTTCAAATCTATGCAAGTACAGCATATACAGATAGAGAGTGCATATATGTTTACTCTACAGGCCTAGCTTGCAAATGCCGTTGCGTAACAAAATAATATGTTGACCTTTTAAGCTGACAAGTGTGTAATATGATTGCATCCGGCTCCCATTCTATTTTCTTGAGATGTGTTTCTGTATAGCATCTTGTGAAAGGGATCAAATTGGTTGTGATACCGCTTGGTTTTTCAAGCAACATGAAACAGTGCAACGTTACTGATGGAAGATAAATCCACTCTGATTAGCTTTGATTTATTCCTTACGTTTGCTGTTCACCCCTGCCCAGATGACATTCCTGCTGCAATTAGAAACTGTCACAACCTACTGATAGACTTGCATTATTGGCTCTGCTGAGTCAATAACCCCGACTTCACGATCACCAAAGATGTGTCTCGTTCATGTGCAGTGCTTACTCGAGTGTTAATTCACATCTGTGCACACAAGGACATATATGACGCCTTTCTCATATGCATTATTATAATTAAAACCCATTCAGTACCAGCCAATTCTAGACCAAGTCTGATAAGACCTTTAAAAACGTCGTTGGGAGTGAATGAGTTTTAATCAGTATGCCATTTAATTAGAAAAAAAAAGGATTATTGTATTGCTTTATTTTAGCCTTGAATTTAACCCCCCGCTAGCTCCCTGTGCGATTACTTTTTTTGATTGCACATGTTCCTTACGCAGGACGCACACTTATGCAAAACATGTGTAGGCCCCCGGCTCAACATCGCCGCATTATTGGAATTGCCCAATGTGTATTGACAGTAGCATTTCATGAATTAAAGTGGACATAGCGGACTCAATTCAATCAATAGCGGCCCCCAATGGAGCCCTTGCGCTCTGTGCGCAAGAACCTGCAAAGTGGGGCAGATAGCAAGACAGAGATAAAGTGACAAAGAGAACAACATGGGGAAATTGAAAGTAGAGCAGATGATAGCAGTCAGAGGAGAACATATGAAGGGATTCACTTGAGAAAGAGGCAAGAATCTTGGAAGGAGCTGAATATGAGAATAAATGTGAACATCCGGTGATGAAATACAGTAGTCTGCCATTTCTCACTCACACAACTCCACGAGGAGCGCTCTAGAAGGCTAGTATGTCGTCACACTCCCCACCAAAACCCGAACAAATTGGTGGCTGACGAGCTTCCCAGAATCGTGTTTGACCTTATACTGTTGGTTCCAGTGTAGTTTGCTCAACAACTCTTCTGAGCTTTTCCTCTTTTCTTCAATATCCACCACGGACGCATGGGGATCCAACCAACCATTCAATTGATTCAGACTTGAAATATTCAACTGCTGTGTGTGAGTATGTGTATCCGTGACGTGGCCACTCTGCGAGGAAATTGCATTTGTCACTTAACCGCCATTGAAAGAAGCCCTAACGTGCTCTTCAGGGGGCTTTTTGGTCAGAGCGCATTGAAAAAAGTATCGCCTCAGCTGTGGTGAAAACACTCACGGGTGCATACCTGAAAAATATTGCCTCCCCATGCTTTTGCAAGGGCCTTATGAATATTGTAACTACTCCTCTACAACGAAACCTACATGGGTGAAAATACCCCCTAGTGTGAAAAAATATTCATGCATTAACACCATTGCCACTCTTCTGCCCCCCATACAACAAAAAAAACAAACCCTGTTGCATTATACGAAATATTTTTCTCTGCTCTTGCCTCGCGACGAGCTTCAGTACAACGAAGTCCAATCCAACAGCGACCTCTACTGCTTCGTTCGGAAACAGCAACAGCAGCCACCGCACTGATTTACACATGCACAGTAGTCCAGGAAGTATTTGTTATTGTTAGTTTCAGACACAGCAAAAACGTTGCATTGCTAAAATGGCTACAAAACGGACCTTTGGATGCCTAGCAGCTAAGACAAGAAGAGCTCTGACGCTGGAAGAGAGGGTAAAAGTGATCAAAATGAAAGACTGAGGAAGTAAAATAAAAGACATTATCCAAGAAATTTATTTAAGTGAAAGTGAATGTTGATCGTAAATTTCCGCAAATTATTTCCTTTTTTTTCTTTCTACACTGACTATATAAAGTGTCAAACAAGTGTATGCTCATACTTATGCACTATTATAATAAAAATAAAGAGTACACTTGCATTTGTGTCTGCGTGTACACATGTTTGTGTGTGTGTGTGTGTTTACATCTGAGATCAAATTTGCTACAGTGAAAAACCCCCTGTTGTGAAAAATTTCTTGCTGCAAACATGATTTCGTTGTAGAGGAGTTTCACTGTACATACAATGGGGGGATCTGAGAAGATTATATTTATTATTATTTTTTTAATCATAAGCATGAAAAAGCGAACATTCTGGTAGAACTTGACTATGCCCCTGCAAAATGACATGACATGATCTTTTTGGCCATGTCTGAACCCTGGAAATGTTACATAATTGTTTTCTTGCGTGCTGCTATTGATGCTGGTTGAATGTTACCAAATATCTGAAAGAGATTTACCAAATAATTCTCCACATCCTAGAAAATCTTTGTCAGAACAGGCCCGTGCCACATCCACTGTTTTCAGTCGGAGAAATTTCTTTTTTTTTTCTCAACCATGGCAGTCAGCACCAATGATGTTCATCGCATTTTTTTTTTTTTAGTTACTCTTGTCAGAAATTCTGTCTCCCACCCCTGTCCAGGTTTCTGTTTTGTATTTTTCTGCCTAGACTGGAATGGTTTTGCCTGTCGTGTCATACTTGTGACTGACTACTTGATGGATTGTATTCTGGTTGGAGCTCTGCTTGGTTTGAGGCACACAGCTGGGAAGCACCCTACTGCCTCCAATCTACCTGTCACACAGCTCACCCTGCTCAAGTCACCTTGTATTACTTTTATTTTTCCCTGCTGCCATTCCTTTTTTTTTTTTGGCAACTTGGAAAAACATGAATTTGCGGGCTAGACGCTGGCATGGCCTCTCGCGCTACCAACTACGTGTATCCGATTTCCTTTTGAGGAAGTCTGTAATTTGTGTTTTCACTCTTTCCTTGAAGGAACCTGGAGGAAACTCCCTTTTCAATACAGTATTTATTTGTTCTCAACAACCATGTGAACTTGCACACAATATAGAATTCTATGGCTGGCTGCCGGGGTGTTTTCACCTTTCCACTTAGTCTTTCTCTAGCGTATTCCATCTGTGTAGCCCGTGTCACTAATCTACATGTCTGCAGTTGGACAGCGTGTTAAAATTTAGACATGCTAAAATGCTTTTTCAGGCTCTGGTAATGGGTCGCTGGCTGATTGACAGGCCTATTCTCTTCTACTCCTGAGTGACAAGTCTGCAGTCGCCGCTGCAACGCAGGAAATTAGAGTGGAATTACAATAGCAACTGTGTCACCTCCTCGGGGAAAAGGGAAAGGAAAACACAATATCGGTTTCCTTTCACACACATATACAACACACACGTGTCTGAATTATGGTTTGCCTGTTGCCCTTCCAGAGAATACCTTGTTAAACTTGTCTTGCCGAACTCAATCCATCTTTTGTGTTAGCATAATGAGCCTCATGCGAGTTCGCTCGTGATTACGATTTTACTTCAGCCGTGTGGCAATGTGAGCACAAGGAGAGGCCAAATAGTTCCGTTAATGTCCTGTGGGAAGTTTTGGATGTGAGTGAAGTTTTTGTTGAGAGAACTATGAAGACTTGAATATTTTAGTGCAGGGATAGGCAACTCGCGGATGTTTTTTTATTTTTGGGCGGGGGGTGATATAAAGAACAGACATAGTTATTAGGGCTAAAAAAAAAATAAACATAGCAGTGGACCCAAAAGCGAATGGAGACAGTCCATGGAGGAAATGCGGAGCCAGGCTAGGCAGGGAGGCACTGAGGAATCAACTAAATTCCAAATTGTACGCGCGTGCATCAGCATGGCCAAAATTCCACTAAAAATGCATGTATCATCTAGCACCTGCTTGCAGATCAGCAGAGGTTTTATCCACAGAAGGGAATTGCTGATCAACTGCTGGTGTAGGAACACCATCCGGAAATAAAAGCAATGGACAAACAGAAGATCTCTTGTTGCATGTTGTCTGGAGAGGGAAGACATTTCATCTGTGCTGTATGTTGCACATATAGCCCAGTTGACAATAAAGTTGTACTTGACTTGACTTGAGAAGGCAACAGGAAATGGACTCGCCAAAATAAAGGAGCGAGCTATAACAAATACACAGAAGGAAGAGAATCGGGGTCAAAACATCACAACAGTACATCACTAATATTAACATTTTGAGTGAGTTTATTTGTATGGACCCCCGCACCCTCCGCACAATATGAGTTGATTTGCTGTTCAGCAGTTTTGTGCCACCCTTGAATGGCAATTTTTATGCAAGAGAGCCCTTTTGTTCGGGAAAAAAAAAGACAAGTTGTTGGCATTTTCCTGGTTGCTTCAACGCCTTTGTTGTTGGGTTAGGATAGTGGACCTTTTGTACATGCATTGAAAAATGTTTTACCGAAAATCTTTAAGGTTTGTTTTTTTAAAGCTTGCATTACCCCATCAATCACTACTGAAAATGTTGTAATATTGTGCTTGCGTTGAAGCAATCGAACTGTCATTCAGTGTGTGTGTGTGTGTGTGTGTGTGTGTGTGTGTGTGTGCGTGTGTGTGTGTCTGTTTAAGCTCTATTGACCGTCCCCCTCCTGCCATGCTACTTTTATTGCCTAGGCTGGTC
This sequence comes from Hippocampus abdominalis, assembly GCA_018466805.1. Lineage (NCBI taxonomy): Eukaryota > Metazoa > Chordata > Actinopteri > Syngnathiformes > Syngnathidae > Hippocampus > Hippocampus abdominalis. Next base: position 2,835,222 of record CM031711.1, read on the forward strand.
TGTTTATGGGGTTGGGAAAGGCTCATGACAGCTCATCACGCCTTTTCTAAATTCTGACATGGAACCTCCCTTTTCACCCACACCCTTTTGTCTTCCATGCCATGGTCAATCCAGACTAATTTAACCATGATAAACCCTGAGAGGAAGACCACTCAAGGGCTGTTACATGCCACAGCAATCTTTAAGAGTGGGGGGTGCATTTCCGTTATCATTACATGGCAAATTGGTTCACATCTCACGCAATTCAATTTATAGATAGAAAGCTCAAGATCTTCAGATCGGGAGGAATGACTATTGCTGGCATGCTATTTGAAGCCCTGGGGAAAGAAACCGAAACAAGAGACAGGGCACTTAGTGTCCAGACATAGTAGCGGGGTGTTTTTGTGGCAAAACAAGGTGAAAGGTTGAGGGCCGTGAGACAGATCCATCTCTTGGGTGTTAAGCAGCAGCTGGATGAGTGCACAGCCGCCATAATAAACTCCATTGAAGGTGAGCAGGAGCCAGGTGGCGAGACTTTCACGAGTGGACAAAAGGCAATCAACCTTGTGACCCCATTGTGTGTGTGTGAGAGAGAGAGAGAGAGAGAGAGAGAGAGAGAGAGAGAGAGAGAGAGAGAGAGAGAGAGAGAGAGAGAGAGATGCTCACTCTTATACAAGTAAAAAAGAAGGAATGTGTCCAAGATTGAAATGGTTTACGGTATTGGAAATTGTTTTCAGGAGAGCTGAAGTGTGCTGTTGTTGATGGATGAATGTCACAGCCTCCACAAACTAATATCTGATGAAAAGCCCCTCGAGCGTTGTTGTTCATTTGGAGTCAATCCGAAAACGATCAACTTTTAAATTGATAGTTTGGACTCCTCATCTTCATCCGCACCACAGGCTTTTGGAATTGCGGCGGAGCTATTCGTCTCCAAAGCTGCGTTCGTACGTTTGATTCTCCCAGTACGAGCTTCCGCGGTCGCCTGTTCAAATGAGTAATGACAAGTGCTATATTGTCCTAAAGATGTGTCATATCGCCAGCGAAAACATGGTGATTGTTGTCTTTCCAGAGATGGCCTCCACAGCCTTAGCACGGCATTTCGTAGATAAACGACTACGTGTTTCACTACTTGTGTATTGGCTCGTGAACCTTCTTAACTGAAACTCAACGAGGAAATGACACAAATATACAGTCAAATCACTGTTTGTGACAGCAACCCACAATTTTTTGCTCTCCTAACAACCGCCACTGATGGGTTTCCTTTTCCCGTCAAATTCTGGTTTTGCCCTTATAGAGAGAGTTTGTGGTTCACGTTGCTTCTCTTTCCACTGCGAAAATGGAGTTAAGTCATGCGTGAACCCGTAGATAGGTACGTATTTTCTGGACTTAGCATCGTTGGCTTTGCGCCTGCTCGTGTACTGTAATTGTTTTGTTAGCCAGGCGGTTTGTAACTCATGATCATAATTGCGCGAAATTTTCTCTTCGCCAATTATTGCTGTGCTGCACTAATTTTGACTGCACAAAAAGAATGCTGCTGGATAAATTTGCTTCCAGGAAAATTGCCAAATGACTGCAAAATTGCAAAGTTGCCATAAACTGTTTTTCAGTGAGACCCCCTCAAAAATGTTTGTACTCTATTGTGCTGAATTACTCAATCAGTTTAATTAAAGAGCTTATAAAGCTTGCTTGCAGGAGAAAATTAATATTCAACATACAGTGTACGGACAGGACAATGAAAATAGACATTTGGCTCAAAAGTATTTTGAAAATAATTAGAGGCAAAGAAAAAATGCAGAGAAATCATTCTGTCATTGTCGTTCATTTTGTAAACTTGTTGAAATTGTTCTCCTTCTAACTCCCAAACAACCGTTACCTAATTGATGTCAATGTACCGTATTTTCCACACTATAAGGCACACCTAAAAGCATTAGGTTTTCTCAAAAGCGGACAGTGCATTTTATAATCCGATGCACCTTATGTATGGATAAATATTCAGATTTCTCTGACATAATACTTTAAATGTTCTGTAAAGTGCTTTATTCAAGCTGCAACGGTTGTTAAGGCTCTCTATAAATAAAGCTGTATTGAATGGTATTGTATTCCCTTTAGCGTCGGTCCATCTAGTGGCTGAATCACGCAACCTCAATCACTATACTAGCTTCTTTCTATGCGCCTTATAATGCGGTGCCCCTTATATATGAACACCATTTTAAAATAGGCATTCATTATACTCTGAAGTGCCTTATAGTATGGAAAATACAGTATTCAGATAACTCACTCGTCAATTCTGCTTCTGCTTGAATTATTTCACTCTTCATCTCTCTTTTATTGCATTTTAACCCATTCTTCAATCCAAGAGCACTGACGTTTGCTGAATCCTATTGTACCACACATCGGTTTGCATTGCTCAACAATTTCACTGCTTCTGACAGTTGGTTCTGAGCACAGCTGCCATGCAGTCAGTCACATACTTCCTCAAATCATTGTGCATTTACAGCAGGTGGCAGTGACAATACCAGGAGATGTAAATTAACCCTATCGGGGACATCGGTCACTGCAGTGGACAGTTTATCATGTTATCGTTTTACGGGTTATTATGATTGGTGCATGAAAGTGTTGAACTATTTAATTGTCTTCTTATGTCTTGTGTTGTATTATTTTGTTATGTTATTTTGACTTCAAGGTGGTGCCGCGAGAGTGGCTGCCTTTACAGCAGCTCCTATACTTTTTGTTCTTCTACCTCTTCTTTTCATAACTTTGCTGCTGTAAATTGGGAATTTCTCCATTGTGAAATGAATAAAGGTTTTCTTATTCTTATGCTTTTTCTTTTTCCTCAAACCTTAGAAGTGTACATATCTGTGTACCCGTTATGAGGTTTGAGCAGTCGTAGTGTGTGAGCAATATATCTGATACCCCACCTTGTCAACAGTTTAGATATGAAGGCGCTCACATCTTCTGTTGTACCAAAGAAGTTATCATCCTCTTAACAACACTTCTTTGCCCTGCCAATCCAGAAAATCAGGAACTGAGTGAGTTTTATCGGCACTGCAGTGCTCCCTCTGAAGTCCTGCTCTCAGGAAATGGAGGAGGAAGCGATGGGTTGGGGCATTGCTGGTTATCAGATACACAGTAGTTGCTCTGGGATATTACTTGCTGAAAAATTCCAAGTCAGACATCCGGCAAAAACCCCCCAAAACAAACAAACATACCTGGAGAGTGTCTTCAGATGTGCGAAGGGGTTATTTGATTGATTGGAATTTGAAGAAGTTTAGAGGTTTGTCATCGGTGCATGGTTAACTTAGCAAAATTGCATGCAGCTGTCCTCACCACCGCCGAAACAAATAACCAATTACAGAGTCATTTGGTTAAAGAGGATATGTTATCCGCAAAGGACGCTTTCTCCATAACACTTGCTGTGATGAATAATTAGGGCGCAAACACAAGACATAAGGGCCAGTAAAACTGAGAAGCTACCCATTCCGAAGAGACAACACAGACAAACTGTGAGTTCAGGCCAGAATCCCAACACTGTCGCTCTGTAACAACGCTTCTTGGTTGACAGACTCTGCATATTCCAGGCAATTAATCTTTTCCTCATGCGCGTTATCAGAATGAATTCTGTTAACTATATTTCAAAGCCCAGCATATTTTCACTGAGCGTTATGATTCTCTGGCTTGTGTTTAATTAGCATCGTCATTAGTATAGAACCTCATTGTATTACTGATGTTGATATGGTTGTAATTGGCTTTATCGTGTTGTCCAATGGCTTCATTTTCAAAACATTATTCTGTGGACAATACGTGTCTGGAATTAATTACTTTTCAATATCAGGTGCTGACTTCATACCCTCTCTTCACCGTCGACCATTTTGTTGATGGATAGATTTGTGAGATCAATTTAGAAGCACATTTCCTTCTTTCCTTCAAAGCACAAAAGGCGTTGCATTGTAACACGATGTCATGATGACAAAAGACATATATTAGATATTTTGGATGGAACATTTCTTTCCATCCCAAAACTGTTGTACCTGATGCACTTTGTAGAACACTAATTATTTATTATTGGGGTAATTGCAACTACCTGGGAATGGCCAATTGTTGCTTGGACCTGATTGGCCTGAAGCTCAAGTGAACTCCCTTCAAAAGAGGAATGAGAAAGTCGTTGCGGGCTGGACAACTTGGAGAGCAGTGCTACATGTGGTCTGCTCAAAAACTGGTCAACTGTTACTCCTGGAAATAAAGAAAACTGAAAACTCTCCTTCCTGAATCCTGGCTGAATTGCCTTTTTATTCCTTTTTCACCTGGCTTGCTGTTTCGCCGCGTAACACACACATTTGCCATTCCCCAATAGCAAAATGTGCTCTGCGTGGGTTTTCTCTCTCTGTTAAATCCTTTCACCACTGGCTGTTGACTTTGAACTTGCTCTCCCAACATGAAACTAAACTTAAGAGAAAGTTTGAACATTTTTTTAACAGCTCCCTGTGGCATGCCATTGTTTCAGCATTTTGTGTGTGTGAATGTGTGTGTGTATATATATATATATATATGGCTTTTGTGTATGTATATATATATATATATATATATATATATATATATATATATATATACACACGTGTGTGTGTGTGTGTGTGTGTATGTTAATTTATTCTAAATTAAACCCATGTAATTACCTGCACATTGTTGTGTATATTTTGTATAAAATCATTCTGTCGCGCATGATTCATGAAATCAATAGTTGCACTTTTCTAGTCATGATTTTTCACCAAAGGTACCAATAGTACAAGTAGTCATGACTCCAGAGGCAAGGAAAAAAAAAATAGGTCTTATTTTTTTCTGATCTTGGAAACCAGAAATGAATGTAACGTTTCAGAGTATGGTACCTGAGTAGGTTGATGAGGCACCACATGTTTTTTTTTTTCTTATGCAATACGGTGCCTAATCATATCAGGTTTTGTAAGGTGATGAGAAGTATTATGGATTCAATGTGAAATGGTCCCCAAAATCCAGCACGATCCATCTTTTTCAGTGATTACTGTTCGGATCATTACCTAATTGTTTATGACATCCAACATGGAAAATTCAGACAGATGTCATGAGTTATTGTCGTTGCTACTCAGGAGGCATTATGCAACTTTAATGATGGCTTTTGTCAAGCTTGACTTGACTCTCCTCGAGGATGATGTGGCTTTCTTCCATGAAGTTTGAGCTGCGTCCTCAAAATATTGATTCCGGCACAGTCCTCTGTTGCTTTGTAGAAAAAGTGTTTGTAAAGTTGTGCGGAAAACACAATGTGGATCCCACACCGAGAGTAGCGAGCATCCAATGCTACCAAACATATGCTACTGAATATGAGCAGCACTTTTATAATTTAAGGCAGTACGTAAAGGTTGAGACGATGTTGTTAAAATAATAACAATAATAGTTTACACATGATTGTTTTCATATTTCCTTTTTGCCACTGACTTGCGAGGTTCAACTGTTGTAGCCTGCTCTATATTGCGGGGCACTTTAATTAGTCGGAGGAAAATGGGTCCTATGCTGAAGAGGTATATTGTATTTGACAATTTTTTAAAATATTACGCCCAAAGTTAGTTTTTTGTTCAACCCAACCTGTTCCACAGGGTATCGAATCTGTCAGTCTCATTCGTCCGGAACAGTCTTGTTGTACAACAGGAGTTTTGAATCCTCTTTCAGTTTGGGTTGTGATGACTAATTATTGGGAATTTTGTTGGACAGACTGATATGGGGAAAAAGGCTGAAAAAGGTAAAACAGTCCCTAATCTTGGCACCTTTTCTACATTGTACGTAGAGCGAATATTGTCATATCCAATTCAAAACATTCTTGTTTGTACACAGTGAATACCTACAAGTAGTGACAGCAGTGATGAAGAAAATGTCTAGTTTAACTTCAATATACTTCATTTTTGCTGTTGTTGTTGTATGAGTTCCTACTGCATTCTCATGAGAATAAATTGAATATTTCAATCTGTCCTTCATCCTCTTTGTGGACACATGCACAGCCCACAGCGCTCACGCTCGCGTATTCTGTAGCTCATCCTCTCCCTCTAGTTTGGTTCTCAGAACAATTTACAGTGACAGCAGCAGAAGTCAACAGATTGCAACGCCTACTCGTATTGCTCAGCTCATTAACATTCTGACAGTGCAGTTCTTGTTCCTGCGCCACAACAACTCCGGCACCCTGTCCCTGACTTTTTGCTTTAACTTATTTTTAAATGCAATTAAAAATTCACATGGCTCCGTGAGCCTTAAAACCAATTCTCTCTCTCTCTCTCTCTCTCTCTCTCTCTCTCTCTCTCTCTCTCTCTCTCTCTCTCTATATATATATATATGTATACAGTTTACTTGAGGTTTTTTTTGATCTGCGTCATCAAGACCGGGAGGGCCGTATGAAGCCCGCTGGCTTTTTTCCCCACAATTATTCTATGCTACAAAACATTTTCGAACAATTTTTCCTTTAAAAGGTTCAACTCTTTCAGATGTGCTTTCCTGACACATATTTGCTGTAGCTTGACTGCTCGAATGTTTTATCTGCAAGAGAAGAGGCAGGTTATCAGGGACTTATCATGATCCTTGAAATATTTTCTGCCTCAAGGCCTCGCACGGCATTGTTTTTTGTGTTTTGTTTTTTTTTGGACCAAAAGAGTGAGGAAGGGGTACCCTCCAGTGCAGTGTCTTGTCTGGTTAACACACACCATATTACAGCCGTGTTTCTGCCTCTGACTTGCTATTTTTGGTGCTACTGTTATTGCTTGCTGTAATGTTCATTAGGCGAAGCACGTTCTCTCCTCTCATGCGCGTCACATTTCCGTAATTATGTATTCATCTAATTCACACTGCAGTTCCCACAGAATAATACACAATGTACTTTTGATCTTATCCAAAACACGGTCAGCATACTAACACGGTGATCCACACAATCTGTTGAGCAAAGTATGCATGACTTAATATTTGTCTTGCCAAAGCAGAACCACATAGGTGTGCACATTGTCCAGTGTCTTAGGACACAGCGGGGACCACATCTGGTTCTCCAGTTGATAACCCAGCATTAGGGCATAAACGCCGTCTTTGAGCATATTCATATTCAACTGCACTAAACCATATTTTGCCCATTAGATATCCAGCATGACGCGCCCTCTGTGTTACATCCTGTCGGCTAAATACTGTCATTTATGAAATATGGTGACATTGCGTGATGCACGGGATGCTGTTACCCTACCCTGCATATTGCTTGTCTGTCACACATCTACTCCCACGGTCACATCTCGCACAAACAGTATGGAAGAGCAAAGAGCAATGGTAATGGTTGTGTGTTTGGCGTTGACTCTTGTCTATTGCTGCCTCGACGAGGCAGACAGACCAGGCTACCATCGCGGCGGGTCATGACGGCTCACCTCATATATAAATGACTTTTCAAATCTACAAACATGTCGTGTTTGTAGTGGGTTGAAGGTACTGTTTGTTGGTCTTGGCTGACAATTGAAAGCAATCGTGTCACAGCAGTCTGACTTGATGTTTGGCACCAAAGAATTTAGCTTTGCTTTATTCTTGAAGCATGCTTTGAGCGGCACTACTAAAATAGCCATTATTTTAAGAGACAGCTTCATAAACAAAATAGTGAATAATCATCGAAAGACGTCATAGAAAGTCATTCTTGTTTCTGCTCTGTATAATTTTAGCATTTTTTTGGTATTATCGGAACTAAGCATTGGTTGGCTTGCTTTGATATTGCTACGTTATATCAAAGCTCATAAACTAAAGAGCTTTTAAAAGATTGTTCAAAGGCTGCTCGGTGTATTCGAACTCAACATCAAAAGTAATGGATATACTCTAGTTTTAAAACAAAGAAACTGGGGGGTTCAAAGTGTTCTATAAATTCGATAGCTTACACTGCTTGCTCTAATGTGTAACAGTTGTCACACGCTACTGCTATTGGGACTGCATAATTATGACACGTGAAAACATATCTATATTGTCTTCATTTGGGGGCTCATGGCTGTTTTCAAAGCAGGGTCATGCTGCATTTTACATTTAAGTTTATATGTGTCAGAGTTTTTACCCGGACAAATTTAAACAAAGTTAAACAAATAACTCGACTCAGGGAAGATTGTCTTTGTAGCCGACGGGAGCACGATTTCCCAGAGCGACCGACGGTAGTTGCTCCGCAAATCACACTCAAAGTTCTTTGTGCTTCGCGACAAACTTTTATTGTTTACTTATGCAAAATACAAGAAAAACACTGCCCCCGATATTTACAGACCACACCCCCAGTCCGGCCCCTCGGTCGGAGATTTGATTAACTTTTGTCAAACTTTGAACCACAGATACTCTAACACCTTCATGTCTGGTCTCCCACAAATAAACAAGTCGCAGACGACAAATGTTCGCCTGGGTCGCGACACTTATGACCAGTTTCCAAACCGTCTTTTAATGTTCTAAAACACTCCATTCCTAAACTGTTTACTTCCCCTCCCAAGCCGAGTCTAGCCTCCTTACATCTGTTCGCACCCTTGCTGCAATGTGATTACTGTGGACTTCAAAAAGCCCTCCGCCCGAGACGGCCGACACCCTTGCGCACAGATATTTGGGGCGCTGAATACACTTCAAAACGTCTAGACAGGCCCAAATTAAATAAAACTTTCAACATGATTTCATTTTGTTCGTAGATTTCTCTCTAAATGTCATGATACGGTTTGGGACCAACAGGTGGCACTGTAGGCCTCCCCCTGCAGCTGCACACCTGTTGGTCGTTAGGTAATTAGTTGTATAAAAGGAGTCCCGCCCAACCAGTCATTGTCGGGTCATTGTTGCTGTTTCTTGCTGCTGTCATGTTTGTTTGTTCTGTCATGTTTAGGTCATGTCTTGTTACTATTAGTTTTGAGTTTCTGCCGTGGTTTTTGTTTGATACTTTGGACTTTGTTTGTTTAGGATTTACTTCTCTGTGTTTTAATACAATTCTTCAAGTTCACCCTGCTCCTCCCTCTTGCCTGCTTTTTGCGGTCCACCACCACCTAGCAACGTGACACTCAATATGTCAACCAATTAACGTTTTTAATCACAATTTCCAATATTAACTCGTGATTAATTGCAATTTTTTTTTGTATTCAAACAACAGATTTGGGGTAGAATCTGTCAACCATTATAAAGCATTTTAACTAGATCCCAATATGAGTTGGGATCTGCAAGCTGGATGCTGCAAGGTTATTAACAAACAGGTTGCCATTTGGGTCAATGCGCATTTTTACTTGACATCAAAGATTGAGTTTGGATGTCTCACAGGATCCAGGATACAATAAAGTGCCATGATATTGAAGTTAATAAGGTGAAATGGACAGCGGTGAGCCTTGGCCTTTAAGTAGATACCATTACTTTCTGACGGGATTTATCAGCAGAATGAAAGAAAGAGAGGGTGAGAGAAAGTGGAAAAGGGACACCCAACGTGGCATGAGAAAAGCTTCCATGACTGCCGCCCCCTAACAATAGTCCTGTCATCTCCTTGCAAGGAACAGATGCCCAGGTTCCGACGCGAGAATGTCAGGGAGAAATAAATCACCGGGCCAATTTACTTGAGGAAGGTGAACTTTCCGCGGCAAAGGCAGAACGTGAGAATCACTGACATCTCTGAGTGGAGATTTTCTTTATTCTTTCTTGGTTGGCGTGACATTTTTATTCATTAGATATGTGGCAGACCAAAAAGCTGCCCGTGTAAAATTGGATTTGAAGGAAACGCATTGTAAATTGTGGCCGCTGTTTCCTGCAGTAAAAACTTTACTCATGCTTAAAAGGGGTGTGTCTAAACTTGTGTATGGTAGGCTCCTGTGTATGTAAAAACAGAGCTGCCAACCTATTGAAATTCACTTCAGGAGCATCTCACCTGAATTTTCATATTTTTGGGGAAATTCTGTCAGGAAGAAGTTTGAAAGCACCCTCGAATTTGGAGTTTTTTTTTCATTGTGTCAAAACTTTGGTGCAAGCAAAGCACATTTCTGGTTCCAAAACGCTTTGGAGTGTCTCCAAAAATAAATAGCAGCAGTTTATCCCTCAACTCCTCTGAGATTGGCAGCTGGTGCGACGTTCTAGTCGATGCGCGTGTCGCTGTCAGTCATTTTTTCCTGAGCTGACTGAGTGCGTAGCAACCAAGAAATGAGCACATATTTGAATAATAAATCATGATCCTCCGACACAATGGCGTCAAATTCACATCCACTCGTTTAGAAGGCTATTGAATGCAAATGACAAACCGCTCAACTTTAAACATCGTCAGACTCATTTTGATGTCCAATTTTTTTTAATTTTATGCACAAAACTGGAAAAAAATGGATTATGATGAAAGGGCCACTTTAAACTTCCAGGATTTTGAACAATTGCCTTCAATGCAACATAACCGCTGCTCCAACAGTTAATTTTACGGACTCTGAGGGGGTCCAATTTTTAGAGTGGACATAGATCTTACTGGGTGACGTCGTGAAGATATTTCCCTACATGACAGTAGATGGAGAAAGAATTTTAATGAGAAACCTCATCTCCCCAGGTGATTTCCCTGGCAGTCGACAAACAAGGAATGAAGCAGTGAAACTTGATGGGTACATTTAAGAGTGCATAGGCCTACTTCTGCCGTGGAAAAAATAAATAAATAAATGGCTTTGTTTTCGGCCCACACTGTATCAGCTTCAGTTCTGTTGTGAACATGACTTTTTTTTTAGTGCAACGCTGCTCTGAGCAACCAAAAAAAAAAAGATTTCCTTCAGCCAAGGGAAGTTTGTTTCCAGATATGCACTACTTACATAGAATACTTTAAATCTGTTTCCATTTATTGCATTCTGGACCCTCTCCAACAGAGTGGGGTGTCAGCAAAAGCCACAAGTATGTGGCATAATGTAAGAATGTAAGAGAAGTACTGGAACGGTCACCTCTCTTGGATTTTAATGAGACATCCACTGCACATTCTTGGCAAGGTCTCATTAATATGTGCAGAACACTTTAGATGGCAACAAAACAACCCCACCAAAAAAAGCTGTCCCTCAATTCGAGTTGGTTCACCACCCAAATGCATTCATTATATCATCATATCGTCTTCAAATACAAAGGATGTGACTTTTTTTATATCACTTGCACCTCCTTGGTATGCTCATACATATTACATATTTATCTATTCTATATACTTTGAGAGGGCGGCCAGGTGGTTGACTGGTTTGCGCATTAGCCTCACAGTGCAGAGGTGCACGGTTCGATTCTGGCTCTGGCCTCCCTGTGTGGAGTCTGCATGTTCTCTTTGTGCCTGCGTGGATTTTCTTCAGGTAGTCTGGCTTCCTTCCACATTCCATAAAAATGCTTGTCAGGTGTGAGTGTGATTGCGGTTGGTTTTTCATCTATGTTGTGCCCTGCGATTGGTTCGCAACCAATTCATGGTCTGCCGCATTTGATTTACACACCAGACAAACTGAGGTTCCAATTAAAACATCAAACATCCAAATTGAGCATTGATTGAGCAATTGATTTGCAGTCTGAACAATCCAAAGAAACAATTTATCTTAAGCACAATAATTAAAAATGAACTTATACATGGACAGCAATGTGGCACCCTAGGCAACAATCAGCCGAGGGATTTCTCCCACCACGTCTGGGTTGAATCGGAATGCAGACAGAGGTTCCGGCTTCAACGGCTGCATTCTAATGTAACAGCAAACATGCAGGCCCTAGCCCATTTGATATTTATTGCCCATTCCCTTCGCTTTTATATAAGTCTGTTACTTTCAAGATGCTGTTCAAGGAGGACATTGATAAAGGAATAGAAGCACACTCTCCAGGATATAGCAAAAGCCAGTATAAGATTCAGAATATTTCCTAATGCGTTCTCTGATTGCTTTGTCATCACTTGAGGGTCTCACGGGTGTACAAATTAGATCCAAAAGGTGATCTTGGGAGCGACTTGGCGATCCAGTGGTTAGCACGTCGACCTCATAGTGCAGCAATACCGGGTTCAATTCCAGCTCCGGCCTCCCTGTGTGGAGTTTGCATGTTCTCCCCGGGACTGTGTGGGTTTTCTCTGGGTACTCCAGTTTCCTCCCACATTCCAAAAACATGCATGGCAGGCTGATTGAACACTCTAAATTGTCCCTCGGTGTGAGTGAGAGTGAGTGCGGATGTTTGTTCGTCTCTGTGTGCCCCGCGATTGGCTGGCAACCGGTTCAGGGTGTCCCCCGCCTACTGCCCAAAGACGGCTGGGATAGGCTCCAGCACCCGCCTTGACCCTTGTGAGGATAAGCAGATCGGAAAATGGATGGGGATGATCTTGGTTGAAAATTTAAGAATCCTCAAGAGGCATAAAGACACTTACTTAGAAATTGATGCTGAGCGTGCAGTTTACTATAAAAGGATGAAAGCATTTCCAAGAAGGAACAGCCCCATTGTCCACAATGTCTCATGTCAGACTGTCAGGTGGACACTGCGATTATTCTGCACCTGGTAAAGCTACAAAGTACACTTGTACAAATGGTGGGCTTTAGAAACTGAAGGCAGCACAACACAGGCACTTTGTCAAGGCTGAGATAACGAAACCCTTATTTTACTGTGGCTGATTATATGAATGTATCAATTAACAAGACAGGGCAGGCTATGATTATTGCTATGACTGAACGGATGGCTGAGAAGAATATAAACTTTGCACAACTGTTAATTGGGATAAAACCTAATGCTCTGCCATTAATTCTTGTAAATACAGAAATCCAACAAAACACTTCTCTTTTCCTCCGCTACAATCATCACCATGCCTCATTTAGTTGCCAGTGACACTGAAATCAAGGATGTATCCAGACCTGCAAATTGTATGACAAAGAAATAATAATAATAATTCCATGCTCTTAAACTATTGTGCTGGATCGGTCAGAACATGTTCAAGAAGAATTTACACGTCCCCCTAACACTGTTATGATTTGCAAAATCATTTAGAAATTCATTTGCAGAGATATATGCAGTGGAATTTATTGATTTGGCCCAACCACATGATCCAAATTGAACGCATTATGCGTATAATCAATATTTATGTGGCGCAACAGACTCACGGTAGTTATTTGTATCTAGTTAAGCTATATTTTCAAAAGAAAATCAATGCTTTTATGGATTAGTAAAATGGTAGTGAATTAAAAAGAGAATAAATGGACTGATTGTACTGGGTAAGTAAGAGCAAAGTAGGACAGTATGAAGGGTAAGCTATGATATTTGGAGAATATTATAAAAGTGAAAGGACTAAATCCATAGCAATGCACACCTCACTGCCGGAATCCATCTTCTGTCATCTTAATGCCAAATTTAATTTAATTTAATTTGTCACGTTTCTCTTTAGAGCAGCCCGGTGGTCCAGTGGTTAGTGTGTCAACCTCACAGTGCAGAGGTACCGGGTTCAATTCCAGCTCCGGCCTCCCTGTGTGGAGTTTGCATGTTCTCCCCGGGGCTGAGTGGGTTTTCTCCGGGTAGTCCGGTTTCGTCCTACATTCCAAAAACATGCATGGCAGGCTGGTTGAACACTCTAAATTGTCCCTAGGTTTGAGTGTGAGCGTGAATAGTTATTCGTCTGTGTGTGCCCTGCGATTGGCTGGCAACCGGTTCAGGGTGTCCTCCGCCTACTGCCCGAAGATGGCTGGGATAGGCTCCAGCATGGATGGATGGATGGTTGGATGAATGTTTCTCTTTATTCATTCAATGTCATTTTCGGCCTATTGAAAATATGAATTTCTCCTCACAACCATTAGGTGTATCCATCCATTTCCGAACCGCTTGATCCTCACTAGGGTCGCGGGGGGTGCTGGAGCCTATCCCAGCAGTCTTCGGGCAGTAGGCGGGGGACACCCTGAATTGGTTGCCAGCCAATCGCAGGGCACACAGAGACGAACAACCATCCACGCTCACACTCACACCTAGGGACAATTTAGAGTGATCAATCAGCCTGCCATGCATGTTTTTGGAATGTGGGAGGAAACCGGAGCACCCGGAGAAAACCCACGCAAGCCCGGGGAGAACATGCAAACTCCACACAGGGAGGCCGGAGCTGGGATCGAACCCGGTACCTCTGCACTGTGAAGCCGACGTGCTAACCACTGGGCTACCGGGCCGCCCTTAGGTGTATCCATCTTTGCAAAATATTTGCACCACCATGTTGGCTTGCTGCGCAAATGCGGATTGGTTGAAATGGAAATGACACACTGCGCTTAAAAAAAAAAAAGATTTGGTGCACTCCACTTTTATTTTGCAAGCACCTCCACTGACAGCGTGAGGCTGTTGGCAGATCAGCAGAGCTGCATGAGCTTTGTAAATAAAGAGTATGATATCATAGCAGCGGGGCAGCCGAATCTAATCCAGTCGTTAAATCAACCGTGAAGAAGACAGGAAACATACCAGCCTTTCAAACACATCTCCATCCAGCTTCTATCAGCGTTCGTCACCCCACAAAATCGCACACAAAAACAGAAGTTTGGGTGACAAGCACAAGGGTTTATCAGTATACAACCCAACCGTCAATTGATCTCGGTGAAAAGGAAACAAACCACTTCATTTTGTGTAATAATATAGCAGACAGTAAGCTGAATACACATCAGCATGGTTTTACCGCCGTGAAGTGAGAGAGAACTTGAAGGGGCGTTATGGCTCACATCTTAATCAAAGTAACAATCATATAATACCAAAGTGCTTCAAGCATACCACCGGGTGAGATAAAGACTTGGAAAAACTTTTGAAAAAAACATTTATTTGTATGGAAGTGGAAATAATGCTGAACAAATAACTTGAACAGTCACACGGACACAATTTTATTAGTATGCATGTGAGTGTGATGACCTTTCCTTACCCTCTCTGGAGCTCAAAAACTGACAGAAAAACAGCCCTTTTAATTCTACTATTTGAAGTGAACACCTTTTATCCTCCACAAAGGGTGTGAAACAAATTCTGTGGAGCAAAAATCAGGACAGACAAAGACAATCCCCCTGTGACTATCCACTAAAAATATGTATATGTGTCATGAATGAATAAATTAAAATTTGGGGGTGTCATGGAAGGCCACACCACACTCCGACACCATTAACACACTCCTCCCAAACCATCCATCCATCCATCCATTTTTTAATCCGCTGATCCTCATAAGGGGCACGAGTGTGCTGGAGCCTATCCAAGCTATCTTCGGGCAGTGATCAGGGGACACCCTGAACTAGTTGCCAGCCAATCGCTGTCCCTCAAACCAAGTGGAAATTATTGTGTTTTTGTGCGCCTAGCTAAAAAGGGTCACCCACCAAAATCTTGGCTCACACTGGAGGCCTGAACACGCAGCCAGGACCTTCCAGGGGCAGCCCATAGGCAAATCCTGCAGCACAAAGGATCCTAGTGCCTCCCACATTACCATCCAGCGGTCTATTTTCTGATCCGCTTTATCCTTGCAAGGGCCGCGGGTGTGCCGGATCCTATCCCAGCTGTCTTCCGGCAGTCGGCGGGGTACACCCTGAAGTGGTTTCCAGCCAATCGCAGAGCACACAGAGACGAAAAACCATCCATGCTCACACTCACACCTATGGACAATTGTGTTCCATTTACCTGCAACGCATGTTTTTGGAATGTGGGAGGAAACCAGAGTACCCGGAGAAAACCCACGCAGGCACAGGGAGAACATGCAAACTCTACACATGAAGGCCGAAACTGGGATTGAACCCTGCAATGTGAGGCCAACGTGAGGCCAACCAGCCATCCACCAATTTTCTTATCTTATCTTAACCTGTCCTTCACACTGCACAAATTATTTTTGATGATTTATTTTTCCACAGATATTTGACTTTCATCCTATCCGTGTGCCAGTTTTTAAGATATTGCTGTGGTTTCAAAGGTGTTAAGAAAATGAATCACCGTCTCTGAGGGACTGCAAGAACAGCACTTGCTTTCACGCTTAATTCAGTTAATCACATTAGGTGACATGTGACACAATTGGAGAATCGAAACGGTTGTCTTGATGACCTGGACATGACCACGTAATCAGACCATTCAGCAAATGCGACACGAGAAGGCTTTGTGAATCTCTCTCCTCCTCCCATTCCATAATTCACTTACTACCAAGCTGTCATTTAGCGCACCGGGACTGACAGGGCTTTGAAAGTAAAGTAGAAAGAGCAATTACCTTGGGAGAGATTCAGTCAAAAGGATAGCGCCCACAGCTGCTTTCCTATCTACAATAACACAAAGGAAGTGAAGGATTGGCATATTACTCATCAGAGAGGAGAAAGACAATGTCCTCAATCTTTTGATTTTTCCCTCTCTCTTTCTTGATCTCTCGATCTTGCTGCATCATTATTTATTCACATGCGACAACAGTTACAGTATGCGACATCACAAGACTGCATGGCATTTATATTGCTCCACCACATTTCCAATGCGGGCATTATCTGAATTTAACAAGGAGCTGATTCCCAACCTGATACAGTAGTTTTTTTTGTGGTCAATAAATCTGGCATACTCAATCAAATTTCTGGTTCATCTGGAAGCTGTTTTTTCCTTGAATATTTTACTTCTTGTAATGTATTATTTCAGGACGATGCAAGTGTCACTTAACCCTGGAGAACACAAAAACCATTTTATTCATTGAAAAATGATGAATTATACATTAAATGACTGCTATATGTTCACTGAACCCCAAAATGTGTTATTTGTTTTATATTTAATGCTTTAATCCTAATTTACGATTAGGGCCAAATTTGGGATTTAAGGGTAGCATTTGAGAAGCAGAATTTATAGGGGCCAAATTTGTCCCCGTGGATTCTCCAGGGTTAAATGTTTCTGTCGTTATTATTATGAGTAGTAGTAGTAAAAGTAGTATTTCGCTATTTCGATGCGTTAATAGTAGCTAGTTATAATTTGAGATACAATATGTATGTAAACAAGTACCCCACTTGTTTGTGTTTTGTGTAAACAACAGTGTAAACCTTGAAACAACTGGTATTTGAACACAAACAGTGCAGCAACACATGAAGACAGGACATGTAAGACAGTCACAGGAATGTATTTTTTCCTCTCTGTGGAAAAAAACAACAACAAAACAAAACAAAAAATACACTAATAATGTATTGCTGCAGCTTAGCCGCTAGTTTCTGGGTTGTGTTTCAGCACCAAATTTACGTGTGCTATTCGTTCATCGGTTGTACTGAAACCTGGTGTCAAGAAAGAGCAGAATATTGTTACATATATATTTAATTAGTGGATAATTATAGGAGGGATAGTTTTCCGAAGCAGAAAACACATGACAAATATTTTGCAACGGATTAATGGCATTTCCATTCATCTTAATGGGGAAAGTCGATTTGAGATATGGGCAATTTGAGTTACGAACACTGGCACAGAAATAGTTCAACTCGTAAACCAAGGTGTGACTGAATATCGCTTAGCGTTCAGTGTAATGTTTGACTACAATCGAGTGAGATGCACGTGGTGGCTTTGCCGTACAGGTTAAATAGTAAAAAGGCTCGCAACTGCGAGTGAGTCTAAGTAGCAAAAAAAAAAAAAAAAACAGCACGTTTCCCCTCAACCTGCTAAAATGAATGTGTTGGTGTTGTCAAAGGGAGCCATTTACACTGAAGAAATGGCATTTAGCTCAAAGCCCTGCTGTGCCCCAGTGTCTCAGAACTGCTATGTACACTTTCTGAATGAATACATTAATTTTCCAGCATCAAAAGATTGTTTGCCAGGGAAGGAACAGATAGATAGATAAAAGGATAGACTCACCCAGGAGAAAAAAAACAAAACAAAACACAATATACAGTTGAATTCGGCATGGTGAAAATCGGCCTCAGTCCTCCTCGTCGGATTTGAAATTCTTCAATAATTAAATACATTTACATCCGAATTTTAACCTTATTTGTTCTGAACCGATCCTGGAATACTATTTCTAAGTCCCGAGACGATATAAAATAATTGGAGGGGAAAAAAGTAAAGCACATCTGCCTCAGAGTCAAAGCTTCTCATTTCAAATTTTAGTTTGGACCTTTCATTGGGAAGTTTCCCTGTTCTCCTTCTGCTCGTGTGGCTTGTCTTCCTGTTTCCTCCCACATTGTAAAAACATGCCCTCGAAAATGTCTGGTTTTCTGAGTGTGGGGAGTGAGGTCACTGTACGTAGGTGGATCATAAACAAGGAAGTGGTGCTGATTGGGAGTTTCACTGACAGCTATCTAATTATCGCTGCCCCATTGCAGTAGCAATCACTAAAAGCCGCCCGATGATGAAAAATTAATCGGGAATTGAAGCATTCAGGCAATTTACATTTAGTAAACAGACAACAAACAAGGATTCTCTACTACTGCGGGTCCTGCAATTCACCGTTTGATTGTCGCTGCTCACAGCAGGTCTGTATTCAGTGCACAGAAGAATATACATTGCGACGAGATTTAATTTGACTCATGATGCTAAATTTGCCCAACCTGTTTGTTTTTTTTTTCTCCTTGATAAAGTCAATTGTAATTGAACTGATGCTGGACGTGCAAAGTGGAAATCAAACTTAATTAAAAGTCGGGAGACTCTTGAATCAGGGCCGCTATCAAGCCACTCAAGTACGTAGCAGGAAATTGATAATGTGCAGATTGGAGGAATTCCGATCTTGTCAGAAATTCATTGTGCTGTAAATGATCGAGCACTCTTGGAACACCTGTCATTCTCTCTATAAAGTGTAGCATGCTACTTGTCATTGATGGATGGATTACAAGTCCACAACATGACGACCATGAATCGGATGTGCAGAACAGCAATGACAAAAATGTGTAGTGTGACTAGAATCATTGTGACTTTGTATGGTATTGTTGCTGTCATCAGCCATCTTTCCAATAAATGTCTTCTGATTGTGGCCAACATACGTTTTGATTGTATTAACCCTTTCATGCACCCTGTAACCTGATAGCATGGTAAGCTATCCACTGTAGTAACCGCTGTCCCTGAAAGGGTTAAACTCATTTAATGAAAGATGTATATGCAGAGAAAACAGATTGGCGGCGGGGCCAGTATCATTGGGAGGTCCTGATATACAGATCAATCATGGCAATTGATTGTGCTTGCTCTCTTAACTTGCCAATTAACCATTAACAGACCTTGGCAGGTTCTGATTAAAAGTGGGTTGCCCGGTGGTCCAGTGGTTAGAGCGTCAAACTTACAGTACAGAAGAACCGGATTCAATTCAGACTCCGGCTTTTCCTGTGTGGAGTTTGCATGTTCTCCCCATGCCTGCGTGGGTTTTCTCCAGGTACTCCGGTTTCCTCCCACGTTCCAAAAAACATGCGTGACAGGCTGATTGAACACTCAAAATTGTCCCTCTGTGTGATTGTGAGCGCGGATGGTTTTTCGTCTCTGTGTGCCCTGCGATTGGCTGGCAACCGGTTCAGGGTGTCCCCCGCCTACTGCCCAAAGACGGCTGGGATAGGCTCCAGCACACCCCGCGTCCCTTGTGAGGATAACGCGGTTCAGAAAATGGATGATTAAAAGTGCCTGTTCAAAGTTTTCGGTTGGTTCCAATAAACCAGGCATGTCCAGCTCTGGGCCTGGAGGGCCGCCGTCCTGCCTGTTCTCCATCTCTCTCGGCTGCAACACACCTGATTCAGATGATCAGATCATCATCCAGCTCTGAAGCAGCATTAGAACATACCTGATTATTTGAATCAGGTGCGCTTCTCTTGGGAGAGCTGGAAAACAGGCAGGACAGCGGCCCTTGAGGACCGACTTTGGACACCCCTGCAATAAACCATTGGGAATCTGGAAAGAAGCTTATTGGATGTAAAATATCATCCTGGGTTTTATCTTTCCAAAAAAAAATATATAATCTAGTTGTTTCAGAAACAGAATTTATGACCGGATCTCTCATGCTGCGTTGGGGTGCTTGAGGCGGTTTGCTTGTATGAGTGATTCTCCATAATCACAATGAAAGGACATACGTGTCAGAATATTCTGAAGTCACTTTGTAGAGATACCCAAAAGGAAGCAGAGGGGAGAGGTTCTGCTTATCAGTTTTGGCTGATGCCCAACTCTCTTTTTTTTACATGCTGTATCTGATTAGTTGCAGCCTTTAAAAGCCTCCGCTTGCCTTTCCAGGCACACTCCACTCCCAATATGCATGATTAGTGTGGAACTGATGTTCTCAGTGTTGAACCACAGTTGATGTCGGGTCATGCTCATTACTCTCACGCACTGTTGCCATTTCTGGAAGCAGCACATGAAGCAGGGCTTTGCCGCTGAGGAGATTTTGGAAGTTGTGATGATAAGAGAATGAGCAGGCCTTTACATGAATGATGTGTGTGTGTGTTATAAAGAGAGAATATTCAACAGCATGCAGTTTTAATATAAAAAAAAAAAAGACGGCACATCTATCTTTCCGTGCATCGGTTATGATGCCTCTCATATTTTAAAATACAGTCAAACCTCGGTTTTCGGATGTCTCGGTTGTCGTCGAATTCGGTTTTCGACCCAAAATTTCGATTTTTTTATGCCTCGGATGACGAACAAATTTCGGTTCTCGAACAAACTGAGCGCACTTGAATGCACCATTTGACTCCTCTCGCCTTCCATCAACGAGGAAGTGACGCTTCCTCGTGTTGCTTTCCATTGTGAGCAGACGTGTTCAGTAAACATTTTTATTTTATAAAGAGCGTGGTTTCGGTTTTCGAACAATTTCGGTTTTCAAACAGCCTTCTGGAACGGATGATGGACAAAAACCGAGGTTTGACTGTACCACAAACTGAAAATCGATCGTCAGCTTCACCGAAGGTCGTAAAGTCACCAAAATAATGGAAATACATGTCAAATGTTCTGTTAGTCGTACAACCACAACATTAAACAAATTTGATCAATTGTGATCAAAACTGAGCAATATTCTCTTTGATTGTGCAGTTGTTTCAATCCTTACATCAAGCGGCGACCTGTTAAGACAACCCGTCCCTACAAAGCGAGCGGCGATCACTCATGAGAGGAACAACAAGCCGCGGCATCAAGCTTTCAGTCACATTTCATGGCCCATTTGTTGTGTATGCATCAAAGTGGGAAGGTTATCGTGAAACGCTCATTGCGGGCCCTCGTCGGCGCATGAAAGCGGGACAAAGGCCTTGAGTTCGCTCTCTTCTTTTGCCTTCTTCCCCCTCGTTGCGGAAGCCGACATTGTGAGCGAAATTATACGTTTTGTTTGTTTACTTGTTCCCAGAGATATAGTTAACCTTGTTGGCAAGGCTTTAATCCAGAGTCAGCAGGTATAAAAGACCACTGTGTCATTATGGAATTAGTGGGAGGTGCACTGCTCATTTAAAAAAACAAAACAAATTAGCACGACTATGGACATTGACATATTACTTTTATATTCGGCAAGGTCGGGAAGCATCGCGCATTATTTTCTACTTTACACTTTTGTCCATGAAAACAACATTCTTCGTGGCTTCTTTTATGTTATCTCTAAGCATTCACAGCTTGTCGTCATTCATTTGTGCAAAGTGTCAAATATGAGGCAGAGCCTTTTCAGACTTGAACTGCATTTTCACAGAAAAAAATAAAAATAAAGCATTGAGCGTGTAGCAAGGCATGCGGTAACGTTCTGTCGAATACCACACCAGTTCAAACTGAAATTGATATTGTTGACACCAGAATCCCTTTCTGCAATTTAGTCAAAGTATCAAACCTAGAATGTTTTGGGATGTGTGTGTTTGATATGTATCTTTTTCATTGGGATGTGAAAATATATGATGTGATATTTTCACATTTCAACATGCACTTTTTGAACCCTTTCAGGGACAGCGGTCACTACAGTGGGCATCCAATCATGTTATCAGGTTACAGGTTATCATAATTGGTGCATGAAAGGGTTAACATGCACTAGTAATGTATATTATTCAATTTTTTAAATATATCTATTCAGTCATTATTATTGTGTAAAATGTGTCTTGATGTGAATGTGTTTGTGAGCCCGGTAAAGGGAGAATTTCTGTCACCATCGGGGACAGACCATTCAGTATTTTATCTGTCTGTCTGTCTGTCTTGGGGTAGGGGTACCTTTTTTGACCAAAGATCTACTTTTCAAGCGACCAACATCCCGCGATGGCCCTGTTACCACACATGCACGCACACATGCATGCCATGTTGGGCAACGGCCCCTAGCATGAACAGAAAAATGAAGTAGATACAATAGTTTGTGACTAGATGGTGATACGCCAGGGATGTCCAGCACCGGGCCTGGAGGGCCACCGTCCTGCCTGTTTTCCATCCCTCCCGTCTGCAACACACTTGATTCAGATGATCAACTCATCAGCCAGCTCTGAAGCAGCTTTAGAACCATCCTGATGATTTGGATCAGGTCTGTTGCTCCCGGGAGAGCTGGAAAACAGGCAGGGCAGCGGCCTCTGAGGACCGACTTTGGACACCCCTGTGATACGCTAACAGAAATACATTTCAATACAGGTGTATTTATATCGAGCTTTCACAACCGCTGCAGCTGTAACAAAGCCCTTTATAGAACATTTAAAATGCTACGTCCAGGATTCAGAATATTGATGCATATATAAGGTACATCAGATTATAAGGTGTACTGAATGCTTTTTGGTGTGTTTTATAGTGCAGAAAATACGGTAATATGAATAACATGCACCATTTGTGGGTTTTTTTTTGTTGTTATTTTGCATTTCCTCCTAACCTCCCGCAATCAACTTAGGACCAGTCCGCGGGCTACCGGTCCATCATAATTGCCATATCGGGCGCCCCTGATCCATCCTGTTTCAGTGATTCCCAACCACTGTGAATATTAGTGTACCTGGAAGGATTTAACTGAATAAGTCTGAAAATTATTCACAACAAATAATGTGTCTTTGTGCATCCATTTTGGCCAATGACATTCAAGCTTTGTCAGAAAAGTTCTTGGACTATAATCACAAAAGATGCATTTCAAACCCAAACTGCAAACTATTAGTATTCCCCTTCAGGGTGGGCCAGACTATTAATCAGCACGTCTCTAAAGGGATCCTGCAGCATTTGCTTTGTTCAGTGTGCGAGAACGAGCAAGTGATGTAGCAGGACAACTCAGGACGCATTTGCTAACAATACCCTGAATATCCGCCAACATCCAACTCCTGGCCCAGAAGAACATCGCCGTTTAGGAGCAAGCCTCCTTCTCATAAGATGGCTCATCCCAAATGCCAAATGTGTACATCAGTTTCTAGTCTAATCCACTGTGGTCTCGTTTAACTTTTGCTTGGCGTCATGAAAGTTAGTCAGTTAATGTATCCTTTTTAATATGTGCCAGAAAATTGGTATAAAATAGATGGTCTGAATTTCACAGATGAAATTATATTGGTCCTCAGACACCCATTCTTAGTTTTAGGGCGCTTGACTCTAATTTGTTCTCGGGAAATGATAAGCATGCATCCCTTCCAGATAAAACCAATGATGATACGTACAGCACCAGCACTTTGAATTCAGGAATTCTTCCTGCTAAAAAAAAAGCCATTTATTATTGTCATTCTCACGGTGTTGTCATGCTGGCGTGTATGAACAATTACTGAAAACTACCAGTGGTGTCAGTTTGGGACAGCGTTATATTTAATGAATGTTTTACTGTATTGACAATTTACCCAACATCATCCATGGGATCACGTGTACAGTATATTTAGGAAGTGCACCTGAGACATTTATTTTGAATAGCAGAAACAATGGGTTTTGAATTCTATATAGAGTACCTTTGAAGGAACACTATTCAATGTCATATATTGTACTGAACTTGTTTAAGCTGATTCTCTGTGTGATACACAATACAGTTTAATCCCAGTAGGGAACATAGTAAATGATTTATTTGTATATTGACAGTACAGAAAATGGATGGCTAGACACCCCAATAGCTCTGGCAGGGTGATTACCCATGGTACAGTTGTCACTGCCTCTTTTGTTGCTTTAACATAGAAGAGTGAATGTAAAGCAATCAGAGTCAATGGAAATCCAAGTACGTGCTGAGCTGTTTTTTTTTTCCTGTTTTATCGTCATTACAGTCAAATTTGAATTGTTGAGTAGTAATTAATTAATAAAAAAGTCAGGAAAAAAACTGTCTACAATTCTCTGATCAAAATGTTTCTACAGAGTTTCGGCAGGTTCTACACAACGCTGGTGTTTCAAATCATTTCAGAGCTTTGGGAATGAAGGTCACCAAAGTACGAGAGTGCATTCAGGCATACAGAGACAGGATCCAGGAGGAGGCGCCGCGCCAGTCATTGTTAGCAGAAGCGCAGATATTGGTGGCAGACACCCAAAGGATCAAAATATGCAGCCAGCAGTGCAGCATGGGTGGCGCCGTTATTTTTCTCCTTCATGCAAATGCCTTGCAACTGCGATGTGTACAAGAAACATTCGAATAACTCAACCAAACCTCATCTCTCATACATTTTTTTTTCTGCGTGTTGCTTTTATTATGCAGCACTTCAACTTTAGTCACATTCAGTATCATGCACATGAACTGAATATAAAGGTACTGTGAAACACACAAAGCTTATTTGTGGCATGACAGGAAGCACTTTTACAATTTTCCTACACATGAAGGAGAGCTTCAGTTCTAGAAATGTCATCACTTTTATTGTTCAACTGCTTGAACTTTTTTCAGGGACAACGGTTACTACAGTGGACATCTTATCATGTTATCAGCTTACAGGGTGCATGAAAAGGTTAAAAAGTGTTTCCTCCTTGACCTGTGCACTGGACTCCCTTGATGTTGTAACCATTGGGCATATGGTACTGGACTACCCCACACTGATGGGACTGCAAGTACAACGCTCTAGAACAAATGTGTCAAACTCAAGGCCCAGGGGCCAGATCTGGCCCGCCACATCATTTTATGTGGCCCGTGAAAGCAAATAAAACATGTCAACTTCCGTTATTCTTGCTAAAATCTGGACCAATTTGTAACAAATAAAAGATATTGTCACCAAACCGCTCACTACATAACTTATACCAGAGTCAAATAAACCGTTCTTCCCGACTTTTTAATATAGTTTCAGTCGTACCAGCCCTCCGAGGGAAAGGGTAACTTCAATGTGGCCCGCGACAAAAATTACTTTGACAAACCTGCTCTAGAGAGAAAGCATTTGCTGGTCTTAAATGTTCCTGACTCTGTGTCTTTTGTTTGACATAAAAATGGTTACTTGTTCAAAAAGTATTTGGCCCCTAATACAGTACTACCTGCTACTTTGCGTATTACATTTTTGCATCACGGGGTTTGCTATTCTTCTGGGAAGTCGCTGCGTGTTTACTCTTTCTGAGACGAGCAATTTTCTCC
Organism: Hippocampus abdominalis; assembly: GCA_018466805.1. Lineage (NCBI taxonomy): Eukaryota > Metazoa > Chordata > Actinopteri > Syngnathiformes > Syngnathidae > Hippocampus > Hippocampus abdominalis. Next base: position 2,860,513 of record CM031711.1, read on the forward strand.
ACTGTTTGCATAACCTCCTGCTCATTTTCTATCGAAAGCTTTCTCTCTCACGTCGGACGCGATCTTTATCATTCACACAGCTCCACTATCAGTGTGAGAAAACGTTTCTTCATGCTTGACGGGCACCCTGAAATTGTTCGCAAGGAGGCAATCTGTACCTGACTAGCTTTAGTCATGCCTTTGTCTTCATGTAAAATACAGTACATTTCAGTGTCTTACAGCAAGGCTTAAAAACATATTTACAGTGGGTGTCTTTGTAGCCATCATTTTTACCGTCGTCGCACAAATTCTGCACAAGGGCAAATGAACGCCCTCGCACCCTGATCAGATCCACCGAGACGCTTTGGAGTTAATATCAGTTAATTAATTCAATGCACTGGGCAGGGAGCCGTGAGCAGAGGTGAGGTGGACCGCGATGTGTGTAACGGCGGCTGAGGTGGTGGTGTGGCGACCGAGGCCGGGTTGGTGAAGGGCTTAAACTGAGAGGGAAATGATGGGAGTAATCCACTGAGTGCCTCTAATGTAATGAGTCAGCCTCACTTAATGGAGACCATTTGAGCAGGGAGGAGGTTCAGGAAGTAGGAGAGCTGCTGGTTATGGAGATTCTTGCTTGACAGAAAAGCTTGGTAGGGCGACGGAAAAGGGGATAGGTCTGCTATCCGTCTTAAAGCTAGACTAGACACCAGCTCGCAGTAGCTGCTTTTTAAGAATATATGACTGCAGTGTTGCACAATTGCTGAATTATAGTGTGGCGCGACTCAATATAATCATGTTATGATCTAGCTTCGGGCTGGAAGCAAGCGTTTTTATTTAGAACAGACCTGATGTTGCAGATGTGTTCTGGGTAATTCTCGAACTGCATTTCGTTGGCCTTGACGATTTTCATTTGGCTTTTCATGGATTCAGCGTGAGCTGCGGAAATGACATTCTCATGTTACTTCAACGGTCTGTTGCTGCTTTAATTTTCTTTTTAAGATAATCCGCGTGATTAAGATTTGACGTGGCGCTTTCTAGAAATTAACATTTTCAGATCTGCTTTTTGATTTGCTTATCTACAAAAATGACTTAGACCAAATGTAGGGATTACAAATTATGAATTGGAATACCATATTTTCCACGCTAAATGGTGCACTGGATTATGAGGCGCACCTTCAATGAATGGCCTATTTTGTAATTTTGTTCATACATTGGGCGAACCGCATTATAAGACGCAATCTACAACGCATCCACTCGATGGAGCTATGCTCAAGGAAACGCCAACAGAATGATCAAATGTCAGTAAAATTTATTTAATCAAGCAGCGACAAAGTTCAATTAACCAACAGCAAGTTATAACATGAACTCTCTTGCCGCTGCTCTATTTCCGCGTTCAACTGCGTAAACGATCGCCTTAAGTTGGAACTCTGTGTTGTAAGCATGTCTCAAGCAAGGAGCCGTTTTGGGGTCGATATATTACCGTAATGACTACATACAATGTGCATCGGATTTTAAGGCGCGCTGTGAGCTTTTAAGAAAATGGAAGGCTTTTAGGTGTGCCCTTTAGTGCAGAAAATACGGTAATATAATCTTCAGGGGAATCAGGTCCTCCTAATTGCAGGCCCTGGTCTTTAGCCGGTCTTGGAAGAAAAACTCTGCTTTGGGGTAGGGGTTCAAAAATCTGTGTCTCGGTCAAAAGTAAAAGATGGATCCAAATTCTGAAGAAGCATCCATATAACGCAATAAGATTGTTCAAATTGAACCGATTCCTCGTCCCCAATATGCAATTTTAGTTTCCGTTTGTTTGTTTGTTTTTTACAGATGTTAAATAAAGTGGGTCAATATTTCCTCTCGGTAAATGAAGAAATAAATACTGAGCGTTTTTAGGCCACGCCTGATCCTTTATGACAAAATAAAGAACCAGAGCAACTGACAACATCAAGGCAAGACAGCCTAATCAGTCAGGCGAAAATGTTTTTTCCCTACAACCTAAACTTGAGTGTGTTGCTATTGAGTTCATACTCGAATCTTGTGGTTCACGGTCGGAAACTTTCCGACTAAACTTGATTTACTTCCAATCCTCTCCGAGGTTAGTTTCATGTCATGCATGTTTAGGATGCATTTGAAGGATCTGGTTCTGTGACTAGATGTTTGTTGCCTGTGTGCACGTTGCTGTGCTAGGCATCTGGATCAAGTGCTACCTTTGCGTATTATTTTTCATGTTGTTTTTTTTCTAATCCATCTACAAATCTTGTAATCAGTCGAGTTTTATTGGATCTATTGTGCACTGGAAAACTAAGCGGGATGAGTTGCCACAAGAGCCGCATGTGCTTGTTTGGCATGGTGTTGAGGTTGGATAGGGAGCGGGGTCACACACTAAACACATGGCCAGATGTGACATGTGCTCCTGGCTGTGACACAAACGGCATGACACAGGAGAGAAAGTACAGGCTTATTTGTTCGAGTGCCTATGTGATTTGTGTTCAAAACTCATCCCCCGCATCCAAATCTGCATTTTTCTTTTTTTTTTTTAAATCTCCTGGCTAACCCAATTTTCACATTAAAATGCATCACATTTGTAAACAGCAATCAGTGAAGACGCATGTGGTCACCATGTGAGGATGATGATTGCGGGCCAGCAATAAGCTGCCAATTGGGTTGAACCATTTGAGCCACAAATGCACATTAAACGACACTTGAAAAGATTATGACCATTATGAAAAACGAACATTTCAAATCTTTGTTGTGCTTAAAAAAAAACTGCGTAATCCTGCCAGGCATAAAAGTGCTTTAATGCACCATTAAATATATCCACGGTCCCATTTAAATGTTTTTTTTTTTTTTGCTCCTGCATTTGGGAACTTGAAGCTGATGAATGAGGCGGTTTATCATATTTGGTTGCCAGTCAGTCGCAAATTAAAAATATCCTTTCAGTTAAATAATTTCTACATACCTTTACATGGAAGATTTCATTTTTTAGGAGAAAAGTGTGTGTGTTTTTTTTTACTTTTGTAAATATGGTTTAAAAAAAGTACATTGTTTATTTCATTGATGGCGCTGAAGTACTCCAGACTTTTGGTTCCAGGTCTCTAACGAATGTATTCCTAATCCCGAAGCTGAACATAAAAAATATGAGTGATTGCAGTCACATGAAATAAGACCTGCTGGAAATCCCCGCAGCTCTGACACACCGTGCCCATGACAAAATAGCAAGTCAACAAAATCAAACACAAAGTATCTGCATCTGTCCAGAAAGTGAGCATTATTAGATTACACGTATGTGTTTAACTTCTTACATTATAGATCCAAAATTCTCAAGTAAGGGCATAATTTCATACTTTATCAGGATTCGCAAAGGCAACCGTTTGTAACTGCAGTAACATTCCCACAATAACCTTTCATCGATATGTATTGCAAATTTTCAGCAGCAGCAAATAATCAACTTTAACTGAAAAGGTTAAAGTTGGAACATTATCAATTCAAATCTAGTATTGTCTGTGTGCGTGTACACTTGCCATAGGCACCGTTTTCATTTTTTGTTTTCGTTTTTCAAAGCAGTTTGCCTAATTGAAAAAAAAATTCTTTCTGTCTCTTCCTTTTCTTGTCCCAACTCTCCTTTCCTCTCCTCACCCTCGAAACAGGTTCCTCATCAGATGGGCGCACTGACCTTCTACCGCTACGAGCAGCCGATCGTAGACTACTGCCAAGCTCATCAACCCCTGCGGCTAAACATGGGCTATGAGGGGCCCCCTCAGTGTCTGGAGGGACTCGAAGACCTGAGGCCTTGTGAGAGGGCCACAATACAAACAGTAGCGCTCCCGGCCGTGCCCGCCGCCGCCGCCGCCACCATAGGGCCCTCAATTCCAGGGCCCCGTTCACCCCCACCAGCACTCAGGCCGACGACCGAGGCTCCCAGCGGCGGTCTTCCCACTGAGCGCACCGGCACACTTAAATTTGGACGCTAGTGAGCTGGACGTCAGCCTCTGATGAATTGTGACTTGAGAATAATGGGGCAGCTGAGCTGGTTATTGACCTCGGGTTTGGAACGTTAGTAAGAAGAAAGGTTTTGGTTTTCATGTTACACATAATCTGAGCGAATACGCAGTCCCCCGGGATAACACGTTATTTTCCGTAACGGCGAATTGAAGACGGTCTGGGACATATAAAAACAGAAGTTTATTTTTCAAATTGTGTATGTTGTTTGTTTTTGCCATTTCAACAGAACGGGTTGTGTTTTTGCAAGGTTGCGACAGAGCATGTACTCTTGACTGTTGGGACAGGCTGTTGAACCAATTATTTCATAAGGATCAGTCCTCTCGAGGTAGATGATTACACTGAGCACGTATCTGCTTTGTTTGACTTTTAATTTTGGATGTGCGATCAAATTAATTATGTCAGTATACATATCAAACCAAAGAGTTACAAAAAAGATTTTCTTCGTTAAACTGAACATACGTTGAGGGCATTTCTTAAAATATGAAAAACAAGCATTGTTGCTAAATTGTTGCACACGAAACTAAATGTCTGAGGTTTTGTTTGAAACAAATTGGCATCGTAATCAGATCGTGATGAGTTGGTGTTCGAGTAGTTACAGCCTGTAAAACCGTTCCACAGCAACACACTTTAAATGTACAAGGTCCTGTTAAAAGACTGGCACACCTTTTGTAGACGCGTACAGCCCAACAACAAGATGCTGAACCTGTGAGCAAAAAAACGATTGCCAAGTCATGTACATACTGTATCCTTGAAGAGGTCCGCTGATCACTCTCACTGCCCCATTTGGAATCACGACGGACTTTGATCATAAGAGGAAAATTCGGAGAGCGTCATCTCTGACCATGTTTTGCTCCCTGAACCCCACCCCCCACACCCCCCCACCCCTCCACCCCAGCCATCACAGAGCAAAGCAGTGCCTCGTGGGGGCATGTTGAATCATCGCGTTGACTTGGGCTCAGCCTGTGGAGGAATTGGGAATAATGCCTGACATCTCCCCGCGGTCCAGTGCGTGACATCACGGCACTCTGTAAACTTTTGGCAAACATGTCAAGCGTTGCTATTCACTGACTTGTGGAGCAAGAAAGACTCAAAGCAAGCAATGCACAGGGATCTTGTCTTTATTTTTTTGTTTGTTTGTTCCCCGCCACAAACATGCAAGTGATGATCCACCTTGGAGATATTGGAACTCTTTACCAGATTAACTAAACAATTTGTGAGACCGACATTTGCCACATGGACTGGCCATGAAGATCAGATACTGCTTCATTATTTATCTTTTCTTTTTTTGGTTGTTGTCATGAACAAAAGAGACACTTTTTGAGGTGTGCAATGATGATGTCAAGACATTCGCTAGTCGTATCAAGGGTAAAAAAAAAAACGAAACAGAGTGTATTTATCTTGTATATACAAAATCTTTTCAAACGGCAAGAAAATAAGACTGGACAGAAAGAGGAGCCTTATTCATTTTTCCAATGTGGGATCTAAGTGTTAGAAAGCTGAAACTGTCTTGCTCCTGTTTCAATGATAAATATGTTTCTATTTGCTCCCATTATTATTAACCCTGAAGCGTTTTTTTTGTTTTTTTCATCCAATCATCCCCCAAAAATAATGGAAGAACATTTGCGAACCCAGTTGTGACATGTCCATGCTTGTCTCACCTCAATGGCCATATTCGGGGCCATGAGTTTCATCCTAAATCACACAACTGTTTGGAATTGTATTTCTTTTAGGTGCCATTACGAAATGTAAACCCCGAAACAGCAATTCACAAGATCTTTACAGTTTCACCCCTGCCCCCCGACCCCCCAAAAAAGAAGCGTTTCAGCCTCCCTGGATGTACAGTACATTGCAAAAACAATGCAGTCGATTCGCTTTGTGCAATTGCGTCATTTTCTTTTGGAAAAGCAGCTCGACCAATAAAATATTGTAAGAGGAGCGATCTCAATTCTGCCCATACAGTATTCTGTCTGCCTTGCTCTTTTGAAATCCTGCTCTCGATGCGCTGGCGATAACTGATTATTGATTTATCCTTGCATGTTAATACTTTGGGCTGCATCTTGTTTGAGGAAATTGACAGTCGAGAAGATACCTGTCTGAGAAGAACATGTTGGGAGCCGGACTGTTTTTTGAGGGACTGATTACAGCCCCTGTAATGTGGTACTCACTGTCTGGCTCATTAAGCTTATCGAGTGTCAAGCTGGATCTCGGTACTTTTGTTGGTATTGCCTTCTGTGGTTCACTGACAAAAGTACGCTGTCATATTGCAACAAATGGCAGCCATGCTTTACCACTTTATTCTGAGGCAATTATAAGCATGGTAGAGAAAAGAAAAAAATCGTTTTTGGAAAATCCCAATGTGAGTGGGCCTGCGAGCAGATGGGGAAATACTCCAATTCTATGTTTGTTTTTAGTTGTTTTTTTTTATATGAAGTACTGGATCATGACAGCAACTTTAGTTTTTCCAGATAATGACTGGAGAGATAGTATTTAACAGCTGACAAACGTGTTTCCCGGTATATCTTTTAAATGATGTTGTGTGTGTGTGTTTGGATTTTTTTACGTCAAAAGATCAACATTTTTAAAATGCCCAATTCTTTTTATAGATAATCGGCATATTCATGCTAGTTCACCACGGAAATCTTTTGTCTATAGTACTCACTCTCTGAAACATATCCTCATTTAGAGTATATCCTCTGATAGTCCAGCAAAACAGCCGGTCAAACGTTGATAACCCCCAAGGCTGAATAATTAATTGAGGAATTTAGAAAAAAACAAAAAACGAAAAAAAACATGATGCGAACGTGATTTTACAATACGTATGGTGACAATTTGAAAGAAATAATTCAGTCAACAAAAAACTATACTGACAGGGAAGGAATTATCATATTTTCCGGATTTTATATCGCTCCAGAGCATAGGTCGCATAAAATGCATAATAAAGAAGTCACACTATAAGTCGCATTTTTGGTGGAAATTGATTTGATAAAATCCAACACCAAGATCAGATGTCCTCTTGAAAGGCAATTTTAGATAAAAAATAAAATAGAGAACAGGCTGAATGAGTGTACCGTATGCTAATGTTACATGACGTATAAACAACGGACTGAGAACATGCCTGGTATGTTCACGTAACATATTAAGAGTAATTCAGATCACTATACCATAAAGAACATTCTAACAAGTACATCAGTATCACTCCAAATCACGAAATCCTTTGAAATATTCATCCTCGGTGTCACTTTTAAACAACACCGCCAACTCTGGTGGGAGAAGATGCGGCGCTTCCTCTTTTCCGACGCTTACGTCACTCTCATCGTTGATTTATGGAGACAGGCCTAAAGCGCCCCCTTGTGGTTTAATGTGAAAATTATGTGAAATTATATCGCAATGTGTTAATTTCACACATAAGGCTCACCCCAGGCCAAACTAAAAAAACCACCAAAAAAACGTATATTCTGCAAAATACGGTATGTACATTGTCTTTCTAACATCCTCTCCTTAGCACCATATGTTCCATGTTCAGTGTGGTACACACCATGATACCAAACAACAACCTTTTTGTGGGGAACCATCATTTTTGTCCAATCCATTTTCTTCCTTTCACAAAATTCAATAGGTCCATTAAAATAAATCCATAGGCATTTTTTTTTTGTTTTTTATATTCTCATTCAGTCAGTGCCAAGTTACTTCAGTGACCCTTCTAGCGTTATCCTTCTTTAGTAGAACACAAACAATTTTGTCTTGCTGGCAGTAATTATTTTGGTTTTGTTAGCGTCTATTTCTTTTTTTTTTTCACCATTGAAGAGTGGGCTGCAAAGTCTCTGCATGCTTAATGATGCATGTTCGAGCTAACGTTCAAGTCTATCTGCGCAATGCCCACAACGCCAACAGGTTTTATTTTGTTTGTTTAGGATTTAAGTACACAGCAAGCTCCCCAACACCCCCTCATTCCTGCTGGGAGGTTTTTGCTTCTTTTATTTATTTATTTGTATTGTTGGATTGTTATTTATTTATTATTTTAATGTTTTTCTTCTCTCCTCGTCTTCTGTCATTTTTATTTTCATTTTGCTCGTGGTGGGGTGAGGAAAAAAAAAGATGTCTGGAGATTTACAGTGAAAAACTTTCACATTATTGGGAAGAGCTAAATGCAGCAGCCAGAGATCAGTTGGTCCACCAGGAAACACTGTACATTTGGGAGGACAAACAGATAAGTGCAATTACATTTATTACTGTTATGCTACATGCCTGAACGTCTCGCTCAGATTTCTTCCCGGTGTACCAGAAGCATACCAAGTTCTTGGGCTGAGCGCACAAGCGAAGGGGCATTCTTGAATTGCTTGCATTTTCTAAGAAGTTTAAATACGTATATGCATGCTCACGTAGCAACAATTGCAGAGAGACTCACACTTCACGTGAATGATTACGACACTGTCAAGAATGAACTTGGACTTTTTTTTCACACTCTGGCAGCAGAAAGCCTGAAATTTACGACTAATCAAGAGTGCACACACATTCTAAAAAATACTTAAAATTCGATAGCTTTTTGGTGCATCCATCAAATTGAGCTCACCCAGGGCAATATGTGACGGTTCGCTGATTTCTAATCCATAACCGACTAGATTTGAGAAATTAATTGCAAGTCAAATACGGATTTGGAGCTTTTCCTGCTCTGCTGTGCATCGGGTTTCTCATCCGCAAGTCAACGCTGCTCCATATTCCCCTTTACAGCACACTGGAGTCATTTAATAGATTTGTAACAAAATTGGAGTCATTTAATAGATTTGTAACAAAATTGTATAGTTCATGGAATATTTAAAAAAAATATCATTTTATTTTCTTAATATTTGATGAATAATTGCCCAAGCCCAACACCACAAATATATCTCACACTGCAAATGGACAAGACATTAGCGAATGTGTAGTTACAAGAAAGCTGTACTCTGCATGTAGGAAATAATGGGCCAGTGTGTGTGTGTGTGTGTGTGTGCCCTTACAGCGTCACATTCTCCCCCACCTCCCTTTCGCCAATGTCACTACAACTGATGCTCATGCCTACCCGCTCCTCATTGATCGTTATTGTCCATTGCTGTTTCACATTAACAGAAGGTCTTTAACCTGTGGCTCATGTCGTGCCGACACTGTTTTTTCTGCCATTGCTCATGTCAGAGGGTACGTCGAATAGCAAGATGTGATCATTAACCTTCGTCGGGGAAAACACATTTTTTCATTTGCCTGACAAATCCCGTTTACGCCCCAGAGTGTATTTAATGCGAACATCGAAGGAGATGAGGTTTGAATGAAAACAAGTGACAGTTTAATCTCTCGTTTAATGTGTCATGACACTGAGAGAGAAAGCAGGCGAGCTGGCAGAAAGTAAGATCAGAAAAAGAAAAAAAAAAAGGCTTTGTTTCCGTGCAGACCCAGAGCACTTTCCCTTTATTTCCCAGCCTCCTACTGTAAATGTGCAAAACAATTGATTCCCCAATGCCTCCCTCCCATCCAATTTCTGCAGAGCATTGATTTCTGTAGGGTGTAAATATGTGCTGCCTTGTTTTCTTTGGTAGTTTTTTTGTTGTTTTCCTTCTCTCATTTGGACTTTTATTGCTTTTATTGTACTCAGACAGATATTTTTTTTTTTTTGTGGAGACTTGGTCCAAGTGCAAACATATGGCTCTTTGATTAAATTATTGTCAGAAAAATGTTTTGTAAAAATTTGATGATGATTAAAAAAAAAAAAAAAAAAAAGAATAAACCGATAAGATGGAAACGTTGATGTTTCGTTTATCTGAATTAAAGTGATTCGCAATTTGTGACAGCTGCAGTTTAAAGATGTTCTTTGTTTGTGTCTACAGCTTGTACATAATGCATGCGGAACAACAGCAACCGAGTGTTTAAAGGGGGAGTTTGCAATGTTAACACCGCTGGCAATATTTCAATGGAGCGTCATTTGACTTATACAGACACACTATTCACAAAAAGTGAGTGACATTTGGCTTCAGGTGAAATTTCAGGACGAGCCTAAAATGCCTTCAAACCTTTACAGGTGAACTTAATCTGACCTTCTCCAAGCTTTTGAATGCACATGTGCAACTGTTAAATGTTTCAGTACATTTTGCACAAGTTGCTGTTCTCTAACGAGGAGCTGAGCCTTGAATCGACCAATAAATATCCTGATTCAATTAGAGCTGGTGTTTAAACGGTCGCCCTCATCATGCTGTTCACATTTTGGCAACATGAGACCAAGATGACTCCTAACAATGGATCAACTTTGCCATTGAGATCCTTCAAACAGGACATTCTCAGATGCAAGTGGCTACTGAGCTTAGAGTGTCACAGAGTGTCAATAACAGGTTCCGACAGACACACCAAGAGATTGGAGGAGTCACAGAAAGATGTGGGAGTGGATTTCCTTTGGCCACATCCCATGCTGATGACCTGAGAAACCCGATGATGAATGCCACTCAACTCCAAATGCCACTCAACTCCAGGCACGGTTAAGGGAGACCATTCAAAACCATTTACATCAGCTGGTCTGCGTGCTAGACCATCTGCGAGGGTACCTGACCACACCACCAGGCACAAGCGTCATCATCTTGCATGGGTCAGGGAGCATTTATGCTGGACGAGGGACCAGTGGGCCTCAGTGCTGATCTTGGATGAAAGTCGATTCACTTTGAGCAGAAATAATGGCCGCCAACCATTTTGGAGACATCAAGGTGAGTGCTCTGCATCAGCCACTGTTTTTGGGAGTTTTTGGTGGTGGCGGTGTTACAGTGGAGGCAGGTGTGTCCATTGGGGACAGAACTTACCTACGCTTTGTGACAAGCCCATACCACCCGAATAGCATAATTAATCCAGTGATCGTGCGCCTACATGAACAACGGGGGTCTAATTTCATCTACATAGACGGCAATGCTCCAGCTCATCGAGGTCTCATCATCAGGGAACGGCTGTTGGGAGACTCGTCCACCTCAAATGGAATGGCCAGCACTTTCTCCAGACCTGAATCCAATTGAAAACCTGTGGGATCAGCTGAGTCGCTGTGTAGAGGTTCGAAACTCTGCACCTCAATGACTTGAGGGGCCCCCCTTCAAGAAGAGTGGGACGCCATGCCTCAGCAGACAATAATTGGACTTGTGAACAGCATGAGACGTCGTCGTCAAGCTGTAATTGATGCTCAAGGGCACATGACAAGTCAAGAATAAGAAAACCTTTATTCGTCTCCATCCATCCATTTTCCGAACCGCTTTATCCTCACTAGGGTCGCGGGGGGTGCCGGAGCCTATCCCAGCTGTCTTCGGGCAGTAGGCGGGGGACACCCTGAATTGGTTGCCAGCCAATCGCAGGGCACACAGAGACGAACAACCATCCACGCTCACACTCATACCTAGGGACAATTTAGAGTGCCCAACGAGCCTGCCATGCATGTTTTTGGAATGTGGGAGGAAACCGGAGCACCCGGAGAAAACCCACGCAAGCCCGGGGAGAACATGCAAACTCCACACAGGGAGGCCGGAGCTGGATTTGAACCCGGTACCTCAGCACTGTGAAGCCGACGTGCTAACCCCTGGACTACCGGGCCGCCCTTTATTCGTCTCACAATGGAGAAATCCAAATTTACAGCAGCAAAGTTGTGAAAGGAAGAAAGTAGAAGAACAAAAAGTACAGGAGCGGCTGTAAAGGCAGCCGCTCTCGCTGCTGTGATTGAGACGTTGAAAGTTTTTGTTTTGGTTTACCCACCATTGTTGTTAATTTTTGTTTCAATTGTTGAAATTGAAGTGATTGAAGTATTTCAGGATTTGCATTTTCATTGATTTTAAAATAATTCTAAATAAATAAACAAAAATAATCAACAGGCCAGCAGTTTGTATGATTTAAAAAAATATATTTCGAGGTGAATTCAGTTTTCTTCACTGCCTACGCAATTCCATCCTTAAATTGTAGTTGTTTCCATGACAAATTGTTGCTGTGCTTGTCTTTGGCTACATGCTGAGCCATTGCTCCAGGCTCATCAACAGCACTGCACATCCAAACATTATCAGAGCTGAAATATGTGTGTCTTCACTGCATTTAGTTTTACTTTCTTTCTGTATCGGTTACAATATTAAAAAAAAAAAAAAAAAGGTATTACCACAGGATATGATATAAAACTATAGCTAATTGCTTATATTGGAAAGGTAGTCAGGTTCTCTCTGCGAAGGTCCAACTTATATGAAATGTTCAAAAATATATGACCGGCTGAAGGGTCAGTCTATTTCACCTCTTTGCGCACACACAAGCCTTGTCTGAGTCTGAAAGATGAAAAAGCCCCAAGCGGGAGGTTGATTGCCAAGGTCAGGTGATTTGGTGTAGTACACAGTTTCTGATTCCAGATGACCTTTCAGGCTGTGTGATGGTGATGTAACGCTGAAATCTCAGCTGGAAGGGGCTCGGAAAACGCAGAGCTTGTAGACACCCAGGCGTGCTCTCTTTCTCACACTCGGCTTCTTTTACACCAAGTATTGTACACATTTCACTGGTGTCAAAGCCATGAACTGGAGGTAAAAAAAAAGAGCTCCACTGAGCTGTTAGATGTGTTGTCCTCAAAGAACCTATGCTGCCTTTTCAATCTCATACATTTTCAGTTAGGCTACAGCATGAAAAAAGAACATTTCTCCCACATTTTTTGCTCTCAATGGAAGGCCAAAGTGAAGTGTTCCCTCCGGCATCTTCCTTTGACGCATTGTGCCGTGCCTCCATTTTGACCTCATATGAGCAGTCAACATTAAAAAAAAAATAGTTCGGATAATGCTCTGCGTAGTAGCCTTTTTGTATTAAGCTTTTGTGCAGCCTTCCTTTGTGCTTTCCATGTGTGCATCTTCATGAGCAGCACTCATGAAGGTGGTATTGTAAAGTAGAATGACCTAAGGCACTCTAATATCCAATGATGGACCCCCCATAAAAATATTATTAAAAAAAACAACTGCAGCGAAAGTTGGCAAAAAATAATAGTGGTACTTGAACACAAAACACATAATGTCTGATACTGTGGGGAAAAAAAATATCCCGCTTAAATTCAGTCCTACTGTGTCAAACGGTAGCCAAAAGTATTTGCTTCACTTGGATTATGCACCTTGTCGAAGAAGTTTCTGAAGGTTCCTCGCATGATTTCAATAAACTTTACTTTCTGACTTGACCTTGCACTCGAAGACATTTTCAACGCATTTGCACAGTGTCTGCATCTGTCCGTTGAAGTGAACTTGCGCAGAATTCTATTTGTTTGAGGTCAGAAAAACACTTACCGGCCATCAGAAAGTATCCAAATTTACCAGACTGATAATTTTAGCAATTCAGTACACAACCATGTACAACTCAATGATAATATCCTGTCTTAGGTCATGTGTGTATGGTGTAAACAATATTTACAGGATGATTAACCATTTCGACAATAAAGTTCAATTCAATTCAATTCATGCTAACATGATAAACTGTCCACTACAGTAACCGCTGTACCTGAAAGGGTTAAAATGCCCGAATTGTTAAGAGATTTTATTTTATTTTATTTCTTGTAATCATGGCAAATTTTTGCCTACACAGTCAAACCTCGGTTTTCGTCCATAATCTGTTCCAGAAGGCTGTTCGAAAACCGAAACCACGCCCTTTTTAAAATAAAAATGTTTACTGAACACGCCTGCTCACAATGGAAAGCAACACGAGGAAGCGTCACTTCGTCTACCCAAGGAAGCGTCACTTGCTCGTGTAAGGAAGGCGAGAGGAGTCAAATGGTACATTCAAGTTCGCTCGGTTTGTTCGAGAACCGAAATGTGTTCGTCATCCAAGGCATAAAAGAACATGAAAATTTTGGTCGAAAACTGAATTGGACGAGAACCGAGACGTGCAAAAACCGAGGTTTGACTGTATTTCCTTTTCAGAGATTGGCCTGCAGTCCCAAGCTGGTGTTGTTCCTCTTCACCCATTAAAGTTTCCAGTGTATAAGATGTTGAAAACTTGCAGTTCTGTCACGAAATGATGATTGCGAAGAGGAAAGGAGACAGGAGGCTATTTTTCATCTATAGCCTGCTTTGGGATGTATGTGCTGTATGACCTTGATTTCTAATTAAGTTTGCTGACTTCCATTGAGAGATGAATATTTAAAAGGAACGTGTCGGAGGTCAGCTTTAAAATGAGAGCCGGTTCGTATTTTTATTCGTTTTTATGCTTGACATTCACACATTCCACATGTATAAATCATGACTTCGTATTCAGATTTGCTAACATGGTAAGAAGTGCGATACGCGTTAAAGTGCTTTCCATGAACTCAATATGACGAAATCAAAAATTGTCGAAAAAAATAAGTCGTTCAATATTCACTCGTGTATCATCATGACATCAATCAAATTTGATATCTACTTATCTGTCACTGTGTCTTTGGAAATGGTTGAATGTGTGTCACACTCGCAGCTGTTGGGTTCTACTTTTCCCTTGCGGGCCTCTGCTGAAAAAATGATAAATCCGGTTTCATTGATGTTTAAAAGGCTCAATCTTTCTGCGAAGTATCGCCGGCATTTTTAAAATAAATTAAAAATGAATGGAATACAGTTCACCTAGCGACTCATGAGGCTAAAATGTTAAGAATTCGAATCACCAATTGTCCTCTTTTGTTGAAAAAAGGGGTGGTTTCTAGAAATGCCTGCACTCAATGCAAGAAATAGATCTTAACAACCATTGAAAAACTTCTGTCTTTGAAAGTTTGCCGAATGTTATTTTTGGTAAAGTTCTTGTTTGCATGAAGGCTCCTGCTAACTTCCAAAGAAGTGAGTCATACCTCTGGAGACTAACAAGAACAGAATCCAGCTTTCATCATGTTATCATTTAAGAAGCTGCAAACCTCAAACTGAACATTGTTAACAAACAAAGCCAGGAGGTGTTTTGTTTTTTGTCCCCCCCCCCCCACACACACACATTGATTTAATCAACGCTCTGAAAATGGAATGCATTTAAATCAGGATGAAAGATAACCATGCAGGCTATTTTATTTTTTTACGTTGGGGCATCTTAAGGTTCTCTTCTCCCCTGACCTTATTAAGCTTAGGTCATGGTTGGTAGCAACTATAAACTTTACGTCTTTTGCAGAAGAGGGTGAGAGTACATTTTTTACTACCGTAACTTTTACTCTAAGCGTCTGAACCGTCAGAGCCACAGCAAGGTCAAAAACGGAAATAACTGAAAACACACTGGAAATGTTGCAGATTTTTTTTTATGCCATGCATGACAACACCTTGTACGTATTAATACATTCATCATTGTCATCATATACCGTAATTATATAATTACGGTACATGGAATGACCTCACTGCTAAAGTCAACGATGAAGCCTTTTCGTTTGTGAAATTGAAGTCTACCGTAATAAGACAATGGACTGCAAAGACTATTTTACGAGACCCCGCAACAATTGGTATTAGTCCAAATCGAATCCAGATATATTTTACACTTCAGCTAAGATGTAACATAATGCATGAAGTTGTCCCCATGCACTCAGGGACAGCAAATGAGTTGAATGGCACTTGAGGGTAAAAATCCCACTTTAAAAAGGAACTTCTGAAAAATTACGGACTCCAAAAAGCACAGCACAACCTTATTTGGGACATTACTGTGACAAATGAAAGAGAAAACAATAAAGAGGGAGAATGAAGTGGATTAGGGGCACTGACAAGACGGTGAAAGTCAAGCGGCTGAACAAGATTGATCAGGGATGGCTAAAAGCTTCGACTTAAACGGGCGCCTCAACTAAAATACGGAATGCCTCCTTGTCAAATGAGTGGTGTGGGGAAGAATTGTTTCGAAGGTTGATAACCTATGCCAAGAGTCTTTTTCAAACACTGTCACACTAGCTCACTCACATGAAAGTACAAGTGGAAGGGAGGAAATTGACTGCGGGGAAGGAAATTAAGCATTCCACGCACAAGATACCTGCCACTGCTTAATTACAGGCCCAGTGGCTTAGTTACTCCCTGTCATCAGACAACAGAACTGAATGTCCTTTTCCTTGATTATCTGAAACATCACCTGCAACACAAAAACAAAAGTTTCGGGACCAGTTGAGCAAATGCTTTGTCAATTTATTTTACAGTGGTACTTCTACGAACGAAATTAGTAGGTTCTGGAAGAAATTTCTGAACTATTGTAAGTAAAGACGTGTTTTCGATGTAAATGCCTTAATCCGTTCCAACCTCCCCCAAAATTCAGACATAAGTTTTTTTCTAAAGCATAAAAATGCATCAAAATATGTAACAAGTACATGTTACAATTAGATTATTGCACAATAAATGAGAGTTGTGCATAATGTAAAAAAAACAATGAATAAAGAATAAAAATGATAGTCATTTAACTTGAAACTGTGTCCTCATTTTTTTCCCCTCTTTCGTTCATGTTCTCTCTCAGGAGTGATTTTTTTTTCCTGTTGTTTTGGAAAGAACTGATCCAAGGACGTTTGTTTTTGTCGGCTTTTAACACTCCTTCGAAAATGTCCAAGGCAAACATAAGCATAGTGAGGGATCGCCTGACTGGTGAACATTTTTTCTCGGTGATTCCCATTTCGGTAAAACCGTCTGAACGGGACACTGCATGGATCCATATCTATTGATATATATATATCTACACATATAGGCACTTACGGTAAGGTCCCTCTTAGTCAATGGGATGCCAGGAAGATAATTGGTAATAGCCAATGGCAGAGCAGTTATACATACCTTGTGTCCAGGAAACTCGTAGTTGAGAGTAGCCGTATTTTTACCTTTCATATCTTGAAATTTCTTTCTTAACAAGAGGCAATATTTTCCTGTTGAGGCATTTTGTAACTTGAAAATTTGATATGAAGAGACGTTCGCAAGTAGAGGTACCACAGTACTTGGTAAACATTATCTCTGACTTTAAACCTGAAGATTGATTTTCAAGGGACTGGAGAATTCTTCTCGCTAGTTTTTGTGCTGTACTGTGAGCTAGACGGATGGAAAATGTTTACTTTTTGTGCCAGTACTTTTAATTGTTTGCCGGATTACATGTATCATGAACAAGTTCTGTGTTAGGATAGCTGTACATATTTATTTATTACCCCGGAGGAAATTCTACCAGCTGCTTCCACAGATGCGACATTATCAAAATATGTCCTGGTAATACTTTGAAAAAAAATACCAAATAAGATATGTACAGTATTACACAGGAGAATATGGTACCAAATTGTGTGTTGTGGGTGTAATAATAAAAAATAAAAAAACCAGAGCAGTGCTGATGATGTAGTATGACGTGATAAGACTGCAGGTTATCAACATGTCAACTCTTCCCTATCTTGTCTTCCCTTTTCCGCCGTGGTGTTACAGAGAAAAATGGCACAGGGGGTTTTTCTTTGTTTTTTTTTTTAGTTAGTCTATGGAACACATCTGCGATAGCAACCTGCCGCTGCTTAGTGGTAAAAGTGTGTTGAGGGTGGGGAACATTTTCAAGTTGGACTGCCGTTGCCCTTTTCTTTCACGATGCTCAGGGTTCATTGTCCAGATCTGGTGGTGGCTAGGATTGCCACAGCGAGGAGAAATTCTTTATCTGGAATTAGTTTTTGCCATTTTCACATGGATGCAGTATTCTTAGACCCACCAATATTCTGCCACAAGGTATTTATATTACCTGCATATTTAGAGTAAATATACAGTTGGTCCAAATGATTTGTCTTCAGTTAAGGGCATTCCATTTTTACTGTCAACATCAATCAAGACCATTACTTTGACACCACAGCAAGCTGATGGCAGAGGAGGGCCTTACCGCCTGCCTACACACCTGCTGACAATAGTAATCAGTCAAGTATTTAAGGACTTCCAAGCTGCCAAGTGTCTGTCAGATGATTCGGTCGCCTTGCTCACGACGCATGTCTCAAATGTTTGATTATCCCGACGTTTGTGTCTTTGTTTCACAGCTCTTTTGTAGTTCCATTGTATTGTTCTTATTTAATATTTTCATTTCCCGGAATTGGATCTCCTTGTCTTTTTGTTTTTGTGGTCTTGTCCCTTCTTGTCTTTTGCAAGCAATTTATATTATTCTCATATCACCCTGGCAATTTGTTACCAGTGACATTTGTTGAACCTTTGTCAGTATTGCGGTTTTTTTTGTTGTAATTTTTTTTTGTTAAAACTCTACTCCTGTCTATGTGAGTGGAATGCACTTCATTCCAAAGCAATCCAGAACTTGACAGGAAGCCAGGAATGCACTACACAATCAGTGCCGATATTAAAATCCTACGTCCATTTTGATTTGAGCACAGTATTTCTTATCGTAAACTCTCCTTTTCAAAAGGAAAATTTGACGAGCTCTCTAGAATTGACTGCGAATGGCGTGAGAAGCTTCAAAGTCAAACATCAGTAATGGAGTATACCAGCAATATTGCATCATTCCGTTTAAACCTCCCCAACAATGAATACTAGCATGTTGTTCTGAGAGCGAGGAGAACACCTGTTCATGTATTTAGTCAGAAAGACCGGAGACTCGCGGGACCTCAGCGGGGTCCAACACCCAGTTGCAAATTGGATGTGGTGTTTTTTTAGCGCACTTTCTGAAATGTCAATGGATGTAGCTAATTAGTACAAAGCAGGTGTTAATTAGCTGAGGTGAGAGGCTATCGGTTTCGTTGCGATCCATAGTAACTTGTCTCATGGAGCGGCAACTCTTTGATCTTCCCGTAGGGCTGAATGCACCACTGGACTTGTCATTTCCAATTGGGATGTTCAAAAGATTCTGCAAAGGTGTCCCTCTTGTTAAGCCTCCCTTTCCTCAATGCGCTTGGATGAATGGAACAAGCAAGATGACAAATCAGCAGTGTGTATGTCATCTTTCCTTTCAGCTACCTGATCGGAAGTTTTTTGTCGCTGCGAACATGAAGCGACACCTGCTGAGTAGGACACGGGGGAAATATCAACAAAAGAGCCGTTGTTTTCTGTCAGTGTGGAACTAACCCAAGTTAAAAAAATGTCCTGTTGTTGCCGTTATCCTTTGATAAAAGAGGAAACTGGGCAACTGAATAGCGGGAGGGAGTGATTATGCAAAAACGGAATGTTCTCCAGTGAACACAAATGCTTACGTTTGGAAGTCTCAAGTGTGACAGCAGAATAACTTTTTGTAAATTCTTCCAGTCAGTCATTGTATTTGGTTTATTTGGAAATAATTCATCAGTACAAGTTCCCAATATGCTGACACATGCGGCAAAACTTAGCATTTGTGTTTCACATGACATGCTAACATTTGATATTCGGACATAGCTTGTCTTTTGTTTTCCGTTGACTTTTCGACATGAGTTTGTCCCAAGGACTTAGCTCGCCTCTGCATTTTATTCGGATTTATGGAAGGGATCCCGCAGTGTGAATATGCATGGAAAATTGATTATTGGTGACACAATTTCCCTGGCATCTAATTTGCTTCCCACCAGTGCTTCAAGTATCTTGCAGCAGTAACTGCACTGAATCATGTACGAACCTTTAAGTGTGATGAAAGAGCGAGGTGGTAGGGGGTAGCGTTGAGGAATTTTCAAAAAACAGCACGCAAAGATTGAAGAATAGTAGGATTAGAAGAGGCGTATTTGCATTTCTCCCTCATGGGGAATTCTTGATGCCTTCATGCTATGGGGTGCACACACAAGATGAATAATGCGTGTTGGGATCGGAGCACGGGCATGAAAAAAAGATCAGGTTTTCACAGCTGATGGGCTTACATAGAATTAGTTTGGCAAGGATTTGTCAATAGAGACACAAATCTCAGATAATTTAACATGCTACTGAATTGTTATGACAGAAGTTGCTAAATGATTGCCTGCGTAAATTATGAAGTGCAGTGCTGTTATTTAAAAAACAAACAAAAAAAAACAGGGACATTTTGACTGAACAAACCACTAAGGGGGGAAACAGATGCCAAATTGTCAGAGCCAACACTTACTTTCTCATCTGTGAATGGAATGTAGGCAGAAATTGGAAACATATTTCTGGCTTTCTGGGAATTGATACAAG
The DNA here is from genome assembly GCA_018466805.1 of Hippocampus abdominalis. NCBI lineage: Eukaryota > Metazoa > Chordata > Actinopteri > Syngnathiformes > Syngnathidae > Hippocampus > Hippocampus abdominalis. Next base: position 2,880,504 of record CM031711.1, read on the forward strand.
TGTATGCTAGGACAGTGAAACTCCTCTACAACGAAATCATGTTTGCAGCAAGACATTTTTCATAACGGGGCTTTTCACTGTAGCAAATTTGATCTCAGATGTAAACACACACACACAAACGTATGTGTACTCTTTATTTTTATTCCAATAGTGCATAAGTATGAGCATATACTTATTTGACACTTCATATAGTCAGTGTAGAAAGAAAATAGTACATCAATTTCTTGGATAATGTCTTATTTTGTTTCCTCCGTCTTTCATTTTGATCACTTTTACCCTGTCTTCCTGCGTCACAGCTCTTCTTGTCTTAGCTGCTTGACATCCAAAGGTCCGTTTTGTAGCAATTTTAGCAATGCAACGTTCTTGCTGAGTCTGAAACTAACAATAACAAACACTTCCTGGACTACTGCGCATGTGTAAACCAGTGTGGTGGTTGCTGTTGCCGTTTCTGAACGAAGCAGTAGAGGTCGCTGTTGGATTAGACTTCATTGTAGTGAATCTCGTCGCGAGGCAAGAGCAGAGAAAAAGATTTCGTAAAGGTATGGGGGGCAGGAAAGTGGGAATGGTGTTAATGCATGAAGATTTTTTCACACTAGGGGCTATTTTCGCCCATGTAGGTTTTGTTGTAGAGGAGTTTCACAGTAGCACAGTACCCCATCAAATATCTTTATGTAAGAGGAGAGACGAACCAAAATGTTCTGAAGGCTCGACAAGGCTTCGGAGATTTAAGGGCATGTATGACACAGGAAATGGAGTCACAAGATCAATGCATGACTAAAAACGAATGGATGTCATGATTCAGACATGGAGTGCCGCAGAGCGCAACCAGAGCTCTAAATTCAGTCATTGTTACTTAGCAGATGCCAGCCTATGAAGAAATTGCTACCTTAAGACAGCACCAAATGCAAAAGTGAACTCATGAAAGCCAGGATAAATGTCATCCAATAAGATAAAATTTTTCCTCTGCCTCTCGTGTGCGTCAATGTGGCCCTGAGACCGTGATGCGTTCTATTCATCGTCAATGCAGAAGCAAATCTGAAAGGAAAGTAGTTTGCACTCACTGCTGTAAACCTAATCACAGTAAATTCCACTTGGGCAGAAAGAAAGAACGTAAACACATAGTTGTGCTCCGAGGACTGAAAAGAAGTTGTCTCATTCAATCCAAAGGCTCCATTTTGACTGGAGAGGACGACAGCGTGAATCACAGGGCTCATACCGAGGAAGTTTTGTCATTTAGGCAAAAAAATAAATAAAATGAAAAAAAACATTGCCCAGTGTAGGATGGAAAAAAAAATAATGTTGCCAGTGCCGGATAAAAACACCTGTTCAAAGAGATTACAGAATATGGACATGGGCTAAAAACACACCCCTGAATTATTTGATGCTGACCTTCACAAAATTGATAGTCTTTTTCTTTTTTTTGCCTTTTTTTCTTTCTTTCTTTCCACTCTCACATCCACACAAAGGTAATACAAATACTGTCGAGGTTCATAAGGATGGATTTTCAAATCGCTGTAGAATATTTTCATTGAGTAATCACACAAACAATCGTGCCGCTATGTTGTTAATGAAAAAAAAAAAAATCATAAAGTCAGACAATACAATCAAGACGAGCTCACACAAAACAATAGCGGGTGATGTATGTGAAATCAGTTCAGTTGACATTTTGTTACGCATTATTGGCGCTGCGTGTCATGTCTGTGTTCTCAGTTTGTTTTTGTGTTCCAGTGCCTTGGTGGGCAGGGCCTCCTGAGGTGCGCCTGTCTCAAATCACATCAGCGGCTTTCCAAGCGGATGACTGCTGGTGTAGGACATCTCACTTGCTTATTTACCTCGATGCGCTCAGTTTTTTGATGCCTTGTCTAGTTGTCGTATAGCTAGTTCTTGCCCACTGTGTGCTAACCTTTTCTTACTTTGGTATTTTTTTCAACTTTCTTTGCTGTGGCTACATTCATCAGCCTTATTCTTAATGTATTCATTAATTTTTTTTGTAGCTCGATTCACTTTTCTAACTGCGCCAAGCTTTGGCCACGTCACGTTTTGTTAGCTCACTTTTTGTACGCTCACGTTGTGCAACAGGTTTTTTGCCGTACTCCCATCTTGCATTCTCTTATTTATTTAACCTTGTTTACTGTACAATTGGCCGTAAGTCTGTTTTTTTTTTGTAGGGGTAAGGGGGATCTACATTCAGTGTTTAACAATTTTTTTTACGCAGTGGGCCGTGTTAGTGTGACAGCTAAAGCACTTTTATTGGCTTTATGGTCTTTTAAGGCCAGTATTGGCTTAAACCAAAGACAATGTCTAAGTTATGGTGTGTGACAGAATGCATCCAGTAACCATTGCTTCAATAACTTTTATTTTGTGGTTTATTGCCTCGCAATGAGATGTTTGTTTAACACATCACAAATCCCAGTCTCCATTCACAAAAAAAAACGCCGTCATGAAACTTTAGAAGGAAAGAAATGACAGTGAGCAGACAGCCTACTCTTCACGGTAGGTCTGTATGTCAGGCCAGGCGTTTCATTATTTGTGTATTCGAGTGTTTAGGCTATTGTAAATAAATAGACCAGGCTAACATCAGCAACAAACAGGAAGTCCGCATAGGAACGAGGTCTATGGGGTCAGTCTCTTACCATCTTTCAGCAGTTGTGTGATAGACTAACTCAGGGAAATAAATAACGTGCATTCCATTCTATCATTCTGCCTTCCTTCCCTTTGGCCCTCTTCCTCTCTGATGCCGCAAAGATCAAAGACTGCTGAGCCAAGGGGAAAAAAAAGATTCCATCAATCTTTGCTTGTCGCTGACAGTCACGTTTACCTGTCAAAGTTGCACAGCGCTCAGTGAAATGCGGTTCCTTCCTGCCAAAGCCTTGGCTTTTGCCCCTGAAATATCGTTTCTTTCTATATAGCACATTCGATTGAAAAGGTTGCCGCGGCGCGATAGGAGGTGTACGTGCATAATGTCGGCTTATGACCTTCATTGCTTGTTTTCTCTCACTATTTTTTTCATTCAGTGTGGGCTGAAAATGTAGGCTACTGAATGTGCAGGCTCACTGTGAAAGTGTGACAAGTTTAGACATCACAACAGCATTTGAACCTACTGCTGTCTCTGGACTCGTAAGAACATCTCTGCAAGATACTCCAAAGGTTTATCGTTATTCATAAGCTGTTTTTTTTCCCCACCCATAACCTATCTCGCAAGGAAAAATTATTTCCGGAAACCGTTTTTGTTTAAAGTGCTCTATGAATATTGATTGATTGAGTGATTGCATTTGAACACATGCACAATATAACCGTACTCAAAAGCATATATTCTTTATCCTCTGTGGCTTTGTTATTGGTGCCTTTACTGATGAGCTGAAAGAGTTGAGACCTCTCGATGAACAGCAGATCCGTCTGTCTATCTTATAATACCCCCAGGTGACCATTGCGGGGGAGGGGGCACATCAGAAGGAGCAGCACAATGGCCATTCAATTGATGAAACGTATTATATTTGTGTCATTACTAAGTGTTTTCACTGCGTAAAATAGTATGGAGTGATCATTTTTCCTCATGCAGACACACAAGAAAGTTGTGGGTTTTTTTTGGGGGGGGCTGGAATAAATTAATGGCATTTCCATTCATTTCAATAGGAAAAATGATTTGAGAGTGTCTTGACTTGTGAGCGGGGTGCATCAAGACGCCGCTATATGTGGGCAATGTGTCACTGATATGATACAAGCAAGGGATACACGTTGCAATGTTGATGCAAATATAGTCTTTTACCCCTTAAAGCTGGAATCTATCGGTTCTTATTATTCGGAAGTGATTTGGCCGTGAGACAGATTGGGCAAGCAGATGCTAACCACTATGCTTGAATAACCTCGACTATCTTTACTCAGCCTTATGTTTCTATTTCTACATTGGGAATAATATTTCAGATATGCCTGTGGTGGTCTTTCTAATTATAGAAACCTCTCAGATTTGGGCTGTAAGCCTACAGGATCAACATGATCATTGTGGGCCAAGATAAGAGCTGCCCAGAAGCTTGTCCCCAGAGGCTGCATAACGAGAGGACAGAAACAGAAGGGAGAAGAATTGAAGCACCTGAAAGCCAGCTGTTTTCGCAGCACAGCAGCAACGCCTGAAGTCATTGTGTTGACTTGACCGTGGGGTTTCTCCAGACAATGTCATGACCTCACTCTACCTCCCGGACAGACGGCAGCATCGTTTATATCCAAAACATTAGTCCTAAAGCCCCGGTTAGAGTGACTTAACACAAGATGACTCCAGAGCTAAGGCGCAATTCCTGAGGTTACATGGTTCACCATATTGGCCTACGCGCATCTCGCTTGTGTTGTTAACATGACAAGACTTAGAGTCCGTCACCTCTGGCATTACACTAAGACAAGTGTATAATGTTTGCATATGTGGAGCGTCACAATTGGAGAACAGTATTACTCAGGAGTTGGTAAAATAGTCATCTATCTCCAAGTGTTTCTGTGTTTCCCGCATGGCGCAAATGGAGTGTTGAACCTTGGTTTTGTTGTGAAGCGGCTGTGCATCATACATTTCTCTTTTGTTTGAAAGCAAAACAAACGGAGTCCAAATGTAATTATTTAATTGACTTAAATGTAGGCGGCCCGGTGTTCAAGTGGTTAGCGCGTTGACCTCACAGTGCAGAGGTGCCGGGTTCAATTCCAGCTCCGGCCTCCCCGTGTGGAGTTTGCATGTTAATCCCAGGCCCCGGGTACTCCAAGTTTCCTCCCGCATTCCAAAAACATGCATGGCAGGCTGATTGAACACTCAAAATCGTCCCTACGTGTGAGTGTGAACGCGGATGGTTGTTGGTCTCTGTGTGCCCTGCGATTGGCTGGCAACCAGTTGTGGGTGTCCCCCGCCCACTGCCCGAAGATGGCTGGGATAGGCTCTAGCACTCCCTGCGACCCTTGTGAGGATAAAGTGGATCGGAAAATGAATGAATGACTTGAATGTTTCAAAACATTGCTGTGGAGTCCGAGCAAAGTCGTGGCAAAATCACATTTTTATTTTGAGATGTGAGCAGCTATGAGTAAATGCTACATACTAGAATGGCCAGGATATGACATGATGCAGTATTTTGTCTTTTGAATGTTGGGGCTTCTGGGGCTATTCATCAATAAAATTGCTCAATGACACCAAGTGTTGTTTTGTGTGAAGTGTTTGCCTTTGCTCTTTTGCAGGCTCAGTCCCACAAGTAAATGTACAGGACAATGGTAATATTATTTTGTTCCTCAAAGATGCAATTTCGATGGAGGATGATGGTATCATCATCATGCAGTCAATTTCATTGAACTGATGCAACAGGAATTTAAGAAAAATTACTTTGCAACGGTGGAAGGTCCAACAAAAGATGGATTTTAGCAATCACAGTTGTTGACAGTGTGCAGCAACTGCATCTGCACCCACTGTCAAACATTAACATGTAGCGATATAAAGGGAGGGACTAAAACAAAACACCCCCCCCCCAAAAAAAAACCATCCAAAAGTACAGCTGTCAACATGGGCGCAGATGGCAGTGGGAACGGGGGGGGGGGGCTGTGCATCAAAAACAAATGGAATTCCAAGTTGAATTTATTTGGGGAAAAATAAACAACTCGACATTTACTATAAAATGTAGGAATCCAGGTTTTTCTTTTCATTTACGATACGAAAATGAAGTCATTTAGCTAGTACATCGTCAAATATCATTACATGTCAATCATGATAGTGGAGTAAGTATCGCACCTGCCTTCTCAAACCTTATAGTCCTTGTAGGGTTGGCTCTGATATTTGAGACAAAAATGTAGATGCATGCACAGATTTTTATTTTGACATCTAACGTACAGTATGCATGTACCAAATTATGCATACTACTACTCTGTGAACAAACTTAATGGCAATGTGGCCTGATATGAAAATAAAAAAATTAAAGTGATATCCTTGCTCGACAGAGTTTGTGAGGTTAGGGTTAGTGATAAAAAGGATATATAAGGCTATTAAAAAAAACCATCCAATTTGCTGCTCCCAGTATAAATTGTGAGTCCAAACTGGCCTTGTGAAAGGCTACTCCATCACCATGAGAGCAATGAGTGGCTATCGTACAACGAACACTGAAGAAAAGATACCGTGTCCTCGCTTTTACAACATTGCAAGATTATGTTCACATTCACATGGCGAGGAGAGAAAAACATCAGATGATGCCTCACGAGTGTTGTGCGGGTAAACCTTGTTTTTCCAAATGGGGTTGACTGGGTTGACACAATGGGGAAACAAATGAAACACAAATGAAACTGGTTCGGTGCAACACACTATTACTGTTGCTAAATTACTGCTCATAGTTTATTTGCTGTGTCCTCCTTGCGTGCAAGTTTTCTATTTTTTATTTTTTTTTGTAATTCCCTCAGTGCACTGTTGCTGCTGAAACAATGTCAAAATTGTCATTGTGGGGGCTAATAGTTTTTTTTTTTTTTTTAATCATATCTTCGTTTCATTTCGCTGACAATTTTTGTTTATGTGTGAACTAAGTAAAATGTCATTCCCACCCAAAATTATTAACAATGAATGTTACTTTTGACCTGGAAAAAAAAAAGCTATCCTCAAACAAGTGCTATATAACAGTACCGGCACAGAAATAAAATCCAGATTACATACAGTAATGGTCCTCCAATACAGCCCACTAATCCCTGATGATGGGATTAGAGACACCCCGTCTCGATTGTTCAAAAGTGAAATGAGCCGGGGAGGATTGAGAGGCATTGTGCAGAAAGATGCAGCGAGTGTAGTCGAGCTACAATATTCTCCTCGGTTCCGGATAAACGGGTCGTCTTCACGTCAAAATGTGTTGGCCAAGCACCACTTGAAGCCGAATCGGAGACGAGATCTCGATAAAAGCAATTGGGCAAATGTTTGCCCTTTTCTTCATTTACTTTTTTTTTTTTCATACACATCTTGTCTCTTCATGCATGTATTTGTAGAGTTTTTTTTGTGTGTGTGAGTGGATGATTCACTAGCCAATGAATGGAGCACTCCATCAGTGCTTCGGGCCATTGTCACTCAAGTTCAACACGGTCAGACAGTTCTTAGCGATCATTAATCTACTTCTCAGTGATTTCAAGGCCATTGAGATTTCAAAGTGTAGTCTTGCATTGAAAAGGTCAGTCCAAAGGTTCATGATTTTGTGTGAAGTACAAACTTGATCATTTTACCGAAAAGACTGCATCCCAAAGAGAATTTCATCAGCGGAATTCCAGCAGTGAGAACTGAGTGAGGAGAGTTTACCTAACTGGAATGTTGCATTCACTTCCCATAGCTTGTTAGTTAATGACACAATCACTTGTATTTTATTTATTTTTTTTACTTTTTGAGGAGCTATGCTGAGGACCGTTGAACAACCCCAAATAACTGAAATACGTACACGAGATGCGGCGCAGCAATGACTTAATCGCAAAGGCATAACTGTGCAGTTGAGGAAGTGTAGTGTGTGAACCCAAAAACTATTTTTCCAAAAAAGGTTAGTGAACCAAGGTTTCATAAACTGTCCTACCGTAATTGAGCCCCCCCCCTTTTTTTTTTTTTTTGCACACTTCATTGGAGCAGTCAGTCGGGGTGTTTTCGTTTGTTTTGTTTTAGCCAAATTGAAATCCAGCCAGCTTTCCAAAACTAATTTTGTTTCAAGTTCAATGTCATTTAATGAAGCACATTTCTAAGACATTTTTTTGCAAGTTACTCATGAGTAGAATGCCACTGTATTGCCTCGTTGCCGAGCGGCTCTGAGCTCTTGGGTATTTGAGCTCATGTTCTGGCGCACGGGTGCGTTTTCAAACTATCCGATGTATTCACTGATTGCCAACCCCTTGGAATGATTCTGTTCCCATTTACCCATCAACTATTTCCATGTCAATGTGATGTTATGATGTTTGAATCCGATTCAGACAAATTAGATACAACCGAGCATTTTGTACTTCTTCAAGTCCGGCGCCAGGGAAACTTGCCGGCTTATCGGAGTTTCTGGAATGCAGCATGAAGGCATGAAATTAGGAAACAAAAACGCTGCAGAAACTTGTTCCTTTTGGCAAGATAGGCTGATCCACCTTCGAGCTGACAGAGGAGAAGTTGGATGTGGAGTCTGGGGGGGAAAATGACTCTTGTATCACTGACATGGGAGGGAAAGGCAATTCGACGTTGTAATTAAATGTATCCTTGTGTCGGATTTTCTCTGATTGAAAATAATGCACGCATCACGTTCGGCTGTTGGTTGGTTACTCCGAATGATGGTCCAAAACATGGGAAGCGAGTATTGGAAAAAATATATGAAAATAAGAATAGGCTATTGCCTATTATGCTATTGCCTGTTCTGATCTGTGGCGGAGAACATCATCGACCATCCTCAAATCATCTGGATCCATGCATTTTTTTTTTTTTAAGCAGACCATAATTAACCCTTTCATGCATCCTGTAACCTGAAAAGCTGTCCACTGTAGTAACCACTGTCCCTGAAAGGGTTTAATGAATCATATCTAAATCCAGATGATCTGATTGTGTGCAGTCACTTGATAAAATAAAATTGAATAAATTCAACACAGTTTTGTTTTTTTTTTGTTTTTTTTTCATACGAGGAAGGCAATGCCTGACTCACGGTCACCACACCAGTAGTCAGGAAGGAGACTGGCGTTTATAACAACTAATTATTATTCTTATTATTACAATGATGTCTTATTCAGTTGCCTTGTCATGCAGAATGGTGCGTCTGTATGCAAGAGGTACCCGCCCACGTTGTTGACCAGCTGTCACCCGGGTGGGCGATGGCACAAACGCGGGAGCCGGTAACACATGCCAGCTGGAAATGAGGGCAGACGGGGACACCTGAAGAGGAAGGTGAAATGCGGAACCAAAGTGGGCCACTGGGGAAGGAAGGCGAGACGGAAAGGGGATTGCCCCCAATCAAAATTCAATCCCAAGTGGCTAACACTGCAGAAATCCCACTGGAAATGTTACGGTTAAAATTTCTTTAAAAAAATAATAATATGACTTAAAATAAGCACATTTCCTGCCAATCGAAGAAGAAACTGTTACTTTACAAGATTGTGAAAAATAAGAAACTTAAACTAGGCCCATATCAACCAGGGCAGTCTTGAAATCAGTATTTTAAAACTTTAAACAAGTACTATTGTCATTTTCCAAGCTGTAATGTGCAGAACTCATTTCTTCAAATAAAGAAAGATTCACTTGCATTTGGTTAACTTCGACTTGATGACTGGAAATAGGAATAATGAGCTTCGTAAATAAGAACATTTACTCCGATGATTATGACAATACAAACAATTGCTTAAACTTGACGCATGAATCCCCATTTCAGGTCCTTTGATTGTTGGTCAGTCATCATAAAATGTTGAAAGTGTTTGTTTTAAGCCTCATAGTACCAGTACTTAAAACTAGCTGTTATTAATATTCAATGCTAAGACTGTCAATTCAAATAAGATACTGAAGTAATAAGTTAATAAGTGTCATTCTTCTTTTTTAAACCATTTTATTTTAAGCGAAAATAACTGAACAAAACAAATAACCATTGAAACGCATATCAAAATCATCTTGCCTGTGGCTGCAAGTTTGCTAATCCTTCTTTTTGTTAATTGTTGTTTGTTGTACTGCCATGGATTTTTCGTGGGATTTTTTTCGGTCCGACTTTTGAAAGTGCTCTGTAAATAAAGTTGAGTTGAATTGAGACCGATAGTAACAGAAGTGCCTGCTGCCTGAATGGAATTCAGGCGAGTGAATCACAACACAATCACTGACTGCACCTGTGTCTCAGTAAAGAAAACCAAATGTGAAAACTCAGACAGACCTTGGCTCGAACCATCACAACAGTAAAATTGATTTACGTGTATTTCATAAACAATGTATTATGGGATATTATACAATTTTTTTTTTCTTCGAGGCTTCCATCTGGCTCCGGCCTCCCTGTGTGGAGTTTGCATGTTGTCACCATGCATGCGTGCGTTTTCTCCGGGTACTCCAGTTTCCTCCCACATTCCAAAAACATGCATGGCAGGCTGATAGAACACTAAAAATTGTCTGTAGGTGTGATTGTGAGTGTGAATGGTTGTTCGTCTGTTAATGTCCTGTGATTGGCTGGCAACCGTTTCAGGGTGTATCCCTCGTACGGCCCGAAGACAGCTGGGATAGGATTCAGCTAACCGAGGGAAGGCAACTCCGGTCTTAGAGAGCCCTAGTCCTGCATTTTTTTCCCTCTCTCCCTGTTGCAACACACCTGATCCAAATGATCAGCTCATCAGCAAGCTGTGTAAAAGACTACTAACGATTCTGATCATTTGAATCAGGTGTGTTGGAAGAGGGAACTTATAAAACAAGCAGGACTTTGGCTCTCTTGGACCGGAGTTGCCTACCCCCTGAGATAACCCGTTCGCTGCGCTCTCTCCAGTAGAATTGTTTATAAAAAATAAAATAAAATAAATAAATAAAGACAATTGATAGTTCTAATCCTTTTTCCTTAGTGGGTACTGACTCCAGACCTATTATAGTCAAACCTCGGTTTTTAGAACATCTCTGTTCTCGACCAAATCGGTTTTCGACCAAAGATTTTGAGTTTTTTATGCCTCGGATGACGACCGAATTTCGGTTCTCGAACAAACTGAGCGCACTTGAATGCGTCACTTGACTCCTCTCGCCTTCCTTACACGAGGAAGTGACGCTTCCTTGTGTAGTTTTTATTAAAAAGAGCGTGGTTTCGGTTTTCGAACAGCCTTCTGGAATGGATTATGGATGAAAACCGAGGATTGACTGTATTATTATTCTATATTCTTTTTTGTTTTGTTTATCAGATCCTTCCCTTTCTTTATCACATACCGAAACAGAAACACACGCATTTCTAATGTTAAGATCAGCGGTTGTGAGATGCCCACGGGCGCTTGTGTACTCCCACGCTTTGTATTTGCTGCCACTTTTGTTATCGTAAGTTCAGTGTCTCCCTCTGTCTTCTTCTCTTGGCCGTCTGTCGAGTGCCACTGTGCCTGCAGGATACCAGAGGAGACGTCCGGCATCGTCAATGAGGACGGAAGCGGGCATTGACTTCATGCTCCAGTGCCCGCACGCATGGAGGGATGGCAGTGCGAGGGGAAGGTGTAGGTGACGGGCCGACACAGCTTTTGCAGTGCATGCAAACATGAAAACCTATAAAGACACTGGGAAGTGAGTACAACAACAGCGACTCAGTACAGTCGTGACAAATGATAACCGAAGATACATCATGCACGCAACATAGATTATAAGAGATCAACCTAGATCAGTGGTTCTTAACCTGGGTTCGATCCTACCCCGGGGGTTCGACGAAGCCTCTGCCATGGTGGGTAAGACTCAACATGTCAATTAGTTATAACACACCCGCTTGGCCATCACTGGCTGCAGATGATCACATTACATCGCTTGTCCAATCTGTGCTGCGAGAAATTTAGTTCGCTCAGTAGTCACCGTGTGACTGTCGTGCAATTAAAATAAAAAAAACGATACTTATCTCTTGACATTTTATTTACTTTTTCTGTTTTTAACAAATGTGCTTTTTTATATATTTAATTTGTAAAAAAATATATATATTTATTTTCCACTAATGAAGGTTTCGGTGAATGTGCATATTAACTAGTTGGGTTCGGTACCTCTAAAAAGGTAACGAACCACTGACCTAGATCATGGGGAACTAGCTTGTTGTGTTGCAAATAAAATCCAACAAATCATCAATCTATTGTGTTTATTTAATTGGCATCGTTTTTACAGAATAGCCATTGTTAATGTATCACAATTTTGTATCAAAATCGAATTGTATTGATCCAAAAAGGCAATGTATCACTTTGTGTCTAATCCTGAGGCCCAACTTTGATACGTATCGTATCAGTAAAAACAAACAAAAAGAATTTACAGCATATGGACTACTTGATAGGGCTACAGACGCTACCCACCTAACGATCAATCGAGTTATGAACATTTAGACATACGAACACTGTTTGTTAAAATGCCGTTTTGCCAAATTTCATATGATTAACAAGGAAATGAAAAAAACGAGGAGAAAAAAAGAAATGTCCTCAGTTTAAAAAAAAAACGTTTCCGCGAGGTGAGCCATTCGTTCCCCGAGGGACCAAAGTACTTGCTTCCTGCTCCATTCCCCGAACGACGTCAGCCATCTTTCACTCAATTCTGTGCCACCTCCCTTCACTCGTGTGTATGAATGCGCAGTCCCCTTTCAGTTTTTATTTCTTTATTTTTCCCAGCCTCCGACTTACTCCTCCCCGCCAGCGCCTATTAAATCAGACAGATTGTAGGTGTCTCCTCTGAGTGGGAGGATTCACTGCTGCTGCAATGCCAGCCCTCCTCTGAGCTTGACAAACACCTCTGCACAATTCACCATACTTTAATTCATCCCAACACGCTCTTAAAGCCCATATATGCGAGCAAACCTCGTGGTTAGCCTATTTATCACATACCTCTACCTACCTCTACCTCTGTATGAACTCAGAGTCACGATTAACTGCAAGCACTGCAACAAAGTTCATCATTAAACCGGCGAGTTTAATGCCGACGCGGTCATGGAGATATTACTCAACCGGTCAATCTGTGTTTATTTTGAATTGATTTACCTGGGGGCATTTCACATTTGTTGCAAGAGAGTCCCGTGTATTCATTTATTTATATATTTGCCTATTACTGCTGCAGTTATTTCTTTTTTTTTTTTCCTACTTTCATCCGCAAACTGGCAGCTACTATCAGTAAATGGCACCAGTCTCAACGAGTGGCGCTAAAATGAATGCCTCACTGAGTAAATTTTGCACAGCTCCCAAGACGGTGTTTAAAGAGGGGGGGGGGGGGGGGGGATGGGGAAAAAAAGTGTTGACCTATGTGGGGCCTCCATACTGTATATATCAGCCAGAACAGCATGCAGAAAATAATCCCCGGAGTTTTGAATTATTATGTGTCGGGGGGTCCTTAAATGGATTTTCTTGGAAGCAATGCAAAGCCATACAGCCAAGAAATCAGGTTATTTTACTGTGGTGGTGTTTTCCTCCCCCTCCCATTTGTATTGATTTGACTATTACCCAGACTTCCATAATCCCACTTATCTTCCCTTCTTCTACTGAGGCAGAACAGCACTGATTAATTGAGTCACCATTGACAGGCCTCAATCAAAAGGAATAAAGCAGCGTGGCGTTTGAACTGCGCCGAATTCGGGAACCTGACTTCCCGAGAAGAAGGATATACGTAACGGTGTGATGGATGACTCTGATATCTGGCCTTTGAAGATTGCAAAAGTAAACAATCTCCTTGAGAAAAGCGTGACATTTCCCAGCTTTTTTTTTTTTATATATATTTTTTCATTTCCGTTGAGCTAAAGAAAAACATACTCTTTCCGCCCTGTCCTCTCCAGCTCTCAAAGGTCAGCCTGGACAACAGCCAAGTGCTCTAATTTTGTTTTACTTCAGGGTTGGAAATATTGTCCAGGGAGCGCAGGACTATGGCCGCATTGGCGCAATATCGGATTTTTTTGTCTGCATGAAGGTGAAGGTTCAGTCGAAAATTGCTTCCATTTCATTGAGGGGATCTCTGGGCTTTGACCCTCCCAAGACAGACGTGTTTGTAAGTTGCTGATTGCTCTCATTTTGGGCTTTATTGCTTCTCTCCCCCATCCCGTACACCTTTACTGTGACACTTAAGGCGCAACAAAATCAGAGGTGACATTTTGTCGCATCAAAACACCTCTCGTCATTCCATGCTGCCTGTTTCGGGTGATGAAAACCTGAGGAGTGATAGCATCCAAGAACAGGAATCAATAGAACAATAATCTTGAAAAGCGGACCAAAATAAAAAAGGAAAGTCCGAAACTTCCCGCAACCTACAGGTTAACTAAAGTTTAATATGCTAAAAAACAGAAGTATACATTTTACCACCTCATAGTTAAATTTCTGAACTTACGGTGAAAATCACATGCCTGTATGTTACTTTTCATTCTGTTCCAAACTGAAGGTGACCTTAGTGGAGCAAGTATCTCGGTCTGAACTGCTTTTCACTGCTGCATTTTCTTGCCACCCGCGCCTCGAGAAAGCCCGACTGAAAACCACTTTCCTAAATTGCTGCCATTTAATGGAACACCTTGACCTGTCTTCTTCTCCGAGCCAAATATAAATAAAGAAATTGGTGGTTGAAAGGCCTTCCAACTTCGAGGAGATGCCTGAGAAAAATGGAGAAGGCATCAAACATCACTTTTGCTCGGCTCCCTGACAGACACTTTTCTTTAAGAGGCCTCAAGTGTCTAAAATACAGCAGCATTTTTTTAATGGCTCAATTTAGTGAATTTAGCGTCACAGTTGCAGTCATCTTCCCCCAAGGAGGTTACGTTCCCATTTATGTGGGTGACTTTGTTTGATGATTGATTTTCTTGCATGCAACGTTCTGTCAACAATTTTTGATATATCAACATCATCCATCCATCCGTTTTTCAATCCGCTTATCCTCAAAAGGGTCACGGGCGTGCTGGAGCCAATCCCAGCTATCTTCGGGCAGTAAGCGGGAAATACCCTGAACCGGTTGCCAGCCAATTCGTGCTCAGAATCACACCGAGGGACAATTTTGAGTATTCCATGAACCTGCCATGCATGTTTTTGGAATGTGGGCGGAAACCTGGAGTACCCGGAGAAAACCCACGCAGGCACGGGGAGAACATGCAAACTCCACACAGGAAGCCCGGAGCCGGAATCGAACCCTGCACCTCTGCACTGTGCTAAACAATCGTCCACTGTGCTGCGCTAATGCAGGAAAATGGTTTTGGTATTTTGGAGGCTCTTCAACACCGCTAAAATAGGCCAAATGAAAGCACTGTGTCAATGTATTTTATAGACCGTATTGTTTTTCAAATTTTGTTTTTCTACTGTTTTGTGTTGCACAATTACAGCCCAAAGTGAAAAATATTCATCCCACAAGTTAGCCTGGGTAACGATGGACCTCAAACAATGTTGATGAAAAGAAAAAAAAAGGGATTATTTGTGAGAGCTGCAAAGAATAAATAAATAATCATACCCCTGATGTTTTTATGAAGCCTATAATTGCAGTACATAGTAGTCACAACTGATAGTCTTTTTGAGATACGAGCAGTTTTCATTTTGTTGACTTTTAAACTCTCGGTGTGGCACCTTCCCGGAATCTGGTGAGAATTGGAATGTAAATCACAAAGCATCCTGCATGTTTATTCAAGGGAGAGTGCTATCTAATTAGTGGTGACCGGTAGCCTGAGTGACAACTTGTTTTTGCAACGTGTCGATAAGGGAAGGGTGTCTGCCAAGAGCAAAGGAAATTGAGGAAAGCGTTTTTCTTGTGGCTTAGTGGCTAAAGCCAAGATGATCATTTTATGAAATTAACTGAATTAAGTTGCCACGGTAGTAATCAGCACTGATTTGCACAATTTGTGGAGTGGAAAAATACAATTTCTATTTTGTCTCAAGGGAAAACAAATTGAAAGTCCACTCTTAAAACGTGTTAAAAGACAATCCGCGTGAAGTGCTAATGCATTTTGAAACAGACGAGATGAATTGCAACAGCAGTTGTTTAACCTCTTGCTGGTCACTCCATATTCTCAAGTGGTTGGTGGATGAAAAAAAAAAAAAATGGTATTACACTTCCATCGGCACCCAAGGAGGTCTTTTGATCCTGGCAGGAACCTCTTTTTCCTGCAGGCTAGACTTGGAAGTTAAAGTTACAACATGCTGACGATCTGTAGCAGATCCGAATGTTCAATTGGAGCAAGGAAAGACTGTTTGTGATGTTTTTGTTGATTGCTTTTTTTTTTATTTGTTTTTTTTCCCAGATGTGTTTAATTAATTAATAAGTGGAATATGTTATTTTTTGATTGGGATTTTATTTGAAATATAAAAGTGGTCAGTGACTTTCTCAACTAGTACCCGGGTGTGTTCTTTATTCATTCATCCACCCATCCATTTTCCGATCTGCTTATCCTCACAAGGGTCGCGGGGGGTGCTGGAGTCTATCCCAGCCGTCTTCGGGCAATAGGCGGGGGACACCCTAAACCGGTTGCCAGCCAATCGCAGGGCACACAGAGACGAACAATCATCCACGCGCACACTCACACCTATGGACAATTCCATCCATCCATCCATCCATTTTCCGAACCGCTTCATCCTCACTAGGGTCGCGGGGGGTGCCGGAGCCTATCCCAGCTGTCTTCGGGCAGTAGGCGGGGGACACCCTGAATTGGTTGCCAGCCAATCGCAGGGCACACAGAGACGAACAACCATCCACGCTCACACTCATACCTAGGGACAATTTAGAGTGCACAATCAGCCTGCCATGCATGTTTTTGGAATGTGGGAGGAAACCGGAGCACCCGGAGAAAACCCACGCAAGCCCGGGGAGAACATGCAAACTCCACACAGGGAGGCCGGAGCTGGATTCGAACCAGAATTGCTGTGGCCACAACACAGGGTACTAACAACTATACAATCAGTGCGTTCTTTATTCAACTGCAAGAAAATAATACTTCCATAATATATTTATTTTTTTAATCATATGATTATTTTTGTTGTTTTGATGAAAATATACATAACAACACAGGCTCATTGAAACAAGATCAAAAACAGAAAGTTAGCCAACTGGATGGGGGCAGATTGGAAGGAACTAATCTCAAAGTGTGTAGCCGTAAATGATGACTGGTTGGATATTTACAATTACAGTCAAACCTTGGTTTTCGAACATCTCAGTTCTCGAGATTTTTATGCCTCGGATGACGAACACATTTCTCGGTTCTCGAACAAACTGAGCGCACTTGAATGCACCATTTGACTCCTCTCGCCTTCCTTACACGAGGAAGTGACGCTTCCTCATGTTGCTTTCCATTGTGAGCAGACGTCTTCAATAAACATTTTTATTTTAAAAAGAGCCTGGTTTCGGTTTTCTAACAATTCGGTTTTCGAACAGCCTTCTGGAACGGATTATGGACAAACACGATGCGGAAAAAAACATATTTTAAAAATCATTACGTCAACGGTAACCCTGACTCTTTGGGTAACTTTCAGCCAGCTTTACTCCCAGCAGCAGCACATATTTCCATGTCATGTTGAAATATTAATATATAGTTTTTGATTAAGCATTATTAATGAGCAGTGAATCGATGTAAAAGCAAGTATCATGGGAGGCGAATGCCTGCTCGATGAATGTCCCACGACACACACTACTACAACCATTCAAGAGGTGGAAAAAACAAACCAAAAAAACAGCCTCTGTCTGATAGGACCAAAATCAATACAAAGCCTCTTTTCATTATAGTTTCCCTTCCCCCGATCTCATCCACCAATGCCTATCTGGTGAGCACCAAATAATCCGTCACAGGATGGCATCTTTCCGAGATGCAGCCTATCGGGCTAATGGATTACTGCTGGTTATTGAAGACAACAGCAGATAGAGGAAAGTCTTTAGTCAATATTGAATATATATAAGGAAGATAGAAGAGGTTCCGGCCAGCGGACGGCAATGATATCTTTCATATTGCTGTTTAATGGAAGAAATGGTCTGGTCATGGATTTGTAGATTATGATAAGTGTTCCCGAGGCTAGTGTTACTCTCAAATCTATAACCAGCTCGCAAGATGGAGGACAATGGATAGTACGTTGTAAATACTTCCAGCTATGTACAGTATATGAACACAGTGAGTATGTAGACATTGTTACATTTATGAGCAGGAAGTCATTGGATGGCATTCTGGAAAGCATTTCTATATACTCCCTCCCCTTATTATTTAATTTTGCTGACAAATGCGCGGTTCTTCTTACATGGTTTAAAATAAGCACAAATAAGCGTACAACAGCACTGCTGAAAAATAGAGACATCATGAAGAATGTCGAAGCCGCTAGCTTAACTGTTTACAATCTCGTTTGTTTGTTGGGAGTGCGCGCAGCCTGGGAGCAGCATGATAAACAACGCTAGAGTGTACCTCGGCGTACTTGTTGGGCTCTTGTTATTATTATATTTAATATTTTACAGAGCTGTATTGCCATTACACAATGCCATTTCACGTAGCAATCTGCGCAAGGAGCCGCACATTTCCCATGTGGCACCGGGAATTGATGCGATATGCTGCGATTGCTTCATTTGGCATTGCCACCGCGTTGGTGTTTATCAAGGTTGAGATTTGCTTTATAAAAAGAAGATTTGCTAAACGGCACTAAATGAATGGTGAATCCCATTTCTTGCTATGTTTTTAGCAGGGGCAGTAATGAAGCCAGACCTGCCCGTGTGTCTGATAGATGGAGCAGGAAATGGATCACTTGCTTTGATTAAAGTGCCGCGCTTGGCTGGCTTTCCACATCATAATCTAAGAATGGATTACACTGCAGTAATGTGGGTCACAATATTGAGCAACAGTGAAGGCAAAGATACAGGCAGCTCTGCATGAAAAAAAATATTCTGAGAGCGGGCTGTAGATCCACCCGGAATTGTGAACCGTTTACAGCAACGTTCTGTTCCCTATTAAAAAGTGATTCCCCCCTTTCGACCAAGCAGATTGCTCCTTCGTAAAGGTGAACGTGATGGAGACCGGAGTCTGTGTATCCATGCAAAGTGCGCCTGCAGTTTTGATGGAATGTTTTGAATTATTGAACTGTAGCCGGGGAGGAGCATTAATGTCCAGCATGCCGTGAAACCAACCTCCCCCCCAGTGTCCAAGGTGACTGGTACTGCCCATTCCCTTGGCGCACTTCTTCTTCTGATGGATTGATTGGGCCTCAGAAAAAGACTTTTCGCAGTCATCTATGACTTTTCAGCTGTGGCTGTGTGAGAGAAGAGAGAGAGACACAGAACAAGCGAGAGAGAGAGTGAGAGGGAGTGCAAATCCCTCAAACTTTTAATTGTCTACAGAATACAAGTTTTGCTTCAGTATCTTCCTCCATCACTTGTAAAGCAGGTTGTTCTCTTAGCAGCTCCTTAGAGCCATTCATCAAGACTCTCTACTTGCCTCATGCTAATGAATCCCTGCACATTTTTTTTCTCTCTAATGATCCTTCTTGTTTCCCCTCTTATCGCTATCTCCCAAGCCCCTTTCATTTGCAGAACGCAGCCTTTCATATAAGTAACAGATAAATGAAATGTGCCTGCAACATTTTCATCCCATCATGTTCTCCTTATCTCCCCGCCTTCTTTTTGCCTACTTGTGATTGAGTGGATGAGCCGAACACCCGCAGGACAGTGCTAAACTCCTACACTAAACGGCATTGTACACGCCAGTTCCATTTGGAGGATGAGTTATAGATTTTTTTTTTCCTGCATCAAAAGCAGAGTGGGGGAATGTGAGCCACGACGACATACCTGAGGTTGCGAGTTCATTCGAGGCCGCAATGTTTGTGTTTTTTTGGGACATGGACTTTAGTTATCCAAGACAAACAGGTGGGGACGTACAGGACTAGAAAATACAAATGACATTGAAGTCCATGAAACAAATTCAAAGCATTAAAAAAAATAAAGTAAAAAACCCAAGATTAAAAAATGGACTATGTTGTGCTGGAGACCAAAAAATGATCAAAATATCATACTTAATATTACTGTACTAGTAAAGTAGAACATTTCTTGACAGTACTACATTATGTTTAGAGTAATACGTTACTTATTAATTTTAAGTTACAGTCAAACCTCGGTTTTCGTCCATAATCCGTTCCAGAAGGCTGTTCGAAAACCGAAATTGTTCGAAAACCGAAACCACGCGTCACTTCCTCGTGTAAGGAAGGCGAGAGGAATCAAATGGTGCATTCAAGTGCGCTCAGTTTGTTCGAGAACCAAAATTTGTTCGTCATCCGAGGCATGAAAACCTTGAAATTTTTGGTCGAAAACCGAATTGGTCAAGAACTGGAAAACCGAGGTTTGACTGGACTTGAAAAAAAATCAATGATTAATTTATATATATATATATATATATATATATATATATATGATAAGTGAAAAGGAAACTGCACATGCACAATTTGCAACCATAGCTGGTGAAGTAAACTTGCAATGAGGATTTTTAAATACACCCTGTGGGCTACAATGTTTAATGTTTCGACTTAATATTTATATCAATTACAAAATATATATACTGATATTTGGTCCAATAAATGAAAACAATCCCAAACTGTCCATCGTAAACAGCATCTTGAAAATAATTTATACACTTGAGAAATATATCTTTATTAAGCTGATATATGTTCCTATTACAACTTTATAAATAGTTTGGTTACTAATCTAAAGGTTTTAATAGATTACTTACCCACAACACTATTGTGAGAGTGGAAATACTCAAATACTGTCCCAGGAGCTATTTTCAAGTTTTCACGATTAGCATGTCAGCCTCTAAATTCTGAGAATAACAGTTTGAAACTCACCTCTGGTCTTCGCTCTCGTCGCGGTTTCTCTCATTCGAAAAACATGCATATTCATGGTAGACTGTAAGCTGTTGACAGATGTGAATGCGAATGCACTTAAGCATTGGACAAAAAGTTATGAATTCATTTGTGTAAGAACGATTTCTTCAACACTGCTAACATCACCTTTCAGTGGGATTGGAGGAATTCATCACTGGGCCCGAATTGCAACAGCGCAGAGGTAATGATTGCCAGTGGGGGATCTGGTAATCATAGTAATAGGGTGGGAGGTAGTTCGCCACAAGGCTCATATGCCATGACACGACTCTGGTCGGCCGGCTGCAGGAGGTGAAGGGTGCCCCCATGGCCATAAACACTTCTGCCTGACCTACTGCTCCTACCCTGCCTTCTGCTACCCACACTCATACAATATTGTTATTGTTGATATAAACTGTTCTGCTGTATTTGTGTTGGTATTCTCTTTTTTTTTTTTTATCCACTCCCAAACCTCGTTCTGTCTGTAAATGAATGTTTATTGTACGGTACAAAAATCGACCGGTTTAGATAATAAAAATGACACCACACCCTCACAGATTTTTTTTATTTTTTTCCGGCCCATTAAAATGGCAGCTAGACTGGCCGAAGATAAGCTATTTTCAATCAGCCATGTAAAAGCCAAAAGGTAGGTAGAGCCGCACTGTCAGCACAGATTACAATAAGATAGCAGCGATATCCGTTTTAGCTTCTGATAACCGGCACAAAACTGAAGTCCTCAGCAAAGTTCTCAATGCGAGGGCATGCGCATAAACATAAAATAATTATAAGTGGCTTTCCCATGAGACATACATTTCCATTATTTTTATTGTTTCTCCTTCACGTACACTCACCAAAGGTTCAACACGACCCGCAGCCACAACATTGAAGGTTGGCATAATGTTGTCGTCTTGTAACTAAGCCGCTCCGACATACATAGTGTATGAGTTAAAATTAGAATGACATTAATCATAATCCATTCCAATACACGAGAGACAATGTTTGTGCCCGCTCTATATTAAAGAGACAAATACATTTGTCTCCCACAACTGCTACGACCTCAATACATCTGTGCCTTAAAAAATTCCAGATGTGCCTTAAGGATGACCGTTTATATTTGTAGCAACAGCTTAATTGTTGTTGTTTTTTGTTTTTTTTAAGTAAAATCAGTCTTAGTCAAGTCAGCTGGCATAGTTTCAAAAGTGGCTTGGCAGTTGTTTTATACAAACTGACTAGCCATCTAGACTGCAAAAGGAAGCTTACACCCTGGATTCGATTGCCTACAGAGCGCACTCAGATTCACATCTCTGAATCTGCAGTTGAGAATCTTCAGTGAACCTAAGAAGCTTTTTTTTTTTTTTTTTTTCTGGAACAGAGCAGCATGCTCAAGGAGAACATTTTCACACGGTCGAAGCCAGAATTCAAATCTCAGAACTGTGAGGCAGACATGCTAACCACTCATTACAGTGTGCCACCATCTATATGTGTTATAGAGTTAAAAGCACAAATCATGATTACCCTGCGATTGGCTGGTGATGAGTCGAGGATTTACTGCACCCTTCACAATGAAGAAATCTGGGACAGACTCCAGTTGCTCTGTCACCCTGAGAAGGATAATCTGGCTCAGAAATGAAAGGACAGATATCGATACATTTATCATTCCCCCCCACACACACACAAAAAATATGTAGGTGATGTTGATTTATCACTGAATTCTTCACGCATTATAAAATTACATTTTCCAACCATGTATATCTGAACATGTTTCCACTGAATCTCCTCGTGATGAATGGAACATCTCATTTGCTTCAGCTATCCCTTCACTGTGTATTTTGATTGATGGAATGCTTTGACCGTGAGTGTCCACATTCCTGCAGTGAATGTAGATGATGATCGATGTTTCAAGTGGCTTTTTTTTTTTTCATCTAATAACCTCTTATCCCATTGATTCCCTGGACAGATACTGCTCTTTGTTCTCTTCCAACAAATGAAATACATCCCCCGCTGTCCTTCTCTCAACATGCATTCCCTCAAGTTACTGCCTTTCAAAGAATATCTCATACGTAGCAGCAGCAGCAGCACGCTCCCCAACCTCTTCAACAAGCTCAAGGCAAATAGAATCATTTTGGAGTGTCTCACTTCAAATGTTTTATTTTTTTTTCTGCAGGAGACGTCTGATACATCCGAAAGGGTAAAAAAAATAAATAAATCAAAGGGACCTGAAACAGAGCCTTGAAAGGTGCCTCTGCGCACACTGATTACAAAGGCAGGTGCCACTCACACTCATTAAAAAGGGTTTATACTGAACAAATGTCAATATTTTTTTATGCTATGACTTTTATTCCGTTTATCTGTTTGTTCAACGCTCACGTATAGCTCCCAGACTGTATAATGTATATGTTAGTAGAGGATTGATCAGACTTCAATTTGTAAATCAAATGTACTCAGATTTTTTATGAGCCTGTTAACCACATCATATGGAGGTCCCAGTAATTTAATCAAGTTTATCTCAACATTCTCTCTGCCTGCGACAGTTCTTGGGATTTGCTTAAAGATGTTATTTGGGAGTTGTTCGGGGTTACTGCATGTTATTCAGTACAGTACTTACTTTCTGACCCTCCCATTCAAGTTGCAAACAACCGTGATACACTTCATCACTCTGTTTCTAGCTAATCCAGCAAAACAAGCCCAAATTCTGACAGACCATCATTTTGACATTCAGGTCCCGAGTGATTAATTACCCTGCGCTTTGTTTTTTTGTGGAATAAGGACTGTTCCCTACCTGCCGGTAACGTTCCACTTGTCATCGCCACCACCTACCGGTATGCCCTCAAAGGTTGTGCATTGGTCATATTTTAGTAAACACCACTTTTGACTTTTGTGATTTGTAAATCTAATTAGTTTGCAAAGTCAACAGGAAGGAGGTCTGTTTTTCCCAAGTTGTACTTGGAGGGCAAATGCCTTCATAAACATAATTTTTTTTCCAAGTCTTTAAATGTCATCATTCAGTGAGAACAGATGAAGGTCTTCACAGCAAAGAGACATCTGGAATACGAATACGGCGTCCTAATTTGCAAGTGTCTAAGTCACAGTGAATTGAGTTTAGAGTTTGTGTCCACGTGTTTTACCAGTCAGTTAATTTTTATGTCAAGCTACAAAATTCCTATGTGGGTGTCATTCCTAACATTTGATTAACAAAAATACATTCATCCTATTTCTTCTGCAAAGTTCCTCTTGCAAACTTTTAATAGCCGGAATTTCTTCCGTACTTTAACACATTCTCATTAATTAAATAAGAGAATGACTGGGAAATGTGAAAGTGTCTGGCACTGTTAAGAGTTGCATAGTGAAAGGCGCACCATGTTGCATTAGATCCCGCAAGTAGAAGAGAAATAATGCAAATAATGATGAAATAAACACCGGAGCTTCATGCCTTATCTGGATGAGTGGTGATGAAATTGCATCAAGCAAACCAAGCGCCACTAAAAATGTTTTAATGTCTTACATGGTATGCACTTGCTTAATTCATGACAGCAGATATGCTTGGCGGCAAAAAAAAGAAAAAAAAGGGCACCAGAGTTCGTGAGCTGTGAAACACCAGAAACACGCTTTGTCAATTGGTGTGGCTAAGCGGAACTGATTACAACTTAGAAATCAGAATATGATTTGCTTAACCAGCAGCCATCACCTAAAACTCATGCAAACTCCTTCGTTTTCCAACTTCCCTTGCACACATTGCACAAACGCTCAAGCATGTTTTGTATTTGTCGGTCCATGACGGAAAAAATAGCAATTATAGTGACACACAAAACAAACAAAGACTCCTGCTAAAAAAGAAATAGAAAGTTTCCTCGAGCGAGCCATCCCTCTGCTTCTATTCACCTCCCGAATGACGAGCGGGCGGATGCGGGGGTGGGGTGGGGGTTCATGGACTGTATATGATTCTGAGGGGTGGGATCACAGGTGACTAAGCAAAATGGAGTTTTGGCTGAGAAGCTGCTTACACATACTAAATATGGGTGAGGTGGGTCATGGTGGATGCTATCGATCAGTGGCACGTTGAGCCCGCAAAAATATCTTGACGTGAACTTTCTCGTTTCAGACTGCTGTTTGTGTTCCCTCTTCATATTGTCCTCGGGGTGTTTGGCCAGCAGAATCTGCTACTAGCTGTGGTCGGGGGTGGGGGAAGGCGGGGGGGGGGGGGGGGGGGCTTCTGTTCTGGGATTCTTCCATCTCGTTGCACGCTTACATTTGGAAGTAAGTCTGCGGCTGTGGACTTTTCAAACATGACGGGGGAAATAAAATGTGACGAGTTGAGGAAGTCAATAAGATATGTTCAGTACTGCACAGCTCACCTCAAAAGTTCTGGAACATTTCCCAAGGAGCACATCCATGCAAGGAACTTTTGAATACATTTATACTCACTTTTCAGGCTATCCTGTCATCAAAAAGTGCCTTAAATGTCCCTTTTCAAAACTACTGAAATATGTGAACGTTTATGCTATGATATTAGGATTCATTGTGATACACCTGTAATCGACTTCAGTTCCATTAATAAAAGAATAGTGTTAGTGACAATTATTAACATCTTTGTTATGAATGGGACTGAGTCATATCCTGATAAGTAGAAATTACAACTGTACCTCAAACAATTATCAATGAATTAAATAGGCTTACGTGACACCATAATTTGTTTTTGGATAGAAACAAATAAACAGCTTGACTGTCAATACTTGCCGACTCTCCATGCTGCATTTCTGTCAAAGTGAGAGTGTATCTTCTCTGCACACCTCCCTTCAGGTCACCTCGCAGAGTTTTGATTGAGTTTAAGTTGTGGGAGACAGTCTAGCAACGCAGACTTCTAAATATAAAAACCTATAGAAGTTTGTATGTCTTGTTCTATTTCCTAAGTTGACCCAAGAACTTCTTTCATGTCCTTGCCTTCTGCTCTCATTATTTCACTTGACACTTTTTTTCCATCCACTTTGGCCTACGCTTCCTCCAGTCGCTCATCCTAAGCACGAACTGGGTCACGATGACCTCTTATCGTTCAAGTTCACAACTGAAGTGACCTGACAGAACTGAATGCATTTTGTGCAGCTTGGCACTTTCGTTTCATTGCACGGGCTACATTTTGTTTACCATTTTTATCGATGGAACTTGAATGGAGTCTTCCAGAAACCACCTTCTCTTATGCTGCGAGTGTCATTCTCCTTTGAGGAGAGGCTCTTCTTTGATGCTGAGCCATGAAAAAAAACAAAAGAAATAGTAGAATGGTCAACTGGATGAGCTCACCGCAGAGAACGTTCACATTTTACAAGGAATGGTGTAAAAACTGATTTTCCCAAAGTTCTGTAAAGGTCTAAACATTAAAAAACACATATTTATTCTCTTTAATTCGTGTCTAATTCAGCACACTAAGGTTCTACGTTTTAAAATGGAGCCTGTGAAGAAAGTAAAATCAATTGAGTCAACATGCCAAATTATTGAACCATTACACAACTCCTGCAGTTGTACTTCACAGAATAACCAGACACTGTCACACTTAAATGTACCGTATTTTCCACAATATAAGGCGCTTCGGAGTCGAAGGCGCCACCGTCAATGAACGGCCAATTTTAAAACTGTTTTCATATATAAGGCGCGCTGCATTGGAAGACGCATAGATTAGAAGCCACAATCGTGGCTGCAGTTCTGTTATGCATCCACTAGATGAAGCTACGCTAAAGGAAATACAATAGAAGATGATACAGCTTTATTTAAAGAGCTTTCACAACCGCTTTAAAATACCACATCCAAGAAATTTTAATATTGATCCATATATCAGGCGCATCGGATTATAAGGCGCATTGCCAAAAAATTGAAAGCTGTTAGGTGCACCTTATGGTGCGGAAAATATGGCAATTTATTAGTCTGGTCTAATAGAACACAAGATACTAATGTGATATTATTTCAATGATAATGTGTGTGTGTGTGTGTAGGTATATATATATATATATATATAGAGTCAAAACTCGTTTTTCGAACGTCTCTGTTCTCGACCAAATCGGTTTTCGACCAAAGATTTTGAGTTTTTTATGCCTCGGATGACGACCGAATTTCGATTCTCGAACAAACTGAGCACACTTGAATGCGTCACTTGATTCCTCTCGCCTTCCTTACACGAGGAAGTGACGCTTCCTCGTGTAGCGTTCCATTGTGAACAGACGTGTTCAATAAAGATGTTTTTTTAAAAAGAGCGTGGTTTCGGTTTTTTAACAAATCGGTTTTCCAACAGCCTTCTAGAACGGATTATGGTCGAAAACCGAGGTATGACTATATATATATATATATAGAGAGAGAGAGAGAGAATGAGCAGTTTGTTTCAGTTATATAAATAGTACAGAAAATAAATATCTCTCATTATGTGATAAGGATCACTTGTACCGTCGTCAGCAAATTCCACTCCTCCCGCATTCCCAAAACACGCATGTGAGGCTAAAAGCCTGAGCATGGAATTTATGTGAGTATGAATAGTGATGCAGTGATTGGTGGCGAGTTAGGAAGACAAACTCAGCACATGCACAATTAATCCCGCAATCTCATGAATTTAAATTCACTTAAAAAAAAAAAGCTATGCACTATACACATGTTTTTTGATTGTTGCTTATCCCATAAAGCTAAGCCGGGTAAATGTCAATATTGCTGAAAGTTCAAGTAAAGTTCATTAAACCAGAAGATGCTCATTAGTTTAATGAGCTCCAGTCATTGTTCAACAGGGAAGCGGAGCAGTAAAAATCAGCCATGCGCACTCACACTTTGATGAAGCTTCATAAATGCTCTGCTCACAATTCCAAGACCTCCAACTGTACAGTGTTTACAAACCTACATCATTGCTAATTTAAAAACGGCCTGCTTAATGATATGAACCAGGATAGCCGTACATATTTGGTGAGTGTTCATATATGTTGGTCCAAGAACCCTTGAGGGTGCACCCCACCCTTCTCTGGCCTTTTATTTGGATTTACACGGGAGCAACACACTGGACTGTGAACCGTCTGAGAGACTGCGAAAATGGTGAAGATGACATCTTGATGAAACCATGTGGACCATATCATCCGCAAAGAGCAGATATGAACTCCTAAAGACACACAAATGGACACATTCTAGTCCAGACTTTGCGTGTGCCTAGAAATTCTTTCCATAAAATGAATGAACACACAAGGGGGCAAAGGGCAACCTTGATTGATTCGTTGACTGAAGCGTAACTTTTCCTGCAAATGGATTGTAATGAAGAGCCAGAGAACGCATGCGGTCAAATACAAACAGGTAGTCGTGGTTATTTACTTTCTCTGACTAAAATGACAGCAAAATGCATCCAGAAATGACAAAGAATTCCGTGCGGATTAGTGCAGGTTGCAGAAGTCAGAACGGCCGTTTGGAAAATGTACTTAATTGCCTGAGCTGCAAGTAAATCTTTGGCGAGTTGCTCGTTTTAGAAAATGTGTCCGTGAGGAAGCCGTTCCAACCATTTGGATAAAGATGTCCTCGCCATGTCTTTGGTGTATGTCACATTTACAATATTTCTAACCGACACCCCGCCAAATAATAAAACCAAACTTCTTCATCAAATAACAATGTTTGTCTTTGAATATTTTGATTTGTACTTTCTGTATTACAAATACTCGCCGCAGTGCTGCGAGACGGGAGGCTGGTGGCTGTTTGGTTTTGTCTCTTAGAGCCTGATTTGTGATGTGCTCGGTCCACGAGATACCTTCAATCCTCCTGAGGGCCCTGGAGTCAAAGCCATCAAGCCATCAAGCCTGGCCGCGAGAGTGTTATTCAGTGGCCAGGTTTCGGAGCCGTGCGGCGAGTGCGATGGTATGGCCATGTCATCCGCCTGCCCCAGGAACACCCAACCAGCACCATCTTGGCCTTCAACCCCCAGAAAGCTGGCGGGAGACGACCCAGAGGTGCCCCCCGCACTCGATGGCTGGATGTTTGGACCTTGGGGCCTGCAATGTTACCCTGGAACAAAGTCAACACCTTGCCCAGAACAGATCCAGATGGAGAGACCTGGTTGCTATGGTTAGCTCTACGCGCCATAAAGTGCAAGAGAATTAAAGTAAAAGTAAAGTATTACAAATACGCTTTCAGATGATAGCGGATACTATTTTGATGGTGCCATTAATAAATCAGTCGCAAGACTGTATTTTTTTTTGTGTGATCCGGGATGTTTTTCAGATCCGCCGCATCGACAGGGGGCCAGTGAAAGCTGGGTTGCTCAACACAACATGTATGGTGATTAATCATGCAATGACTTTGTGTCTTTCGGGCTTGCCAGCTTCTTCTTCAAAGGTCTGGCAACATCTGAGGGTTGCTGGAGATATCGGGGGGGGGGGGGGAGGTAGGGCAGGCGGCAAGTACCATCCATTTGTCTCTGCGGGACAATGACCAGACGTGCTGCCTCAATCTCATGTCACCTCCCTCATCCTTTCGCTTCAGGGTCCCCGCTGACCCTGTTTGGACAAAAGGTGCAATCGTCTCGTTCCGTGACACATAACACTTTGAAGAACTGTGAACACAGGAAGTCTCGGGGCTGCACATTGGTGACAATAACAACCGGGCCAAGTAATATGCCTGTTGGTGAGCTATCAACACGAATAACAACCTGCTGGGTGTGCGGGAATAACAGTTGACATCAAGCATTAGCGGGAACAGCTCGAGACAGGGGATGGGCCTTAAAAATAGCAACAAACACGGCGACATGACGTAGGAATGGACCAATAGCATCGAAAAATAGAACCGAGGTTTACTTGAAGCAATCCTGCCGTTGAAAAGTGGTGAAAAAGTTTCAGTTGACAGACGTTAAAAGCTGCAGGAACACAAAAAAATATCAAGCGGTGTCACTGGTGTGTCTTCCCTCGCAGGGCTGCAGACGCAGATAAGCGCAGCTGGAAACAACGACCTAATGGCTTGTGCGATGCCAACAAGAACCGTCACCCAAAAAAAGAACGGAATTATGAGTTTGTGTCTTACTGGATCCCGATTTAGAGCTCGGTAGCATCTATAATCGTGTTTGGAGCTAGATTTTTATTTCTTGTACGTAAACTATACCCCGTGGGTTTCATTAAAGACTCCGTTCCCAGCTGCGGTGACTCAATTTCAAATGTAAAACGTATTCACCCACACGATTAAGATAACGGATTATGCATTATTTACAGCTCTCTGTTAATTGTCGCGGTAAGTGGTTGCGCAAAAACACATTCACATTTAATGCTCCCTCTACAAGTAACCTAAATATTAGATTACGACATGCGAAACAAGATTGTGTGAACAAATACGAATGGGGAGGAAAAGTCGACGATAATTTTGATCGGCGAGAGCGGCACTTCCTCGGGTGCGCAAAAAATGTTCCACGTGACTTTTTTGCGCGAAGAACTTGATTTTGATCTGCGGCTCAATCCGTGTGACTCATCGTGAATCATTTCAGTGGAGATAAGATAAATCACATGCGATGAACTTCATGCAGATATTTTTGGGCAGAAAAGAACCAGCTGATTATGCAGCGGCCCTTGTGCCTGTTCCAGGAGGCAGCTGCGCAGCAGAGATACATGAGCTGTGCACCCCCCCTCCCCACCTTCTTTCTCTCGTGACGGCATGATGAATGATCACCGGTAGGGAGCACAGAGAATGTAGCCAGGGCAGGTCTGACATGAGGGAGTCACGAGATGTACTATACACGCGCTGGCTTTTATTTCCATTTTCAGTTAGCCTGCATGTCCCCGTGGCTGGGAACTGGAGCATGAGACCTTTTAGGAAGAATGGCAGCTCAGAGGCTTCCCTCCAGTGTGATGTTTCACAGGTGTCAGCCGAGGTGGTTTATCGGCTGTGACAGTTTGATGTTTGATGACCTCTGCAGGGACACGCCAGGACAGAAACACTCCGCCAATGATGCCAACGAGACCAACGGGGATTTCGCAACACTTAATCATCTGCTTAGCAATTTGGAATCTCAGGATTGTCCACTGTGAATAAAATTTGCTGCACTGAGCTCCCTTTCTTCCGTTTATGATGTTAACGAAGACCAAGGGAAGGCGTGGATTTGCCATTTTTATACACATCAAAATTATCTATTGCGTGGATGGCTTGCTCTTTTTGGCAATCTCATGTTAACCGCAGCCAGAAATTTTTGATTGGTGTAGCCAAGACAACACACCTCAGTGAGAGGTGGCCTGGGGTAGCCGTGCATGTGTTTCTGAGTGAGTCATTATTTATCATAACGTCCACAATCAGGGTATCCTGGAATAAAAATCACATATACCCAGAAGAATGCCATCATCAACAATCAATGCCATGTTTTTGCTCAGCTTAATTTATTCGATAATGCCCTTTTCTTTGCAGTTGCTTTGCTTTTGTGTCGTCATAGTCATACAGTCAAACCTCGATTTTCGAATGTCTCGGTTCTCGTCCAATTCGGTTTTCGACCCAAAATTTTGAGTTTTTTATGCCTCGGATGACGAATAAACGTTGGTTTTCGATCAAACTTAGCGCACTTGAATGCACCATTTGACTCCGAGGAAGTGATGCGAGGAAGTGATGCTTCCTCGTGTTGCTTTCCATTGTGAGCAGACGTGTTCAGTAAACATTTTTATTTTAAAAAGAGCGTGGTTTCAGTTTTCGAACAATTTCGGTTTTCGAACAGCCTTCTGGAATGGATTATGGACGAAAACCGAGGTTTGACTGTACTTCAATCTCATGCACCAATTTGCTAGCTTAAAGGCAATTCCAGAGATCAGTTGTCACTGATGGCCGCCGCCATTTTGAAAAAACCCAATGGCATATAAAAAAAATCTCTTAATGTTTCACAATTCTAAAGGTGCTTTGCTTTCTACTTTTCTTCCATTTGTTCTTGGTTGTATTATGCGTGTTTGTGCAAGGTTGTGATTTTATTTCATGAAACCGTGACTGCAGATAATATGAAAAACATGGACTTATCGGCCATGTTGTTTGCTTTTGATGGTGTAAAAGTAATAATTTTGATTGAGGTTGACTGTATAAGGATTGATTGTATATTTATTATTGACGGTTAGAAGAATACTCAACCCACGTGCAAATGGCAGAAAAACGACACATATCAAACTTTTCCTCTCGGTGTGTGGGTGGCTAGAAAGTGAGAAGGGTTGGACATGGCCACCGCTGGCCCCCACGTCGCTCTGCCCCTGCTAACAGTTGAACAAAACAAATTTTTGGGGGGACTCCATAAAAGTGAGGTTATTGGAGGTATGAAGAGTACATCCAATGCTCGGGACAAATTTTTTTTCTTTGTGGAACCGCTATTCAAATGTTGTTTTTAATCAATCGTTCTCAGTAAAGACCTTGCCTTCATAAACTCTTGATTGTAAATGTTGCCAATGACGCTCTTGCGTCGAGTATTTTACTTCTGCTCATTTTCTGACGTGAGACATTTTCACCAGTGGAAACATTCCGTAATCATCTCCTTTCGCTGTCTCGCTTTCATAAGCAATTTAATACTCGAAGAAGAAAGTAAGTACTCTCCAAGTGCCAAGTTACTGCCTAAAACTAAACCGAATAGTTCATGTGTCTCAGTTATTGAAGCTAAAATCTAACCATCCACACCTCCCAATCTGTTCGGGGGAAAAAATGCTGCCAAAACCCCCCACACATAAATTTCATCTTTTTTTTGTTTATTGTTTACAAACTTTCCTGATGACTGTTTCATTAGAGCAGTTTCACATCAGTGCTCCCCTTTATTTGCTTTTCACAACATTGCTATTCATTAATTTCCCAAAAGGTGTTTTTTTTTTTTTTGCTGCAGCACACTGAATCTGAAGTGGATGCTTGTTCAGCCACAATTTTAGTTTGCCAAAAGTCTTTGACAAAAGGCCCAATGTCAAGAGCTGGATTGTCCCTGGCACACACCCAATGAGGGGAAATGAAGTAAGAAGAGCAAAGGCAAAAATGCTGACATCCAACTATAAGGACAGTGAAATTATTTTTAGTGCATCCAAATATAAGAAAATTAAGTAAGTTGAAAAGCATCCACTCATCCATTCTATTTATTTTATCGCTTGCCCTTATTGGGGGTCACATGGAACTGGATCTGATCCCAGCTGACTTTGGGCGAGAGCCCAAACGTGAACTCATGGTTGCTATCCAATTAAAGGGTGCAACCATTCACACTCAACTTCACACCTATGAGTAGTTGAGCAGCTTTAATCAATCTTCTTTTTGGCATGTGGGAGAAAGCCGGAGTGTCCGTAGAAAAGCCACATCCAAATGCCACAGACATCAGTGAACCTAAGAACCGATCCGAGAAAGTCAACGCAACTGAGGGAATAAATCCACACAGATGGAGAACTAAACCGTGACCTCATGACTGTGTGCCACGGGCGCGAAGCACAATTCGACCATGCTGATACTGAAGAAATGATATGTAAAATACATTTAAGAGTCTAAAATAAAGTGAAGGGAATATGTGGCATGCCTCCATTGATAGAAATCCATGTGGGGATGTTTGAGGTTCTGACGTGTGTTTGGATTTAAAAATACAGTCAAACCTCGGTTTTCGAATGTCTCGGTTCTCGTCCAATTCGGTTTTCGACCAAATATTTCGAGTTTTTTATGCCTCGGATGACGAACAAATTTCGGTTCTCGAACAAACTGAGCGCACTTGAATGCACCATTTGACTCCTCTCGCCTTCCTTACACGAGGAAGCGTCACTTCCTCGTGTTGCTTTCCATTGTGAGCAGATGTGTTCAATAAACATTTTTATTTTAAAAAGAGCGTGGTTTCGGTTTTTGAACAGCCTTCTGGAACGGATTATGGATGAAAACCGAGGTTTGACTGTCCATTTATCGCAATAGAAATACTTCATTGAGGTCCAATAATTGCACCAGAAAATCTTGATGAACTGGACTGGCCAGGATGACCGTATTCAACCATGCAAGTTTTAACAGATGTTGAAGATGTTAAAACAATTGCTCTATATTTGATAACTTGGAGGCGCAACAAAGGGAGCTTGTCATTCGTCAGTTAGATACTAAACGTTAGCAGTTAACTCTACCGGCTGGATTTCGGGGTCACAGTCTTGACAGTGTGAACTTGAGGTCAACGTTACGTTATCTGGCTGGCCTATCAAATATTACGAAGCTGGACATGCCATGTTTGGTTTCCAGTGTATTATATAGCAATGGAACTTTAATAAATAATTTCCATTAAAAAAGTCAATTTAGACAATTTTTAATAGTAGGAGTTGACTACATTTGCAGTCCAACAGTCAAGGCAAGCAGAATGTGATGCATTTCCCTTCACCCAAATAACATTGCACACTTAGGTAAGAAATTATACAAACCGTAGGTCGAAGCCAGTTTGAAGCTGAGATATTTTTTCCACACCACATTTTCTAAGTAAGTTTTACAAATGGTAAAACCACAAGCGTTGAAGCACAACAGCTTATGAAGTGTTTGGAAGATGAGAAATATGAATTCGGCATTCGGTATTTTGATTGAGCAGTGGTCCAGTGGTCGCGTCGACCTCACAGTGCAGAGGTACCAGGTTCAATTCCAGCTCCGGCCTCCCTGTGTGGAGTTTGCATGTTCTCCCCGTGCCTGCGTGGGTTTTCTCCGGGTACTCCGGTTTCCTCCCACATACAAAAACATGCATGGCAGGCTGATCGAGCACTCCAGATTGAGTGTGAGCGCGGATGTTTGTTCGTCTCAGTGCGCCCTTCCATTGACTGGCAACCGGTTTAAGGTGTCCCCCGCCTACTGCCGGAAGACATCCGAGATAGGCTTTGGCACACCCCGTGACCCTTGTGAGGATAAACGGATCGGAAAATGAATGGATGTATTTTTATTGCTGATTTCTTTCTGAGTCAACGCGAGCCCCATCTTGTTTCCACAATTTCTACATGGCATGTGCCTCGTCATATTGTGACGTGACATGATTCCTCAATAGCTTGAACACTATTACGGAAACACAACGCAGGGTTGGAATCGCAGTTCGATGAAGAGATCAACGACTGCTTGTGTTTAATTGCTGATATTAGAAGTCTGGATGGAGACGGAGATTAAGAGCTGCACTCCTTTTGGTGTATTGCTTTCATGTCAAGGTGCAAAGAGGGGAAAATAACACACGGCGCTTGGAGGTGCCAACGCACATTCACTTGTGGGGGGCTCAGCTTTGGCAGCACTTTTGTCATAGTAAAAAAACCACGAGTCTCTGGGCATTGGTGGATGTGACTGCACTTTGATTAATTTCGCTGTCCACACCACAGATGTCCCTTAATTGCAGCCATTGTTTACCTTTTTGCTGGCATGCTGAATGAATTATTGATGGGTGCCCTGACCCAGTCGGTTTCAAGGCCTTGCCAATGAGTGCGGGGCAGCCAATGGACGGACACCTGCCAGCCCAACGTTTCCTGCATGACACTCCTACTGAATGATGATGCTGATAGCCATTTGTTTAGCCGACAGTTGTGCTGGGTTGCACGGAGCGCAATGCAACCATTACATATTTTGTGGTGGATGTTTGATGATGTGATAAAACATAGTATTATTATCAACGGATCATCAAGTGGCCTGCATAATTATTCAGATTCCTAGCGAGGGCGACGTCATTTACTGCATGAATTGAAATACTGCGCCATTCTAATTTGCACCCAGTTTGCAAAACCTGCCCTCAGTGGCCCATTATAGCCCTCTAATGGCATTCATGCAGTATACATAAAACCCCTCTATCTCTCTTGCAAATAAGAAAGCAACTGAGTCTAAAGCAAATCCGTGAATGATTACCCCCCCCCCCCAACAATAAGCAAATCCGCAGGAACTAAAATTCAATTTTCAGCAATCCTACAGTCCTCCTGCTTCGACGCCATTCAAAGCTCATGAGGATTTAGACTTAAGGCGACTTAGAGGTGATTTATGCTGTAACCCAAATGGCTGCGCTGGGAAGAGAAGACAGGCACGGGCCCTCAGAAGGAAAATTCTGAATGACTCACTCGGCACGTCGTGCATGACAAGGTAGAGCTTGGCCTCATATCATTTTTGCAAGGTATGGGTTCCAACGGGTATCTCCAGTGCGCACACCTGATAATGTAAAACAGTTCTCGCCCTTCCTCTGAATGTTAAATAGGGAAGAAAAAAAAAAGATCAAGTTCAATGTCAAAACAATTTGTCTGTGCTCAAATACGTGTGTCACGCTAAGTGTCTGATCAGAACAATTGTGTGCGCGAGGAAAAAGCAGTATGCATAAAAAACGATACCAATATTGGAGCCAAGCTTGTTTGGAGCTTTGACCAACAATACTTTGCTCACAGGCATCACTTCAATTTGAGCATTAGGTACGCTCTATCCAACTATGGCCATTTCAGATGCTGCCACGGGGTGAGGCCGAGGGGTTGAATGACAATGAAGCAGGAAATGGAAAGACTTGTCAAGTGGCATTAAAGTGTCACTTTCAGAAAGTGAATCATCAGGCCACCTGGGAAATGATGATGGACAAGAGCTGAGGAACGTGTTTTCCTGAAACTGCACGCTTGTGCAATCTAAAAGAGCAACAAAGCATCCTCGTCGTGCAGGGTTTTCTTGCCCCATAAAAGTAATCGAAAATGCTCTTTAAAAAAAAAATAGTGTAATACATTTTGGTTTTTTTTGGGACCGCATAAAGATGACCAGAGCACACATCACCCGGAGAGATGTGAAGTGGAATGACAATAATGTCAGAGTGATACAATGTGTTTCTCAAGTAGCCTTCAAGTGTCACTTTCACAATGTCAATCACCATCACATCACTGAAGGGTTTCGAGGAGGCCGCATCCAGATGCTTACTCCATGCTTGGTTACGCACTCTGGCTGCGATATGTAATGTCTGATGGTTAGTAGCGTGTATAGTATGTGGCGTATGCACAATGTATGGGATTATTTGGGGTGTATTAACTAGATTAGAGCAATATATTATTCATGATGAATATATCTATCTATCTATCTATTAATACAGTCAAACCTCGGATATCGAACGTCTCGGTTCTCGTCCAATTGGGTTTTCGATCAAAAATTTTGAGTTTTTTATGCCTCGGATGACGAACAAATTTCGGTTTTCCAACAAACTGAGCGCACTTGAATGCACCATTTGACTCCTCTCGCCTTCCTTACATGAGGAAGTGACGCTTCCTTGTGTTGCTTTCCATTGTGAGCAGACGTGTTCAGTAAACATTTTTATTTTAAAAAGAGTGTGGTTTCATTTTTCGAACAATCTCGGTTTTCGAACAGCCTTCTGCAACGGATTATGGACGAAAACCGAGGTTTGACTGTACTGAGTCAAACCTCGGTTTATGGACGAATTATTATATATATTATATAATGTCATATATATATATATATGAAATTATATCTTATTTGTTTTGCATGTTTGTTTCCAACACACATAGTGGAACGTTTGAAAAATAGGTCACGCGAGTCCGTTGAAGTGCAACAAATCCAGTACGATCACTTTCAAGTGGGCTTCAATGCTTCGTGATCCAATTGAAGCAACAAATCTGATTCTCCCCATTTTCCTTCTGTGTGAACACGGCCAGGAAATCAACCAACAGAGGACGGCGTTTGCGCTCGGTCGTACGACGGGTACCATTTGAAGCACTTGAAGTACTTTTGAACGCTTGAGAAGTAGGCATTAACATTCATGCCCTTTCAAGAATTCCAAGCACCTGCAACCCCCCCCCCCCCCACTCCACACCCCTTCGTTGCTTCTGACGTTGTGTTGATAGTGTGAATTTAACCACTGTGGGGCCGTAAGAGGTTCATTGCCTATTTATTTATTCATCAATCCAGCCTGCCTACATTGGGTCATGTAGCTGCATAAGACTGCTTTGTGATCAGTTCAAAAGTGATCAGTTTAAAAGGAGCACTGACTCGTTTGCAATGACATGGATTGAGAGGTGTGCAATCAGTGCGGGTAGCTTTGAAATATACTCCTATAAGAATGTAAAAGCGATGAAGTTCAGGTTCAATCTGTTGCATAAGAATCTATTTATTATGGATCATCAATGTCCTTCCTTTTGCTTTGCACTCCATTTCCCATTTTCCTGTGTAAATTTGAGATCACAAAAAAACAGTCCTTATGCAATGAAGTGATTGAAGTTGTTCTGGTTCTGCTGCATTTAACAGGACTTTTGGCTGTGGGAGTAGCACATCAAAGCCTCAATAGTGATTTTTTTTTTTCCCCAATTCAGAAATGAGGATGAAAACGGTCCAGGAATTTTCTACGGTTGATAGTCACATGAGATCAGAACATCAAAAGCTCATCTTTCCATCAAAGCAGATGGGAGCTACCTTAATTGATACTGGCTTCACTTTGGAGATCGATTAAATGGAATTGAACTCTTTGAGAAAAACTACTTTTTGAATCGGTTTCATGTCGTAGCACAACATTATGTGACATTCATGACTTTTTGTTCTTTTTTTTTAAATATTTATTTTTATTTTTTTTATTTAAAGGAGGTTTCTCAATTTTTCAGCCATGTGCAGTTCTTTGGGTTTTATAGGCACACATAACGTTGCTGCCAGCATTCTTGTGAAAATTGATGGTGTGTTAGTGAAAGTCCATGCGGAAAAAGAGAAGGCTTAGACTATCAGGCCTGACTGAACATACCACTGATGTCGCAGTGGAATATATGTCCCAAAGATTTAATTAGAAACCTTGAGAAGAGCCGCCAGTGGTTTATATGCAAATGAAAAGCGAAGTGGCGTTCAATCATGGTGGTAAGGAACCATCAATAAAGAGGCGGAACAATTTGGTGCACTATTTTCAAAGTCCATTCAAATGCTTTGCACAAAAACAGAGAGAAAAAAAAAATTGCTGTGAGAATAGCGTGAGTAATAATTGTCTTGTATGTACATTTCGTGGGGCGGCCCGGTAGTCCAGTGGTTAGCACGTCGGCTTCACAGTGTTGAGGTACCGGGTTCAAATCCAGCTCCGGCCTCCCTGTGTGGAGTTTGCATGTTCTCCCCGGGCCTGCGTGGGTTTTCTCCGGGTGCTCCGGTTTCCTCCCACATTCCAAAAACATGCATGGCAGGCTGATTGGTCACTCTAAATTGTCCCTAGGTATGAGTGTGAGCGTGGATGGTTGTTCGTTTCTGTGTGTCCTGCGATTGGCTGGCAACCAATTCAGGGTGTCCCCCGCCTACTGCCCGAAGACAGCTGGGATAGGCTCCGGCACCCCCCGCGACCCTAGTGAGGATAAAGCGGTTCGGAAAATGGATGGATGGATGGATGTACATTTCGTGGTTGACCAATCCAAAATAACCGATCAGTTGCTTCTTTTGAGGTTATTCCTTGCATCTCGCACACTCGACAAAATATACTTTTTTTTTTTTTTTTACATGATCAACATTCATTGTCTACAGAAAGTCACTTGTCATGATAAAATACTTTTTTAGACAAATGACAGATATTAAATACATTTGCACAACCTTGGATATTATTCTTTCTGGCCAAATGTGCAGATGCCTGAAAAGTTACTGACAATCAATCAATCAATACATAAATGAATAAATATATAATTAAATAAGACAATTTAAAAATATTGAAAAGTTGTTCCTGTTTGGTACCCAGAACTTAACTCAGAAAATATCAATATGATAAAGTATTTGCATTTTTTTTTTGCGTGAGGTACATAGTAAATTCTCTTTTGAGCAGGCTCCGTCCCTCATCCACATCAACATTCATTTCAAAGTCCGATTTTGACGTTGCTGAAATGATTTTTATAAAGTTCTTCAAAGTCGTGTGTGCTCCAGTTTATTTTTTTTCTTTTCAGTGAAGATATTCATTCATTCATTTTCCGAACCGCTTCATCCTCACTAGGGTCGCGGGGGGTGCTGGAGCCTGTCCCAGCAGTCTTCGGGCAGTAGGCGGGGGACACCCTGAATTGGTTGCCAGCCAATCGCAGGGCACACAGAGACGAACAACCATCCACGCTCACACTCACACCTAGGGACAATTTAGAGTGATCAATCAGCCTGTCATGCATGTTTTTGGAATGTGGGAGGAAACCGGAGCTTCAGTGAAGATATATTTAGTAAATCTCATTCAAGATCTTGATGAGCAAATTAAATTACTAGCTTTGAAATTTCCAAGAAAAAACAAATCCTGCAGGCAACATTCCAATGGTAGCTTTGTATTTGATTCAGTGACGAAATACATTATACTTCATTTGCATTGCATTGATTGCCTAACTATGTCACAGAGCAGACCAGTAAAGCAAAAGTGATGTATTCCTAGTGCTGGGTCATATTGGCAATGGCCACTTGTCACGAATGGGGCGGCCCAGTGGTCCAGTGCGCGTTGACCTCACAGTGCAGAGGTCATGGGTTTGATCCCGGCTCCGGCCTCCCTTGTGTGGAGTTTGTATGTTCTCCTTTGTTGGTTTTCTCCGGGTGCTCCAGTTTCCTCCCACATTCCAAAAACATTCATGGCAGGCTGATTGAGCACTCCAAATTGTCCCTAGCTGTGAGTGTGAGCGCGAATGGTTGTGCGTCTCTGTGTGCCCTGCAATTGGCTGGCAACCAGTTCAGGGTGTCCCCTGCCTACTGCCTGAAGACAGCTGGGATAGGCTCCAGCACTCCCTTGTGAGGATAAAGTGGTTTAGAAAATGGATGGATGGACTTGTCATGAGGTGCGATCAGAGGACTCAAAAGCAGTGAGGCAGGTGAAGCAGGTTGTACTGGAACAACAAAATCCAAAACACAAAGTCCTGAATACGCCAAGAAACCAAAGCAACCCCCCCCCCCCAAAAAAACAAAACAATACATGCCAGTAACATAACAATCTGACGCCGAGTGGTTGCCGTGGCAATCCTTTGAACTGAAAGGAACTAATGACATGATCACAAACAGGTGCGACACTGGAGGAGAAGCCCTCCAATGCCACCTGTTGGTCACAAACGGAATAAAACCCTGACAGTAAACTATGAAACAAAACCAAATCTAAATTAAACAAAAACAGAATGATGACACCACTTACTATTGAAAAAATAAAAATACAATACAAATAAATCAATCAAAGCTCAGTATAGCTTCTAAAACCTTGCTTTGTCCCTTGGCACAGGCGCACACAAGTCTGTGTTAATTTACTGCGTGGCACCCAGCCTCAATGATCCTGCGGGAGTGTCTGTGCCCCTTTGAGGCTGAACGCTTTATCCTGTGGCATTAGTCGTTCATGTTTGAGTTAATACCCTCGAGTCGAGCGTCTATCTGGAGGCATTAGCGTCTGACACTCAACAGCTCGGGATGGGAGAGACTCTCACCTCTCTTGGACAGACACTTCCCAATTGTTTCTCTTTCACTCTCACACTTTTCATCGGAGTTGTCAAATATGACAAGTGACACTCCAGTAAACACTTTCATCAGCTCCATCACAGGTGGCCAATTCGACCACCACAAAGTGACACACAAGAAATTGATGTTAACAACCAGCGCGGAAGTACTCGAGTCTGGATTTGGACTTGACACGTTTTTTTGTTGTCTCAGATTTGACGCGGACTCTATGGGATTCGACTCGCAAAATATTTTTATTGACTCGACCAAATCCAATTGTGTTTTTCATTCTGAAAATTTACTTGAAATAAAGTTTTTCAGGTGATCAAAATGGCCATCTGATTGGTAAACTTAAGCGCGAGTGCCAAAGCACAAAGTCTTTTTCTTTCATCATGTCAACCAACAGGGTTATAAAATTTGGTTTGACCAACCATCGAGAACTGACATGAGCCAGAAACCTCCTTCACTTCTTCCAAAAAACACCCCCCGAAACACTGAGCAAACAATATCGGACAAATATGGCACCACGTCGTACTGTGTTTGTCACTTGCAACCACCAAAAGAGGCAATTGTTTTTGTTGTAACTTTTTAAATTTAAAATTTAAAAATATAAAAATAAAAAATGTATTTTAGAAAATTATGTAATTTTTTAAAATTTAAAATAAAAAATTATTACATATAATTATATATAAATTTGATATTTAATTTTCTATATAATTATATAAAATATATAATTATACATAAAAATATAATATAATTTAAAAAATTAAAATTTAATTTTTAATTTAAAAAAAATCTGCGTACATGGTTCTTGAAGCAACGGGTTTTGTCTAATTTTGTGGTGGTGAAAATCTTATTTTTCTGTCTTAAGGTTTACTCTTGATCTGGACTTGGACTCAGATCTTGTGGACTTAAACTTGACTTGGGCTCGGACCTTTTGTCATTCCAACTTGACTCGGACTTGATAAATGTGGACTTGACCGCAGCTGTGGTTCACGCTAGCGCAGCAACAGTCACTTCAAATAAGGTGCTGCGCGTATGAATCCACGTGTAAAATCTACAATGGAAAAAATAGACATGTCAATTTTGCACATGTAGAAGTTGTGACTGTCATGAAGTATTTATCGTGTTTCTTGGAGTTAGGCTTAGAGCTACGGTTGGACAATCTTCGCTGAATGTTTTTTCTTCACTCACCACATTCACTTTCTGCATTTTCACTGATATCTTGTGTCACATGGTATCTACACAAAAGTACGGTGTAATTTTTAACACATGCAGTACGAAAATATGTTGATTTGAATTGTGGCTTCTAAAAAAACATGATGACTGATCTAATTCTTGTTTATGCACACTACTGTCACTGCACATGCATTGATGTCCTAGCCTGTCACTTGTCACAAATCAAAACTTTAAATTGCCAAATCAAATGCCCAAGGAGCTTTAAATTCAATGTTGAAAGATTAGCATTGTTTTTGACATTATGTTAATGAAGGACCCATATTGTCTCATGTAATTTCAAGCAATTACAGTAGAAAATCCCTCGACTTTAATCATTTCCATTCGTTTTCTTGTGGCACGTTCCGAGACTAATTAATTATCATATCTGAATTTAAATGACTTCAATCGAGACTTTGCTGATAATTTATTGCATAATTGCAATTACGTATGTCTCGTTGAAGCACCAGCTGAATAATACATAATTGTCAGAGTACACTCATTTATCATAATAGATCATTTGATTGATTCCAAGGAAGATATGCCGCCAACAAAAGCCGGAGCGTGAGTAATCTGCCGATGGGGCCTGATCTCATGTCGTTAAATGTTATCACCGTGACAGTCTGTTTCAACAACACTCCCCCTCCACCAAAAAAAGAGTGTGAATATTCTCATTTCAATGGCAAAATTTTTTGGTCGGCGTATATTTCACCAGCTGCGGAGTTTGAGGTGATTGATGGGTTTTTCTTGCTGTTTACAAT
Organism: Hippocampus abdominalis; assembly: GCA_018466805.1. NCBI lineage: Eukaryota > Metazoa > Chordata > Actinopteri > Syngnathiformes > Syngnathidae > Hippocampus > Hippocampus abdominalis. The sequence goes on from CM031711.1 coordinate 2,923,220, forward strand.
GTGTTTGAATCAATGAAAAGAAAAAAAACCCACATTTAATTCAATGTGCTCCTTAATGAACAAGAAACTGAATTTCCATTGATAGAAGAGCAACTAATGCGGCGCTGAGATTTTTTGGAACCAAGCCGAATTAAATTTGCCTTGATTTAAAAAAAAAAAAAAAAGCGTAAACAATGCTGTAAAAAAACAGGACTCGTGTAGTAACTGTTTGGGGCATAAAGTAGAAGATGTGTTTTTAATTAGTTTTAGTGATTTTTTTTTCTGCTAATCCCTGTACATTGTGAGGCCTTCATTAGATAAGTTTGCTTCCCATGGTTGGAAGTTGTGATTATTGTTTTGTGATTTTCCTCTCTCCTGTTTTGTGCTTTTCTTGTCTGCCCAACATGTAATTGTCTTCTCACTTTTGTTCCTCCAAGTGCTCCGTCGTCGATGCATTTAGTTCCCGCGTTTCATTAATTCTGTCTATGGGCATTGCCATGGGTCATGTCTCTTTTCAAAAAGAAGACCTGTTTTTTTTTCTTTTTTTTTTTAAATTGCCCCGCACTCCTCCTTGTTTTCCTGCCTTTAGGTACACCTGCTTTTTGCCTCCACTCTACCATGAAGAATCTCGTGACAGGACCTAATGAATAATCCACTTGACTTTTTTTCTTTATACATTAAAAATACAGCACACCGGCAGAATGTTCAATGACACATTCATGTTAATTCATGAATGTTGATTTTCAAGCAATGTCACCCCCGGCCCACATCTCGAGACGATGTAAAAACTTGGCTATGTTATTTGAGAATCGTATTTGGTAGTCATTTTTTTATTAGCTGGGAATTTAAATTGTGTTCAGACTTGGTTTCGACAGCTCCTCTCCATGTGATGTCTTAAGTGGGCCATTACATTCAGGTATTCGGGTTTTCTTTTCACGGCAAGTTGGAAAGTAAACAAGTTCTGTGTTAATATTGATTTTTCTGAAGGATAACATGCTTTGAATCTTGTTTTGTTTGAAATTTGTTAAGGACACTCAATCTGATTTTAAAAGAATTGATTGAAAATGCAGATTAAAGTTTTCTGGGGTGATTCACAAGGGCAGCCCGGTGATCCAGTGGTTAGTGCGTTGACCTCACAGTGCAGAGGTCGTGGGTTCGATCCCTGCTCTGACCTTCCTGTGTGGAGTTTGCATGTTATCCCCAAGCCTGCGTGGGTTTTCTCCGGGTACTCTGGTTTCCTCCCACATTCCTAAAACATATATGGCAGGCTGATTGAACACTCCAAATTATCCCTAGGTGTGAATGTGACGTTGTTCGTCTCTGTGTGCCATGCGATTGCATCCTGTACTTTATTTTGAAAGATCTGTATCTTGCACCTTGCTTGTCCTTCAGTTCCCCCCCCCCTCCCCCATTGCGTCGACCTGCCCCTCCCCGAGGGGCTTCACCTATGTCCCATTATCTCACCTTGCCTGATCTTACTCACCGTCCTCATTTATGTGTCCCAGTTTGAGTCAAGTGTTCCGGCAGTGTTGGAACACCCTCACCGAACCCCCACCGTCCCCAAGCCTTTTATTTATTCATTCTGAATTGTTTCAAAGGCCAAATGTGCCTTTTCTTTTTGCATCCTTTCACTCGTGTATGAATGTATGTGTTTACTCTTGCACTGCGATGACCACATGGTAGTTACCTCAAGTCATTTGATCGTTCTACAGCACAGGTGTCAAACTCAAAGCCCGGGGGCCAGATTTGGCCCGCCACATCATTTTATGTGGCCCGCGAAAGCAAAGCAAACATGTCAACTTCTACCATGATTGGTAAAATCCAGACCAAAATTTCAATTTATGCTATGTAATAAATAAGAGAGCATTTTCTTGTTACCGCACCCCTCATTGCAGTATCTTAAACATTGAATCAACCATTATTCTTGACTTCTTTAAATGCTTTCACAGTCATAACAGCCTTCCAAGGAAAACGGTCGCTTCAATGTGGCCCGTGACAAAAATGAGTTTGACCCCTCTGTTCGACAGTTAAGAAATCATCCTAATTTGCTGAACACACCAACGTTTCACCTTGAGTTTGCGGTCAATTACAGCACCTAAAAAGTTTAGTTCACGTGCACTCTAATTCCACATTTTCTACCATTAAAGCTACATTAAGTGGTTAAATTACTCCAAGATGAACTTCATTTTGTGTTTAATTCAAAGAGAGTGTGTTTACATCCTGCACGCATTGCATCTTCTTATCTCTATAAGAGCAAGGTGAAGTCCGTTTTTGAGAGTTGTATGTAAGGGAGATACATATAAACGTACTTACACTGGTGATCTTAATTTTTTACCCCTGATCCAACAGTATAAAGGTGGTTAATGATGAGCTTTGATACAGGTCAGATATATTGACCAAAATGTATCCAAAATGTAACTCACACGTTAAGCTTGTTGAAGTTAAATTTCTTCAAATGTGATCAAAGTTGGATACAGATATACAAGTATGCAATATCTCTCTCCCTTGAACAGTTCCAAACGTCAGGTGTCAGGATGTGCTACCGAGGAGGCTGCCTGTTTGATCAGGCTTGTGATTGACTGAGATAGCAAGACATAAACGCCTTCTTAAAACCATGATAAACGTTTTTAAAAACAACGGCGTAGGTGTGGATTTAGACACCGCTACAATGACAGATGACGGCATGTACCTGGTGGAGTAAACAAAGAAGCCGCTGCAATGATCTTTTACCACATTAGTCTTTTGTCTTCACAACAAGCTAAGAGGCAAGTGAGCAGACAGCGTCTGAGGGGCAACACCGATGTTCATTATGAAAAAGTGGCAGCTCTCGCGTCTAGTCAGGGAGCAAATCCATACTCGGATGCTTTTCAGCCATGCTGACTCAGTGCAAGTCAATTACACCCTGCGCTCAAAGTGGCAGGCCGGGCGATTCCGACCGTGTCTGTGCTGAGTGATTGCGGAATTTATTCATCAAGGTACAAGTGGCTCTTCAGTCGCACACGGGCAGAATGTTAAAACTGAAAAGTCATGCCGGTTTGAAGAAGACACCTGGAGGTTCACTGGGAGGAGATGAAAACTGCTTATCAGAGTGACTGGGAACGCTCGTAGTTTCGCAATGGGCAAGTTTTCGAATGTATCTAAAGATGCTGTTTCATATGAGGAGCACCAATTGCTGCACATTCCTCCACTGAGGTTCAACCGTTACTGGAAAGTGGAAAAGATACTTCGGTGAGCAGCAGCTTCCGCAATTCCCTTGCACTCTGACAACAGATGACTTAATTGGAGTTACTGTAGTTATATGTGTTGTTGTTTTTTTCCCCCTTAGACGACTCATTTTCGTCGCGAGCCACTTTGAGGTTATGTCTTCCCTCGGACAGTGAAACAAAATACATGTTTATTTATTATTACTTGTACACAACAAATTGATAGATTACCCGTTTTGAAATCAGTCAAATCAACTATAAAATGTGTTTCCATTATTGTTTGAGTGAGTGTTAACTGGGTAACAAAATGATTGCAAAATCTCAACGTTATTTATTACACATGACAATTTGACATTTCGTTGCAGATTGTAGCAAGGAACGTGGAAATTGACACACATGATTTGCTTTCGCGGGCCACATAAAATGATGTGGCGGGCCAGATCTGGCCCCCGGACCTTGAGTTTGACACCAAATGTCCCCGATCGCAATGTCATCTCTTTCTAGTTTCCAGCTGTCTGTCTGTGGCCCTTCCAAAACTTTCATCTTGAGTTGAAGGCATTGCATTTGTTGATTTCAGCGGGCACTTTTGGTGTGTTGCTGAAAGATGACATTTGTCAACTTTTGTGCTTTCAAGCAGATGCCAAAAGGTTTTGTGCCAAAATTTATAGTTGGAGCTGTTCATAAATCATTCCAGTTCATTCCAGCGGAAGAAAAATGAACTCAAAGCATGAAGCATCTGCTATTGTGCTCTATACTGTGTGTGTGGCTTTTATGCAACCAACATATTGTTATAAATGATGCAAAACAAAAAAAAAAAAAGTAGTTCAGGTACCCAGTGCATTTTTTTTTCAAATGAATGTTTCAAACAGTATGCGTAAATTGCATGTCTCATCTTCTCACCTTGTAAATGTGTTCAACATTAAAAACTAAGTGTGACCCTACTAAATAATGAAACCACTGTTGCCGTGGCTCATAAGCAATGGATGGAAGACAGAATAGGAGGAACAGTGGAATCACTATTATATCACTTCAAAGAATAGAATCCTGTGCCACAAGCGTAAACAACGCTATACATACTGTACATGTTGTCTTTTACATGCCTGTTAGTCTTTGTTTAAAATACAGTAGAGACAGCAGTCCTCGCAGAGCAGAGTTTGACTTCCAGCACCATGGAGAGCAACACAATGAGAAACTGGGCCAAGCACAGCAAGACTCTTCTAGCACCTTGGAGAGAGCTACAACGACAACAACAACAACAAAAAACGGTCTGTACCGCACACATTCAGGCTGCTTGTAAAGTGCTGGCGTCACACCGGACCGACATGGTGTGACGCAAAACAATATAGTAATTACAAAAATAATAATACATGCAATGGAGTGTAAAGAAACAGTAAATCTCTCAAAGCAGATAATGTTCCAAACAAACAACAACACTTGTTTACGTGTGAGCCTGCAACAACATGACAAGATATTTTCATCATTAAGGGGATAAAAATGATTACTAGCCTCTGTTATTTTAGGGAAGACCGCTTAAGGCTCTTTGAGGACGCAATTTGAGATAATCAAACTTTAATGAGATTTTATGAGGGAGCGCAAGTATTAGCCTGAGCTTGCAGTCATTTATGGACCTTCAGAGCCGGAGCCTGAATTGGGGCCGCATGTTTTAACATTGACTCTAGTGTCACACAGCGCCTGTCAAACAGATGCTGAGTCAAATATGCACAGAATTCGCCAGGATGGCAGAAACCAGTGAGCTGCCGTGTTCAAAAAGGAAGGCAATGGCACTTTCAACACGGATGTGTGAAGATGATAACATCAAACGAGAGAGAAGAATCAGAATAGACATTTTACAAACGTTATCAACCCTCATTAAAATCAGATCTCCCATAAAGTGAAGCAAATTAACTTCCTTTTAACACGGGACAGCAATGCCTTACTCATTTGAACCTTTTTTACGCAAACCACATACATTTATGGCAGTGGTGTCAAACATACGGCCGGCGGGCCGGAACCGGCCCCAAAGGAGGTTGGATCAGGCCCGCAGGATCATTTAAAAGTGAAATAAATGAATATTTTTAATAAGGTGCAATTCATGGAGTATCCGCAAGGGGACACACTGTTTTGATCAGAACAAAGGAAAGACATGATATTTTGGTTATTTATAGCAGAGTATGGTATCATTTTAATGGTCCGGTCCACTCGACATCTACTGAGGCCGTATGTGGCCCACAATGTGAATCGAGTTTGACACCCCCGATTTATGGTGTGATAGGACCTGCACAATCCATGGGGCAGAGGGGCGGGGGATGCAATTTAAAAAGTTACATCGCCACTTCGAGGTTTGGTTATTATGGCTTCAGTCTATTGCAGGGTCTTCAATTTGAACCTTATCTATTGGGGTGTTACCTCACTATTTTGTGGGTGTTCTTACTGTTTTTATCCTTTCTAAGTCAGACCAGTCAAAGATGTGCCATTTGGTTATCCAAAGTGGGCCAAAAAAAAGAATTACCTCAGCCAAGCGTGTCAGGCTGTACGAGGAAATTAAGTCCTGCCTTCAGAAATTAATGAGAACGTAGCTTCTTTTTAGTTGAAAATGGCTTTCCTTGGCCAGAATCCTACTTTGCATGTCACAATCCTGGTGGGTTAATGCACGATTTGGTGCCATAAATCCTTGATGGTGAAACCGAAAGCCAGTTGCCATGACTACCATTCGTCTTTTTGTCTTTCTTCCTTTTCTCAATGGAAGACGAAGAAGAATTTACTGTGCTGAGAAGAATCCTTCAAGTTAAGTTTATAATGTGTGGTAAGTGTTCAAAAGGATGGAACATGGCTTAGTGGAGGTGTTAGAAAAAAAAATCCGCCTTTACTTGGAGGAAGTTCACCTTTTTCGGGGGTTCAAGGAACGTATCACTCGTGAAAAAGTGAGGCAACACCGAGCTTAATTCCAAGCAGCCTTATATAAAGTTCCGTTAGTCAGGGTCAGCTACTTTTCATCGGCTGTGATAATTTACAGCGAATTCTGCTTAAGTCTCATGAGAACAGACTGTACAGACCAAAAATACATCCTGGGATAAAAAAAATGGAGTCTATCGTTTGACATCGTTGAGAAGAAGAACATTTTCTGTAGAGTCTCCCTTCTGACCTAGTTTCACTCTCCTTACCTTCCTGTCTGTCTTGCCACAGCAACACACTGCCCAAATGAGACAATCGCACGCACTCCCGGGTTTTACAAAAGATGCCGCTAGTTTGCAAATAATATTAACGATCGCCCTCATTTTAATGTGAAGGGCAAGTTACGGCCTGCCATGTGTCATTTCAACACCAAGAGAGCTTTGAGTGAACCAAACATTAACATCGGGAAACTCAGCATATAAAACATCGTCTTCCCACATACAGTCAAACCTCGGTTTTCGTCCATAATCCGTTCCAGAAGGCTGTTCGAAAACCGAAATTGTTCGAAAACCGAAACCACGCTCTTTTTAAAATAAAAATGTTCACTGAACACGTCTGCTCACTATGGAAAAGCAACACGAGGAAGCGTCACTTCCTCGTGTAAGGAAGGCGAGAGGAGTCAAATGGTGCATTCAAGTGCGCTCAGTTTGTTCGAGAACCGAAATTTGTTCATCATCCGAGGCATAAAAAACCGAATTGGTTGAGAACCGAGACGTTCGAAAACCGAGGTTTGACTGTATTCCGTGTTGTTTTCGGAAGTACTCAATTGCTATTTGCGTTATATGAGTGCAATTGTCATTTTATTCTCACGGTTCATATGATGCTCAGCGCATGTCGAAGGACAGTATGTTGAAGGACAATAACAGTATCCGTGTTTAACTCTGCCTCATTATTTTGTTTAGATATTATATATATAATATATATATTATTGAAAGTGTGCAGGTATACCAAACTTAATTATAGAGGAATGCCTGGAGCAAACGAGAGTGACTTGCTTCCATAAATAAGTAAAACAGAGTTTACGTTCTTTTAAATATTTAGTGAATCCCTAACTTTAATCAATACTTAATCAAATCACGTTAGGTATTCACTCCGGATTAAGGTCTGGTGCAATGAAATATAGCTGAAATGGCAACTATACATTCATTCTTTTGCATACCGTCGCCTCCTCTCCTACGGCTGTGTGTCCTTTTGTGCTGGAAGAGGAATGTCTTTACATCATTAGACTTGACACTTATTTCATTTCGTTCTGTGGGCGAACCAATAAAGAAGGAACGAGATTAAGTTATTAGAATCAAATTCCTTCTCACTGATATGTCCCGACAAATTTTCATTAGCAAAGTGTCACATTTTTGTCTGGGATTTTCTATTCATCTTGAGTGGTAGCCACGTTCGCCGTTGAAAATGTTACGGGACTAAGTTGACCGATGGCGTGGATTTGAAAACGTAACTTGTTCTTAACTCTGCTACGTTTGCAAGGAAGACTTCCTGCAGACATGAAAATCAGTCCAGCCTGGAATCAAATTCAACCAGTGGCCGTCCTTGTTTCAAATGAACTTTTTGTTCCTGTTCTCACATTACAAATATGACGTCTTCATTCAACTCCAATTCGAGACTTGAGAGAAGTTGAGTGGAAATCTCTTGTTTTTATGTTCTTGTCTTTTGTCCATCAATTCTGCCACGTTCATGACTTGTGTGTTAACCTTAAAAATAAATGAGCCGATGGATATGCCTGCTGCGGTCACACGCGAGCCAGCGGAGGAATTCATTAGTTTTCATTAAATGAAAGCGTACTGAGACGACCATTTGTTCTGTTATGAGCGTCTGAAGTGTGCAGCCGTGCGCATTTTCCCATCTCCTCTCTGCGAGCAGTCCATTTCATGACTTATTTAGTTTGTTTCTGATTCAGCATCTGTCCATCTCGCCCCGTCTCTTTATCTCCCTCCCACGGCGTGCTTGGATGTTGGAGTGTGTGCATTGGAGCGGCTGCTATTCACTAAAAGTTGCCTTTCATTCGGTTTCTTTTCTATTCTGTGGCTGTCTGTGTCTTCCGAAATGTTCTTGCTGCCGAAATGCTTGGGTCTCCCTGCTGAGATGTTTTCTTCTTGGACTTCAAAGTAAAAGTATGATCGCACTTTCTGCCTCGGGAAGCAGATTTAACTGGCTCTTATTTTTTTGAACGTTCCCATTGGCCTGTTCAAGGTTTTAGATGGCATCTTTTTCTTTTCTTTTCTGCTGATATAGAAGTGTCTTTAATGAGCACGCAGAATTATAAATGTGCCAATCTCCAAAAGGAAATGCAGTGATAGTATGTGCACTCTCTCAATTCACTCAGCGTTATGAACAGGAATGCCATGGCAGGCATTGGGTAAATTAAAAACATGGCTCAGCTTTAAAAGAATTGAGACCGCGAGTGTGCGCATATTTCTGGATGCAATGTGTCCTTCGACTTGTTTGTGCAATTTTTTGAGGTACATCTCTCAAATGCCAGCTGCACCAACTGAGCCTTTATTTTATATGATTTATTTCCACTGGGGCGGGCCGGTGGTGGTCCAGTGGTTAGCGCGTCAACCTCACAGTGCCGAGGTCGTGGGTTTGAATCCCGGCTGCGGCCTTCCTGTGTGGAGTTTGCATGTTCTCACAGGGCATGCGTGGGTTTTTCTTTTGAGGGCAATGATTTTGTTGTGGACCAAGTTCTTAATATTGTTTCAAGATTCATAGATGAAAGTGGACTTTTCTGAAAATTCCGGGGGGGGGGATTTTATATATATATATATATATATATATATATATATATATATATATATATATATATATATATATATATATATATATATGTATGGGCGGCCCGGTAGTCCAGTGGTTAGCACGTCGGCTTCATAGTGCAGAGGTACCGGGTTCAATTCCAGCTCCGGCCTCCCTGTGTGGAGTTTGCATGTTCTCCCCGGGCCTGCGTGGGTTTTCTCCGGGTACTCCGGTTTCCTCCCACATTCCAAAAACATGCATGGGAGGCTGATTGAACACTCCAAATTGTCCCTTGGTGTGAGCGTGAGCAAGAATGGTTGTTCGTCTCTGTGTGCCCTGCGATTGGCTAGCAACCGGTTCAGGGTGTGCCCCGCCTACTGCCCGAAGACAGCTGGTATAGGCTCCAGCACCCCCCGCGACCCTTGTGAAGATAAGCGGATGGATGGATACGTGTGTGTGTGTGTGTGTATTATTGGGAGTGAATTCAGGTTTGGTGCTCCAGAGCCACTCAGTAGCTGTTGCCAATCTCATCTCAATCAACTAACCTTCTGAAACCAGCCTCCAACTCCACCGCGCCACTTGATTATCAAATCTCTTTGATGGGGTTGTACATCCAGCAACTCTGTATTGTTTTTTTCTTTCGTTCTTTTTCTTCTTCTCTTCCTTTTTTCCTTCACCCGCGCTTGAGATTCTTTTGAATATTTATCCTGACTTGCTTTGCATTTGTTTTTCACACCTTGTTCCCAGCCTGTCATCTTGCCCATGTTCCCTTCTGCTGGCTTCCAGAAACCTGTCACCTCTCAGATCTTGGTTACTGACCAGAAGCCCTCCCTCTACTTGAAACCACCGACTTCTCCATCCCCTGTTGTGCAATAAATAATTAATCATCTGCACTTTGGGTCACCCCATGACCGGAACCACAATATTTTTATCTATTTATCACCAGTGCTGCCAGAGTTACCTTGAAAAAGTACCTTACTTTGCAAAGTTACTTGTTTTAAAAATTTAACACAAACCAGTTTTTTTTTCAGTTGAAAAAAGGCTTCCTAGAATTTTCATCAGGGGTGTCAAACTCATTTTTGTTGCAGGCCACATTGTTGTGACGGTTTCCCTTGGAGGGCCGTTATGAATTTTACATACACAGCCCACGACAAATTGATGGATAACTAGTTTTAATTTCTTTTTAAAAGTCAAGAATAATGACTGTTATTGTGGATTACATATGACAATTTGAAATTTTGGTTCAGACTTAAGCAAGCATCATGGAATTTAACATGATTGATTTGTTTTCGTGGGTGACATAAAATGATGTGGCGGGCAGATCTGGCCACCATATATATATATATAATATTAATTATTATTTTTTAAAAGTTCACTACAAAAAAAAAAGTTCACTACAGTTAACTCATCACTTTTTTTAACTCAACATATTATTGTTGTAAAACCCAAAAAGTCCACTGGGATATGTTCCAACTAATTAGGGAGTGATCTAGAAAATAAATGGATGGATGGAACTTGCGCATTGCTTTTGCATTCCAAATCTATTTGTGGCTTATCTGTGTTTTTAAATTATTCATTTGACCTATTATAGTGACAGCACTTCTTCCACGAAGTTTAGAATGCTCTAGCATTTCTCACAGAATCTAAATCATCTTATTTTGAATGGAGGGCACTGTCGTTGTCCCTAATTGGTCTTTTTCCCAGTAAGTCAGAACCACACACACACACACACACACACACACACACGCCGTCATGGGACACTACTGCAGGAGGAAATCAAAATCCACATTGGTGTCTGTGTCATACCAACCCATTGTATGTCACAACTTGAAATTTATCTGGGGAGGAAGTGTATTTGAGAGCTCTTCCGAAACAAGACCACTGAGCCGTTATGGGTGTGCAAAAGCAATAAAGGGGGCTGTTCAAACCGAAATAGATACAAAACAATGAGAAAAGGCTGGGTTGATAGTACAGCACCAGGCGCAGAAATGCCACAGTGCGACACTAACAGCTTGGAAGGCAGTGCTGCAGAAGATGCTGCAAGACCCCTGGGGATTGGTAAACCCTGCATCATCGTCATTTTAATTTCTCGGTGTGCAGCCCCAGATGATTGGGGAGTAATGATGGTTTTACTAAATGGGCCCTGTGATTCTCCACGTTTGCATGATCGTATGCACTCCAAGCAACATTAACAAACACACACAAATGAGAACTTTGCATGGATTATACTCAGGCAGATGCATGTCTTCTTTTGTACTTTTGCATGCGGTGATCGACTCATAGCTGGTTTACATTTACAGAGGCTATGATCAGCTTTTTATTGTTTATTATTATTATTATCCATCCATCCATTGTCCGATCCGTTTTATCCTCACGAGGGTCGCGGGGGGTGCTGGAGCCTTTCCCAGCTGTCTTTGGGCAGTAGGCGGGGGACACCCTGAACCGGTTGCCAGCCAATCGCAGGGCACACAGAGACGAACAACCACCCACCTCTCACACTCACACCTAGGGATAATTTAGAGTGTTCAATCAGCCTGCCATGCGTGTTTTTGGAATGTGGGAGGAAACGGGAGTACCTGGAGAAAACCCACGCAGGCCCGGGGAGAACATGCAAGCTCTACGCAGGGAGGACGGAGCTGGAATTGAACCCGGTACCTCTGCACTGTGAAGTCGACGCACTAACCACTGGATCACCGGGCCGCCCTATTATTATTATAATAATAATAATAATATGAATATTGTCACGGATGCGCTAATTTACTTCTTCCTCTATCAGCTCCCAACATATTCGAATGAACAACCTATGAAAATTGTGACTGAAGTTATGTGATAGTTCAATTGGTTATGCGCGTGCAGGCATGAGACACGAGGGTGACCAGAAAGTTTCTTGGGAAAACGCTTGTCACACCGTCCGTGTCTCGCTCACTGCCCGCCCGCCTGGCCTCCCACTCTGAAAAGTGATTTATCGTGGTGTCAATTGGGTCCCATGTGAACAGCCCTGAGGTTTGTGCCCCGTCTACACATCAAGTCAGGCAACCTGCACGATACACTGACCCGTAAATAACGGCTGGGGAGGACTGCCAGATGTGTACGTATAAGTGTGCGTGTCTGTGTACAGCTTGCGTGGATGTTGACAAGCTTAATGAGGGTGTGGATCATTGCACAACAGAACAATAATTATATTTGAAGTCGCTCACCTTTGGTTCATTTATAAACATTTACCAACATAAAAATGAGTGATGATGTCTTGAAAACGCTTGTGATCCCCACCTCCCCCCACACCCCAACCAACGGCAGTCCTGATGATCTCTCACTCAATCACTGCTCTAGTGTATGCTAAAAGTTACCATGAACATTTAAAAAAAAAAAAAATCAATATTGATTGATAAAATCTGGTGATAGGATGATTTACCTAGAGCAGCATAAAAATGCTCAAACTGTAATTCAAGCCATCAATTTCCTACTGCTGATGCGATTGAGGCTCACGGTTGAGGGATGGTGCTGCTCTGCAAGAAAATTGGCATGGTATTAAAAAAAAAACTCCCTCCTTAACTACATGCGGGTATCAATTTATAGACTTCATCCTCAAATGTGTCGGACATAATAAGCAATCTGCAATATTTGCATCCTCATATTTGTAGAACATAATTAGCAATGGGCAGCATTTATTTTAATTGCTTGACCGTAATCACCGACTCATGACAATTTAATGGTCGGTAACACTGTTTGAATTGCTTCCTGCTTCTTCTATTTTAACATGCCTGCTAGTCGTGATACAATTTTAATATCAAACGATCTAAGAAAATGTATCAAATGCTTTCAAATGATTGAAAGTTGACATTGATGAAGACCCTGGTGGCTTTTTTTTGAGAGAGAGAGAGAGAGGGAAAGAAGCTCCTACATTGTTTGGAGGAGCAGCTGTATTTTTTGGGTTCATTGCCTTCCAATGATGTAGCCCAAAACACATCACCCGTGAAAACGGGGGCTGGCTCTGGCAGTGCCGTAGGGTACTCGGCTCTGGAATCGACAGACATTGCTGTGATGTTCTGGAGGCCTCCCAGTCTTTTATCATGCACCAGGAACAAACCCCTGCAGACTGATAGGAAAGCAAGGCTATCATCAGAGGATGCATTTAATTTCCATAAAGATGACTTTGTTTCCTAATTAATCTCCTGGCTCCATCTCCCCCGTTTTGCTCCTGTCACTTCCTCAGAATGAAACATGGCCGGCAATTTGTTTAATCAATTATTCCGGGTAGGAAGCCGGGCTTTTTTTTTTTGTCAATCCCCCCCCCCTGTGAGCACACACGCGCGCACACGTGTACGCGTATATGAATTCACACGAATGACATGTTCACCGCAAAAATACAGAAAAGCACATTGATTGTCAAGATGATGCTGTGCCCGCAAGCAAGAATCTGAAGAGAGGTGCCGGAATTTGAGGATTTGGGAAACAGGCGAGAGAGAGAGAGAGAGACAGAAAGTGAGAGAACAACAGTTTGTCCTTGTTGACATGGCAGCAAGCGTTTGTAAACGCTTGGCTGACGAGGACTCTCCTTGGCCACACGCCCCAAACTCCTACAGAACTACCGAGCTCCGAGGGAGGGAGATAGGCAGGTTGAGATACAGAGTGGTGTGAGAGAAGAATGCCAGGAAGCAAAAAGTGGATGCCAGAGGTGACCGAAAGAAAACTGCCTTAATCCTTGAAAAAAAAATGATATACATATTAAATTAGCATTCTGCGTGAATCGTGTTGACACTGGAAATGATTGAGGTTTGTGGTAAAAAGAAAACCACAAGAAAGCAAATTGTATGTACCAGTATATATTTGTATTTGCCTAAATTTGCAAAGTAGCATACAAGCACAACATCTGGATTGCTCGTGAATAACACAGAAGTTGTCAAGCCGAGAAATCCCTTTACATCTGGTTGACTGTTATTGCTTAGATTCATGCATTGTTGGAAAACACTTGAAGTGACAAATGTGGTTCTGTCATGTTGAGAAAGAAACAAACTAACAAAATGTGCCTTGTCCTGTACTTTTTTTTTATCAGGGTCAGTCAAAATTCCATCGTGGTGCCTAGCCTTACCTGAAGCTTCATGGAAACTGGCTCATGCTAACAAAATTTAAAGCTGGTATTTCAAATCAAGTCAAGTCAACTTTATTGTCAAATGTGCTACATGTGCAACATACAGCACAGATGAAATTACTTTCCTCTCAACCACAGGAGAGAGAGGAGCCGCTGGGGGTGCCCGCGCCGCCATCAAAAGAACAGTAAACATAAAATGACAAAATAATACAACATATAACACACAGACAGTCGTGCAATCTTAACCACTTTTTCTGCATACACTTTGTTGTTTGAAGCAGTTCTAGATGAAAGAGGAGAGAATCATAGAGTCCTTTCACCAGCGGATCAGAAGTGCCATGCTGAAAATGTGCACACATCTGTTACAAGCTAAGTTTGGAAGCAACACGAAGCCGTTGCTTCCATTGACGAAAAAGAGATTGGCTCACATCTCCTGTCCCATGTAAATCCGCTTCAATTCCAAGCTGCGACTCCGAGTTCCTCATACGGATCGGCACTCTGCTTTTTTTATCAGGGGCTAAATTGAGTCTTTTCAATGTGGTTCAAGAACTTCTTTAAGACACTCCAACCAACAGACGTTAGCAAGGCAAATTGTCGGAAAATGTATCACAATGGAAACTTCACTTTTTGGAATGAGGGAAGAAGCCTAAGGACCTGGAGAGAACCCACGCAATATATTTGAACCACAAACCTTGGAATCATGCGGCAGCTTCTGTGCTGCCCCAGAAACAAAAAAACAATTTTAAGTAATATAATTCCTAGTGGGCGGCCCGGTAGTCCAGTGGTTAGCACGTCAACTTCACAGTGCAGAGGTACCGGGTTCAATTCCAGCTCCGTCCTGCAACGTCCCAAATGGAAAGACAAACAGAGGTGCCCTGCAGTGGCTTTGGCCCGCACAAAGTATTCGGGAGAAGAGAAATAGCGTAGCACGGTGTGTTTAAATCAGAGCGCTCGATCTTGTCGTGGGACACATTTCATTAATTCCAGCAGCTGAGGCCGCGGCTTCTCTCGGCCACACATCTATCATCGAAATCCATCGGGCATGTCCTCCCATCCGCTGACAGCACGTGCAAGATGGCCGGTCCTCTTGATCAGACGACTCACAGACTGCCTGCACTCGTTCATTTCCACTTCTATCTTAGTCATTGTCTGGAGGTTTTCTGTTCCCAGACTCCGCTCCCCCCTTATTTGTCTTCGAATTGTGTTTGCGGTTCCCTCCCATCGACCTTGGTCCCTCATTTTGCACCGTATCCAATCTTGTTGCTTTTCTCTTTCAAGGAGTGCAGACGTTCTGACGTTTTTCTCTTGTCATGATCTGTGCTTGATTGGTTTTAGCTTTGTCAGGTTTTCCTTGTGTCTCTTTCCATGTCTGTCTCGCTTTGTTTTTCTGTCCATCTGTTACCCGGGTGATGTCGAGACATCACTTTCATCTGCTTACTCTGCGCCTGCTTCCTGGTCTTTTAATTGTCGTGTTTCAAATTGTGAAAAGATTTCGCGCCATTCAGTTTGTGTTTTGTTGATTGCACAATTACTAATTAGAACTGCTCAGTATGTTATGTTATGCTTGTATTTCCTATATAAACATCCGGTCATTATTGTGAAACATAACACTTAGACCACTTTAGGTAATGATATGGAACGTAATATTTTGCACTGAATGTAATTACTGGTGCAATAATGTGCAAACACTGTGTAAATATGATAGCCGGTTCGTTCTGACTTGCAGGCACAGAATTAATGGGCTCCATTTATATCCGGTAGATGTAGTACATTGCTGCATCGTCTAATTGGAAAAAATATGGCTCAACAGTATTAGTACCAAGAACTGGACGTCTCCGCAAAACTGATGAATAGCTGAGATGAAAACTGGTCAGGGAGGTTGCCAAGAGCCTGACAGTAACACTTGAAGCAGCTGCAGAAATGTTCTGGCAAATTCTGGCTCTTTCCTTTCGTGTATGAGACAGCGCTCTTCCTTCTTGTTCATACGTCTGGGCTGTCTGGTTGCGCTGTGACTCCATGAAAGCCTGATCTAACAAAGAAAACAAAAAAAAAAGGCTTTTGCAATCTTCCGAACCCACGTCGGAAAAATGTGTTACGCTCCGGTGAAATCAAGGTTGAACTTTTTGTCAATAATTGCAAAAAGTGTTTGCCGCAACATCAAAAGAACACCATACCTCCAGTTTCGTGTGATGCTAGCATAATCATGCTTTGGGGGCTGAAATATCAGCAGTCTCAAATACCAGCCAGTGTTAGCACACGTCCGTGGGAATGCCAGAAAGCATAAATAAATAATTATATACAGGGGGGTGGGGGGGTGGAAGCAAAACAATACCATAACTTTATTAGAGGTTAATTGGAGGTGCTTTAAATAATAGCAGTTGTGTGATTGGCTAATTCTGAACGCAGCCACGCCCCCAGTCATAAGATGGGGATGATTGTTTATTTTTATTTGACTTTTTATTCAACTAAGCTTACGAGTGTGATGCCATATTAATGGAGAAAATTATTTGAAACATTTTTGTGTTTTTTTTTCTTGGCTTTTGCAGATGCATGCGGCTGTGGAAAGTGCTTTGTGTCTGTCTTTCGCAAAAGTATTTTTCCAAGCTTGGTTGTTACGTGAACATAACTTGATGTATTTATTCATCCTAAACACATTTGTTTCCCAAAAGTAGATGCACACGGTTTGTCTTCTTCATTAAAACTCGGGAGAACCCACGGGGTCAAATTTGGCCCCTATATATTCTGCTACTCAAATGCTACCCTTAAATCCCAAAAGGTCAAATTTGACTATAATCGTAAATTAGGATTAAAGCATTACATTTTTGAAAAAGCATATAATTTGATGTTCACTGAACATATCGGATTCATTTAATGTATAATTCATCATTTTCCAAAGAGGAAAAGGGTTCTTGGGTTCTCCAGGGCTAAGCCATTACAGTGTGTAGGATAATAAGAAAATTGGCAGGTGTCTGTGGGGAATTGGGGACTCCCTAAATCAGTTGGCGGAATTCAGCATTTAGTTGCTGGCCACATTCTGAAACACTTGGCTTACACTTCTGGTTATTATTAAGATATTCATCTATCAAGGGCTATCTCAAATCACAATCACAGAAGTAACAAGGGTGGTAATAAGAAGACCAAATGAAAAAAAAAGTACCTCTAATAGCCTCAATGCAATAATGGTGCACTGGTTTGCGATAAGACTCTAAAAAACGATTATACAATGCTTATTTCAAGACACGATGTTATCGAACAGAGTGGTGTGACTCACATATTCATTGCTTTTGGCTTCTCACGCCAGAATTTTGTGGGGAATGTTTTCGGTTCGGCCAACGTGTGTACAGACACTTTTGCACAATAACACCGTGGCTTGAAAGAAAAGACTTTACAGCTGCATTTCAAACAGGAAAGACCTTTAGTTTGCTTCCTTGTGCTTCTAATGATGATATCGCGCATCATTGCATGGCCACAATATATGTCACTACAGTATACGTGGACCTCTTTCATACGCCTGTGTCATAACTCTGCCCCCCACAAGCCCACCTTCGGTCATAAAATCACTTTTGCTTGATAGGGTTGTACTTGTCTCATGCATGTAAGCCACTGCTCACCAAGGACGGTTTTCAACGTCCATAGCACACGAGCCGCATAAAAAGTGTGTTTTCACTCATGTGGGCAGCAATTAATCACTAAGCCAGCGAAGTACACTTGTCAATTACAGTAGCGGATCCACAATTTTGGCACATGCAGCTGACACATCGCCAAAACACAAATACTCCCCGCCCCCATGTCGGCAACTTTGCTGAACATTCGAGTATGCGCCACAGCTGCCGCTCGACAGAAGCTAATGCTGTTGACTCACGCTAATCTGCTGTATCTACCAAATCTCAATGCAGCGCTGCTTTTCTTTTGAACAGCTTGCTGACAGGCGAGTGGATGGAAAGGGGCCGCTTACAAAACATGATACGAATGTTGCGGTTCAAGACGCACGGCATGATCTATGAAAAGTGATGCACAAATAGTTTGATTGATTATATGAAAGCGAGAGGGTCGATGTGATGAAGCAAAATAAAGTCATCGGCTTACTATTTGAGTTGCCAGTCCACAGTGTGTCCTAAATGTTCGCACAACTCCTGGGTCCCACACACACGCGGTTACCGTTCAATAAATGACATCATTTGACGTAAAACGAGGCAGACACAACCTGCTGGCCCCGTTTTTTTCTTTGTGTACGCAACCCTTTTAAATCGGATCCCAGATGACTCTTAACCTCTTTTCATGATTTATTTCTTTTTGTTAGGAATTGAAATTGTATGACTGACTTCAATAGCAATCATCAGAGTATTTTAGCAAAAGCATTTCTGTTTTTACACAAAATTATATTTCAAATACAGCTTACTGTGATTTTATTTATGTCAACACTTCTCTTCTGGATTTTTAGAACACCTTCGTGATCATTAGCACAGGAATTCTCATGCTAAATTTGCGGAAATTATCTCTTTAAGTTCCTGTGAGTTCACGTTTTCCAAAAGGAAGCATTCACGGTGCAGTAGTGCGAATTTTCTAATTAGACTTATCTTCGTTCAAATTTGTGCTCAGTGAAACCCTTGCATGGGTTGTGCACACATACAACGTATGTGTGACTTTTGGGCAAAAAGTCGAAGCTCATTTGGAGAACGATTTTGCCTTGATGAACAACTGCATTATATAAAATATGCAAAGTGTTTATGCTTGAATGATTTTCTGAGCACCACTCTTGATAGTTAATCAAGTGCACTGCGTTTATTAAATGTAATTAGATGAGTTTAGAAAAGAATCTGTCATTTACAATGGTTGAGTGTGTTTTCATTGATTTAATCAAGAAAATACATGCTTGCGAGACTCCAATGCAGAGTTCATTTGCAGCCATTTGAACCTCTGCAAATTTAATCCCTTCTTTCCTGCATGGTTAAATCTGTTAATTTTCCAAACTCAGTCTGCCGTTGTGGCTTTTCTGCTCTGTCTGCTCAGCTCACGCCCACCTACGGGTCAGAAAAGGTGAAAGTTGAATTTAAACTCTTCCTGACTCACTCTTTTCCACCATGTAATCCCTGACCGTCTGTGGCCTGATTCCTTATGAGCGGCAGATGTGAAGCTCCTCTCCGGCAGGCCCGACACGGTCGCTGACTCCATCTGTCTCCCAACTCGTCTGCTCACAGTATCGCACTGTAAGAGGGCCTCTGGTTTTAGTGACCTTGAGCCAATCAAAGGATTACTCTCCACAGTGAGCGCTTCGTCTGGGCCCCTTGCTGAGGAATAATTCAGGGGGCAATGGAAGCGTGAGTGTCATTCCATGCTCATATGCTTATCAAATACACCCAAAAGATATAAGGCACATTAACTGAGACAAAAAGGCGCAACTGATAATATAGAACAAGCCAATTTAGCATTAATGCTAACGTTAGCGCACATCCAACGCTAGCAGCAGTGGGAATTACTGTATTGGCCCGAATATAAGACGGTCCTGATTATTAGACGACCCCCTCTTTTTCAAGACTCAAGTTTGAAAAAAGACTTTTCGAACACCAAATTATTTTTTATACAGAAAATAATTACAGTACATCTGAAACTAATGATTATAACAAAATGTTTGAGAGAAAAAGCATGTTATTTTGCCTCATTCAAATCTTAATATCTGAATCTATCAATTGTTTGAAGACTCTGCCTCATTTATCACCATCATCTTGAAGTTTACATCATAACTTCTCCTCAACTGCCGGTTAACTTGGCCGATCTTTGACCCACTTTTCTCCAGATTGTCGCTACGTTTCTCCATTTTTTGTTATCTCTTCTATTATTTTCTTCTCTTTTCTTTCTTGCCTCTATTTTTATTTTTCTTCTTCATGCTACCGCTATTTTTATTTTTATTCTTCGTGACAGGGGTTCACTTTGGCCTGGGAAGTCAGGTTCAGCATTCGCTTCAATGATATCTAGCGCCATCTAGCGTCGTGAATGGGTTTAATGTCTAGACCTCGAATATAAGACAACCCCCACTTTTTCAGTCTTATCTCACCAAATAAGAAAAAAGAAAAACTAAACAAAAACTATTCAAACACGAATCGTAAATCACTTAGCAGCATCCCACACTTTAATTGCTTCATACCCCGTCCGTTGTTTTGGTCACTCTCTCTCTTCATGGTCACGGTGAAGGCCAGGCAGAAACTGTTGGCAGGTCAGATGAGGCCCCCAGGTTGTGGTATGATCTGGTCAAGACGGCCAAATGCTGGCAGGAACGCGGATGCTTGTTCGCTGAGATCCATCCCATTAGTGGTCATTTAACAAAAGCCGGTCTCCCCAACAGGTGGGATGCTACTGCCTCACTCCATAAACCATACCCACCCCTAAAATGAGTTCATCTCACCACGGCAAGAAATATTCAGCTGTATAAATGTCTATAATTCTTCAACCTTGGTGTTTTCTGATCACGGACACTTGGGAACTTTGTGTGTGTGTGTGTGTGGGGGAGGGGCAGCAAGAGTTGGTGTGAAATAATATACTTTCTTTCAAGTTTATCCACATTAGTAGTCGAATATATAATACGGTATTATGTATTCCACACTATAAGGCGCCCCTTCAATGAATGACCTATTTTGAAACAGTTTTCATGTATAAGGCGCACCGCATTATAAGGCGCAAAGAATAGAAGCTACAATAGTGGCTGCGGTTGCGTTATGCATCCACTAGATGGAGCTACGCTAAAGGGAATACAATACAATTCAGCTTTATTTACATAGCGCTTTCACAACCACTGCTACAAAGCGCTTTACAGATCATTTAAAATGCTACATCCAAGAAATCCGAATATTGATCCTTAAATATGGCGCATCGGTTTATAAGGCGCACTGTCGACTTTTGAGAAAATTGAATGCTTTTAGGTGCGCCTTATAGTACGGAAAATACGGTATTGTGTAAATAAAGAAAAAAGGTCTTTTGAATCCACACAAATCACCTAAAGGTTCAAATATTTTTTTTCCAAACCTTTTTCTGTCACTCCGTTCCGACTGAATGAATCATTATCTGCCTCACCCAGCTCATCCCCGGCCAGTACGAGAAGACCACCATGCCCTTTCAGATAGGATGATCAAATCCCCAGAGGAGATGCTTGAGTAAATGGCCGTGGGAAATGGATGGACTTTCGAACACTGCAGAGATACAAGGTCCACATGCTGGCAGATTCTTACTGGCTAAATCTCTTGGTCTCCAGCCTGGTGTTTACCCCTGGCACCATATCGCTCCAGATCTGAAATCCCAACCAATCATCAAAACCCCATTATATACTCTAATCCCCAGCCGTACACACTCTACCCTCCACGCTCACAGAGACATTATGGCAACTCTGAATAATTTGATTTCCACTGAGCCCCATGCAAATATCCTTTTGTATTTTGTCATATTTGGGAGTATGCCTTCTGTCTCCTGCCATTGTTTTCTTGGGTCTCGTGGTTACATGTCGCTTTCAAAGACAGACGGGCTTAGTTTTGCCTGTTTGCATTGCTTTACAAGAACAATAGGACGCCACGTGCAGCACCAGATGCTCCGCGCACGTGGGTGGGAGCAAAGTACGGACAGGCAAACATTTTGATGAAAGCCTGATAATCTTGAAGGTGAAAGTTATTGTGTTGTTGACGGGGTGGATAAGAATAGCAGGAGGGAGGAAGCAGTGCTGTTAGAAAGCACGCTTGATGTCAGCCTGACTCTTTTTTTTTTTTTTTTTGCAGACATCTAAATGGATACTGGAACAGAGATGAAATACACAAGAAGTAGTGACTTGCCGAGGCTGTAAGTAAGCCGGCACGTGAAAGGCTGTAGAAAGTATTTGGTCAGCTTGCAGTGGCAATGTCAAAACCAATGGGAAGTTTGAATTAAGGACAGCAAAATTTAAGTAATGAAAGCAAAACAGAAATAGAATAAATATCTAGATGTGTACATAGTTTTATCATAAAATGGCTTAAGGATAAGCGAGGAGGCTGCTAAGTCACATTTCATTTTTACAGTTAGGATATGTTCTATACTAAAGGCTCAGTTTCCTAGTCCGACATGAGAGGAAATCAAGATAAGTAGCCAACAAAGAAATTACTCTTGAGGAGAGATTCCTGTTACATGCCGGAGAATTTTTATGGTCGCAGGGGCTCAAGATGTGAATGTGTATGCGGGAGAATAAATGTGTCTCCCGACTTAGATATCTTCAGCCGTCTGTGCGAGAGCAAGGATTTAAGGCTCTTCGAGTAGAGATGACCCCGGGGGAGGCTGCATGTGCATGAGCAAAGAACAAAAGTAGGAGGACTAACTTTTCAAAGACAAACACCGTCTGGATCACAGACTTTTTATTGTCATTTAAATATGTTGCAGATGCTACACCTTCGACCAACACAAGGAGAGAGGACCATACATCCTTGTTAATTCACAAGGTTGTTGTTATTTTAAAAGTTCATAAACTGCTTTTCTGTCCTGACTTAATGCGTTTCACTTGTTTTTGTGCCGGTGTTGGCAGCAAATTCTACTCGAAAGTTTAAAAAAAAAAAAAATCAGGTAAAGCATACCACAACAGATGCACATTATCAGAAGCACTTTAACTGTTAGCAGGTATTAATTGATAAATGAAGCTGCAGAAAGCAAGTGATATGTTTTGACTCTTTCAGATGACATTCTTGGTTTTAAGATGCAGTGGAAATGTATTACATTTCCAATGCACTAGAATTGATCTTTAAACCAATAGCAACAGCTAGAAAAAATATCACAAGTGCTTCATGAAGCTTCGTTTGTCCCATAATAAGCCACAAACAGATGTAAGCTGCACATCCAAGACACACGCGTTTTAATGAAGACAAAAGATTGTTAGAAATTGATTCCTACATAATTTTACAAGTTTCTACACACTTTTAAATGCAGGTCAGTGCTTTTAGTAACATTTAGACAAGCAGAGAAACCTTTAAAGCCCCTAACAACAGGTCACTGGATTTTTTTTATATTGTATATCATAAACCTGTTTTTTCAACAGGGGTATGGATACTTTTTACATCCATTGTGTTTATACTACATGGTAATATTACAGCAAATACGTTTTTTTAGTAACCTTCCCGTCACTGAATGTGCTTTGTGTTAACTTTTTTAAAATGATTATTTTTGCATCCATTTTGAGCCAGGAGTCAATTATGGGCTTTTTTTCCACCCCCACCAACATTTGTTGTGACTGTAAAATAAATTCCCAAAACAGTGAGCATAAACTTGCAATGGTGTAGCCTCATAATGAGCTTATGTTTCTAAATTGCTCAATAGAGCTGAGGAAAATCAGAACAGGTTGTGCTGTGATTTGTAAACTATTCAAGGATTTAGTATGGAGTATCGTATACAGTACTGTGCAGGCAAAATGGATTCCACAATAAACATTCAGGACACGTGCAGCTGTGTATCTCTCCTTTAAGCGATGCAAAGCTCCCCATCTTCCTGCAGGACTTTCCACTTATATAGGATCAGCGGTCCTACACAGGCAGAGACAAGATCCACTTGTAATCTAATACAATGCCTCTGATAGAAATCTCAAAGTTGTATTTTTTTTTCTGCTCCCACAGTATCTATGCATTTTCTTCCATGCTTATTCGGATGCAATGGCCGATGAAAATCCGGTAGATTAAAGTCACTACACTCTCCTCTAAAAGTATGGTAAGATTGAGGCCAGTTCATTTATTTTTACTGTATACTGAAAACATCTCATTAGCTGACTATGGGGGAAGTGATCAACATTTCAGAGGCCAAAAATAATAAATTATTATTTCGTTTGCTATAAATGCATTAAGCCTATGACCCTTTGACATCACCAACATTGCGCAATCTTCTTTTGAGAGAATTTTCTGGGCTCATAGCCTCTTTCAGTACGTGTTCATTTTTGCAGTAATTCCTGTCAGTCTTCTCATAAGCAGGTAATATGCTTGCTTGATAGGGTGGAAGTCTGGAGACCGACTAAGCTCGTGCAAAAAACATTCACTTTTTTTTTTGTGGGCTGTTATGCTTTGGGTCAGTCGTCATAGTGACTTTGGCTTGTGATCATCTTTTAATCACAAAAATAGGAAGGAACAAAAAGAGAAAAGTGAAAACGTGTGTGTGGTTTTTCTGAGTGATTTGTGTGTGTGTGTGCGTGAGATGTTAGTAAAGGACCCAGTGAGGCCTGCTGGCACGTTGCCCATACAGGATCTTCTTAGACCACCCTCTTCAAGTCTCCTTGGGGGGGCTTTATGGAAACAACAGCTGTGCCAATGCTATTTCTGATTTAACTCACTTAGCTGTGGTCTTCTTATCACAGGCACAGAACAAACACTCTTGGTCCCTTTCTGTGCTTCCCTCATTCTCGTCAGTTCCCTAACGTGATTGTAAAGTTACAAAATGTAATTGTGGTAGAGGAGAATTGCTCTACAAATCTGATCGAATTCCCAACTAGGAAACAAATCTGCCAGTTTCCTTGCAGCAAAGCTCCTCTGGCCAGTTTTTGTACCACTGGAAGCACTGCACACATAATCCTACACACACCCCAGAGGGCACTCTAATATAATTAGGCAAAAACCAATTATTCAAGCAATCAGTCTCAGTTTGATGGTGTGTCAACACCACTTGTCAATTCCATTTCCCAAACTGTTCTTGAGCCACGTCTAATTTTTTCCATTCATAAAAAGTTCGCACTCTCTCCGCAATTTAAATCACACGAGTCTTGGCAGTCAAGTGCGAAAAAACTGTTGACAAGAGCTGAGGAGTCGGGTGGTGAAAATCTATCCCAAAAAAAAAGGGAATTTAAATGAAGCACGTCTCATTACACATAACCGGCCCTTTTAAATGTCCACAAAGGGCTTCTTAAATGCAAATGGCTGTGTCATCACAACAGGTGAAATGGCAGAGCAATTTAAAGCCAAGGCAGAAATGATCAAAAGACAGGCAGAATGTATAATTGTCTGTCACACATTAATCAACTTCTGTTTTTTAGGTTCATTTAAATGAATATTTGATATAGTTTCCTGTTTCGTCATTCTCACTGAGATTCGAGATTTTATGCTATTGAATTATTTTGAAAGAAAATATTCACTGAAGAAAAATGCTGCCTGCGGCTGTAAAAGCATTTCTAATATTGGACATTTGGACATAATAGATTATTTGCTGGGTTTAGAATGTGTCAGAACTATTGCATCTAATTGTATAGTCCTTTTCTTCTTTGTTTGCCATCAGGGCAATTAATTTATTATTCATCAATTTATGATATTACGTTCAGGGCTATCTTTAAAAGGTGCCAATTCACGAGGGTCCAGTTTGTTTTTGTGTGTGTGTGTGTGTGTGCATACATATATATAATATACATTTTTATTATTAACGGGAAAATGAAGCTTCATGAAACACTTGGGATATTTTTTACTGCTCTAGAAGGTATGCTTGGTGTCAAGTTAAAGGCCCCTGAACTGAATCTTTAAATCTTTAAACCAAGAGTATCATCGAAGGAGTCAAAAATGACCACGTTTCACGAAGCTTCATTTGTCCATCACTAATACTCTCTCTCTCTCTCTGTATATATATATAATGTTTCTCCATACATCGTTCAGCCACTCTGTGAGGGGCTTTGCATGGGATTCTTGCCAATAGATTAGCTTCAAAGTGGTGTTACCTAGTTGTCGCAGAACTCACAGGTAACTTCAGACCGGCTCTGATCACCTTGGAGCTGATTGACGCACAGTACACAAAGCTTAACATTCTGAAAAAAAATTGCTTAATAGAGCTCGACTGAGTGATTTAGTTTCAAAAGATTCTTGGCTTTTGTTCAAACCATTTAACGCCGACAGTGACTCTTTGCAAGAAAACATTGACAGCTGGCCAGTAAAGCAGTGGTTTTTTTTAGAGGTGAAAGAAAAACGTCTTGCTATCAATGTGTGATTCTCCGGAGCTCAGTACTGACAAACGTAACAGAAGAAGAAAATTGCCAAAATGTTCTGCATTGGCCGAAGCCAACAACCAGAGAACAGTCCAATCTAAGAGAACTGTATGCATAAAATATTGTATTTCTAGCAACAAGGTTGGTGACCCCGACTGCAGAATGCCTGAATGATTAAAGCAAAATCAACAAAAAAGACCATGAAGAATTTATATCATAATGCCAACCTCGGCTAATACCTGCCCTTATAAATGATTATGATTCCCCTTACAAAGCAACAAAAACCCGTACAATGGCTTACCGCGCATGCGCACATCATGCTTTATCAATCCGACCAGCAGCGATGAAAAAAAAACATTTACGATTGAGGATTACTTTGGCTGGTTTGCTGTAGCGATCGACGACTGCATTGTCGTTGGCTACCAGCAGGTGAGACGGATTTCTGGATTTGAGCCAAAATGGTCTTTGTGAGATCGGTTCACAATTGTTTTTTTTTTTTCCTGTATAAAAGTTGTAATACGCCGTACATGATTTGAAATGATTAAAAAAACGTACAAGTTGACAGGTATGTTATATCTATATGTGAGTGTTACCTTCTTTAAAAAAATCATTATTCCTGTCAAGTGGTAAGCCGATTAACAAATTCCTCTTAAGGTCGTGACACTCCTGGTGTCATCAGAGATGCTCTTGACTTCATCTGATCATCTTCTCCCCGCATGACTGTGACAAACGTGCTTCCTGTCAACAACCGTTCCTTGTTAAATATACATATATGCAGCTTACACACTCAAAGATGATTCATGAGCATGGTATATTACAAGCGATAGACTCCAATGACGCTTCCAAAATATCTATAAGCCATTTCAAGTTCACGTCTGGCTCGGAAGTGATTTACCCCAAAGATAGAACGCTTTGAAAATGATCTGAACGTTCTCATCTCAGCATTCCCAAAACACACCTGTCGAGCGTATCCCATGAAATGCGGCAAATGTCAATCAAATTAAATTGAGTGGATTAAATAAACTGTCTGCCTCACATTTTTTTTTTGTAATTGAAACGATCAAACATTTTTTGACAAGCCACGCCAGAGTGTCATGGCTGCTGCGTATGGTCGCGGCTTGTTGACAACACGGCCGCCTCTCAAATTCAGCAAGTGTCAGGTGGGTCAGAAGGCACACAGCCAGCGCCCTTCCATGGATTTGTGTGCCGTCAAGAAACACCAGCGCCATTGTTTGTTTGAAGCTGATGAAGCCAGACGATGACACCTTCCTGCAAATCATTGCAGGGCGCTTTCAGATCAACCGCGTAGCATCTTTTGAGGTTACCTCACCTCTTAACATGATTATCTAAATGATGTTACATTTGCCCATGGGAATTGTTGTCATGATTCTGTTTCTGACCAACAGGTGGCACTGCAGGGCTCCCCCTGCAGCTGCTGCACACCTGTTGGTCGTTGGTCGTATAAAAGGACTCCCGCCCGACCACTCGTTTTCGGGTCATTGTTTGCTGCTGTCATGTTTGTTCTCGGTCATGTTTTGGTCACTGTTATGTTTTAAATTCAGTGATGATTTTTGTTTGATACTTTGTTTTGGATTTAGTTTTTCTCTGTTTTAATACGATTTGTCAAGTACACCCTGCTCCTCCCCCTTGCCTGCTTTTTGGGGTCCACCACCACCTCGCAAACATGACAATTGTTGCGTTCCTCTTCTGTATTTATTTTATTTTTTAATTTTGTTTAATTGTAACAGTCCATGTGACCAGTTCTTTTTATGAACCGAGACGACTGCCCTCGTTCTAAATATCATTGCGAAAAGAATACACCATTTATTTGTTTACATAGCAGGTATGATGTAAAACCAACTTCATCATACAAAATCATATTTTCTGAAAATAAAAATGTAGCATAAACATGCTTTTTTTTGTACTTTATAAGGGCCCTCCATGGGCGGCCCGGTAGTCCAGTGGTTAGCACGTCGGCTTCACAGTGCAGAGGTACCGGGTTCGATCCCAGCTCCGGCCTCCCTGTGTGGAGTTTGCATGTTCTCCCCGGGCTTGCGTGGGTTTTCTCCGGGTGCTCCGGTTTCCTCCCACATTCCAAAAACATGCATGGCAGGCTCGTTGGGCACTCTAAATTGTCCCTAGGTATGAGTGTGAGCGTGGATGGTTGTTCGTCTCTGTGTGCCCTGCGATTGGCTGGCAACCAATTCATGGTGTCCCCCGCCTACTGCCCGAAGACTGCTGGGATAGGCTCCAGCACCCCCCGCGACCCTCGTGAGGATGAAGCGGTTCGGAAAATGGATGGATGGAAGGGCCCTCCATTTACAAATTGTGCAATTTTTTTGCTGCACCCCTCTTATGTTGGACAGTAAACTCTTGCCAAGCAGCATTAAACACCAAATGAGAAGAACAGTGAAAAGAGATGTTTTGACAAGACAGACATAAAGATACCGAATGAAGGGTCCGATCCACTCTTGGCTATTAACCATTCTTCGCAGAGGATAAAGACTATATACTTTACTGCCATGTTGTCTGTATACATGTATTGCTATAAAAGGTGTGTTCAGGTAGCTGTCCTATTTCCTGAAAAGGTAACAACACCGCCGCGCGCATGCTTAATGTTAGCCTTAGTGTTTCTCATTCTAGTCTATGTGGAAAGTGCAAAAGAGAATACACGCAGTGCAAAAAAAAGACTGAATTAATAATTTTTAACCATGCAATTTGGTAGGTGACCTCATTCTTGGCACCTTGGAACGTCCTCTAAAAATGTAATTCAACCTAAAATAGGGCATATAACAAAATCAGTGATCATATTATGATTTTATTTGCGTGTAGAGCCTCACTGAATCACGCCAATAATTGAGTTCCGTATATTTAGCACATCGTTATGATGCATTGAAAACAACGAACACAGTTGAATGTTCTTTTTTTTTTAATTATTTTTATTTAACCAAATGAATCATTGAAGCATCATATCTGCTGCTGTCAATCAAAACTGTCGAGTGGTTTCTGAAAATCAAAACAATTTCTTCAGAGAAAGAAATAAAGATACCTTTTTTTGGGGGGGTATGATTTGTAAAAAGACAAAGTAGCATAACTCAGGAGTCATATTTCCTCTCAGTCTCAATGTGTTATTGGCACAATCGCCCAATTGACATTCTCCAACAGCGGTACAGGTGAATTGACAAGAGGTCCCAAGCCACTCGCTGCCTGTTGTCGTTTTGAGTGACAGACGTACACGCGCGCGCACACACACACACACACAGTATTCTTCATTCCCCAACTCTCACACACAAGTTGCATGCACGCACACAGCTTTCAGACCATTTCATAACCCGTGCCCCTTTTGCTATTTCTCATTCCATTAAACCCTGAATTATTCAATGCACATGAAATTGATTTCTTGATAGTTTAATCGCAAATCAAAACCAAACCTCTCGCCCAGCGCATTCCCTTAAGGCAATTTTTGACAATCAAATATTCATGAAAGTATGAAATGTTCGCAGATCACTTCTCCTTGTGGCTGATTAGACAGACACGTTGAATTCAGATGGTGAAAAGAAGGAGGCGTGGAATTAACTTGGACCACATAGCGTGGAAAATTTCATGCTCTGATCAAATATTGAGTCTGACCCAAGGTAATTTTCAGGTCATATTTATTCCATTTGCTACCTGAAGCAACATAATTGTGCACAATAGCAGTAAATTAAGGTGTTATATTTCATTTAACACTTTCCCTTAGGGCGGCCCGGTAGTCCAGTCGTTAGCACGACGGCTTCACAGTGCTGAGGTACCGGGTTCAAATCCAGCTCCGGCCTCCCTGTGTGGAGTTTGCATGTTCTCCCCGGGCCTGCGTGGGTTTTCTCCGGGTGCTCCGGTTTCCTCCCACGTTCCAAAAACATGCATGGCAGGCTGATTGTGCACTCTAAATTTTCCCTAGGTATGAGTGTGAGCGTGGATGGTTGTTCGTCTCTGTGTGCCCTGCGATTGGCTGGCAACCAATTCAGGGTGTCCCCCGCCTACTGCCCGAAGACAGCTGGGATAGGCTCCAGCACCCCCCGCGACCCTTGTGAGGATAAAGCGGTTCGGAAAATGGATGGATGGACTTTCCACTTACCTCCATCAAAGAAAAGGAATACTGTACATTTAAATGTATCGATGGATAGATGTCTTCCATTTTCAGTCATGTGATGCAATATGGACATCAAGTTGTTCCTTAAATTCCTGATCCTGAACAAATGTAACCCTTTCATGCCCCCCGTAACTTGATAACATGATAAACCCTCCCTGAAAATACAACTCTGCACCAAATTGTTCATTTGGTAGCACTTTGACAGATTGGTTGTCCTTTTGAGAAGTTCCATTGCTGATGGACGAAATAATGTTTAAAAAAAAAAAAGACAAAAGAAAAATTGTTTTGCTATTTGAAATGCAGCCTTATCCTCTTCCCCTTTGTCTTTGTCTCTTGAGGTTGTGTAGGTTGATAGCACGGGGGCCAAAGGAATTCTTTCTTCGGTTTGTGTCGCTCCTCGGGAACAGCCACCCCTCATTGCTTGGAAATGACCGTGTGTAGAGGACGGCTGCTCCAGCAAAATGTTTGTTCAGTGTCAGCTTCTTTTCGGCCACCCTCCCCCTTTCTCATGTGCTTACATGGGCTCTTTGGTATTTGAGGTGTAGCGCTTCAGGTAGTTAGTCAGCAGGTGTCGAGGTCAAAGCTTTCCCCCAGTACGGATCATGATGGCTGCATATCAGCAGGGCTGGAGGACTGGGGGAAAAAAAAATTGGCCCTGGCATTTTGGCTGAGGCTGACCATTCCTAAGTGGCAGAGCAAAAGTGACAACAATATACTGTGTATATATATATATATATATATATATACACTCAAATCTCGGTTTTCGACCAAAAATGTCAAGTTTTTTATGCCTCAGATGATGACCGAATTTTGGTTTTCAAACAAACTGAGCACACTTAAATGCGTCACTTGACTCCTCTCGCCTTCCTTACACGAGGAAGTGACGCTTCCTCGGGTAGACGAGGAAGTGACGCTTCCTGGTGTAGCATTCCATTGCGAACAGACGTGTTCAATAAAGATTTTTTTTTTTTTAAAAGAGCGTGGTTTCGGTTTTCGAACAAATCAATAGTATCATTCCAGGATGATGGTCGAAAACCAAGCTATGACTGTATATATATATTTATTACTATCCTAAATGCAACTATTAATTATTATGCTGAGGTCTATGCATGGGTGGTCCAGTGGTTAGCGCGTTGACCTCACAGTGCAGAGGTCGTGGGTTCGATCCGGCCTTCATGTGTGGAGTTTGCATGTTCTCCCCGGCCTTGCGTGGGTTTTCTCCGGGTACTCCAGTTTCCTCCCACATTCCAAAGACATGCATGGCAGGTTAATGGGATACTCTAAATTGTCTCTTGGTGTGAGTGTGAGCATGGATGGTTGTTCATCTCTATGTGCCCCGCGAATGGCTGGCAACCGTTTTAGGGTGTCCCCCGCCGACCATCCGAAGGCAACTGCTATAGGCTCCAGCTCGTCCCATGATCTTTGTGAGGATAAAGCGGATCATAAAATTAATTAATGGATGGATGGATGGATTTTCAGTCATGCGCCCTATTAACCAGGGGTCACTGGGGAGATGAGGCCCCCACTTTTTGGCCTGGCTTTGATGTGCCCTTTTGCTCCTTGTATTTCAGCTCCAACTGAAATGAAGGGCGTTTCCCTCCAGCAGGCACACCTGTTCCGTGTTTCCAATCAAGCCTGGCTTTGTATTTAAGGACTTCCAAGTTGCCAAGGCTTTTTGTCCGCTGATTGACCTTCTTTGCTGTTGTGCTTCAAGTGTTATTGTCCTAGACCTCACGATACTATCCACTCGATACGAGGCACTCTTGTTTTGTTCATAGATCCTTGTTTGAAAGTATTTTTGTTGTTTTATTGCTCTTGTTCATTGTTTTCACGGAATAGAACTCTTGATGTTTTGTTTGTGTAGTCCCAGGGTTCCCGTTGAAGCTTGCCTTTTGAGAGCGCTTGTTGTTTATCCATTGTTTTTTTCCTGGCTCCTTGTGACCGGCGATTTCTGTTTGTACTTTGTCGGTGCGCTTTTCTGTCATAAATCTTTTTGTCTGAGCCTGCATTTTTGGGATCCAAAAACATGGCCGCTTTATGAAATCATGATGAGATTGAAAACGCAACCAAATAATCTTCGCAATCTGGTTTTAGGAATAATGGTGTGACCTTTTGTGTAATGTGGCAACAGGAAAGTGATCAAATGTTGAAATAACGACAGAGTGCACAGTAGCCCCCAGTGTGGCATACTAGAGTATCTTTCCATAGAATTCTAAGGTCATATACTGCAACCTGCATCGACGCTCTCTTAAAATCCGAAAGTACATTCAGGACTGTGATTTGTCATCGGGCGAATGGATTACCTTTGCGTTACCTGACAACAGAGAAATGGACCTCTGAGATGGTTTTCTTCTCATGATAAAGACAATAAAATGAAATAAAAACTCTGATGAACTGCATAATTGTTATGGTTGCTTTTCCAGGTGATAAGACACGAATGACAGTGTGAAAAAAAAAAAGATTAAAGAATGGGATCAAAAAGCATCAGAGGGAATGATGGAATTTACAAGGAATTTTAATGCGATGCTGCTGCTTGCTTGCCAGCCTTCATGGTTAATTCACTTTCTACTATTCGGAGCATAGAGAATGAAAATCATCCGAATCCACTGGAGCTGTAGAACAACTAATACCGACAAGGAAAACAGTAAATAGTGTATGAGTTCAACACCTTGCATTTTGAGGCCAGAATATACCGCTGTGTCTGCATTTTCTTGTGCTCTTATATTCATAATTGTTGTGCACTGAAGACAGTTCAGTTTTATATGGATCACGTCAAACTGTGGTGTGTTAGTACTGTATAATGCATTTCGGTTCTCCATGTCCATTGCAGTTTATTTATACATTACACAATCTCACAAATCTGTTTGTGGTTAAAATAAATGGAGTAAGACATGATTGGAGTCAGATGCTTGAAAGACCATGTAATTGAATAGAAGTAATATCACAATTAGTTGTAATATGATCGGATCTTATTATCATTGTCTGTAAACGGCTGGCAACCAGATCTCTCGCCCAAAGTAGATTGGGCATGAGCTCCAACGATAGAAAATGGATGGAACCCGGCATGCTCTGAACAGTTAGCTCTGACGCTAGCGCTGCTATACAACATGAGAGCCGGCCAGGCTAGTCCGCCAGGATTCTAAACCACAAAAGAAGGTACACAAGACATATAGAAATCATATGAAACAGGCCTCTATATCTTCTGGAAATGGCTTAAAATTAGTTTTGGGCAAATAGTACAGGATATCCCGCAAATGATATTTGGGTGGGTGCAGTTAGCCTAAAACAGGGGTAGGGAACTCCGGTTCCTCAAGAGCCATATCCTACCTGTTTTCGATCCCTCCCTACTCCAACACACCTGATTCAATTGGCCATGATCATTTCAGGCTTCTACACACATTGCTGATGAGCTGATTGTTTGAATCAGGTGTGTTGGTGTAGGTAGGGATATGGCTCTCGAGGAACCGGACTTCCCTACGCCTGGCCTACAAGAAGGACAGATGTCATAGTTTATCTACTTGGTAATCACAAGAAAGAAAGTGATAACTAGGAATTGAGGTACGTTTGAGTCACCTAACCAAGATCATTGGGCAGCAATTGTGCTGTAAATCCAAATAATAGGGAGGATGACATTTGGCATCAGAGTGCAAGATGTATCCGAAGAACACAAATCAGAAAAATGGACTGTACAAGAGCTCAAACAGCAATTGACATCTTCGTGGGTGAAATGAAGACGGAAATATTGGAGAATGTGCCTCACCTTTTACTGTTCTGTTTAGTCTGATGATAGCCAATATTGACTTGTGTTGCGTTTCACTGTTTACTACAATAAAATGGCTGTAAGATTTGGCTTTTTCATGACGGTATTGTCCATGCCAGTTTACCAAACAAACAACGTGGTTTGTGAGCACATTTAGTGAAACTGTTTTGTCTTAGTCCAGTCTTTCAGTTTTGATTTTTATCCCAAACTATTGCACTATTTTTCCTTCATTTATATTTGCAGTCCATACTATTAAAGCGCTAAACATCAATAGGTATAAAATTAGCTTCCTCAAAATACGAATCCATCCTCCCTGGAAAACTGCAGCGTTTCATTAACAGAGGTCCCTTATCATCGGACTCTGGAGTGTTTTAATAAAGCAGAAATTCACTGGATTGCTTGGATGCTCAGCTATGCAATGCTTAAGGGATCATTAGAGGTATTATTTGAAAAAAAAAATCCCAATTTCCCTGCCCCAAGGTCAACACATTGCAGCATGTGATTGCAAAATGACTCACATTCCACAACAGCACTTGGGTACCTTTCGGCGCTCCATGAGATGCAAATCTATTATTTACCTGCAATCGTTTGTATCAACCACATGGGAGCTTACGTGAATTCATACAGTACATACAGTAAGTGCCGTTCCACTCCCCTTCATAAAACATGTGTGCACTGAACGACATCAGTGCACAAGGACTTTTTCCTTGCATTTGTGAGATGTGCTCCTGGGTGAATGATTACCCATTAATATAATCTTTTCGTGCTTTTTTTAATTTACTCCATCTTTTCAAAATGTTGCCGCGCAAGCAAAGGGGAGCACTGGTATGCGTGAAAAGAAACCACATGCAGTACGAAAGAAGAACAATACATTGGATTTGATTGACACTGATGGACAGCATGCTGGGCACTTACACACCACTGCAAACTCTAAATGCGACAATGAATATATTGTTGTATTTATTTTTGAGATGGAGGATTAATGTGTTGGGGTACCTAATTGTGTCATGGGGGGGACATCAATCAGTCCCAATTGGACTCAACTGGCAGCGAGTGGAGACAAACATGTTGAAACTCAATAGGCCAGTCGTGTGCATTCTTGGCACCCTTTCTTGTTTTTCTTTTGGTGGCTCCATCCTAAGAGAGGGAAGGGAACCTAGTTTGATACTATGGCTGGTACTCTACTGCCATCAAGTGAGTAAGACACAAACGTTCACAAGCGCAGTCGAGTCTGTGTAGCACGGCTTGAGAACATTCGATGCATATGATGAGCATTCATTTCCCGTGGTCGCCTCTATTTTCATGGATTCATTCGAGGAAGGGTTGCTGAACGCCGCAATATTGGTCACTCTCACCTGGATTCACATGACTGGTCCGTTTCCTCTCCAGCTGTGTGAGCATACAACCCAGAAAGAAATCAAATGTTGCTCACAGCTGGTGAGTCAAATGGGAGTGTAGTGTGACGATTAGGACACATCTGCTTTTGGATGAGCGCAGATTTCAGATTTCAATGTTGAAAAAAATGACACCCTTGAAATAAGCTTTAAAAGGTGAAAAAAACTGCTTCAAAAGGCCGAGAGAATGAGAGCGTCAGCTTGGTAATGACTGCATGATGGCATGAATAAAATCCATTGTCTGCTCCATGGAGGGCTCCTTCCCATCTTTGGCATAATCATTTGAATGTGACGTGAATGAATCTATTACACTCTACTCCCCCCGCCCCCCATGCATATTATAACGAGACTGTAAACTATTATAGCGTGACCCACAGTGGAATATGCTGGGGTCAGTAAAGTTGCACATTTCAGAACTGAGGCGAATCAATTATAAATCATACGACACATGCGGCCGGTGCATTATACATCACACGTGTGGGCTCGTCCTCGCGGGATTTTGATGCCGCGCAGCGCTCTGTTTCATTGATACACTGCCATCCAAGCACCAATATGCACAGAATCCGCAAAGAATATGTGAATACAGTATATAATAGGCGGGGCACAGTGAAAATGTTCTTTTCCATTTGAAAGCATCACTTACATACGACAATTGTTGAAATGTTAAATCTGGATTTAGATCTGGGACAGAAGTTGGCCATCAGAACATTAGCTACGCTACATATGCGCAAGTTGATACGTTTCAGCTGCCTTACACAACCCCCTGCCCCCCCAAAAAAACAAAAATACTAAGCTGTATTCATTGAATCCTGTTTTCAATATTAATTCTTTGTGACCTTTATTTAGCTATATGAGAGGGAAAATGACAAGTTTTCTCTCAGCACTATGCCGTGCAGTTGGATGCCACTGTCGCTGTCAAATATTAAAATGACACCTTTCTCAAGTAAATCTGTGCATTATGACTTTCTAAAGTCGGAACGTGATTGGTAGGCCAAGTTCATGTCATATAATGGTTGATCCTGAAGGCACAGCCTATTACTACATTCAAGCTCAACAATTTGACCTATTGGACTGGACCATTGTGAGAAGAGTGTGATGGTTTCCAAAGCCTTAGACTTCTTGCTTTTTTTTTTGTTGAAGTTTTCAAACAGGAGCCTGCAGGGTAAAATATGGCACATCTCTCGCTCCAAAAATTACGTTGTGAGGTCTGCCGCGTTCCGGATTTAGATCGCACCAATATCTGCTTGTTGGATACAACTTATTTACAAACGTGTATTCTGCACATGCAAGCCCAGGAATGTGACAAATAAGTGAAACTGATTCAAGAATGCAAAATAATGACCACAAACATCACAGGTGACATTTTTATCAAATTGCCGTAGGGGTTACCGATTCCTAAAAAGTACGTTCTTGGCAGATCGACCACAGCATTCTCACAAGAGCGGTCCTAATACCAGCAATAATGCATACCATTTTACAAAGTCACAAAAGACAGGGAGAGTTTGTCTGTTGCCGACTCTCTTGTGTGACCTCATATATTTGGCATGACGCCACAGACGATCGTCTGCTTGGAGCTCCCACCTGTCTGTCAAGAGATGACACGGTGTGCAGTCATCGAAACCCAGCTTGACAATGACTGTCGGTTTGGAAATTTGTGAGCAACAATTTGAAGATGTCATGCCCTTAGAAGGAAAGTCAAAGAATATACAATGTCGGAGACGCAAACGGGTGAGGAAGATACCAAATCTGTCATCTTTCTTTCAATGTATCGGCAACTGTGTTATTCAAAATATAAATATCCAGAACATATTTCTAATCCCTTATCAAGTTCTGTTTACACTGTGCTTGAATTTCAACAGCAAATCATTTTTTTCATAACCGGGATGAAACTCAGCATACGTGCTGGCATGTTTTTCATGCTGCTGAACTTTGTGAAAACAGATCATAAGAACATCTCTCCGCTTCATATGCAGCTTAGGGGCAGGACATGACGAAAGCAAGTTCATTGGCTCAACTCAAGCGATATGCAAAGCAGCTGCCAACTGAAGGTTCAGCTTCTGTGCAAACTTCTCACATAAGTTCAGGTGAGAGCAGAGTTCTGACTCGGTCTCGTGTCCTCTTTTGGTATTTGCTGATGAAACGCAAGTGAGTACCGTTTTAAAGTGTTTCGATTATTATTATTAAGATAGATTTTTGGAAAGATGCATTGCTAGAATACTGTGTGACTGACTGTTGTGCTATTTTCAAAGAACCAGTTCTCAGTACTTTTGTATGTCGTTTCTTTCAATAGCTATGAATACAATATCAACCTGAGTTCGGTTTAAATGACGGACGTGTGTTCTTTTAAAGGATGGTCCCTCTCAATTGTGGTGGTATCCGCACATAGAAATGACATATAATTATGATACAGTAATGTAAGCTGTAATGTCAACGAGGCCTCATCCAAGCCTCTTGGCAGCAAATCAAAATGTAGATCTGAGCATGTTTGGACACTTCTGTCTCTATCAGGTGTACGAAATGAAGAATCGTAAAATTTTTCTCCCCCGCTCCTTGGATCTATGAAAATACCCGGAGATGTGACACATTTTTCAAAGTCATCGTTTTCCTCAGTTTTCCTGTTGATGTTTGCCGGTGGATGAGTTGGAATTGTCCGATCCGAAATTCGATGGCAGAGTGACGACGAGAGTTCGGAAATGGATTGCACAAGGTGAGCGTGACCTCTCTTGGCTGACTGTGAAAAATAAACTGAAAATCACACGCATGCGCACACACAAAGGTGGGTGAGCGTGTGTGTGTGCGCTATTATTTGCAGTACATGTACACTACATATAAATGAGTATATTCCATTAAAAAGTGCATTCTGAAATAAAATCTACGAAATGTGTGTTTTGGCAACATGAGGAAATGTACCGTATTGGCCCGAATATAAGACGGTGTTTTTTGCATTGAAATAAGACTGAAAAAGTGGGGGTCGTCTTATTTTTGGGGTCTAGGCGTTATACCCATTCATGACGCTAGATGGTGCCAGATATCATTGAAGCGAACGCTGAACTTGACTCCCGTGGCCAAAGTGAACCCCTCTCACGAAGAATAAAAATTAAAATAGCGGTAGCACGAAGAATAAAAATAAAAAATAGCGGTAAGAAAGAAAAGAGAAGAAAATAAGAAAATGTCGAAACCTAGCGACAATCTGGAGAAGATCTCGAAGATCGGCAGCTGAGGAGAAGTTGTGATGTAATTTACATTTCAAAAACCAGAAGCCATTAATTTACAAATGTGATTGCACTTTAGTTTACATATTTAAATGTTCAGATATTAAGATTTGAATTAGGCAAATTAACGTGCTTTTTCTCGCAAATATATTGTTATCATCATTCGTTTCAGATGTACTGTAATTATTTTCTGTATAAAAATTAATTTTGGTGTTCAAAAAGTCATTTTTCAAACTTGAGTCTTGAAAAAGAAGGGGTCGTCTTATAATCAGGGCCATCTTATATTCGGGCCAATACGGTAAAACATGAAACTCATCCACTCTTATTTTGACCCTCAGAGTGCTGCCTACCTTTGGCAGCCACCCTCAGCCAACCGAGATGCAAGTCGACCTCGCCATGTACTTCAGCCTGAGCCAGCGCAGACGACTTTATCAACTTCTATCGATGAAACCCGCTTTGCATCATTACCCGCCCACCGGCAGCCCGCGAAGAACCAGCTCCCACTCTTTCCATCAACCCACCGCTTCCCAGTCCTCTGCATCGAGTCTCTCGTCACCCCCAACATCCTCACAACTTCAGAGCTGTTTCCTCAAGAAAGCCGGAGGCCTCTGCAAGAAGCGCGTGGTGTTTGCAGATGCCAAAGGACTGGCGCTCACGGCGGTGCATCTATTTATGCCCGACACCTCCTCCTTTGCTGAGCCACAACTCATCGAATCGTGCCCAAACATAGCGCCCAACTCAAAAAAGACACACAAGCAAAAGTATCGTCTGGGCTTTCCTCAGCCGGCTGTGGACTCCAAAGCGTTCCTTGCACGCCTACGAGAGACAAATGTACAGTTGGAAAGCTGCAGCGTGTCCGAATGCTCCTTACGTGGGAAAGTGTACGTCTGCCACGGCAGCACTGACAAAGCCGTCCACGTAAGGCTCACCTTCGACTCCTGGCAGCACCACATCGACATCCCGTGCATGTTCTTGCAACAGCAGCGGTGCGGAGCTTTCGATGTGGACGTTTTCACCTTCGATTTGCGCTTACCTCAAATCATCAACCCAACTGAGCGGGTAGAGTTTTGTGTGGCTTTCAGGCCCGGATGCGGCACGTCAATGCACTGGGATAACAACAGAGGAAAGAATTATAAGGTGTGCATGGAAAAAGATACTGGACAGTCTTACCCTTCTCTTCCCAAGCACCGATCACCAACTTGTCCTTCCTATGTGTGTCCGTCGATCAGTATGCAGAACCATGCGGATCTAAGCTTCTTTCAAGGAGGCTCGCATGTTCAGTCTGAGTGGAACGGAGATCCCTTTGTTCAAATACATCGAGCAGATGACAGTAGTCCAGTCAAAAGAGCTACGAGGACATATAAATAATGGAAAAAAAGGACTATGCTGTGTGAAATCTCCACTGTTGGCTGGAGGTTGTAAAGTGCCGTAGCTCAGCTGCCCTGCTGGAATGTGAATATTTAAATTGATGAAGCTCTTGTCATACAGTATGTCTCTAAGCGAACTTTTCAACAATGATAAGTCAAGCTAGAGGGCTTAAAGCGTTTTCTTTTTTTTTTTCTTTTTTTCTGAAGGGTGAGGGGCTTATTTTCCACAGACCATTCCGGCTCTCTCTTTTTTGGTCTTATTTTGTCCTCTCACCCATTTGAACATAAAAACACGCATTTTTGTCCGTTTTTTTTTTTTCTTTGTTACTTCAGACTGTAAAATGAACACTGTATTAGAAGAAACAGTGTGGACTGACTTGTTTATAAACTTGAAATGTCATAAATAAATAAAATATCCATCCATCCATTTTCCAATCTGCTGGAGCCTATCCCAGCTGTCTTCGGGCAGTAGGCGGGGACACCTTGAACGAGTTGCGAGCCAATCGCAGGGCACACACAGACAAACAACCATTCACGCTCACAATCACACCTAGGGACAATTTAGAGTGTTCAATCAGTATGTTTTTGGAATGTGGGAGGAAGCCCGAGCACCCGGAGAAAACCCACGCAGGCACGTGGAGAACATGAAAACTCCACACAGGAATCCGGAGCTGGAATCGAAACCTGCACCTCTGCACTGTGAGGCCGACACGCTAACCAGTCAAACACTGGGCCACCCCAAATACATAAAATATCAAACCATATTTTTCATCGCAATTGACTGGCAACCAATTGCGAGTGTAGCACAGCTTAATTGTCAAGGTTAGCCAAGAATAGGCCAGATAAGCTATTTTAGACCATTCAAAATAAACACAAATCCAAGACAAAAAGAGGTATGGCACAAGTGGACTCGAGTTCTGGTGTAGTGAAGTTACTTCTGAACATCAGACTTAAAAATAGAAACAAAACTAAAATGTGCAATGGGTATGGCACACACACACACACGCACACACTGATGAAAGGGTCCCTCCAGGGAAAGCGACACCTGAGACGTAAGTGCGAGAAAGTACAGTATATTTTCAGAATACAAAGATCTTATTTTAAAGAACCCTTTTTGATGCATGCATCGACTCCCAGCACAGAATCGAAAATGAATACTCTGCACACAAAAACGCGTGAGTACACGCAAAGCCGTTTGACTCAGTTTCTTAGTGTCTGTTTCATGGCATCTATCACACATTCCAGACAGCAAGAGTCAGGAACTCAAAGGAAGCCTAGGGGCGATGTGGCACGCATGCTTTGCATGGGTGAGCTTGTTCTAGCCACACCCAAAACTCTCTTGAAAACAAAAAATGTCTCTCGCTATCAGAATTTGCGATTAGGTCTCCTTCAGACATAATTATACAGAAGAACTGTATTTGTTTCATGTAATCTGAACCATTTAGAATACAAACGGGAATACTTTACAATATGGATGCTAAAGCCAAATATGTACAGGGATGTACCCCTGAACCAGGCCCAAAAGTATAGGAATGGACTTTTCCCCCTCCTGCATGTGTGTGAGTGTGTGCTGGATTTAGGGCCATTGTTTTTTGTGGGGGGTTTTCCTGTGCATGCCTGTTCCCAGATTCAAGAATGGAGTCAATGTGAGATAGCGTACCAGTGAGAGTGTCTTTTTTTTTTTGGCATCCACGCTTTGCATATGTTGTATTATTATTTTCTGTTGAATGTTCTGTAAAGGGCAGCCAGGTGGGTCCAGCGGTTAGCGCGTCAACCTCACAGTGCAGAGGTTCCGGGTTCAATTCCAGCTCTGGCCTCCCTGTGTGGAGTTTGCATGTTCTCCCCGGGCCGACGTGAGTTTTCTCCGGGTATTCCGGTTTCCTCCCACATCCCAAAAACATGTATGGCAGGCTGATTGAACACTCCAAATTGTCCCTAGGTGTGAGTGTAAGCGTGGATGGTTGTTCGTCTGTGTGTGCCCTGCGATTGGCTGGCAACCAGTTCAGGGTGTCCCCCGCCTACTCCCGAAGACAGCTGGGATAGGCTCTAGCACCCCCCGCGACCCTTGTGAGAATTAAGCGGATCAGAAAATGGATGGATTGATGGATGTCCTGTAAAGCGCTTTGTTATGGTATGCAGCTGCTGTAAAAAACAAAAAAAACAAAAATCACACTAAATAAATCAAGAGGTAATGGTAATGTATTGGATGAGTGTGACGTGCACGTGCAAATTAAAGAATACAACCCTCAGCGCCGCGTTTGATTATCAAGTTACAAAGAGTCAGGAAGCTGTTTTTCCTGCCAACATCCAGAATTGGGTCAATAACAATCACGAGTATCAACAGGTCTGATACCATAAGAGAAACAATTTTGTTTGCGAAACACATGATAAACCAAAATAGTCCAGAAATGATGTATCAATCTCTCAATTTAACATATATTGATCGGGTCATGTATTTCAAAACACTTCTGACTTATGAGTGGACAAACCCAACAACAGACTTGATTTCATTTATTTTTACACATGCAGATAACGGATGGATGGACTATGACATTAACGGAACAGATGATGATGATGGTGATGTCGACTGTGGAACCTTTTCGAAATGTAACTTCATAATCTCCCCGAGAGTGAGTTGAAGTTTTTAAAAATACGACATAAAATTACACCACTTTTTTCCATTTATAAACCATTTCATTACGAGGAATTTCGGAGAACTGAATGGTAATGTTCAGTGTTTAATATATTGTCCACTGCACATTATAACTATGATTTTAAAAAAAATATCTAGTTGATTTAATTCAACTGAACAACTATGTGTGTGAAATGTAATAAACGTATAATAAATGGCGCCTTTGCGAATGATCGCTCCATTAAATTAAGATCAAAATGTATCTCTCCAAAATGCAAATAAAGCCAGTCGAGGGATGAAATAAATAACTTTGTTTTATTTTGCAAGGCAATCACGCAATCCTTCTTACGACTAACATTTGCACAGTGAAAGCGAGACGCATTGAATGATTTCAAATTGAAACATCTTTCATTACTGCAAGTGCGACTGTTCAATAAATGCAATGGTTATCATTTCTAATCATCCATGTCGTCGCTTTTAATGAACATGTTTGATTTCCGCTTTCCCCAATCAGCACAACATCATGATGGATGCTTCTTGATAGTAATCGACGCCTCCGAACATTAGCTACAGTTCCTGGCTCAGGTTTGCTGGGGGTCTTCACTCGCACATGTGGCTGGGCAGGTGCTCGTGCTCTGGGTTCCATGGCGACCGGGCAAAACACTCTGCGGCCTTCCTGTCGCACTCGCAAATGAACATCTCGCATTCGTCGTTTTTGCCTGTAAGAGAAAATCGACATTGGCCATGTGACGGTTTTTATGATGCAAACAAACCGCGATCGATATTAGGATGCTAAAATCTGAATTCATAGGGGGAACTCCATCCATGTTGCTGTACTCACTGCCACAGGTGACCGTCTTCTGCTCCTTATCGCAGCTGTAGTGATAGAGCTCCGTGTAAGGGTTGTCAAAAATCGGCCAACAATTGGGATGCTGCATAGAGTCGCTATAACACTGGTCGTGCACTTTGCAGCACCTGCCAAGGTAAGAGAACATGTGAGGCAGACGGTTTAAAGAAATTGTCCGAATTGGAAGTGGAAATAAGGTTGGACCTATCCAGCTCATCCACGGGTGTGCCCGAGCCACCCTTTCCACAAAAGCAGCCGTAGTCAGCGTAGTCCAAGACGGGCCAGCTATCAGGATTCACACACAGGATCATTTTTCTGAACTGGTGAAGAGCCCTGTAATCCACGGATTGAGCTGCGGGACATAACAAGACCCAACAAGCCTGGTCACGGTGTCCTCATTGATGTACAGGATTAAACGACAAACCGCACAGCGGGCTCGCGGCGACTTACCAACAGAGAGGCTTAAAGCCAAGAGAAGCAAAGCGTTGAGGGTGTTCATCCTGAGAGCCTCGAGCTCAGTGGTAGCGGTGCAATCACTCTCGCATCAGACCCTCTTTATATAGTCCGGGACCTTGGTATCTGCAACGTCAGCTGTTCATACTGTACAGGGTCGCACGCTTCACAATGCACAAAGTGTTCAACGTACATATAGGAAGATCGTGACTCTCCCGCCGTGTGAACCCACTGAACTCGTTCAAATGCGTTCGGTCTTGAGGTGGTCAGCAGTACTGACATTTGTGTACAGTACGTGTAACGCAAGATCAAAAGCAGATTGGTGAATTTTCAGGTGCGGTAGATAGTATGAGGTAATTCTCTGTTGAAAAAGAAGCATGAACTTCAAGGTACCTGCTTGCAAAGATATTAATTTTGGGCATATGTTTAATATGTTCAGAGGTTACATTTAGAAGATATAATTTGCATTGGCTTCATTATTATGCCCTGATGACATGTCAATCAATCACTGGTTTATAGGAGACTTCACTACTTACTACATGTATACATATAAATGCAATTTAGTCTTTTGGTTTAAAAAACAAACAAAAAAAGCCAAGCAAACAAAGTTTCCATCAATGAGTTCATTTTATCTATAGCTCCTTCTGTCCATGGTCACAGCACGACCTGGAGTGGAGCCCAGCTGGCTGGTTGCCACTCAGTC
Organism: Hippocampus abdominalis; assembly: GCA_018466805.1. Classification (NCBI taxonomy): domain Eukaryota; kingdom Metazoa; phylum Chordata; class Actinopteri; order Syngnathiformes; family Syngnathidae; genus Hippocampus; species Hippocampus abdominalis. The sequence goes on from CM031711.1 coordinate 2,967,626, forward strand.
ACAGGGCTTGTGTGAATGAGCGGCAATACTGTTGATAAAAGAATGGATGCTAATGCTACATTTCATTGACCACAACACAGTGCTGTGCGAATACTGTGCATAAAAAATAAACACATGGCATGCAGACCATAAACAGAATTCTTTTTCAGCGCTGGCATTGAATTTGTGGAAGCATGGGAATTTGAAAATGTACTGTTGAGTGAGGTGAGGAGATATATGTTGCAGCTAAGAGACAAAAAGAGTAACGGTGTTGTCTTTTCAGCATACACTTTTTTTTTTTTTAAACTCTAAGAAAATACAAGCGCGTCTGTCTTCGACAACGTGCCTCTGTACGATTCGGCTGAAGAGATGTTCAAAGACCGCCTCGGGAAAACGTAAATTAGTGACGCCTTCATTGGCACGAAGAAAATCAGTAAAATGCACGAAAACAGAAAATCCAGCAAATAAATGACAAAATAAATTCTAACATCGACATGGACACAATTCTGAACCAGCCCCCCCCCCCACACACACATACAATATATATACATGCACTCTCTCTATATGTATATATATTGACTTGACTGAATACTCCATCTGCACAGTGCAGACTAGGCGTCTTCTTCCATCATTACTCCCCGAAGGAGTGAAAAATCCCAAACTGAGGCTGCAATTACCACAGTGAGATTACGAGAAAATATTTTTTTTTATGAATAAAAGACACAGCAGGAGGCATAATCAGTTTACCAAACTACATCCACCCGGGGAGAAAGTCCAATAAAGAAGTTAAATGAAATAAGCTGTTTTCTGGACGATACAGTATGCAAGAATTATTCATCACGCTAAAGACATAAAAATATATATTTCATTTCCCTATGCTATTGGAGGCAACATCATGATAACAGATAACACTTGTGATTTAAAGATTCGTGAATAACTGTCGCTACTTTTTGCATTCCAATTTGTATGAACCATGTATTATATGTAAGGCACTATCAAACCCTTGAAGGGGAAAAAAATGAGGCAAAGTCCATCTTATATGTTAAACTTTAATAAATGGAGTGACAATGGAATCGGGTTTCAAAAACAGAACAAATGTGAATTACTTCTTATAATTAGAATGATTTCATACTGGCCTAGGGAGTAGAACACAAACAAACATGCAAATAAATAAAACACAAGTAAAAAGGTGGCGGTTATGATCACGATTAAAAACATCAGATGCTGCTTAATGGTGAACATATTTCCAGCCGGCAACCTTCATTAAATACGGGAACAAACAAAGAATCCTTCGGTCCCCGCATCACCGGAAACCAAATATATTTGACTTGGACATAAATAATAAGATAGTGCTTCATTGGTCATAACTGCTGGTATTGTTTTGATTTTGATTGTCTACTTATCAAACTAGTCAAATAACAAAAGCAACTCTTTCAGGCTACATCTGGATTCCGTATATTTTATATAAATATGCAGTTACTCAACAGCGGTGCATTTGGTAGTTTATTTATCCCGAAAATGTTATCAACCACTTGTTTAAGCACACCTTCATTTTTTTTTTTTTAAGGACCACTTCAGAATGATCAGTTGAGTTTTTGATGTCGTAATTTATATATAACATTTTGGAACGCACCTGGATTTTATCGTTGAAGAAACATAATGCCATTGCTATTATCTCTCCTGTGCAAAGGTAGCTGTGAATGCAAACAATTGTGAACGGCTACACCTCAAAAAAAATTGTGCGGTCATGAGAATTTAGTCTTATTAAGTTTTGCGGGGGGGTTATATGAACTTTACAAAAATGATAGATGTGTTTAGGACACAATTTTGCCACAAAATGACATATGTCCAAAATTTCAAGATAACAGGGGCAAAATGAAATAAAAACCAACAATATATGTATTTTTTTTGTTTTCCACCAATTAGTAGGCCTTAGACCGCGACTGAATTCTCATGACCTCACGGTACAAACGTTCTACATTCCATCGTGGTCATTGTCATGCAAAACAAGACAAATGTCAGCGCTATTCAAAATAAGTCACTGATTACATCATCAACTTAAATATAATAAAAACACACATGATCCACTTCAAAATGAAGGGGGGGGGGGGGGGGCAGGATGAGCACAAGCTAAAGAATCAAAGGAAATACAACAGTGGAAAGCTACCACAGTGCACTGTGTTCCCTTCACTGACTTGGACGTCACATTCTGCCTGTTCTTGTGGAGTAAACATGGGATTCACGATTAATCCTTTCAGTGACAGCGGTTACTCCAGTGGAGAAATTATCATGTTATCAGGTTGCAGGGTGCATGAACGGGTTAACGAAAACCTTTTTGCTGTCACGTTGAACATGCTTCGGGACCTCCATTCCATAAAACTAGCAAGTCACAAATGTCAAAACCCCCGACCAGGAAAAGTGCTTTGGAATGCATCCTAAGTGTAAACTACACTGTGATATTGAAAATTATGATGTCACATAATAATGGTGTCAATGACTTTGTTGATATATTGCGATACCATCTTTCTATATACAGTCAACCTCGGTTTTCGGACGTCTCGGTTCTCGTCCAATTCAGTTTTCGACCAAAAATTTCGAATTTTTTATGCCTCGGATGACGAACAAATTTCGGTTCTTGAACAAACTGAGCGCACTTGAATGCACCATTTGACTCCTCTCGCCTTCCTTACACGAGGAAGTGACGCTTCCTCGTTTTGCTTTCCATTGTGAGCAGTAAACATTTATTTTAAAAAGAGCGTGGTTTCGGTTTTCGAACAGCCTTCTGAAACGGATTATGGACGAAAACCGAGGTTTGACTATATATATACATTTTTTTTTATAATGTAAAAAAATTCTAAGTGGTGAGTGTTGTTACTTAGTTTTTTTGTCATTGGCTGGAACGTATTGATACGGGATTGACGTGAGACGTGTCTTCAACAGAGAATATGTGCCTGTTAATAGAAATGATCCATCCTAAAGGTGAAAAGGGTTGTGCAAAGTCAAGTGACTCCATCTCACAACCTGTGTACACGGGTACTCCTAAACAACGCTGTCCTCACGAAAAAAAACAAAAAAACCTTAAATGAATCACAAATGTAATTATTTTGTTCCTACTATTTTTCTCAAGTCATCTTGTCTACAAGGCGCCTATCTCAACGGTGTTAAATGAATGCGATAACAAAAGAGTTCAACATTTGCCTACAGTGTACCATACAGTAGATTAAACAGGTGAAAGGTTGTATCCATCCGTAAAGGTGGACGAGTATTGCTACTTGACTTCACAGGTAATACTGGCGCGATCGTCTGTCAGATGGGTTTATAAAGTAAGGTGGTGACGTACTTCTTTTTGTAGCGATGCGTTGCGCTAAGCACCATCACGCCATCCTGTGAAAGAAAAAAAAAAAGACATCCATTCTGTAGCTGTGATAGGAAAATTGTCTCGCTTTATAGATTAAATGTTACCCAGGAGAGGTCAGTGGTGATTCATGATTTTGAAGATTATTCTGAACCTTTCTAATTTCTTAGTCAAGGAAAAAAAAAAAAAAAATTAAATATGAGCTTATCGAGTACAGTCAAACCTCGGTTTTCGACCAAAAATGTCGAGTTTTTTATGCCTCGGATGACGAACAAACTGTGCGCACTTAAATGCACCATTTGACTCCTTTCGCGAGTAAGTGACGCTTCCTCGTGTTGCTTTCCATTGTGAGCAGACGTGTTCAGTAAACATTTTTATTTTAAAAAGAGCGTGGTTTCGGTTTTCGGACAGCCTTCTGGAACGGATTATGGACGAAAACCGAGGTTTGACTGTATTCTTAAGGATTGGAAACAACTCTGAGGACAATAGTGCACATTTTTAATTCATCCTTTTTTTCACAGCCATAATCAAAACGCTTCAAAAAAACTTTCAGCTACATTTTCTACATGTCACAAATTGTGAAGGGGGGAAATTATTTTTAACTCATTCAGTACTAGCCAATTCTAGACCAAGTCTGAAAAGACGTTTCAAAACGTCATTGGGAGTGAAGGAGTTAAGATCGGAAAGCAAACATGGATTAGAACAATGGGAAAAAAAAAATGAAAAAACATCAAAAGGCCTCACGGCAAAGGGACAGACAGCACGTCGAGCCTGTTTTATTCACCGAACATGTTTGTCATTGTTTTCATCGATAATTCAGCGTTTTACCAAGCACTTGCTAAACTGTTTGATCACAGTTGTTTATCTGCAATCAAACACCTGTGTCGCTCTGAAGTAAAAAAAACACACACACACACTCTGGTACTGACAGATCCAAGTGGAAAAAAATGCCGGTCTGAGCAGCTGTCACTGATACGGAAAGTACGGAGTGTGACTCAGCTGGGAAGGTGCGAGCGTGGCACAAGTGTGCGCTTTCACCACTTCTTATTCCCGTATTTAACCCGCCGTGTGTGCTCTGTGTCAATCTTGGCAACTCAACACGAGTTTATTTTTCCGGTCACGCTGAGAGAATATAGCATTCCCTCTCCTTCAGCTTCTTCTGATTGCAGCTTTGTTATCGTGCTTGGCATTCCCCCGGATCAAGATCAAGGCAATGCTCATGGTTTCCGGTGCAAACAATAACAATACATCCCTTTCCCACCGGAGACCACAGGAAGTAGACCGTACCTTAATGGAGAGAGCATAGAGGTGGTTGAGCATGACATGGTTTGGCTCTGGAAGGAGTGCAGGATCACACTAGGCACAAAAAAAATGAATAAATAAAACTCCTAAAGTTTCAATGGTAACTCACTCCATTGGTATGTTCTTTTTCTAACAATCTTTTAACCCTTTGCACTAATCTAGTGAGATTTACTGTGGGGCACAACTAGTAATGATTCCGCAGTTCTGTGTATGGAAATACACCATGGGAAGTTTAGGTTGGGAATTTAGTTTCACTTTCAATAAAAGAAATCTACCGGATTTTCCGCACTATAAGGCGCACCTAAAAGCATTCAAATTTCCCAAAAGCCGACAGTGCGTCCTATAATAATAATAATAATAATACATTTTACTTATAAGCGCCTTTCAAGACACCCAAGGACACTTTACAATCAGGAACAAAAACACCCTATAATCCTATGCGCCTTATGCACTGTGACTACTTACGGATATTCCAGTGTCTTTGTTAAGGATGACCTGGAGCAGATGAGGTGGGAGTATGGGTGGGGACTTGAACTTTTCCTCTTGTTTTGGAACGTACGCATCCTGGTGATACGGCCCAGGGGGAGAGCTGGAGAGGTCTAATGCACGGGTGGAATAAAAAAACGGATCACGACAACTTTTTTTTCCTCAATTTTCACAAATTACAATAGCATGTTGTTTTGTGTGTCGAGTAAAAGAAAAAAAATCTGTTTTGTTTGGAATGCGTTGACATTTTGCATTTTTAATAGCACTCCAGATATCGACTGTTTTGTTTGTCAAGTGATGATAAGGCACCACTTTTTATAAGCTTCACGACAATCTAGGCTTGCTTTATTCTTCGCATTTTTGGAAACGAGAAGATCTCTGGGACTGCTTGGAGATGACTGTGTGGGTCTGTGTTCCTCACAAATAACAAATCCTGATTGGAAGGAAAAGACTATTTTTAAGGAGAAGGAGGATGTGAAGAGGAAAATCAGAGAAGGGGAGAGTTCAGGTTCCGTGGTAGAAAAACATCATCGGAGAAGTCTGGATTGAAGCAGCGTGAAGATCATCTCAGGCGATAAAGACGAACAGACACTTCAAGCTCAGTGAAGCGGCAGCGGCTAAACAAACTCAAATCCCCTGTACATAAAAGGCCAGCGCGGACTTGATACGGGTCACCGTTTGTTCAAACTCACCTGACATGTCTGAGCACTTCTGCGAGTCCACCATGAGAGCGTCAAACACCTCAAAGTCGGTTTTCTTCACCTGGATGATGTTATTGACTGTACCCATTTGACTTGTTACAACAGGCTGTCGGGGGTGGGGGGGAGAAGTCAATTAGAAAGGAGCATGAAAACTACGGTAAAACTGCTTCTTCATTGCACACCTCAGCTGGGTCGTGAGTCCACTGCCCGTCTACGTAAAACTTGTACTGGTGTTCGCCTTCAGGTAGCTCCACAATGGTCACAAAAGTGTTTTGACTTTGACAACAACAACAACAAAAATGATAGTAGACAATCCAGAGATAACTTCAACACATACTCCAAAAGACCCCTCCCCCCCTCACCTGCGAATCAGGGGAATCTTATTGGCCCAGTTGTTAAAGGATCCAGACAGGTAGACCTCTTTGCCGTCACCTTTCCAGCGAAAGACGGTTGGTCGGTCTAAAGTTGGGTCTTTGTCTTCCACGTCTAAATCTTGCCTCCACGCTAGGAACTCTTCTTTCTCTAAGGGGGCCTGCAGTGAGCATAAAGCCACAGGGTCATATTTACTTACTCGCGAGCTACAACAGCATTTCATGGCTACAAATTAGCTATTTGTAGCCATGAAATGCTAGCTAATACACAAAAGGTCCATCTCAACAAGTATACAAAATAAATAAATCAATCAATAATAACATTTAATTTCCCAAATTTCAATCGGTGTAATGAAACGGGGAAACTGCAACGGTTTTACTTTTTCAATGGAACAACGTTGCCTTGACTTACAAATGTAATATCTTCCATGGTCACACATGCAACTCAAATTTGATCTTTCCTCATGAAAAAAACAAATCCATCACATATTTACATAGAATGTGAACATTTTAAAAAGGTATGTGTATGATTAATCCATTGTGAGAATCCTTAAATGTGTGCACCTTGGCCACAAAGGGGAATTATAAAATCCAGACATGGAAACAGGAATGGTTGCTTTAAACACACAACATGCAATGCGCTTTGTTTGATGTTTGAAAGCATTCACTATTTGCCAAACTTCTTTTTTTTTTTACATTGGAAAATGAGCAAAAAAAAATGATTCAATTGGTCTTCTACCAACTTTGGCAAACTTTAACTAAACTCATCCAAACATGACTTTCAAGACCTTGCTCAGTCATCTGGACAAGAAAAGAGTCATGCCATCGTTTTTCCCACAAAGCAACAACAGAATTATCCAAAATGTATACACAGAAAGAAACTAATGGGGCTAACAGCCTCCAAACTTGTGTTCGTATCACGTTATGTCCCTGATGCAAAGGCATGACCTACTTTCAGGTCTTCACTGTGAAAAATATCTGCATCTTCAGGGCTGTCCATGAGAATTTTGGGCCTCTCGCCATCCTTGGTGCCCCTGCTGTCCCTCCGCTGGGCCTTGTCCCCGTGGCCCATGGCAGCCCTCTCACTGCTTGTGTTCCCCATTGTGTCGTTTCGGGGCGGTCTGCTTCAAGGTGACTGACTGTAAGATTCAAGCAAATGTTGTTGCTCAAGGAAGCAATGTGCCACTTCATAAATTAGTTCATTAATGACTAATAGCTGTGATGTGGGAGTACAGGTATTTTTTTTTCCAAGGATAGAAACGTTTTTTTGACTAGTAAACAAAAATAATAGTATTATTAAACTAATACCTCAATGGCAGTGTCAATAAAAATTGACCAGAATTATCTCAGGAGGTCTATTTTTTTATATAGTTTGTGAATTAAAGCAGACACAAACATGAACCTGGCAGCATTAACGATGATGGCAACAGATTGGGAGAAGCAACATATTCACCATCCTTGGCCTTGGTTAAAATCATTTTGACGTGGTCAGCTACAAAATTGATTGGTGGTGAATGCTTTGTCTTGTGCCCACCTAAAAAAAAAGGTTCTAGCGTTCAAAATTTCTGTCTAGTACAGGGGTGTCAAACTAATGTTTGTTGCGGGCCACATTGTAGTTACGGTTAACCACCTCCACATATTGCATACACAACGAACAACAAATAGATGGATAACTAGTTTTGACATCAGAAGTCAAGAAGAATGAATTGTTCAAACATTGTTTTTATTACATTATATATGACAATTTGACATTTTGGTTCAGACTTTAGCAAGCATCATGGAAGTTGACATGCTTGAATCGCTTTCACGGGCCACATCTGGCACCCGGGCCTTGACTTTGACACCTGTGGTCTAGTATGAAAGAACACATACATTCAAGTGCATTTTTTATTAATTCGTTATCATTAGCTAACCAAGTCTTGTTTTACTTTTGCACTTTTGGTAGATGGTTTTGTTGACGCCTCAACCAAACTGTTACACAAAATAATCCTTCACTAACTTAACATGTTCAACCACCACGACTGACTTTGACATTAACAAACAATCGCATCAAACTTGAAAAACACTGTGGGGCATTTGTCAGGTAGTGATGACCTATAGTCCAATGTAAATAAACGATCGGACTAATTTGCATATTGAGTAGTCATAAGCGACAGGGGTGACGTGGGACATAACAAATTGTGATTTGCTGCAAGATCATTGCAGTGGAACGTTTACACAGGGTGACCCAGAACCAGCGCGTGTTTGTAAAGTTACGAAGACAAAAAGCGGTACCGTTATATTTGCTTAATAGACGGCTGCTAGCTAGCGGCTAAGATTAACGCAACCGTATACGGTGTCATTGCAGTTCTGTGATATAACCGAATGATAACAGCGTCTGTATCCACCTAATAATACATGGACGTGCCTGTGCATATGGCCATTTACCTGCAGAGTTACAGCAGTGATCGGTGACTTTGATAGTACGTATATTAGCTCCCCTGTCCCATTTCATCCAGCCAGCATAAACATAAACATTCGACCTGTGCCTCCTGCATTTTGCGCATGCGCAGTACAACATCCACGCAACAGCGTTGCGATGTTCACCAAAACGCAAATATATTCTTTCAACGTTTGCGTATGGAGCTATTTCGCAGTCCAAAAAGTCAGCTCGGATGGGCTCCGGTACGCGCGCGACCCTCTTAAGGTTAAGCGGTTCGGGTGGGTCATGGATGGATGGAAAACATAAATACCGGAGACAATTGCATGTAATATATACATTTAACACTAGATGTCAGCATAATTCAAGTGGCATGAAGTTCTTCAGATACGTACAGTATTTCAACCTACTACCGTTGACAGTATGATGTACAGCAGAAGCACACTTTGGTGGTGTACAAAGTTACTGTATTTTGAAGACGTTACAATAGTAAATATTACATAATACTATAATTTATAAAATACACCTTTAAATGCAACAGTTCTAATTTAGGGGCGGATCACTTGCATATTCAAATGTGTATGTTGACTAAATTACTCAAATACTTGATGACACCCGTTAACGCAGAAAAATACAGTCTTTGCGCATTAAATTCAAACAGTTATAGGTGTGAGCCAATACACATGCTAGCAAAGTTCTGTCAAGTTAGTGTGCAGATCTCACCCTCCAATTTGTCAGAAAAAGTCTGTCATAACTCTGTGGAGGTGCAGGGGCATCTTTTTTGCTCCATATTGTATACCAGTTTTTCCTCTCACCACAACATGTCGTTGATCTAATGATGACCCCCGCGGATTCCAGCATCCACCAGACCCAAGTATAAACTGGGGGCTTTGGCTCATAATGAGGCTCTAAATTAAAAGAAAAGTCCAGCCGGGTTAATGAAAGTGGGTGGGGAGAAGGTTAGGCTCCACTGGGCCACAGTAACATTTAACTAGACACTGTTACTTAGAATGTCTAAAGGAGATGGCATTTACAGGGACGTCATAAATGTTTCCACTTGGATGCAATCAAATGTGAAACAGTTCAACTGAAAAAATAGCGCATATTCCAGCCGGTATTCTGCATTTATAGGATGAGAGCGATGTATCTTTTTGTCATCCAAAGAATTAGTGTCAGCTTGTTAGAAGGCTGCCATAATTGCCTGCAGAGACACAGCAGGCAAATGGTTGCACTGAATGTGACTTTTTTTTTTTCTTGTGGAGGTGGCTCTAAAAATATCCAGTTGGTGTCAATAAGATAATGTAACTGGTTGCAACAGTTCACACATAAGGTGCCGTGTTCCCATATGTTCCTATTTAACAGCACTCTCCTCAAAATTATGTTTGAATTTACTTGTGCAAAAGCAGAACAGAGAAACTTAAGAGCAGATACCATGGAAAGCACTCTGAAACGTTTTGAACCGAATGCAGTATTTGGAGTGTGGTCAAATTCTGAACATGCATTTATCAGGAAGTTTAAAAAATGCTATGAAAATGACAATCAATGTATTATTTCAGAATAAAAAGCCTTTTGAAATTTGTACATGTGACAGATAATCACAACATGAACCATATGGATGTTTTCCAGATGTGACCCATAGCAGATGGCTAAATTTAATACAGCAAAATGCCGGTCAAGAAGAGCATCACTGAATGTGTTATGAAGTAATTGCGTAACATCCTCAACAAAATGATTTTGCCTCCCACTCATGATCTCGAAATGTTTTTCTTGCTTCTTTTTAATGTCCATTTTTCTGTCATGTCTCGATGATAGTCTGTCCCTTTGTATCACGGTGAGGAAGGTGCTTTTCGATAAAATTTACTTTGGGGGATTTTTTTTTTTTTTTAGCAAACTTTTAATGGTGTGTGGGTTACGCAAAACTCCAGGGACCATGCTAGCTCAGTAATCAAGATTTGCATGTTGTATGTAAATACAATCCAGTGATTCTGATTATCAATGGTGCCATGTGAAATTATCCAGTTTTACTTAATTTTTGTTGCTGTATGGCCGGTATTTATTTGTTTGTTGTAATTTATGGAAATAATTCAATGCGGCCAGTTCTCCTTTTGTAGTCTGTGTATTGCATGGCCTATATACAATCTGCACAGTGAAGCATGATGCCATTTCGGCATGTCAATTCTGCGCTCTCATGAGCAAATCCATCTGGCAGGTGATGCTGATCAGAGGGAAGGATTATTGCACAGCTGTGATTGCTTCTGGCATTGGTCAAAATAAAAGGCCACTCTTAACCATTTGCCTCGCACAGATGCTGGATTCAAACTGTCGGTATAAATGTCCATTTTAGATATTTTTGTTTTTAATGTGTATTCACAGGCGGATTTCAAGTGTCACCGATCCTATATGACATCTTTGGGTAGATGTTTATGGGTTGTGATTACCTCCACCGACGGACCCATTTATCCACTTTCTAATCCGCGTATCCTGACAAGGGTCGCGGGTGTGGTTGGAGCCTATCCCAGCTGTCTTCAGGCAGTAGACGGGGGACACGCTGAACCGGTTGGCAGCCAATCGTAGGGCACACAGAGACGAATAACGATGTGTGCTCACAATCACACCTATGGACAATTTGGAGTGTTCCATTAACCTGCCATGCATGTTTTTGGAATGTGGGAGGAAGCCGGAATACGCAGAGAAATCCCACGCAGGCACGGGGAGAACATTCAAACTCCACACAGGAAGGGCGGAGCCAGAATCGAACCCTGTACCTCTTCATTGTAAGGCCGACGTGCTAACCAGTCCTCCACCGTGCCATCACTTGTTGACGAACCGCCTGTAAATTTATCGCAGCCCACCTTTTTTGACGTTTAAGATCCATACAATGATGACCTTGCACGATCAGTGTACCGAAGAAAAAGAAGCTAAATTTACAATAAAAACAACATACTATTGATAAAAAGGGCCAAAAAAACCAGACAAATAATTGGCTCATGGAAAGCCTGCGAGCTGTATAACCAAACAATTTATCCCAGCAGGATCTGGCATACACACACACACACACACACATTCGGACACGGACACACTTTCTTTCTCTCTCTTCCCCCCGCCCCCCTGTTGTGCTGTAAGGCACAAAAGGGTGTGAAAACAGCAGCTGCCCCCCTCAATTACAGTATCTCTCATATTTTTTGCAATCACACCATAGTTCAGAGCCTGCACATCATACCTGGATGACTGAGTTTCTATCCAACAGATATCTGGTTTGGGGCAAAGAGGCTTGTGATTGTCATGGAGGTACAGTATATCATTATATGCACGGTGTGCTGTGTTGGTCAGCTCAGACACCACACACTATAAAAGCTGTCAGCTATATATATAATATATATATATATATATATATATATATATATATAAATGTATATATGTATGTATATATATATATATATATATATATATGTATTATTTATTAATTACAGATATATATAAATCTTGGCACATGTGCGGCCCATCCAGTTTTGTCGTGTAGTCTTTTTCGGACTCGTTTCCCTTGTCTCCACAGTTCATATCTGAAACAGTTGGTTTGATGGAGCCTTCTTGTTGCACCTGCTGGCAATTTACTCTTGCGATTATTAAGGTGCAGCTTTAGCGAAAGGAAAATGCCCAGAATAATACCGTGCTTGTCGCTCATTTGCTTTGGTAGTTACCACTTGGTATTTGCTGTTTGGTTGGTTTTATTATTTTCAGTTTTTGGAACTTCTACCTTGACGTGGGTTAGATTTTGTTTTTTTGTTCATCATGTTTTTTTTTTTTCCTTCTAGATGTTGAAATACGCATTTGGTGCAATAATATACTGATTGCTCATCTTTTGTGGAGTCTGCTAAGTGATCCATCCTCCATCCTTTTCCAACTGGAACACTTTTTGCAGCACATGCAGTCAGCCAATTGTCCCATCGGTCCAAAGATAATGAATGCAATAAAAAATAAAAAAAAATCCCCCTGCTTATTTTATTACAGCTCATTCAGAGGCTTCATAGCCTCCCAATTACAGAGGTGTCTCTGCATCAGATTAATCCTTTAACTCACTGTGGCTCTAAAAAAAACCCAACTAATTAGTCAACGTGGTGTATTTGACTTGTTGAAATTCTGACACACCGTTTTCATATTCGACTATGCGTTCCATTCCCTTGTGTTCATTATTTTAGTCCGAAAAAGGGAGAGAAGACAGAAACACAAGTCCCTCCAGGAGAGTTAATGCCATGCATTTATTTTCGCACAGTGACATCCCTCACATGATCACGTTTTATGTCAATTATAATGTATTCACAAAGCAGACCTAGCTTGAAAACATAATTACAGGCCATCCACACATACACAAAGCTCTAGTTGTTATGCTAGTCGCTCATCAGTCATTGACGTAGCAATCTTTTGTGTATTTAAACTGCCAAAGGATCATTTGTACAGTTTCCCCTTTTCGCCGCCACATTTAACAGCCCCAGCACTTTCTCAAAAAGAAATGTCTCAACGGTGCCTCTGTCACAGTTGTTCAACACCTTCTTGCACTCTTGAGGCGCATTTCATTGCAGATGTTTCCAAAATGTAGCACAACAGGAAGAAATAGAATTCATATACGTGCCACAGACTGGGTCAACTCCTTAAAACTACATTGGAAAAAAAACAAACAAACAAAGATTTATGGATTAGCGTGAAGATAAAACAGTGTACATCTGAGGATACATGAATAAATATCGCTTTTTAATGCATTTAGAATAAATTAGACTAGTTTGTATAGCAGCTCTATAACACATATTTCTGTTGGATGTATGTTCCTCTTGCCTGCAAGGTAAATGTCCTCACAGTTGCCTATCCATGATAAAAGTGTGCCCAAAAAGCGGAATTTTTTCTGCAATGTGCTTCAGAGTGGCGTGATGGTGTGATTAATGATGTGATAGCAAATGAACACAACGCCGTTACAGTAGCAAGGAACTCTCATAAAGACATCAAGAGGCCCAAAGGAATTAATGCTTGAAGAGTAACAGCCTGTCAAAGTAATGCACCCGCACAGAGAGTTTCGTTCTATCCGGAGGGTCATCGACTTGAGTGTTTGTCATTTAAAAAAAGCGCGATCGGCCAAACGGTGCATCTCCTTCTTGCTGCCTCCCTTCCTCATCCTTCCCACCTGCTGTCACTCACATTCATGTTGTGTTGTGGTGTTGTTTTTGTTGGCTTCACACTGGGGAGGCCCAGATGCTTGACACGCTGTCTCTTCTTTCTTCATCCGGCAGCCTTATCCACCGGTGTCATCGGATTTTCACTCAACACCTTGCAGACGCGAAGGTACATCCTCGCCCCACCCCTACTCCCACTTTGTCTCCCGGGTACGGCGCAAGGATCCGGAACTATAGGGGAAGACGGATGTGCATGGCCATGCTATTGGGACGTGCGGCCAAGATGTAGATGGAACTCTCCCTGAGAAAGTCTGCCCACGACGTTGGCCTATTGAACATAAGACAATATTAAAAAGGCATTACTGGCTCGCTGCTTTGCTCAATGACATGCCTCTTCATTTCCAGCTCATTTGCTTGTGCCGGCAATGACAATTACATAGCGGTTAAAGTGCATCAATCTAAATTGGATAATGGTTTGTGAGGGCTTAAATTATTTCCAGATTCTTAAAACGATGTCTGAAGTTCTGAGTTATGATTTATACATAAAAGTAAATTATATGTCAAATAATAATAATAATAATAATAATAATTAATGTGAATAATGTGAATCTGAGAGCTACTTCTTGGCGACTGATTCGTGCAAAAGACGACTCATTTTATGCATACTTCTGAAATAACACGTTACCTTTAACCTTATGTGGGGTTAAGAGCAGGGGATGTTGTCAATATTTCTCAACTGTGGGCTTGCCGGCCCTTTGAGACTCTTTTGTGATTCAGGGCGATATAAATTTGACTTGACTTCATATTATGTGTGAGTACACATTCCGAGAAAATCACAATGTCCTATTGCAGATGAGCTATTTTCAGAACAGCCACCTGTTCATGTGTCATCGCGGCACCACGTTGGTGACCCCAGCTAGAGATGTTGTTAAAATAAGATAAGATAGGATAATATAAGATAAGAAAACCTTTAATAGTCTCACAATGGAGAAATTCCCACTTGTGAGACTAGGCTTATTTTTTATAAACGTTTCCAAAAAATCTGATGGATTTCTGGTAGTCTGAGTTTTCATCCAAATATGAAATGATATATCGATATTTAGAATCATGTCAACATACCAAAGCTTAGTTTCAACATGTATCGCATCTTACTGCATTTTAGTGGTGAATAAAGATAAAATAGTTGCTCGCTGAGCCCCTCTGAAATATCCGTCATTGAATAAAAATCAAATCAGTAAAAAAATAAATAAATACAAAACCAAAACTCTTATTGTAGCGTAGCTATATTTAGTGTCACTCTTTTTTGCTTGTTTCTTTTCTCTAGATTATCATGACAAGTCTGGCCTCTTTTTCTTCCGCGATTTGTCACATGCTACGAGTTAAAAGTGGGATTTTGACTGTGTGTCAAAATGTTCCGGAGTGAATATTTAGCGTAATATTTTGCTGAATAGTGCAGCGCATTGCTCCACCGCACTGACAAGACATCTGCAATGTGACAGTTTGGTAACATTAATTAGATTTACGAGAGGGTGGAAACAAATAGAACCAAGTGATACACTGCAGCCCTGCAAAAATGAATAAACACTGTTAAATTATTTTTCTCACACTGTCAAAGCAAAACATAATCGTCCTCAGCTTGTTTTGTTACTGGGGATAAAATACTTATCAACAGGCTGTCGTTATCTGTATGTGCACGATTAAGTATTTCTTACAGTTCACAAAACTGAAAGAGTACAAACCGAATGTCATCAGTCTTGCTTTGTTCACTGCTGGAGCTGGCTGGGCTGCTCTCACAAATGGGCCCAACGTGACTTATACTTGTGTCGACAAGAAAAACAACACACACACACAGAAAAGGGATTATACATGGGCACAGTGACAAAGCATTGCTTTAAACTGACACAAGGAGAGTTAAAAGGAAAAAAAAAGTAATTGTAGCATCATTTCATGTAAACTGTAAATGCTATTTTGTTGTGGCCAAATTGTTTAAAAACGTGGCCAAGATTCACTTAATCAATTTTGGCTAACATGTGTGGCAAACGCTTACAAAATTGCAAGCAGAAATAATGTTAGCATTGTAGAATTCTATTATTTTTTAATTAGCAGTACCGTATTTTCCACACTAAAAGGCTATTTTTTTTTCATACATTGGGCGCACCGTTTTATAAGACGCAATCTTCAATGCATCCACTAGATAGAGCTGCGCTCAAGGAAACGCCATCAGATGTCAGTAAAACTTAAAGAATAAAGCAACGACACAGTTCACTTAACCTGCAGCAAGTTATAACATTGACTCGTTAATGTTAAACGCTCTTGCCGTTGCTCTATTTCCGTGTTCAACTGCGTAACCGATCGCCTTAAGTTTGAACTTTGCGTTGTCAGCATGTCTCGAGCAAGGAGCTATTTTGGGGTCGAAATATTACCGTAATGACCGTACACAAGGCGCATCAGATTTTAAGGTGTGCTGTGAGCTTTTTAGAAAATGGAACGCTTTTAGGTGCGCCTTTTAGTGCAGAAATACGGCATTTAAAAGATTGAGATTAACACCATTACAAGAGATTGTTGTAATTCGAGAAGCCCCTGTCCTTTATTTTTGATATTGCATAATATTAAATGCATCATGAAATGAATGTGCCTTTTGCGCCACGTGAAGACATATTCTTATGCAGCATAGCATTCATAAAAGATGTACTGTCTGTTCGGTCTGTTGTCGGTATTTACCTGGGTTATTTATTTCACTTTGGCTTTTGTTTACTTTGTCAATGTTATCTTTCGGTCAAAGTCCCAAATATTCTCGTGGTATGCCAAACCAGGTTATATAAATACAACAAGATAGCTCTCTTATTATTCACTGAGTACCCAAACAGTCTCCTACATGTAAGTATGAGTCACCACAAGGTCTGAATCGTCTGACCTTTCAATTAAAATAAATAAATAAAGACAAAAAGCAAACTCCATTGCAATATCTCAAAGCGCCTGTGCAAAACAAAAAGTGATGGTACTTTTTGGGTAATTAAGGGGTCAGTGTTATGTGTCGAACAAACGTCGCACTCACACACACACTCTATTTAGAGCAGTGGTTCTTAACCTTGTTAGAGGTACCAAACCCAACCAGTTCAGATGCACGTTCACCAAACCCTTAATTAGTGAAAAATAAAAATATGATTTTTTTTTTTTTTACAAATTCGAGACATTAAGAAAAACACATTTATTAAAAACAGAAACAAGTAAATAAAATTACATGTCATAAGTATAGGTTTTTTAAAATTGTATGATGTATTATCATGACAGTCACGCAGTGACTACTGAGTGAACTAAATTTCCCGCAGCACTGATTGGACAAGCAATGTAATGGGATCATCTGCAGCCAGCGATGGCCAAGCGGGCGTGTCATAACTAATTGACGTCTTGAGTCAGGTGTGTCGTAACCTCCATGGCAGGGGCTCCATCGAACCCCTCAGACCCATTCACCGAACCCCTGGGGTTCGATCAAAGCCAGGTAAAGAAGCACTGATTTTAGAGTATCCACTTTAGATGGGGCTTTCAATTCACATGTTTAGAGGCCATCTCTGAATCTTAAGGAAGACAAGAAGAGCTCATCATGTGAAGGGCTCCCACTCCTCGCAATCAACATAATTCCAGGGGTTGCTTTAGTCCCTTATTGAAGCATACTGGTCAAGAGCCTCGTCTGAGCATGCATAATAAGTATTGCAGAGGGTACTTCTGTGTGTCGAAGTAATCGAAAGGAGATGAGCCGTGCACATTGTTGAGTCACACTCACCCGCAATTCATAGGAGCGCAGAGTCCCATGAGTCTGTGTGGTTGGTGTGGCACATGATGAGCAGGTTGGAATGGTGCATGCAAAATAACACATTAGAAGATGCGGATGAAGCACATGTAGTTTGTCTCAGTGGTGGACGCATCAGGAACCGAGAAGTGATTTCAAGTATTTGTAAAGAAAATTAAGTAAGATCCCTCATGAAAGTAAGTACAGTATAATATTTTCATTTTCGATCTTGTTAATAAGACATGAACTGGTATATCGGAGCACAAAATAACGTATCGTTTTGGGTTTTTTTTTGTTCCACCACTGACACAAATACAATCATATGGCAAACAGCAGAGATGGGCACTTTACCCTATTTTGTCGGTCCGTCCTCCGTCCGTGACCTGGGTACCCTTCCGTCATCGTCCCTCCATCCTTATTCATATAATAATCGTCCTGCGCCCCCGTCCGTCCTCGTGCTTTTAAAGCGCTTCCCTCCCAGTCCGCCCCCCCCCCCGAAAAAAAAAAAGTGTCTGTGTCCTTGTATGACACCGTGGGAGAGAAGCATAGGAGGGGGCAATTAATATTCATTATAGACTTCCAAAGAGTTTATGGTTCCGATGGAGTCTTGGATCAAACAGTTCAAATGCCTTTTGTGCTGCAGACACGAATGTAATATGCCCTTTCCCACTTGCCGTACAGTGATGCAACATGACAGTATAAACCAGGGGTGTCAAACATACGCCCGCGGGCCGGAACCGCCCCTAAGGAGGTTCAATCTGGCCCGCAGGATAATTTAAAAGTGAAAAAATGCATTAAAGACAAAAAATGAATATTTTTAATAAAATGTAATTCTTGGACTGTCCGCTAGAGGGAGAAGAGTTTTAATCAGAGAAGAAAACAGCAGGCTCAATCTTACGGAGCCCCTAAAGGGACATGGAAGGAAAGAAAAAAAAACTTTGCGAGGGAACGCAAATGTATTGCGTTCCCTCGCAAAGTTTTGCGAGATCTCGCAAAGTTTTGCGAGATCTCGCAATCTTTTTTTATTTTTCCTTCCATGTCCCTTTAGGGGCTCCGTACAATCTGTCACACAGCAGATGGTATAAATGCGCCAATGCTTCTTTATACAAAAACAAAGGAAAGACATGCTATTTTGGTTATTTATAGCAGAGTATGGTATAATGTTAATGGTCTGGACCACTTGACATCTACCGAGTTCATATGTCGCCCACAATAGGAAATGAGTTTGACACCCCTGGTCTAAACCCTGTAGGAATCTAAATGTTGCCTATTGTGCAAATACTGCGATCGATGGTCACCAAAATTTATGTTGACATCTTTACTTAATGCTCCTATCAACGTCTGAAAATATTAGAATGATCGCCCAAGTATTTTAGGGTGTTTTCCTCGTCACAGAGGAGCTCACTATCAACATAATGTCATTTCTCGAGATAAACACGTCGTCCATAAAATACAAAATACATGACATGTCTTGCAACACTACGCAATGCCAAACTTTGAAAAATGTGCAGGATTCTCGCATGCAAACAGTGACATATTTATCGCATATAGGTCTCCCTTACTGAACCTTATTTTCAGTAATTTTCAGTAATGTCATAATTAGCTGTTTCAGATAAGACTGTCTATCAATCAAACTAAAATGACATGACTGTTTCTTTATGTATTTAATGTCTTAGTGAACATTAGTATTTCACAACACAAAAAATAGTTACTCTGATCAAATAAAATAATGGTAACATAAACCATCAGCATGGTGGACGGGTACCGAGATACATACAACACAGCCAGCTTTCTTCACCGGCTGCGTTGAGTGTGAAATGGGTGTCCGTAGGCACTTTGTTATGTTCTTTGACTGTACACTGGCTGGCAGTATTGCGATAGTAATACTGTTGAGATTAAATAGCCTAAGCAAATACAGTGTTTGGCTACACTCTGGCTTTGTTAGTTTGCCTCCTGACACCACATACTTAACCCAGTTAGGGACAGACTGTTCTGTCCTAGGGACGGAATGCAAACGGTGCGTATCAACTAATTAGAGACTGTCAAATATTATACTCATACATATGCTCAGCGGTCATATCACGTCACAGAGGATCTTAATGTGATAAATGCGCATTCGTCAGCCACAAATGCAGAGTTCATGTTGCACAATATCGAACGTGTTTCCTGAAAGTGCTTTGAGTCAACTGAATGAAGAATCGATAGAGTAGGGATGAATGCAACAAAGCCCATCTGTACTGCCGTGTCCAGTCCAGTCAAGTTATTCATTAAACGCAGATTAAAAAAAAAAGGTAGGCTGCTTTATGGCTTTGTAGTTTCGCTGTTCTATGTTGTAATGTGCTATGTGTTTTAATATAGCCTAATTAGATAAACCATCGGCACCTCCATCTCTGACCAAAGCCTGACTGACTGACTGACGAATTCATGACCAACTGCTGTGTTGGTACTCTTGTTTTGTTTTGAGACCTGTCCAATTCCTTTTCTTTCATTTTTTTAGTTGATAAGTGGATGTAAATAATCTGGCAAAGGAAACCACGGCAGCTGTGTGTCCCCAACGACACGGTGAGGCTGCAGAGTATGTCCACTTGTGTGTGGCAACACGCCACGGTTAGACCTTCTGTTCTTGTCATAGTGCACTGTGTCTTTTATAATATCCATTTTCCGATCCGCTTTATCCTCACAAGGAGCGCGGTGCGTGCTGGAGCCTAGTCCAGCCGTCTTCGGGCAGTAGGCAAGGGACACCCTGAACCGGTTGCCAGCCAATCGCAGGGCACACAGAGACGAATAATGATTTGTGCTCACACTCACACCTAGGGACAATTTAGAATGTTCAATCAGCCTGCCATGCATGTTTTTGGAATGTGGGAGGAAACCGCAGTACCCGTTGAAAACCCACTCAGGCCCGGGGAGAACATGCACTCTCCACACAGGAAGGCCGGAGTCGGGAGTGAAACCATGACCTCTGCACTGTGAGGTCGATGCGCTAACCACTGGACCGCCTCTTTTATAATAAAAATGAAAATAAAATTAGAGGCATATAATGGGGCTGGACGGGTGATTGTTTCCAAAGATCTTTTTAATATATATTATACTGTCAGGTCGTTTAGACAAACTGCAGCATATATGAAAGTTTTTGCTTATTATTTTAGCTTTTTTTTTTTTAACTGCAAACACCTTCTTTTCACTAACAACTAATCATGTTGGCGTTTGATACCATCACTTATTCTTCTTTGCATTCTAATCACTGATTTCAGAGTTTGCACAGTATTAGAAAAAAAAAACGGCAAATCAAACAGCATTTTCGATATAGTGCAAAACTTTGGCTAAGATGTCCTATTACATTTTTGGAGAACAATTTTCATAAAGGAGAAGCATGTGTCATCTAACCTTGTAGAGGAATTGCGGAGATGGTTATAAAAACAAGTGAGCCATGCTGAATCGAAAGCACAGACTGTGGACTCAGGTCTTGGGCCATTTGTCACGCTGAGTCATTTGTGGCAGCCTGTAACCTTAATAGTTCTGATGATTTTTCGAATGGATGTTCATGTTCACCTCTTGACATTGGTTCAAAAAAATGAAATGGTGGTCGATGATGTCCAAACAAATTAACAGTGATGGCTGTGTACTGTATTTTCAATCCCATGGACATTGAAGTTCACAAAAACCACGACTGTTTCAAGTATATTATTGGGGTGTACTTGTCTTTGTATTAAATGGCTTTTTATAGATGAAAAATGATCACACTCAATTGAACGGACATATAGGCATCCACCGCAACTCAAGATTTTGTTGTTGTTGTTGAACATGAAAGTAGCGCTGTACGTGGGACAACACTAACAACTCATAAGTCCGTGTGCACTAAAGACTATCCGAGTATATACACAACTCTAAACAGTGATGTCAAAACTAGTCCTAACACAGAGAGGTTGTTCGATTAGGCTGCTCCGCCAATCTCACAGACCCGACCGAGGCCAGACCTAAAATAATGTTTTTTTTATTATTACCAGCGTTGGTGTTTTGAGTCTTAAAAGTGAATTGCTTGCTTGTTTTTCTGAATTAGATCATTCAATATCTTCAAAGCTCAGCTGGACGTCAGAGAATTTGTGTTGGGTGCTCACGTTGATATTTCCAGCCTGCATTTCAAAATCCAGCTGTTTGGTCTGTCGAATAAAAATTCTGTGCTCAATGGGGCCTCACCTTGCTGTGATGTACTGCACACAGACAAAACTTTGGTTCTTATCAATGCCCTAATTGTGGCATGATTACATGATGAGATGATGTTTTCTTATCAACTATTTCCCGGTTTAACGATCCTGGAAATGACTGTGCTTTTGTTTTTTTGTAAGAATGAGGCAAAATGAATTGATTGAGTGCTAGGACGAAGTTTGATACGGTGACTCATTTAATTTCATTTCGTATCTTTTAACAAACAAGTGAACGTGAAACACATTGAAGTTAAAACTAATGATACATTTGCCAATAAGCAAGGTTGGTAGAATTCATGAATGTTAAGTAGTACAGTAAGAAAACTGCATATTTAGCAGTCATCTTCAAACGGAGGCCTACTGGCACCAAAATATTTAATTTAAAGATGAAAGACTTGGGTCTCCAGCAACTAATCAATGTTCGCATTGAAAATGAACCATTTAGAAAATATCGGCCGTGTGTGATAGCTCTCATTTTGTGCACTCACCTCACATTGCAGGATTGCGAGTCTTTGCTAAGCTTGTTGAACCAGGACTGCTGGGCCTGACGACATTCTGCTCTTGTGATCAAGCCATCCTCATCCAAATCCAGACCCAGGAACACTAACCGAGCCACGTCTCTTTCCTTTGCGGTCAGCAGGCGCACAAGTGAATTCTAGGGGAAGCAAGTCGTATCCTGAGTCACATAATGACATTTGAGATGTGTATGCAGACTCAGAGGTTACCAGAAAACAACGTCTGATCCAGCTTAGGCGTTCACTAGGAACTGAAATATAACAAGAAAAATCCACCGTTCCCTCCTTTCTTTTTTTTTACTGTGTGGGAGCTGGAGTTTATCCGAGCTGACGTCCAGTCAATCAGTGGGCAACATTCCAGATACATTCCATCAGGCCATTCCCATCTCACACCTTCAGTCATTGAGGTGGTTTTCCTCACTGGACCACGACACGACCAAAATATTCAACTCATTTGATCTCCAAAAGCATCCATCCATTTTCTGATCCGCTTTATCCTCACAAGGGTCACGGGCTGTGCTGGAGACTATCCCAGCTGTCTTCGGGCATTAGGCGGGGGACATCCTGGACCGGTTGCCAGCCAATCGCAGGACACACAGAGACGAGCAACCAACCGTGCCCACACTCACACCTAGGGACAATTTTGAGTGTTCAATCAGCCTGCCATGCATGTTTTTGGAATGTGGGAGGAAACCGGAGTACCCAGAGAAAACCCACGCAGGCCTGGGAAGAACACACGACCTCTGCACTGTGAGGTCGACGCGCTAACCACTGGCCCACCGTGCTGCCCTCTCCTAAAACAGAATTATTCTAATAAACACCAATGGTAATGGCCCAGAACTGTGGTGGAACAGCACGAACAAGTAGCCTTTAACAATGAAATGAATCAATCCCGAATGGATTTAACTTTCTTTACCTCAGTACGAAACTTTCTCAAAACTGCCAAGGATTCAAAGTAGAGAAAGTCCGACCACTCAATGTGACCCTTTTTGTCAGGATCCAGGGCCGCAAACTGGGCAAGGACTTCTTCCTCTTGCTCGTCGGTCAGGTCTTTATCAAACTGCTGCTTGGATACAAAGTGGTGGTACTGCAGCAACTCGTCTGATACCAGGCACGACTCTACAGTGACAAGCGACAATTAATGAGATTGTCTACACCTTCATTAGTCACTGACAACATTTCAATGATTACAATGAACTTCCCATGAGAACATTTCAGACAAAGGAAAAGCTTTCCTTCTCCCCCACTGCTCTATAAAATAATATTACAGGTATTTAAGGATAATAAGATGGAGGGAAATTAAAGGTGCTGTTTGACTGTAAGAAAATTTTTTATATATACCGTAATTTACTGTGATATATACCATCCACCTGATTTAAGCCGCATCCTCACTAGGGTCGCGGGGGGTGCTGGAGCCTATTTCGGGCAGTAAAGGCGGGGGAACCCTGAACATGGTTGTACACACAGAGACGCAACCTGCTCTCATACCTAGCCGACAATTTAGAGTGCCCCGATATTGTTACATGAGATATTTGGAATGTGGGAGAAAGACCGGAGCACAGGCGGCCGTTAAAAACCCAGCTTTATATAGCCCGGGGAGAACATGCATTAAATAAGCCGCAGAGTGGGATGAACCGGTAGCATGTGACAAAAGTCGCGGCTTATAGTCCGGAAATTACGGTATATATGTACTGGTATATATATGCATATAAGTGTTTTGAAAGGCGCTTATAAATGAAATGTATATATATATATATATATATATATATATATATATATATATATATATATATATATATATGTATATATATATGTATATACATATATATGTGCATATATATATATATATATATATATATACATATATATAGAATATATACATATCAGTAAATTATCAGAGAAAATATTATTTGGAGAGAAATTCCTCTTAAAGCGACTACAATTCTGAGTCCTCAGTCTGATTAAAAAGCCGCAATTGACATCACCGCTATAAATAGGTTGTGTCACATGTACACAGAGCAGCATTTCCAGATGCTCACCTGGGATGATCTTACACTGTTTAAATGTCTCCATAAGGCTGTACATTTCTTCGTCCGTTAACAGCAGGTTCAAATTATCCTGAAAGAAAGAAAAAAAAAAACTGGATTTAGGTTGGTGGTTAATTGACAATTTTTTCAGATCACAGCTGTCAAAATGTGAAATAATAAGACAATGGCTAATAATATCACACCATTCCAAGATAAAAAGAGGTGCAAGTTATATTTAGACAAATCAAAACCCTTCACATCTTAAAAAAAAAACCAAACATGAATTTCGAAAGTAACAGTAAGACGATTTGATGCACAAGGTGTAATGAGGACTTATCTTGTGGTTTGATTCCCTACTTAAGCACTAAATCAAGAATATGTGAGATTATTCAGAGTGGACCAAATAAAGCTTTGGCAGCAGCAAATGAAAGTGTCACAGAGAGTAATGAATGTACTGCTTGAGCTGTATTTTCAGGATGATGAAAAGAATTGGTAACATAACCTCCATTAGCCTTAAATTGTGCGATTAAATTTGGCTCTTTCAGGCAGATGCAAGAAATCGGTTGCCACAAGCCAGCACCATATTGATTAAAAGACACTGACTGGAATTAACCTTTGTGGAACCTCGTATGTTTTGTAACCTTTGGAGAAATGACCATGAATTGCAATCATGGAAGCTCAGCAACAAATTTATGATTATCGTATTTTCTACTCTATAAGGTGCATGTAAAAGCATTCAATTTTCTGAATAGCCGAAAGGGCACCTTGTAATCCAATGTGTCTTCTACTGTTTATGGATCAATATTCCGATTTCTTGGGTGTAGTATTTTAAACGTTCTTCCCTACTCCAACACACCTGATTCAAATGATCAGCTCATCAGCAAGCTCTGTCAAGGCCTGAACAATTAAATCAGGTGTGTTGGAGTAGGAAGGGACCTAAAACAGGCAGGATATGGCTCTCGAGGAACCGGAGTTCCCTACCCCTGTTTTAGTGGATGCATAACACAACCGCAGCCACTATTGTCGCTTCTATTCTATGCACCTTATAATGCGGTGCGCCATATACAATCAAGGTCAGTTCAAAACAGTTTTAAAATACAGTCAAACCTCGGTTTTCGAACGTCTTGACCAATTCGGTTTTCGACCAAAGATTTCAAGTTTTTTATGCCTTGGATGACGAACAAATTTCGGTTCTCGAACAAACTGAGCGCTTGAATGCACCATTTGACTCCTCTTGCCTTCCTTACACGAGTGGTCACAACCACTCAGTTCTTGTGGCCAGTGAAACTGTGCCTGGAGAACAATAATTATCAGTCTCATCTATGTCAATATATAAACAGCAAATAAGAGTCAAATAAAATACATTCAGAATATATATTTCAAATCAGATTAGAAAGTGTCAAATTATATTTGAAAAGCAGCCAAGGAAAAATTGATAATATATAAAAATCATAACAATGGAAACAAACATTTTAATTCATACTGGCAGCTCACTAAAAGGAGTAAAGAGTACCAGTGTCAGAAAAATGGGAAACATATTTTACCACTAAAAAATTACCACTCCGATAAAAGAATTACTCCTGTTGACATAAAATTAGTTTCAAAGATGATTTTGAAGTAAATCACATTCCTTTTGACAACTTTTCAATTAGAATGCTAAAAATGACCTTAACCTTTGCTTCAAAGTGGCTCTTGGAATTCAATGGCCACAGAGTCTACATTTGAAGGTCAATTAAATCAGAACAAACAAACAAATAAATATAATGTAACATCCTCCAACTGTGGTCTTTTCCATTTTCTCCAGGACGCATTGCAACCATGTTTCATGATGCATGTCGCCACAAAATATCTAAACTTATATTTCACGATGACATCACAAATGCCCCCCTTATTGGTTTTTTAAGTCATTTGAGCATCTCATGCCTCATCCTTTGTAGATTCTTCAAATTTCTCTTGAATGCTAACATCTCCCATTTACTAGAATTGGCAGTTTTTCGTCTCAGTAGCAAAGGCTGGATCCCTGCCTGGTTGCTGCCTTCGATTTTGAAAATGATATAATGATGATTACTGACTGCCATTCATCTAAACATAGAGCAGTATGCTTTGAGGCTTGTTGTAAACATCCACATTGAAGGAAACCCAATCTAAAGGAACAGACAACAACTGACATCGAAGAGCGTTCTCACTCTCTGTCAATGAGGCACAAATGTCTTCCGGTCTGCATTCCTCTCCCAGTGAAGTATGCAACAAAAAAGACAGAGGACCTTTCAGGGTCCTTTCTCAGAGTGGCTGACAGCCCCCCTAAACTGCCTCTCACAGTGTGTTTGGCATTCAGTTTAATTTCCCAGTGCTGATGGAGCACAGCAAAGCCTTCACTTTACCGGTGAAGGGTTCTTGAGCAAAAACAGTCTTTGGGCATTTACAGGGATTAAAAATGACGCCATTATTTTTCTAGCATGGTCGGCAAAGACGCTTCTTTCTGCACCCAGGCTGAATATTTGTTTTACTGCAAAAAACAAACAAACAAAAATATTTTACTTTCAAAGTTCAGTCTTTGCAGAGGCGTGCCATAAGAGCTAAGGAAGAATACGTTCAGTGTGGTTTAAGTCAAGTTAAGTACAACTTTATTGTCAAATGCGCTTTATGTGTAACACACAGCACAGATGAAAGGAGTCGCTGCGGGTGCCCGCGCCACCATCAAAAGAACAGTTAACATAAAATGACAAAATAAGACAACACAACACAAAAGACACAGACAGTCGTGCAATCTTAACCACTTTTCCTGCATACACTTTGCTGTTTGAAGCAGTTACAGATGAAAGGGAAGCGAATCAAAGTGTCAAAGTTAAAGGAATTGATTAACTTGTCACTGTTCATTGTGATCATATTCGGGGTCAAGTGTAATGACCCAGCAGATGAAGCTCTTATGTGGGGAGAAAAAAACCCCCCCTTGTGTGGGCCTCACATTATGTTATGCACCACTGCCATCTATAGGATTGGAGTGGAACAGTTTCACCCATTAAATCAAAATTCCACCGTCATAACTGAGCTGCCATCCAATAAAATACTATAAAATTGTCCTAAATGTTACTGTATTTGGAGCATGTTGGTTGGGAATATTACATAGCGTGGGTGCATGCCGACATCATATTTGATATTGTATCATGACTCCACTGGCCCATTCCGTACATCAAGTCCTTGTGCTTGCATAGTCGACAAGGACGCGAAGAATACACAAAAATGTCATGTATTCTTCGTGTCCTCCATCATAGAAACCCTTTTCAGAAGAAAAAATCATCGCTTACACAATAGTAGCAACTCCAGCCGGTAACTGTGTGAGCCGTGTCCCTCATCTCCTGCAAGGCCTCGGCACGCAGGTAGCCCAGCTCCCTCAGGCAGCCATCATGGAAAACCCGAGTGCAGATCCTGCACGGGTATAGGTCGTCGGCGGTCCAGACCTCACACACGTCACACATCTCATCGCTCTTCGGCTGTGGTTGAACGAGAAATGCCTTGTGAAATTGTGACTTTGATTTGGAAACAGGCATTCACACGACACTGTGTGGAAGCAAAGTGTCAGACATTTTCTAGTTTGGTCAGTAGTGAGGATAGAATAGAGGGGATAGTAATTCTACCAAATCAAATAAATCAATATGTACAATCATTTATACAGTTCATTATAATACTTACTAGGATGCAGTATTTGTGAATGAATAGCCATTCCCTCCCCAGACATTATCTCTGAATGTCCTCTCTCCGTGCCAGTGTCCTATTGAGCAGTTTATTGCTGCCCACGGGAGGTGACTGATAGTCGAGGTGCTCGTGCAGTGTAGCGAAAACTTGTGCTCAAGGACGTTATGTTTTTAAAAGAAACAGATGAGCCAGGTCATGTGTAGATGAGAAAAATATGTGAAATAGATCATTTGAACTATACTATACATATATAGGGGCGGCCCGGTAGTCCAGTGGTTAGCACGTCGGCTTCACAGTGCAGAGGTACCAGGTTCGATTCCAGCTCCGGCCTCCCTGTGTGGAGTTTGCATGTTCTCCCGGGCCTGCGTGGGTTTTCTCCGGGTGCTCCGGTTTCCTCCCACATTCCAAAAACATGCATGGCAGGCTGATTGGACGCTCCAAATTGTCCCTAGGTGTGAGTGTGGGCGTGGATGGTTGTTCGTCTCTGTGTGCCCTGCGATTGGCTGGCAACTGATTCAGGGTGTCCCCCGCCTACTGCCCGAAGACAGCTGGGATAGGCTCCAGCACCCCCCGCGACCCTAGTGAGGATCAAGCGGTTCGGAAAATGGATGGATGGATGGATATACATATATATATATATATATATATATATATATATATATATATATATATATATATATATATATTCCGGGCTGAGTGAACGCTGGCGCGTTTGGCTGCCGCTGCTCAACCCGTACTGTTTTATTGTTTTTGTTCCTGATTGTAAAGTGTCCTTGGTTGTCTTGAAAGGCGCTTATAAGTAAAATGTAATATATATATATCCATCCATTTTCCGAACCGCTTTATCCTCACTAGGGTCGCGGGGGTGCCGGAGCCTATCCCAGCTGTCTTCGGGCAGTAGGCGGGGGACACCCTGAATTGGTTGCCAGCCAATCGCAGGGCACACAGACACGAACAACCATCCACGCTCACACTCATAGCTAGGGACAATTTAGAGTGTTCAATCAGCCTGCCATGCATGCCTTTGGAACGTGGGAGGAAACCGGAGCACCCGGAGAAAACCCACGCAGGCCCGGGGAGGACATGCAAACTCCACACAGGGAGGCCGGAGCTGGATTTGAACCCGGTACCTCAGCACTGTGAAGCCGACGTGCTAACCACTGGACTACCGGGCCGCCCCGGTATATATATATATATTTTTTTTATTTTTTATTTTTTATATTCGTACAACTGATTTTGTTTTAAGCAACTCAAACGTGAATACAATAAGGGCAAAAATTTTAATTTATATTACTGATGTCAAGTTGAACCCCCATAACAATTTGTCTTTTCAGGAATCTACCCCCCATAAAAATCGTGTTCAGGGTCTCGGAGGTGTGGGGCTTATCTCAGTCATTTGCAGGCACACATAGTGACCGACTACGACCATTCACTTCATTCACACCATCACCAAGTGCAAACTGAACCCACAATGCCTGCAGGCACAATTTACCATGACGCCACCAGTGACTACACGAAACCAATTAACCAATTATTTAATGAGATAAATGAATAACAACATATATATTTTTTTAAAACATTAATTTGGATTAACCCATTTTCGACAAATTTGACAAGCTTAATCCAACAAATATGTGACTCCTCAATGGGCCGAATTAAAGACTGAAGCAGGCCGTTTGTGGCCCCATGACCATGCTTTACCTACTGCCAATTGTTCTAGAATATGGGTGGAATGCAATCAAAAATAATTCAATGTTCAATGACCTGTGGTCAAAACAAAATACTGACTCAGCAGGACTGCAGTCAGTATTTTGTTTTGCTTTTTTGGAACTGTGTATCGTTTATTTCTTCAACTTTTTTTTTTTGTGCCCAAGTCAAGTTAAGTAGTTTACTTGCCCTGCCTGAATAACAGCAGAGCAGCTGAAAAAGATAAAATGCTAAGAGATTAATACAATTTGTGCGATGGCTAATTTGAGGAATGGTGTGTTCCTTTGTCCATTTCCTATTTCCTCCATTAACATGCAAACGCCACTGCTGTCTCGCAAATGAAAATAACCACATGGTGCTCTGCT
The DNA here is from genome assembly GCA_018466805.1 of Hippocampus abdominalis. Classification (NCBI taxonomy): domain Eukaryota; kingdom Metazoa; phylum Chordata; class Actinopteri; order Syngnathiformes; family Syngnathidae; genus Hippocampus; species Hippocampus abdominalis. The sequence continues at coordinate 2,997,697 of CM031711.1, forward strand.
ATTTAACACCATAAATAAATCTCTGAACCTGTTTTATCGCTTCTCAAATGCTCCAGCGCCACTTTTAGGGCTTTGACCGCATCACCTATGACTCCTCTTGTTGTGCTCTTACTCTCAAGAATTATGATGCAGCTGTCCTCATTAAAATGACATCTAATATTTTACTGACTACGATTGTACAGGAGGAGATTTTAAAAAAAACGTGACTGCAAAAATCATTTGGTAACTATGGGAACACACATGGCCATCAATATGTGAGCGCTGGGATTTCTGTTGAGTTACGAGCCAGTCAAGCTGCCGCTGAAAGGTGTCGTGTTTTGGGTTCTGATGTCGGAACATTGGCTCGTGGACCATTTTTCTCTCAGTAATCCTTTGCATAACTGTGCTGCACCGCAATAGTACAAATATGCCAAATTGACTGCAAGTGTGTTTGGATTTAACGACTGTAGCTTTGAAGACAGGAGGTGGCCACTTCAAGACTCGCTACTAACCAAAATGTGGGCAATTGCAACCGCTTTTTTTTTTCACACTGTTGAGGTGCCAGTGAGCGATGCGCCAAATTTTCAAGCCTCACACTTGGCGTAGCCACATGGCTCTGATATTATTGCGTCTTGTATCCACAGTGGATACAAGACCTAAAATAAGCTGAAGTTCAAGCTGACCAAAATTACATCATAAATTAATGATGATGCAATTTGAATATTCAAGTTTGAGAGTAGTAGTAATATTTAACGCATTGCAATCCAAAAAACAGGGGAGCAATATACTGACAAGCTGCTTTCTTCTGACCGGTATCAGAAGAAAGCAGCCAACTACAGACTAATGCAATGCCAAATGTCTTGTGGTCTAGACAGGCTTCATGTGGGTAAGCTTTAATCTTTCGTTGTCTCCTTTCATAATTCTTCCTTTTGATCCGTGCACGCAGAGATATTTCTCAGCCCGGTGAAAACGCAACACCGTGAACTCCACTTTTGTTCCCACCGCATTCCTGCACAAGGGTCACCTTGCCGAGACCAACCAGGCAAACCCCACCCCCCGCCGCCCCCGATGCTCTGTGTGAAGTGCTCTTGTGCAGACACAAGTCACATGGCATGTTTGGAATGTAATGATCTTTTTGAACTTTTCAACTTTCTCATATTCTCCAAGAATGTTCGAAGAAAAGCTTGGGATTCCCTTGCTGAATCACTTTGCCTTGGACGAGGAAACCGGATCATTCGCCGCTGTTGCCATGGAGACTGACGTTGTACAAATACCTCCTTAATCCTATGCCTCGGGGGATTTAATGCGTGTAAACTAAGTCATTTTGTGCTTTTATGCACTAACTGGCATATTGATGAGACCGATGCTGCTGGCGTGAGGTGTTACCTGTTCTTTCTTGGCCAGCTCTACTTCTAACGGCTGATCGTCATCTGCTTCCCTTTTGGGCCGCACATAAGCAGGCGGTGTGAGCTGGTGACTCTTTTCCAGATCTTCAGGCTCTACGCCTTTCCCGTCTCGTAACCTGGACCAGGCCTCCTGGTTGACCGAGGCCGAGGCCTGCTGGGCCGCGGACGGGCCGCTGCCGCTTTCCGTTTCCCCACCTTTGCCATCCTCGGCGCTCTTCTCCTCATCCCTGGTTGAGGTTTTAGCCGGCACGTCGCCGTCCTCCGCGTCTCCCTCCGCCTGCTTGACGAGTGCCGCGCGGTCCTTGATGCCTGACTGGAAGGCTGACACCACAGCGGTGCACTTCTGCACTTTGTCCACCGACTGCTTCTTTGACATGAGCACACCCATGGCTGCGCACAGATGGAGAGAGGAAGGAACAGGGCACACTTGCATGAGTACTCTCAGAAGGCCTCAGGGGGCTCACATCGTAAATCCATCTGTGTTCCATTGGGAAAAAAAAAAATGTACACATCATCTCTGGACTATGACTCTCTGCCTCCCCGCTCAGGGCTTTTTCATTTCCTGTCTTTAAAGCTGAAGAAGCACATACTCATTCGTATTCTCCTGCAGCAGTAGCAAATTGTCTGCCCTAGATTGCATCTATCATTTGAAAATTGACTTGAAAGAGTGAAAGAAGAGTCGTATGTGTTTCGGATGGGAATCAAAAGGGAGTTATGGGGAAGTGTGTTGTTCTCAAGTGACCATTTAAGTCTGGAATTGTATGACAAGTCAAGCATTATGTTATTTGTGTCATTTTCAGAAACCTGAGTATCACTGCCAGCGGTGTCCTTTTGTGCATTAACAAAATGTCATTGTCATTCAGAATTTTAAATAAAACAAAACAAACGTCTGGACCCATTGACGATGTGACACGCTTATTTATGTATTTTTTGCCATAATTCAAACGATGATGATGTTGGTGTTGGTGAAAATACTTTTGGATGTCCCTTTTCTTCTAATTGCATTGCCTCACCGTTTTTTTATGCTACAGAATCCTCATAAATAAGCACTAACCAACAACATCTTACCAGTGAATGCTTCTTTGGTAAGACCGTTAGTTTTGCAGCTTACACTGTGCCTAGTACGCACAGTGCTGTATATGTGTGGAATGTCTTTTGCTGCCTCTAGGTGCAGCATTTCCCTTATATGGCCGGGAGGAAATAACTCCATTTTGATTACTATGCATTTAGTTCAGTACTTTGTCGATAGAACAATTAATATGTACTTTACACTAAATCAATCCAAATAAAAGCACACATCTATTCCTAATGATATATGGTTCATTTCTGCTTTAATTCATATACAGTCTCTGATGTGGCTTTAGAGGAAGAAACATAATTTGTTCTACGGCTTAAATCTTTTGAAATGCTTGCAATTTTACAAATGATCTCCTCAACGACTGCTGACACATCACACTTGCAGCTTTGAAGGTCACGCCCAGTTCACGGTCCTCATTACTGGATAAGAACCTCCAGCGTTAACAAGCCAAGATTGAAATCCTTTACCACAATCATTCTTCCATTTCTCATAAATAAAGTGACACCAAGAAATAGTCTAGAGGAACTTCTTTTGATGCGTTTGCTCCTTAAAGTCATTTTCAACGAGTGGTGTTCCCTCCCGGCCCGGTAGTCTAGTAGTTAGCACGTCGGCTTCACAGTACAGAGGTACCGGGTTCGATTCCAGCTCCGGCCTCCCTGTGTGGAGTTTGCATGTTCTCCCCGGGCCTGCGTGGGTTTTCTCCAGGTGCTCCGGTTTCCTCCCACATTCCAAAAACATGCATGACAGGCTGATTGGACACTCTAAATTGTCCTTCGGTGTGAGTGTGGGCGTGGATGGTTGTTCGTCTCTGTGTGCCCTGCAATTGGCTGGCAACTGATTCAGGGTGTCCCCCGCCTACTGCCCGAGGACAGCTGGGATAGGCTCCAGCACCCTCCGCGACCCTAGTGAGGATCAAGCAGTTCGGAAAATGGATGGATGGGTGTTCCCTCCTTCTCAACTATCAGAACAGGTGAATTAACTTCCCTGGTGATGTTCAATAAATCCCAACAGAGAAACATTTTGCCCTTCTGTTTATTGAATCTTGCTGTATCCAGAAACACAGATTCTATTCAATATTTAGACCATTCAGCACACGTATTTCCTATTACAGTGAAACTCCTCTACAAGAAACCTATATGGGCGATAATACCCCCTAGTGTGAAAAAATATTCATGCATTAACACCATTCGCACTTTTCTGCCCCCATACAATGAAAAAAACCCTGTTGCGTTATACGAAATCTTTTTCTCTGCTCTTGCCTCGCAACGAGATTCACTACAACGAGGTCTAATCCAACAGCGACCTCTACTGCTTCGTTTGGAAACGGCAACAGCAACCACCACACTGGTTTACACATGCGCAGTAGTCCAGGAAGTATTTGTTATTGTTAGTTTCAAACTCAGCAAGAACGTTGCATTGCTAAAATTGCTACAAAACGGACCTTTGGATGTCAAGCAGCTAAGACAAGAAGAGCTTTGACGCTGGAAGTGAGGGTAAACGTGATCAAAATGAAAGACGGAGGAAACAAAATAAAAGACATTGTCCAAGAAATTGATGTAAGTGAAAGTGAATGTTGATCGTAAATTTCGCAATTTCTTTCCCTTTCTTTCTTTCTTTCTACACTGACTATATGAAGTGTCAAATAAGTGTATGCTCATACTTATGCACTATTGGAATAAAAATAAAGAGTACACATACGATTGTGTGTGCGTGTACACATTTGCGTGTGTGTGTGTGTGTGTGTTTACATCTGAGATCAAATTTGCTACAGTGAAAAACCCCCTGTTGTGAAACATTTCTTGCTGCAAACATGATTTCCTTGTAGAGGAGTTTCACCGTAGTTAGTGTGGGCCTCGCAGTTCTGAAGTTCTACATTCTGTGCGTGTTTTCTCAAGGTACTCCGGCCTCCTTCCACAATTCAAGCATGTCGCTTTGTCGATAAACTGAAGACTCTAATTTGCCCATAGCTGTGAATGTGAGGGTGAATGCAATTGATTGTCCAAGGTATAGCAGCCTCCCTCACCCAAAGCCAACTGGGATGTCACACCTTTGGCGGCGACAGCGCTGAGAGGTGTTTGAACACTTTTCAGGCTTGGAAAATAACACTTGAAGAATGATGGCCTCCGCAAACTGCAACAAATATTGAAGGAAATAAAATTCCCACATATTGCACACGCCTCTGATTGGCTGGCAACTGGTTCTTGGATTTACTCCAGAAACCCCCGCACCCCACCCCCCGCCCCCACGACCCTTGTGAGGATAAAGCGGATCAGAAAATGGATGGATGCTCAATTCTCTCCTCTGCTTTAACAGTGTCTTTCAAAAGTCCGCATTATTTTGTGAGGGTAGAATTGTTGTAACTCTGCTGTGAATCGGAGGTTGCAAGGATAGACGTCTGTCAGGTAATTGTGATTACATTCCGTTCAGCGAAGTGGGCAGACGTTCTTCTAATTTCTATTTCTGTGAGACTACGAATTAGATTTTTTTTTTTAAAAAGGGCGCCGTCATGGAGTGAAGTTGAGTCGATGCTTCTTTCTTTGCTTCGAAATTCAACCCCATCCATCTTCACTCTACATAAGTGCTTGTATGAAATTGGAGCTCATCTATCAGGAGTGAAATGGGAGTCATTCTTGCTCTCTTCCTCCTGGGCTACTCTAATAGCCTACAAGCCCCTCATTTGGTCCCAGGCTGCCGGTGAACTCTTGTACTTTATTGACAATTGAGGAGACAAAAGTCCATCTGTGTCACAAACATACTGACGCAGATGGAGGTACCTTGGGGATTTAAAATAAATTAATAAATACATAGAAAAACTGCTCGATGACTCACTTTTGTCAAAACAAATTGATTGTCAAAACCGTATTTTATTTATTTATTTATTTTGGCAGGCACAGTACCTCAAGAACCCATTTTGAATGTACGGCATATTTACAGCTAAAAAGAAACTTCTATTATTTTTTTTTTCTTTCCAGCATCTGGTCATGAACCTTCTCTTGCTTTCCCCAAAACTTGCTGCTACGTCACACGTCGTGCAGTGTGACACATACAGGAGCTCAAGGACAAGCCCTCCCTGAGGAGGGCAGTCAATTCTATTTACGATGCACCCCGGCAGACCAATAACTAACTGGCATGCACAGATTTGTGTCTGAAGATCACTGAACAATGTGACATACTGTCGCTGTTTTTTGCACCCTGTACCCTGATAACATGATAAACTGTCCATTGTAGTAAACACTGTCCCTGAAAGGGTTCAATCTGACTGAGGAATTCATTTTCCATTTAAATATCACTGTACATTTTTCCACAACAATCGCGCACAATGAGTCATTGAACAACGATTATGTCAGTGTTTTTGTGCTACATATGGGCTAGTTGCGAAGTGATCAGGAATTAGCGAAGAGTGATGAATTGATCATTGTCTATTGAGTTCACCAGTATATAAGACACACCTTGTGAATACAATTAAAAAAGCGGAATGTGTTCCGCACACATTATTTTACCCCCTCCCGCGTGCATGGCATTGATATTTTCAAGAAATAGTCATTCATCAAACTCAACTAAAGCTACTGGAAAGCTAAGCGCTAGAAGGTGTAAATCTTTACACAGGGCAGAAAGAATATTTCCACCCGAGTGTTGTTGGATGTTCTATTTTTACTAAAATAGAAAATTGTGGTAAAGTAAGAGTCGGTTGATGGTTTGAAAACAATGCTGAGTTCCGCCAGTCGCCGAAGACTCCATTGTACTGGATGTTAGCATTCTGCCTGTGGAGTTTTGTTGGGGCTAATGATAATGTCCGGTTGGAGTGAACATTTTTGACTACTAAAAAGTATGAAGCAAGAACACATGGGCTCTCGTGTGTTACTGTTAGCTGTCTGGCTAACTAAAAACAGTGTCATGTCTCTGTTTTTAGTTTGTGGTTTTGTTTCAGAGAGCTAATGTCAAACTATTCAATGCTCTATTTCCATGCCTTCAGTTGTACCTTGCTTCCTCTTGTTTGTGCATTTCTCCTCAGTGAACATCCAATGTGCTTACTATTTACGCTGTTACCGTATTTTACGCACTATAGGGCGCACCAAAAAGTCTTCCATTAAAATCCGGTATTATGTCGGCCCCAAAATGGCTCCTTGCTGGAGACATGCTTACAATGTTATAACTGGCTGTTGGTTCAGTGAACTGTGTTGCTGCTTTAAAATAAGGAGAGCTGTAGTGTTGTGACTATGACCATTGGTTTTCTTTTCTACCAGCATCTCAACTTTTTGTTGAGATGCTGTTATTTAATTCATTTTGTTGTCCCCTCACATTTTGCAACTTGTGTATATGTTTCTGAGTGCACGTATATATAATAAACAGTTTTTCATGGTCTTGAGTCTCTTGGGAATCCTTAGTCATGGCTTGATTTGTATCTGGCACACTGCCTGTCCAAAGAGGACATCATACACACCAATAATATGACGGTAGTATTATTATCACACCGGCATGCCATCAGGACTGGAAAGAGAGAAGAGAGATTGATGCCTGCCAGTCATTAGCCTCCTTGTCCTCAGAGAAATGCAAGCTGGATGGTTTTGCTTTGACGGAAAGGTCACAGTTGTATTACGTACACGGTACTATTTGGGTCCCTTATACTCCTTTCTGCTTGTATGCTGTGCAGTTAAACATACTGTAAATGTGAATTTTGCTGTACATCAATTGGCTGTTCACCTAATTTTGGCATGTTCTACATGATATATTTTCCTGCACCTACATTTTTATTTTGAAAGAATCTCACCATTTGTCCATTTCATGTGTCACTAATGTCTGTAGCAGGAGTGATATCATGTCAGAAGGAGGATAAGCATTTATATTCTCCGCACTGTGCAAATCGGTGATGTGATGATGGAAGTATCTGCGGAACAAACAGAACCTTGTCAAGTTAAACAGAATTTCTGGTTAACTTGGGAATATTAAATAGGACCTCTGTGTTTGCCAACAGTCTATTCTGACACAAATGGGCCATTGCCTCGCTTAGATACCTTCGTTTGTTAGAGTTCAGGAGCCTGACAGTTTGTCACCTCTCAAGCGTGACATCCTTCAGCCTGCTAGATGCTGAACCGACAGCTGATTTGTGATGCTCGGCAACTGCAGGAACGACTCCAAAACAGTTATTTACAACAAATCCAATTGGTCAGTAGAACGACTGGATATGCCACATATCCAAAAACGATATGCCGCTAAATACCAAATGTGATAGTGGCAGGTCAACTCAAATGGTCGCTTTCAAGAACCTGGACAAAACGTTCTTGAGCACTTAATGTGCTCTATTGCTGGAATTTTGCATGTCCAATCCCACTGAATTGATTTAATTTTGGATATTACCTCCAACCGAGGCCCAAGTTTCTTTTCAGTATCCTCATCTTTGAAATCCCGCTATCAAGTAATGGTCTGTTTTTGTTTTGACCAAGCAAATTCTAGCATCCCCTCTTCCCTGACAGTGATTTGAGCTAAGATTTTCATGTACTGTTGTTCTCCAAAAGCACCTTATTTAACTTCATAGTTTGTGTTATTTGAATACATCATTACCATGCCAAACGTGAGAACTAGATGTATTGTGTTTGCAATTTGTAGCTTTCTTTGTTATTATGTTTCAGGATGACCGTATTATCCGCACTATAAGGCGCACCTAAAAGCATTCAATTTTCTCATATTCTCATATTCTCATATGCCGACTGTGCGCCTTATAATCCGATGCGCCTTATATATGGATCAATATTCCGATTTCTTGGACATAGTATTTTAAATGCTCTGTGAAGCGCTTTGTTACAGCTGCTGCGGTTGTGAAGGCTCTATATAAATAAAGCTGTGTTGTATTGTATTGTATTCCTTTTAGCATAGTGCCAACTAGTGGATGCAAAACACAACCGCAGCCACTATTTTAGCTTCTATTCTATGCACCCAAGAATGCGGTGCACCCTATATATGAAAACAGTTTTAAAATAGGCCGTCCATTCATTGAAGGTGCGCCTTATACTCTGAAATGCCTTATAGTGCGGAAAATACAGGACATGAAAAGTATGTGGCTGATTTCCCTGAAACTTGATGGCAATGCAAAGGTATAATTGAGGAGTCGCCAACTGATTTTCAAATTGGCCTCCTCCCACGACAGTCATAATCGTTCCATAATTAATGTATACAATGTTCAAATTCATCGTAATCATATTTTTAAAAACCGACACTGGTGAGGATCAAGCGTCATCCAACGTCATAATTTATAAAAGATTTAAAAAGGACATCGTAAGGCGCTCTCAAACTTGACATCTGTGTTCTCCTCCCCATCCCAGACGCATCTGAATGATTTACAGGCCTCGGGTTAAAAAAAGATCTAAGAGAGGGGGAGGAAGCGAGGACCACTGCTTTAGGCTGATAAATTGTGACTTATCCTGACTTGGGGAATGTTATTTTCAAAGTTGCAATTTAGAATATTTAGTTGACTCTGGCACAGGATCAACGCTTTCCTTAAAAATGAATACTGTTAGTTCATTCTGTGTTCTTCTCTCACAAAACTTAGTGAGAAGGTAAAGAACAAGTGCAAGAGGGCAGGTTGGATTGTCATTCAAGCTCTTGAGTCCTGTCAGCAATTGATGGTGACGATGCTCTCTGGAGAAGCTTGGTTTGATTAAATATTGATAAATTAAAAAGGGAGGCGAGCGCAAAGAATTTGTCAAATCCCTCTCATTTATTTTTTTGATCCTTTGAGAGACATTTTCTAGTCTCACCACATTCACCAGAGCTGGCATGTTATAATGAAATGAAATATGGCTTAATTTTTTCTTTTTTTTTATATTACTATTTAATAGCTGCAGTGTGTGTGGTACAATCCCACGAAGCATATCAAGGGCCATGTCATGCCAATGACATACCTGGAAAGTTAATCTAAAAAAACCTATCTTTTTTTATTTTGTTTTTTAGCAAAAACAAACATTAAGAAATATCATGAAGTGCAGCTTGTATCATACCAATATAGTTAATGTCAATGTTGACGTTTTGCATAAAGACCGCAGTACGCGTTCAACATTGTCAAGTTTCATGATTGTTTAAGACAAATTTGGGCTTCAGCCCGGATGTGGCGGCATAGTCAATAGTTCATAAACCCACGCTAAGTAAAGTAGTGAAGCCCAAATTAAAATAATTCACAACACAAACAAATCACAATGGCAGTAAGTGAGCGGGCCTTTTTGTGCTTGTGTCGAGAAGTAATCCACGTCCCTATGCGAACACAATAAATTATATAATCATAGCTGGTATGAAACTCAATACAAAACGATCCTATGAAAAAAAAAGCATGGCGGTAACCAAGCCTTTTTGTGCCGTGCGACAATATTCTTCTAACTACTAAATTCGAAAACCCTTTAAAAAAAAAAGCATTTTGGACGTTTAGCCTTAAAATAATTACTTTAAATTCCAGATCGCACAAAAATTGGGGTACAGTAAAATGTCAAATTTTGTGCGCCGTCCACATGCGCGTACAGTATAGTCTACTGCACAAATCTTATTATTGCACTCGGTAACTGCTTATACTGTGCCATAAATATTACAAGTGCTTGTTGATAAAAAATAAAAAAAATACATAAATAAATATTACAAGTGCGACCGCTTCATCCTCACTAGGGTCGCGGGGGGTGCTGGAGCCTATGTTGATTGAAAAATAAAAAAAATACATAAATAGATTCCATGTGGGAGGAACCGGAGCACCCGGCGAAAACCCACGCAAGCCGGGGAGCAGTATGTCGAACCCGGTACCTCTGCACAAGGGTACCGACCAGGTGACCAGTTAATGCTTTTTTTAATGTATTTTATTTTTTTTTAGTTTAACACTGACCTCAGTGGTAAGTGGTCTAAACATGTTCTGTTTGCACACACATGTTCTGTTTTGTCTGTTCTGTATTTCAATTAAAATGGTAGAGGCAATATAAATTAAATTCATGCATGTGTCCCTTTTTGGCAGGTCAACATCACCCGCAATAATGAAACATCACCATTTTTTTTTCCCCGATTCATTACTTGCGAAGAAATAACAAAAAGAAACTGCACAGTTGTCCACGCTTGCACATAATGTCAAATGTTCTTTAAAAAAAATCTGCAATCTTGTTTGGGGCTAAAGTGGGCACTGATTCTCTGGCTCTATGGTCATGACTGTTGGATGTCACTGGTATGTGCTGATTAGAATCCCAACCAGCTCCCCCTTTCATTTCTTGCCTGAGAGGGAGAGGGGCTTTTTCTTTCTTTCTTTCTTTCTTTTTTTTTTTTTTTTTTGTAAATGGGATCCCCCACAAAGTGTTGCTTTTCATGGGAAAAAATCCGCCCCCTTTAGCCACAGAAGTGACCCACGGATCCGGGGAAGCAGAGACCTGGAACTAATTCCACTAATGAGTGTAGCCAGAACTTTTCCAGTGAATGCATAAGTGGAATCATTCTCGAACATTTAAAACATGCAGTTAAACGAGTTGTTCAACATGAAGAGCTTAGTGAATTCAATTAAAGATTCTTACACAGAGTGCACTCGTCACATTCACAAAAAGCATAATTACGGCTGAACCCCCCCCCCCCACCCCCAAAAAAGTCGAACACAATGTGTTCCGTTGACATCCATGCTCTAATTTCAAAACGCAGTCATAAAACCTTTTACTGCACCGGAATTATTTTGGGTAATATTTGCACTGTTTAAATAACAATTACTTCATGGCTCGAGCCTACCAGTCTTTAGGCGGGGGACACCCTGAATTGGTGCCAGCCATCGCAGGGCACACAGAGACGAACAACCATTTACACCTAGGGACAGTGCCCCGAGCCTGCCATGCATGTTTTTGGAATTGCAAACTCCACACAGGGAGGCCGGAGCTGGGTCGAATACCTCTGCACTGTGAAGCCGACGTGCTAACCACTGGGCTACCGGGCCGCCCTGTTATGAAATTTCAAAATAAAACTAAAATAAAGTAAAACTACCTATCCGTCAAAAACTGCAAATAATCAACCTTTGGATCACTGAATGAATTGTATTGCTCATATTGTTGTGAGCCTGACTCATTCTCATGTTGCAGTTCTGTAGTCATCATTCAACTTTTCCTCTTTACATTCTTCGTGGAAGCCTGCGGTGTGACTACAAAACACACAAAACAAAACAAAATCCAATGAAAAAGTAAAACATGTTGAGCTCCGTGCTCAGTGAGATGAAGTCAACTACGACGTGACATCTCACACACACTATGTCACACACCCTATGGCATGGTTTGAATACATTTTGTACGATTTTCAAGGAATACTTTTTTGATTGATTGCTGTTATTCAAAAAAATAAAATAAAACTACCAAAACATTTCATTTGACACAGCAACTGAAATGCAAGAATGACAGAGGGATTTAAATCTCCATGCACGCGTAGTCTAAGAGACATCACGCTGGCATTCAAGCGCTGCCAGAGCCAAGCATGTGTGTGTGTGCCAGCTCACAGAGTTGGACAATAAACAGCAGCGAAGGCGGATCAGACTGTGGGGATCTGTCACACGCTGAGGCAGGACTCGAAATTTGGCTCGTTCGAGCACCAGTGCGGGCGGCGAGATAAAAGCAGCGTTGAGAAAGAAGTCTGATGTCAAAAAGTAAACAATGGCTGTTTGAGATAACAAACTATTGTGTTTCCAAGAGGCAGCAGAATCCCCTCACAACTACCCATTTGTGAGAAGGGCTCTAAGAAGGGAGGTCATGCCCTCGTAAAAAAAAAAAAAAAAGTCATCACCCACTCTTTCACTCATGGCTGTGACATGTAATTACCGTGGGGGCAAATCCAAACAATCCACGCCCAAGTGCATGCTTACCTAAATATGCTTCAAGCAATCTGTATGAGATTCTGTGCTCTCTATGAATGAAAGTATATGATTGCATCTTTCGAGGTACAGGGGTATGCCCCTTGAAAAGGTAATGCCTCAACATTTGCCTTTTACAATGGTAGGGAACTGGACACCTTAGTCGTGGGAAAAAAAATGTCCAATAATTAACACAACTCATGTTTATAAAAAAAAAAAATAAAAAAAAGGAGTCTATTAGTAACAGTCTTGCTCACCGCAGGATCCACAACAAAATGACTTTTCAGAGCACAACTAGCACCGTGCATTTACAATTTGTTATGTAACATGTCAAAAAAGGTGTGCGTGCGTGTGCGTGTGTGGGCTTAAGCAGCCCCGACAAAACTCACCGTAAAAGGGGAAAGAATGACGTTCAATGAGGACTCGATCACTCCGGTGCCCTTAAACTGGGCCGTTCAGCATGGCAGGACTTTGGCTCGGATGAAGTCTGGGTGCCTTCTCGTGATACAGTTCTTTCTTTGCTTTCAGTTTTTTTTCTTTTTTTTAATTCCTTCCGTCTCCCATGAACCCCCGAGAGGAGAATTATGCAAAGAAGCAGCTTGTCGCCTTCACGAGTGGGGAAAGCAAGAGACTTGACTTGAAGGAGGAATGGACAGCTCCAGTGCTGAAATACAATTGGCCTCCTTCCGCGGGTTGCTCCACCAGTGCGTGTGAGCGGCCACGCGGCGCGCCGCCGCTCGATGGCGTCAAGAGGAGAGACCTTGGCGCTGCTGAGTCACAGGCAGCCAATCAAGTCGCATCTCGGATTTATAAGCATCCCATCCGGAGCCACCTCCCTCCCCAATCTCTCCCTCCCTCGACCTCAGTGAGACATGCAGTCAAAAGCGACCACTGAGGTTAAGCGAGTTGTGGGACGCCCTGATTGGTCCGAACCACGCTACTGCGACAAACTAATGACGTGAGGGAACATGCGTTCTCAGCATCCAATTAACTCTTATCACATTGAGAGTGTGAGAGGTCTGACTGTGACTTTCTTTTCCTACTTTCTCATACTCGTTTATCATGTAACAGGAGGGAGGGGGCGGAAGATAAGTTTGTTTTTGCCCATTGTGTGCACAGAGCACAGGTCACATGATTTATTCATTAATGCGAGATGTCTGCAAGAATAATTCCAAACGCTGTGTCAAAGCACATAAGTGTGCTCATCAGGTGTGCAGCGAGGAATTATTATTATTTTATTTCGCTTCATCCGTCCCACAGTTGTACAAATAATGCCTCTTTGTTCATCTGCCTATGCCAGTCATGTATCATGACAAGCAGAGCGATTAAGGGTTCTTCCACTAGATGGCGGAAGGGAAAATTCTCGTGTGTGTCCATGTGTTGCAACAGAATACCGTTTTGGCCCGAATTATAAGACGACCCCCTCTTTTTCAAGACTCAAGTTTGAAAAAAAGACTTTTGAACACCAAATCAATTTTTATCCAGAAAATAATTCCAGTACATCTGAAACAAATGATTATTACAATATATTTGAGAGAAAAAGCATGTTATTTTGCCTGAGTCAAATCTTAATATCTGAAAATTTAAATATGTAAACTAAAGTGCAATCACATTCGTAAATGAATGGCTTCTGGTTTTTGAAATGTAAATTACATCATAACTTCTCCTCAGCTGCCGGTTAACCTGGCCGATCTTCGACCCACTTCTCTCCAGATTGTCGCTACGTTTCTCTATTTTCTGTTATCTCTTCTATTATTTTCTTCTCTTTTCCTTCTTACCGCTATTTTTTTATTTTTCTTGTTCGTGCTAGCGCTATTTTTATTTTTATTCTTCGTGACAGGGGTTCGCTTTGGCCTGGGGAGTCAAGTTCAGCATTCGCTTCAATGGTATCTGGCGCCATCTAGCGTCGTGAATGGGTATAATGTCTAGACCCCGAATATAAGACGACCCCCACTTTTTCAGTCTTATTTCAATGCAAAAAACACAGTCTTATATTCGGGCCAATACGGTAATAACTGTGTTTTCAACGAAACAAGCCCAGATTACACATTGGGTGATTTCAATTTGTAAGCAAAATCAGCATGCACGGCGCTACATCGGAGCTAGGAGATGCGATAGACCTGACAGAAATCTGGGCAGCCAGCATTCTAGTTTACAAATGTGATTAATGTAATTCAGTTTTTCAAAAATTAAACAAATTTACAAATAGCCATTCAGCTGCAATCCAATCACTGCTTCTGTTTTTGTGGTGCACCTGTACTGTATACCTCATGTTGAAAATTCTTTGGCCAAACTCAGTTAAAACATACTGTATCGGTCTTGGGAGCCGTGCCTGGACTTGAGACAAGATCATCATTATTTCAGTGTATAAAGCACCTGAATTGAACTCAATTGAACTTGGTGCATTTCAAGCAGCTGTGTGCTGTGATGACGGCACAGTAAATCCGACCGGAGAGGTGCTGGTGAAATGATTGCAGGGTGACAACAACAAGGGGCCCCTGTGGGGTTGCACAAAGAAGACAGAAGGGAAAAGAAAAGAAAACATGACTGTCGCAGTGTCTCAAGTTCTGACACACAGGGGGGAAAAAAATGACATACCATGTGCTTTCAAAAAAAGGCACAGTCATGGATGGAGGTGACAGCGACATTGAGTTCAGCTTTTTTCATTAAAATAAAATAAAAAATGTTGTATAAGCACACAGTTTTGCTCCTCTCCCTCATTAGAAGCAAAGCCTCGGTTTTCTGTCCCAATTACTTCACGTCAATGCTCATGCTAGTGGAGAAAGACACCCGGCTACTACTTGCTCGGTAGCTTAGCAACCAGTGCCAAATACGAGCATACATGCGCCGGGCTGCCATTGTGCTTGAACCATCCTGTGTCCTCCCCCTTGGTAAATGCCATGGAAACTAAGTGCAGTGTGAAAAGGCCTTCACAGCGGGATATGGTTTCCACTGGAGAATCTGCGTGTTTCAGTGACATTTGGCCATCTGCTCTTTCCTTGGTGGGAGCTGCTTACGGAGTACAGTATTGTGTGTGCTGTGGCTGGTTGCTTGCTTCGACTTGCATCACAAATGCGCCGCCACCGGCTGCTTGTATCACGCTACTGTGAGCTAATAACGAAGGCTCCATAGTGATGTTGAGTTTTTTTGCAGGATAGTGGTTCCAAAAGTATGCTGCTTATAAGTGGCTGGCGATAGCTTTGCACAGCATATGTCCTCACAACCTTGCAGAATGAAACGACGAAATCAACCACGAATCCTAGATACAATTTTGACACACATCCAATTTTTTCCTCAGTATTTTTACATCACATGAGCCTACTCTGTAAAAATAAATAAATAGATTAATTAATTAGTTAGTTAGTTAGTTAATTAATTAAATTAAATTAAAACGTTGCTGTTGTGAAAAATCGTCCTTACAGCCATTCACAACAAAGAAATATGATTTTACAGAACACATTGTCCCCAGACTCAGCTAACTAATTTTGTCGCCATACACGCCATTGAACTTTTTACATCTGCCGGTTTGCTGTTTCTTTTCATGCTGTCTACGAGATGAGTCACCCTCGTGAATGTAACCGTACAGAGTTAGTATCCCCAAAGTGATTTGGACTGCAGCTACTCCATCGCTTCACCGGGCATTGCGTGCCATGGTTTATGTATGAACGGCTACATGCGCGGTGCCCCACTGTGTCATTCCTCTGCGTGCTGTGACTGAAATGGAGGCATCTTGCATTATTGATAAAGCCGTAAGTGCACGTTGACCCGCCAGCCTTGAGGTTCTTGTTCTTCAGGATATGGAGGGGAAAAAAAAATGTCACATAGGAAATATGAACTTCGACCTCTCCTGATGACACCATTCCCCACAGACGCATCAGTATTTAAGTCGATATGTTTTAGCGCATTGTGTAGAGGTCAGAACATTGTAGTGTTCTTTATTTTTAACTCATTCAGTACCAGCAAATTCTGGACCAAGTCTGAAAAGACGTTAAAAAACGTCTTTGGGAGTGAATGGGTTTTAACCAGCAGCCTCCAAATGAAGAATAATGAGAAATGTAAAGCACAAAGCGTGGAAGGATTCACAAAAACAGCAGGAGCCTTCATTCAGAGATATTTTAACGGTATCGCTGGAATAGTCAGTCACCATTTATGGGCTCTCCACAGCGCGGCTGCACGCTTAATAGCGATCATTGTCCTTTCATCTTAGAATCATTCGGGGAAGATGGGATTTTTTTTTTTTTATGCACATCACGCTTGATTGTTATGTTCAATCAAGGAGCCATTGTACCTTTCACTTCGCATTCTGTCTTGTATGGCTTTCTGTTGGAAATGTCTCCATCCGAACGAACCTCCGCTTATTTCCCCACCGATCAAACCGCGTTTTAAGTGCTGAGGTAAGGGCGCATAAAAAGTACACGGCGGCAACATGTCGATCAGCCTGCGGCACTCCGCATCAGATTCGCCGTGATTGTTTACTTGTTACGACTAAGAAGCACAAATAAACATGAACAAATCGAGCGGGGCTTTAAAAAAAAAAAACGATTGCATTCTGGTCAATTGTATTTTCCTTTGGAAAGCTAATCAGTGCATGGGAGGAAAAGGAATACAAAGTAACGGGCCAGCTAATTGCCTGGAAAATGTGCTCAAGCAACTAATCACAGCCTCCAAAGGTGACAGTTTATTGACAAATTTGGATACCCATATGGATGTCTCAGTGCAGTGCTGGGGAGGGAGTGTGTGACATAACAGGATTGGGGTTTTTTTCCCGGCGGCCACCCTTTCGTAAAGGCGAGCAACCAATAAACAGCCAAGGACGCAGGGATTAGCCGGCAGTTTTCTTTTTAAATCAACACAAAAGATCTCTTATCTAACTGATGTTATCAGGGTCTATTTCTTTTGTATATTTTTCTAGACAGTTTTGGTCCAGGATGGAGCCCACCTCTAGCCAAAAGTCAGCTGGGATAGTTTACAGCTCACTCCTGATCCAAAAGAGGACATTGCGTAATTTAAAAAAAACCAAACAAAAACAGCAATTAAATGGATGAACAGATAGAACTGCATTGTGCCGGACTAACATTTTTTTTCCTATGGCAGAAGTTTTAATTTTTGATGGCCAATTGTCTTTACTGTGCATTTCGAAGGCACGGTTTTATGTATCGTTCCTGTTCTTTGCTGTCGCCCACCACAGCTTTAAAGACACAATGTTCATCTTTCCCCCTAAAGACGTTTTGTTATGTGTTCTCATCCATAATTCATTATGTATGCTAGGCTATGTGCAGAAAGGCTTAAACATGTTTCCGACATACTGTACATCATTTTTGGTGAATTGAAAGATCCAAAAACCTTCAGGTCATAACACACAACTTTCACCCAACAATATCAGCCGATGCTACAGATGAGATGGATCAAACATTGGGTTGTTTGTGCGTAAACGTGTCTTTGAATCCCGTTGTTTCACATGAAAGGAAACAAATTACGTTGCTGCGCCGGATGGACTGAAGAGAACAATGCTTTTTGGATTCTTTGAGAGTTGGGCACGGAGAGAGAATAACACACCTTTTCATGTTCATAAGCATACATTTTATTGATCTCGGCCAAATATTGACATGGTTTGCATTCATCTCATTCGGATGAACAGCGCAACTGCAAAATATATATTCAATTATCATAAAATGTTCATAAAACTAAAAGGAACTGATGCAGGGATATACAAGTGGAGTGTTGATCACCTCATGGGCATGATAATGTCACCAACTGAAATATGTATGCTGCTACTCTCCATTTAAACACAACGTTACAAAACTTTTATCATACCATGTTATTTTGTGTTTCATTCAGTGATTCCCGAAGACAGACGTGTGTTATATTCAAGTTGAGAAAATAACATGGACGAACAAACACAGTGAGGTATTATGTTTAGTTTTGACAATAATTTGAGGAAATACAACCGTCCACTGTGACCAAACCTTCATCCGTCCATTTTCTCTACCACTTGCCACCAATGCTAGCTGTAACTGATCCTCAATTTAAACATGACACATGTCCTATTGTTGTATTTTTATTCTAATTATTCCTGAGGAAAATAGATGCCTTTGTAATGAAAAAAAAAAAATATATATATATATATATATATATATATATATATATATACACGTATATACAGTCAAACCTCGGTTTTCAGAGGTCTCTGTTTTCGACCAAAAATTTCGAGTTTTTTATGCCTCGGAGGACGAACAAATTTCGGTTCTTGAGCGCACTTGAATGCACCATTTGACTCATCTCGCCTTCCTTACACGAGGAAGTGATGCCTCCTCCGGTAGACGAGGAAGTGACGCTTCCTCGTGTTGCTTTCCATTGTGAGCAGACGTGTTCAGCAAACATTTTTATTTTAAAAAGAGTGTGGTTTCGGTTTTCGAACAATTTCGGTTTTCGAACAGCCTTCTGGAACGAATTATGGACGAAAACCGAGGTTTGACTGTATATATATATATATGGCGGCCTGCTGTTGAGTGATTAGCCTGTCGACCTCACAGTGCAGAGGCCGATGGTTCGATTCCGGCCTTTCTGTGTGGAGTTTGCATGTCCTCCCCGTGCCTGCGTGGGTTTTCTCCGGGTACTCTTCCATTTCAAAAACATTGATGGCAGGTAGATGGAACACTCTAAATTGTCAGACACACACACACACACACACACACACTTGTGAACACAACTGCTCACTGAGTGACCCAATTAGCAACTCGTCTCAGGTGTGCCACCACCTGCAAAAATTACCCACCACTGTTGAAAAGGTCTCAGTTGTGTTCAGTAGGGTGGATGCATTGTCTTGTGTTTGTTGTCAGTACCTCGGGCCGGCTGTGTCGCATGTCTTGCAAACCCCACTCCCTCGTGTGTCCTTGGTATCAACGCCTCTCGATTAGTGAAGCCAAGTTTGTTCTTCGCCATGGCCATCATCCATTCATTTGTTCTCCACTTTATTTGTTCGTGTGTTTGGGAACTTTGCCATCATTCGTTTTGGGTTGCACAAAGGCAGTGGGATTCGCAAGTGTAACCTGTTGTGTCGTTTTCACCCCCTCTGTGTTAGTCCTCAAATTGTGTATCACACCACTTCTTGCTCCTCCCTTACTCCCACGCTTAAGTCAGATCCCTTCCTCAGTTGCCATCATATGGAAGGGTCATAACAAAATATGTATTCATTTGGGGAGACAAACAATACACCTCACATCCTCAGAAAAAAAAAATGTCAGTTTATACAAATATACGCTATCGTTCTTGTGGGGAAATGTGTTGAAGATGTATTCTTCTCAATGTTTTGTGAGGAAATGACACTTTTATATGATGCGGGCAAAATGAAAGTAAGTAGGCATGGCAACAGTGACTCATAGAGATAGGTCCAAGGCCATGTTCTCTGCACCAAGTTATTTTCTCTCCAGTTGTCATACCCTTCATTTTTGTTTTAATCATCATTCGTTTTGTGCTTGTGTCTCATTTCAAAAAGCAATCAAAATTTCTCTTTGTGAGATATTTTACCCTTTGATCAATCTTGCACCAACCACCCAACGGAGTATATTTAGTTGCAAAATTATTTGAAGTTAAGCGACGATAAGGAATCTATTTACGTCTTGCTTAATGGAAAGATTGTGACCAAGGGGCTCGTTGCTATTAATGGAACTCTTTGTTGGATGTCTCCGCTTTATTAGAACAACTGAGAAAGCAGACAGTTTTGCAACCAAATGTGGGTTAGGAAATTGATAGCTCCATTTTGAAAAAATAAAATAAACAGTTGCCAATGATGGAAAAAAAGAAGAAAGGAAGAACTGGGAGGGTCAAGTGTGTTTAATTAAAAAATAAAAAAGGTTAAGTGTTTGGGGGTAGATTTGCTTGCAAGGATATCTTCATTTTTTTTGCTTTTCATTCGGGTTTTTGTTTCGTGTAAACCTGTGTTTGCATTGTCCTCACTCTGCCGGTCCCAATTCTTACCTTGCAAAATCTGCTGAATCATTTCATGTTTTTAGCGCAACGCTAAAATCGCTGTCGATGTTTTCCCAGATGTGCAAGTGTGCTTTGTTGTTGTCATTGCTGTTGCTTCTTTCCTGTTTTCAAATATCCTCACTGATTACTGATTGCAATCATTTCATGTTCTAAGTCTAGCGCACCTTTAATTTGTACAGATGAAGCCATTTTGAAATGTGATTTGTTTTGTGCAACTAAATAAAGAACTCTCTGGTTTACAGACATGAATATGTCATGAAAGGCTTTTTGGTGATGAAGCTAGAAAATACCGAGCACACGTAAATTCAGCCTTTACGATGATAAGAGATAAAAATGTTGATGTTGCTCATTCGAGTCAGATGATTTTTGCCAAGACGTGTGGTACATTTTGAACTGGTTGCCAGCTAATAGCAGGGGAATTATCACATTAATTTTTATTAATCCCACATAATTATTTTTTTTTTTAATCACTCAAATCAATTTAATCCATTTATTTCAGATGAACAGTGCCAAAAGTTTGCACATTAAGCAGATCACTGTTAGCAAAAGTTATATTTAAGTATTAGGTAAAATACTGGGAATTTCTCCCCATAATATTGCAATTTTATTACTTATTTTAGGCATAAAATAATTGCCCCGAACTTGCTTCTTCACACTGCGTAAGCAGCGTTAGCCAAAGTAAGCTGCTGCTGCCGCTGAGGACTCCGACGGGATCTGTCAGGGTTAATTGATAAGACACGAGGTGGCGGAAACAGAGGCAACATCTCAGCCCACCAGCAGTGACGGGCAGAGTCGGATGGCGCCGTTTAATTCCAACTCTAACAAAAGATGCTCAAACTTTTCCGCTTCTGCTTTCTCTTGTTTAGAGAAGCATTCACCTCCACACCTGACATCCGCGTCCCGTATTGAAAGTATAAGTTGATTTCTGTGCACTCAGGAAGACATTAATGAAAGGAAAAGCCATTAGCTGTGAATATCATAATCCACCCGGTCTCATTACCAGCAGTCACCCAGAGATTACAAGTAATTGGACGTAATGTTTTGAGTATGAACAAGCGGCGGTCCATATTTCCATGGCAATGGCCCAACGCAATGTATTAGCGCAATTTAATATTTGATAGGACCCTTTCCTGTAATGGAAATGTGTGTTTGACATCATCAGGACGGGTGGGGGGAAGGATCCTGGCTGACAGGTTGTGGTCAGCAGACTGAAAATAGCCTCCAAGAAAATGTGTCCAAACTAAAACATTTTAATGTCCATCCATCCATTTTCCGATCCGCTTATCCTCACAAGGGTCGCGGGCGGTGCTGGAGCCTATCCCAGCTGTCCTCGGGCTGTAGGCAGGGGGACACTCTGAACCGGTTGCCAGCCAATCGCAGGGCACACACAAACGAACAATAATTCACGCTCACACTCCCACCTAGGGACAATTTCGAGTGTTGAATCAGCCTGCCATGCATGTTTTTGGAATGTGGGAGGAAACCTTAGTACCCGGCGAAAACCCACGCATGCAAACTCCACACTGTGAGGTCGACGAGCTAACCTCTGGACCACTGGGCCACCCCTCATTTTAATGTGCAGGACTTAATTTCTACGGCCAGGATTTTTCAAATTGCCATCACATAATGCTGTGTGACAGGGTCAACGTGCACGGTGCCCGGGCCTGAAACAAAATGAAGGTCATGGGTCTAAGCCTCCACAAATCGGACTTGAAGTATCTACACTTGTGTGACAAATTGCCTGAAAAATGTAATGGCATGCATAGGGCGAGACGTTTTTCATCTGCGGAGCCAGAACATACCATCTCCATCAACTCACCGCATCAATTTCGCTGGTACATTTAAAGACAACACAAAAGATAAATAAATAAATAACGAAATGTTTTTGTGACATATTTTTGGAAAAACAATAAATGATGCAACGGAAGGAGAAAAAACAAGCACAGCTCTAACTTTAATCCTTTATTAGTCCCACTGAGAGGGGGAAATTAACTTTGATTAGCATTTTGTATCTAAATCAGATAACGCATTTCGACAAGCCACACACACAAAAAAAAAGTCAGAGCGCATCGTGATGATGAAATATTTTCTCAACATTTTCAAAGGCATTTTCAAGTATAAGGCATGTTAAACAGATCATTCCAAGATGCGGTTTCATCTAGTTTGCATTAGTTAAGATGTATTCATCTGAATGTTTTCCCAATTGACTTTTATTATTATTGTTCTGGTTGTTGTTGTTGATGCTGAATATAAAATGACTTCAATATTAGCCAGGGTGGCCCGGTGGATGCATATTAGCCACTAAACAAGGGGAGGCCATAAATTAGATTGTAGTAATTGAAAGATGCCGGATTTATAGATGAGAAAAAACGGAAAGAAACTTTCAACTATTAGAAATGTCAGACTTGTCAATGCTGAAAATAAACTGAACGTTGACAGTTTTCATTTTTAATCAACCAGGAAGGTGCCTCTCTATATTGAAATGGGATGCTGTTTGAGCAAGAAAGACATACTTGGCTTGCATGCATAATTGATTAAGTCACTGGTAGATGAAAGATGAATACAGTCCACAGTTGTGCAGAGCAAGAGGCGGAAAAAACATATCCCTTTAGCCGGGGTCTAATGTGAAAGGAAATGGGCCGCCACTTATTGCAAATGCACCCTTATGGATGTCTTGTTTTGTTGGGTGAAGACACTCTGACACGTGATCAGGCGTCAAAAGGATCAGCCGGTTCCGTTTATAAATACGGCGGCACGTTTTCAAGACAAAGGTTTGATGTAATTAGGTTTGACTTACCCGCATCGCCTGTATATCATATGTGGAGACGAAATCTGTTTTCTGTCATTCTGCCTTCATTGAATCACTTGGCAGATCTGTTGGAGGAAGCAAAGCAATAGGGAACACAATTACACTCTGGTTATTTGCCGGTAAACAAACTTATTGAACTGAGCAAACCCGATGATGATTTCTTCCTGAAAAAGTAAGTTTCAAAATAACAAAATATCCATCCATCCATTTTCTTCAGCTTTGGGTCGCGGTGGGAGCAGTTGTAGCGGGGGAAGCCCAGATTTCTCTCTCCCCAGCCACTTCGTCCACCTCATCCGAGGGAATCTCAAAGCATTCCCAGGCCAACCGGGAGATGAACTTGTAGTCTCTGGAGCCTGTCCCAGGTCATTCCTGGGGTCTCGTACCATGGGAACGTGCGAGGAACACCTCACCAGGGTCCAGGGACACCATAAACTGATGCCCGAGCCACCTCATCTGACGCCTCTGGATGCGGAGGAGCAGCGGCTCGACTCTGAGCCTCCTCCCGGATGACCGAGCTTCTCACCCTATCTCTAGAGCAAGGGTGTCAAATTTACGGCCCGCAGGATAATTTAAAAGCGAAAAAATGCATAAAAGACACGGAATAAATATTTTTAATACGGTGCAATGCATGGAGTATCCGCTAGGGGGACACACTGTTTTGATCAGAGTAAAAGACATTGTTTTGATCAGAGATGAAGACAACAGCAGCATCAGTCTGTCATTGAGACAGACCCAACACAGCAGACGCTATCAAGGACATGTGAATACTTTATTCTCTACACACGTTATCACTCTCTTTAGTTTGTAAGGTGTAGGCAGGGATTAAATTTAGATTTTATATGCACATGTAAATGGTTTTAAAAATTCCTTTCTTTATAAATCTCGTTTAATCTTAACCCTCTCAGGGCAGGTGTTGCAGATTTGCAACAACCAAGTACCTAGAGTACCATAGGTGTCAAACTCAGGTTCAATGTCAGGCTTCCGCAGAGCTTGCTGATCATTTGAATCAGGTGTGTTGCAACAGGGAGACTTGGAAAACATGCAGGACAGCGGCCCTCCAGGACCGGAGTTGACCTATACTTTACCTGTTACGAGAACTTAATTTGAGCCTGAGAGGGTTAAAAGTGCATGACTATATTTTTCAACACCAATTACTTGTTAAAGTTGTGTGCCTTTGTACAATCAGTTGCAATACATATATGTGAACGATAAAAGTAAATTGCTCATTTGTGTAAGAAAATATAATAAGGAGCTTCATGAAATGTTTTGTAAAAGATATGTTTATAAAAACGTCAACACTCTCCTAATGTTCTTGTGCTTCTTTAGGCCAAAACAAAGGAAATACATTATTTTGGTTATTTATCATTTTAATGGTCCGGCCCACTTTACATTTACCGAGGCCATATGTGGCCCACAATGTGAAATGAGTTTGACACCCCTGCTCTAGAGGAATGCCTGGACACCCTGGGAAGGAAACTTATTTCAGCACGTTTGTATAGCGGATGTGGTTGTTTCTGTCAAATCAACGGCTGCACGATCCATCTGTCCAATCATCGTGATCTTTTGAAAGGTTGAAGTGGCATAAGCAAAGAAGTCCACATCTTTGTGCCGATGTACATTCAGTGATTTTTAGACTGTTAGAAATTGTGTCCAGTTACTCTGCTGACATGGCAACTCCAGTTTAATTAGTTGTTTACTGAACAAAAGAATGAAAATGAAAATGCAGGGTTAGTTTCATGAGCGTATTCAAAACAGCAACAAAAATAGCAGGAGTTTTTGAGTGAAAAATAATAACCCACCGAAAAAGATGCTTTTTTTAAACTAAAGCTGAAAAATGCAGTCGCACTAATATTTTTCTTTTGCAAGTGAAACGCTACGTTTCTTCACCAACCTCGCTTTCCTCTTTTAAAGCACACAAACTGTATCGATCGCAATCCCATCTGCAAGTGAGTCGCTGAGGTGAGAGAACCCCCAGCATATTGTTTTGCACTCTCATCGTCCCGTGTTGTCTGTTGGCAGCAAACAGCTCCAGCATCATCAGCAACAACAACAACATAAAGGTGATGGACAGCTTTTGGCCATGTTGTCTCCACCCCTCCCCGTGTGAATGTTTACATGTCTCTCGAGTGCATGAGAGCCAAACAGTAGTAGTCAACTGCACATAACGAAAGGAGCCAGCAAGAAATGAAGGTCCAAGTAAGATTCATTTTCTTTTTTCCTTTTTTTTTTGGGACAAAGTTCCTCGTTGACTGACAAAGCTGATCGAGGTTGGATGATTAGTTGACAGCAAACAATTTTTTTTGGGTCATTCCAATCAATCTGTGCATCTTCTAAGACACGGTCATGACTGCCATTTAAATACAGTAGCATAGCATGTCTAAGTGTTCATGAAGCTGAAACTATTGCAAGTCACTGTAACATTGTGCGCAGTTTGAACATTAACACTACATCTGAATATCGTGAAATACAACTGAACTGAATTTTTAAAAATTCTTTTATTTTATCGTAGTAACTACTTATGCATTGTGAAATACTCCTGTTGAGTTGCTTATCACTACGACATTAAAAAAAATAAAGAAATAGTGATGACATTTTTGTTTGATTGATGGCCGGTCTTATCTGCATCAGCCAATCATGGCGGTACTGAAAGTAAAGTTCAGTCAGCAAGCGTATACGCCTTAAATACGTCAATGTTTGGATGCGAGAGTCCTGGGACGGAAGCTTTTTAAAATGACGAGGAAGGACGTGGATGGAGAATGTTTATTATATGAATAAGGATGGAGTGACAATGACGGAAGGGCATCCAATTCGCTGACGGAGGTCATACTGACAAAATAGGGCAAAGTGCCCATCTCTAGTTATACCAAACACAAAAGAGCGTCCATTGATCAAGTTATCCATTTGCCGCAGATATTAGTGGCGCACAGAACACACACGGCCGTCTTATTTTGACCTTAATATTATGCGGGAATTGAAACCATGCTGCCAGCACGAACCGCAGTACCCTCAGTAACTTTAATCAGTGGCTGAAAATTCAAAGAAAGACATAAAGGTGTATGAATAACACAATTATCAACTTTAACCCAGCTCAAACGCAAACCACATTGACATAACATCATCCAATAGAAATAATTCAACAGTTTGTGCATCCTGAGTTCAATGGGCATTGTGCTTCTCATTCTGGTATTCGCACATTGGCCACAGGGGGGCAGTATAATACATACCGTACACGTTGTACACATTATGGAGACGTCTCATTGAGGAGTTTATATCTCCTTCACAAATGCAAGTTTTAGTTGCAACAGCCAAACTATACTCCTTGCAAAAATCTATCATTCCATTATCATTTAAATACAGCGCGAGATGAGAGAAATGTTTTTCCACAGTGATAGGAACATTATTCCCTCTCCCCCCGGAGCTCATGTTTAAAGATGAGCATTTTTCAAACGTTGAACGCCTTGAGGAAAGTGATTCCAAAATACTGTTGTAGGAAGCCTTACAATCTCTTTGGGACAATTACACTTGTTCAGGAAGCCTTGGCTGCGTGATACATTAGTGAGCGGAGGTTGAAGATGGGTGTTTGGAGGCTTTGCAGGGTGGGAGGAAGTTGAAGAACCCACCAGATTGCACAATGATCCATTAGCCTAATGTGTTCTTCTTCCATGCCGTGGCAAATCCCCAGCAATGCCCCCGATTGACTGCTTCCCCTTTCACTTCTTTGGTGTGTTTTAAAAGAGACCAAAATGCAGTACTACAACTTTCTCACTGAAGCAAGAAAAACATACATGACTGAATTGGTTGTGGTTGAAGCGTGTCCTGAGAGACTCACATCCATCCTTACAACAGTTGTGACTGTGCAGATGACATCTGGTGCATCTCCAGCAGCATATGACTCACAGCTGAGTGGTGAAGGAGGGGCAGCTGTGGTTACGGAAGAATTTGTGTCGGTGTCTTATATACTGTATGATGTGAGCCAGAAGAGAGTTGCACCACTGATATTAACATGACTGGTCTCCAGACGGGAGAAAGGGACGCTGTGGACGTAGTGGTTAATGGAGTCAAACACAGCAGTGAGGGCGAACATGATGAGAATTTTAAAGTGGCCCCAGATAGAGGACAAAAATGTCACAGGTACATTTGAGGAGGGCTGTGTCGTTTCCAGAGTCTGGATTGTTTTGTTTTGTTTCTTTTGAAGAGATGAGATGGGTTTGGAGATGAGCAGCAACATCCTGTTCAATCATCATCAAAGGATGAGGGATGTTTTTTTTTAAAGCCGAGAGCATGATTGGGCGATTACTCTCACAACATGATTGTCAGAAGGTAATGCCGGTAACACTGTTAACTAACTAACAGCTTATGTGTGGTCAAACAACAGCGCTTTTTCATATTGATCTGATTGTGGTTGGGCGGATGTGTTGGAATGTTTCTTATACTCTGAAATTTTAGCCAGGCTAACAACCAAGTAATAGGCTGAGCAACGGAGTAAAGGATCACTCACAGAGACATTTTCAGAAATAGACAGAGGACTCAAAGATTTTCTTGTTTTAGTTTCATCCGACAGTACATATTAGGAAACTCATGAGATAATGTGTACGGAATGGAATACCTCTAGAACAGGGGTGCCCACATTTTTTGGACCGACGATCGACTTTTTGAGCAACCAACCTCCCACGATCCACCCATTACCGCGCACGCACGCACGCCATGATGAGCAACAGTCTGACACGGAGGCATGCGACGCACTTTTGCAGCCTGTTAACTATCGTAGCTCACACGTACCGTTTTAAAGTCCTTTTCCTCGGCCCTCCAGATTCCGATTCTTTGCCCGTGCCCTCGGCGAATTGTACACGAAGCAAACTCTGAATGAGAATAATGATCATGATAAAAGATATAACGCAACAGCTCTGATCACAAGCTGAGATTGCAGACTGCTGAACGCTAACAACTTCGGTGACCCCAGGTCACACGCCACCGTAGATTAAAGATTTACCTGCTTTATTTTATTAATTTTTAAAAATACTTTTTGTGAAAATGAGACTGATAGGATGATTAGGGTGCAGTGTACATTCAGACAAAAAATATATTCCTAACATGCACAAAGACACATCAATGGTTGTTTTTTTTTTTTCTCCTCTACACCGCTCGCGATCGACTTGGGATCAGGCCGCGATCTACCGGTCGATCGTGATCGACGTAATGGGCACCCCTACTATAGAAGATTTAAGGAACGAATTGGTATTTTTGTTGCATCTTATCCATGATAAGGAGGCATCTGGAATGCGCTTGTGTAAAGTGTACTCCTTGGAAAGATGGAAGAGGCCAAGCAGAAAAGTGTTCCCTGAGAAGTTGAAGGAACAGCTGGGGCTGATTTAAAGGATTACCCTCCAAATAAGCCAGAAGTGTCCAAACTTTTTTTTTCCCCCGTGTTTGTGTGGTGCCAAATGTGGATGCAAAGCACCGGTATTAAGAGTCCATCTGTGTTTACCATGAACGCCATCATCACACAGCTCAGCATCCAGCTCGGTTGGGTGCGGAGTTGGCATATATGGAGACAGGCAATCCCGCACGCTCACCTCAGTGATACCAAATTTATTGTCATGATTAATTCATATCATAACTAGTCTAGTTATGCATGCTAACAGTAATCATTTGGCATCGTTTGCTGCACCTGTTTTCCAGTCCAAAAGCTTTTAACCCCCCCTTTTTTTTTTTTGCATTACCTTTTGAGGACCAGCATGGCACGTAATCACTTCAGACTTAAAGGCAGACCATTTTGTTCACACACTTTACCAAAGTAATTCATTTCAACATTTTTGTTCCTGGAGCTTTAGGTCCGTTTGTAAGATGGTGGTCTCAAGTCCCTATTGATTTTACACTCATCCTCCAGACTTCAAATATTAAATTAGAATCAGAATGATCAGTTTTCACCAGTAACATGTCGTTGGCCTGAGATAACAAAATAAATAAAGAAAACCACATGGCTCTGTGAATCTGCGTATAATTTGTTCTTTCGATTTGCAATTGGCAATCGAAAATTAAAACAATTAAAACGCGTCCATTGCTTGATTCAAAGAGTCAGAAGTTTTCATTTGGTACCATTGCCTTGAAACTGACTTGGGTCAAATCTCCGAGAGCCGTCATTTTAGCGTGGTGGAGGGGTTTGTGTGTCCCAGTGATCCTCGGAGCTAAGTTGTCTGGGGCTAAATGCCCCTGGCAGGGTCAAGGTGAGGGACAAGACAAAGCACGGCTCACAGACACCTAACAACAAATAGATCCAGTTTTCCCTTGCCCAGACGCGGGTCACTGGGGCCCCCCTCTGGAGTCAGGCCTGGAGGTGGAGCTCGCTGGCAACACCCATGGAGCCCACCCAAGTTCAGCCCGAAGTGGCAACGTGGTCCCTCTTCCCATGGGCTCCCCAGTTTTGTGGCATGCTTAGGGGGCGTTTTCCATTTGTGCAAAATTTTAACTTCCTGGCTGATATCTTAAAATTATTTCCTCAATAATGCCATCTCGTTAGTGAAATGTACCATTCTCTCCTGCCGCCAAACAATCCTTGAACATCACCCCGCCACCCTTGTACTTCACATCTAGTATCCTGGTTTTCAGGCTTGCAAGCTTTCCCTTTTCATGAGTTTTGTGAGACTACAGAACATGTCTCCCAAGTATTAAGGTCTTAGTCCCTATGTGCAATGGCAAGATGAAATCAGTTTTGTTTATTCCTTTTTCTTTCTTTTAATGGTAGACCTTAATACTTTAATCCTAAAGTGTTGTCTTTACTGATGAATGAAATAAAAGCACATTTTGCCAAACAATTTCTGTAAGAGGAAACCATTTTCAACTACGAATCAAATGGAATTAAAAAAAATATATATATTTTTTGACAGAACCAGCACTTCACTAATGTGTATAAGTAAGACATTATGGAAACTGGAAACGTGTACGTGCCCTAATGAATAATGCCTGAATCACATTGAATGATTGATGGGTCGTAAAATCTTCCATCATCTCCTCTGATCAATAAACATGTTTTTTTTTTTTAAAGCACCTTTCCAATATAAATAGCACATCATGTCCAAGTTGACATTCAATATTTGTCAACTTAGAATGAAAACTATATGCATGAACAAGACATGTAAAAGGTTTATTTGATCTCAATCACTCATTTTAGTTCTTCATATAAGTATGCATTGTATCCAAAACATGAAGCAAAAAAAGCCAACAACAAGCAACATGATTCAATCAATCATTGTCGGGGGGGGGGGGGGGGGCATTCCACAGCAGGTGCTCTCATGAATAGAACATTCTTGTATGGGAGGGCCTGAGGAATGCAGTGTTGAGCCAGAGTTTCCTTCAAATATTATGCATTAGGTTCATGAATTGTTAGCAGCACAACACACGGCACCCATGACACTGATTCAAGGCATCCTTTTGAAAATAAATTACTTATAAAGGCTGTGGATTCAATGACCATCATTAGAAAAGAAAAGGCATTTATTGAGGACGATAATACGGCGTACATTTAATTTCAAATGTATAGCCTAAATGTAATGTGATTAGTGAATACATGAAATGATGAATAGAATAGTTGAAAATCAATAGCCCTATGAAATAAAATGTCAGATTATGCACCCAAAACACACGCAAAAAAGTCCGTTCTTTCCAATGTCCTCCCCACATGATTAGAAATGACGGCTTGCACCCAGTGATCTCTTCAGATTCAAAGAAAAATTCAATGTTAGCGATGACCTGACACTTCAGTTGTATCTTGAAAATACACACACTAAAAAAAAAAAAGGAGTGTTTTTGTGATGGCCACAAAACAAGACTGCCCGCGTTCTTGGAGCTCCAGACACACTTATGGCTCAAAAGTGACACATTCCATGTACAAAATAATGGCTCACTTACATTACCCGATAAGGCGCGTATACTGTACCAGCGTGTCACATCTACAGGGAATATTTCGCAGAAAATGTAACTTCAACTTGGCAACTGTGTTGCATATTGGCGTAACTCTGTTATGAAGTGCTCACCGAGTATTTAACGAGTGAGGAAGCTGTTGACAGGCATGGGATAGTATAAACTGTTAGTCTGATTGCTGCACAATGAAGCGCATTAATACTTGGATGGGAAAAAAAAAATACACACATCTGAAGGGGGAAAAAAAAACAGTCCGAAAGTGCAGCTTTTCTCCGGCCAAAATACATGTGGATACAAAAGGCAGACTCCAGCTCTTAGCCTGTCAGTGCAGCTTTCATCCGTCTGTGGTTGAGCCTTCACACTGGATACGAAGCGTCATCTTGTCCATTCCTTTGATGGCACAGTGTGCTCTAGTGGGCTGCGCTGGTAAAGCAACGGTGTGTGGCTTTCGCTACCTGGAGACATCGGGGACGAGTCTCTTGAACCAACGTCCAACTGCCACGTCGACTCTCAGCACTAATGAGACACCGAGCAGCAAAGACACGCAGCTCACCAGGAACCCCGAGGCCTCAAACATAAACCTGAAAGGTGAAAGACAACATGAACGCCTCTGGGGAAACGCCACTTAGTTTTCTCATTTCGGATATCTGTAACTACCAACAGTAGCTATTACAGTGGTCCATTACTGCAAGGTGAGTCGGCATCCCCTAATGTGTGCACAGTGGAAACCTGTATAAGTGCCGGGCCTTTCCACTGAGTCCATATTCCGAAAAAGCCTTGAAACCAGTGAGTCTGTGTGAGCGGGAAATTGGAGTCAGGCACTTACTTGGGTGCGAAAACACACCACACCATTAGGTGTCTCCTGAGGATAGCAGCTGCACACACTGAAGCGAAGACCTGGGAAGCAGGCAAACAGAAAAATACAAGAATGGCAGAGCAGAGTGCGCCCATCTGGCAAGGCCGAGCAACTCGGATTTGGATCGGCAATATCATTTGCAGACTTTATGACAAAATTGAATCTGATGATTTTGCTACGAGAGTATGTGGATACTGTATGTAAGTCGTTTATAGCGGTACCTGCAGTCCGAGAATAAAGAGGTAGCGTGTCGAGAGTTGCAGGAGAGCCGAGCTGAACAGTTCAGGCTTCTCCCTCAGTCTCATCTCCATGACGGCATCCTCTCCTCCTTCACCACTGGCTTTGCCTGCCCTGCTTCCACGGACCTCGCATACCAGGGGCCAAAACAGCAGCAGGGGACATGCCACTGTGGACAACGAGCCGTCAAGCGGCAGGATAACTATAAATATACCGCTCAAAATGTGCATAATTTGCACCCATGAAATAAATAAATAAAATGACATTTAGTGTTATCCAACACCAAATACCTGAATTGACCACAACCCCCAAATTGCCTAATGCTCACATTATATTGTGATGTGAATTTTATGATTATGTCCCACAAGGCTGATACACAAACGTTATCAACAATTCTCTTGGACTTTTATCTATTAGCCAGTACCTTGTGCAGATGTACCGTATTTTCCGCACTAAAAGGCGCATCTTCAATGAATGCCCTATTTAGTAATTTTATCCATATATTGGACGCACTGGATTATAAGGCGCAATCTACAATGCACCCACTAGAAGGAGCTGCGCTCCTTTCGTTCGACTCGAGAGGCGTTCATGACCGCCTCTGAAAAACGTAAATTACTTCAATGAAACTACGAAAATTGAAAGTAATCAAGCGAGGAAATCATAAAATAAATTTTATAGCCCCCGACAGTATTTATTTTGGCATTTCCCTTGAACATAGCTCCAACAGAAGGATCAGATGCCAGTGAAATGTAGGAGACTGGACTGTTTTGTTGTGCACTGAATTCACAAACAAGGAAATCATCAAATTAATTCTGTAGGGGGGCTATAGAATTTATTTTGTGGTTTTCTGTTTTGATCCATTATTTTAAATTTCAAGGAATCGTTCATTTACGTTTTTCAGAGGCGGTCGTGAACACCTCTCGAGTCGAACGGAAGAAGAGAAGGCACGGAGACGGACAAAGACGTGCCTGTATTTGTTGAGACTGTGAAAACCATTAATAAAGTGTGCGTTTTAATGTGCGTTGTGAGCTTTTAAGAAAATGGAAGACTTTTTGGTGCGCTTTATACAGTCATACCTCGGTTTTCGACCATAATCCGTTCCAGAAGGCGATTTCGAAAACCGAAACCACGCTCTTTTAAAAAAAAAAAAAAATCTTTATTGAACACGTCTGTGCACAATTGAACGCTACACGAGGAAGCATCACTTCCTCGTCTACCCGAGGAAGAGTCACTTCCTCGTGTAAGGAAGGCGAGAAGAGTCAAGTGACGCATTCAAGTGCCCTCAGTCTGTTCGAGAACCGAAATTCGGTCGTCATCTGAGGCATAAAAAACTCAAAATTTGTGGTCGAAAACCGATTTGGTCGAGAACAGAGACGTTTGAAAACCGAGGTTTGACTGTAGCGTGGAAAATACGGTACATTGGAAATGTCCGGTGAGTGCAGTTCGTATCCTTTTGTGGTGTGTTCGCTGTTCGATATTCAACAATGCAGCAAAAATCAAGCGCTTGGTGTACCTGCAAACAGGATGTGTGAAGCAAAAGTGTTGAGGGTAACCAAGGAGGCCGGCAGTAAGGTGCCCGTGTGGCCACCGGGGAATCCCACAAAGGCTGCTTCCCACTGAATAGAAGAGAAAGTGGGCAGGTGACCTGTTGCGTGGAAGAACTGGGTGGCTGCCAGCGACCACAGCACAACCGGAGTCCAGGGCACATTGAAGCCACCTGAGAAAACAAAAAAAAAAACGGTGACAGACTGTGTCACTTTAAATGATCCAAGAAGAAAAATGACGACATTCTCAACTCACCCGAATATACTCCGCGCAGGTCGCAGAGATTTGTGGAGGAGGCATGAATGTGCAGCAGAGCGCCCATTTCAAACAGTAGCAGGAGGAAAGACAGAGCCATGCCCTCTGGGTGCAAGTGGAGCAGACCCAATCCCAGCAGCCCGCAGAACAGAAGCAGCGGGGCAGAGTAGACCGTTCCTAGGCCGTAGGCCTCCACGGCGGGTCGGTTGTCCACCTCGCTACCCCCGCTCGTCTCGCCGTCATCCAGCGAGCGGCGCATGCGCTGGTAGATTTGCGGGATGAGGTGGTGAAGCTCGGCTTGGGGGCTGATACCGGTGCTGGCTCGGTAGCGTGGCGGAGGGACGGATACATTCTTCAAAGTCCCGCTTGCAGTCCTGGTCTTCACAAACACGGTGAGCGGATCCAGCCAGATCAGGGCCAGCCCCAGTCCCAGGAGACAATAGGCAGCCCTGGGGATGAAAATTTGGGCCAGTTTGATAAGCTCAGACAAATTCCTGAAGCTGTTCTCTGGTGAGGCGCTAACAGCCCAATGGAGTCCCAGACACACAGAAAGCAGGGGAAGGATCCAGCGGGCCGTGAATACCGTTCCACCTGAGGAGTTGAGGTTCCCATAGTGCTGGAGGCATCTCCTCAACAGATACGTCCACACGGCAAGGGAGAAAACTGAGAGGACGTAGAAAATGTTTTTCAGTTGATTGTCTTTCACCCGAGCGAGGGAGGAAAGGAAGGGGGACGGCTGACAGGCATGCTGCTCCTCTCGACAGCCGTGGAAGAAGAGGGAGAGGTAGAGACTTCCGACGAGGAGCGCGAAGAAGGCCGCGAGGGTGCTGCTTTCTTTTCTCACTGTCGACGGGGGGGAGGCGGGCGACGGGAGCAGCGACGCGGGTTTCGAAGGGTCTTGGTTGACGGGCAGAAGGAGGCCATCCCAATTTAGACGGAGGGGAATGTAGAGAGCCAGGGAGCGCAACAAGAAGGTTACTACTTGACCCTCGGCGATCACGTAGCTATCCGAGAGCATGGAGGCAAAGCGAAGGAGTGTCACCACCAGAGGTGGAGAGAGAAGATAACGTGGGGTCCTCCAGCTTGCGCTTTTTGGGGTTTTTGCTTCGTTCTTAACCGCGGCGGATGTCTTGGACTGAAGAGCCTGGCACAGGAAGAAGAGCTCAGACGTGAAGGCGGTTCGCAGCCATGCACCACGCCAACTCGACGTAACCCCATGAGAGCAGCTGACCGGCAGCCACACAAACGCCAGCAAGCAGCGCGACGACAACAGCTGCCCTCGGCCGAAAATTATTCTCTCTGACGAGCGCCGATGACATTTCGGACACGGTGAAACACATCAGGCAGGCGAGCGCCAAGATGATTAAACCGGCCGCCATTTTAAGCGGGTTGAAGCGGGCCCAGGTGGCTCGGCACACGTCTTGGACGGAGGTGAGGTAGGCCTGCAGCGCGAGCGACAGCTCACGGGGGGGTGAGCGTCCCTCTCGGGCATATGTGAGATACTCAGAGGAGAGTTTTTCATACTGATGTTGAAGCACAGCCAGACTCTCAGATGGTATATCTTTGGCCAAAGCGGAATACGTCACCAGGAACCGGCTCACCTTCAGAAACAGAACGGCACACATTCTTATATTGAAAAATACTTTTTTTAGTTTTTTTTTTGGGGGGGCAACATTATCCAGAGTGTGTACCAAACCTGCTTTGTATTGATCCACAGCGCCTCAAGCTGGTTGAGACCTGCAACTGCACCTTTTGCGGGGCCAAATTCAGGAAACGAAGGCAAGAGAACCTGGCCCACGCTACTGTACGGGATCGGCACTCCAAGGAGCAGGGCCAGTGTGGGAACCAGGTTTATCTGGGGCACCACGTCAGGTTCATCCTACAAGTAGGGATAGAATACAGTTGTAAGATTATAAGCGTCGAAATGTCGTCATTTTTCCTCCCCACGCAATTATTTACGGTATGTGCTGTCCTTAAACGGCCTTAAAATAATGTATACCATCCAAAACAGCATTAAAATATTATGGTCTTAAAATGCTACTGATCAATGAAGATGGATTTGTCTTGGGTGTCTAATACGGCAGCTGTCTGATCATTTCCCTGCTGATTATCTTGAGGACATCATCTGTTTACTAATGAAACGAGCAGCTTTGCACAGTGTACATTACGCTATGTGACGCTCCATTTAAAAAGCAATTATGTAAATGAGTGCCGCAGTTCAACACTTGTGGTGGGCGGTGCACTTTATTAATTGCTGACGGTGGAAAGAATGCCTACCAGCATCCATTCACAGAGCAGAATCAGTAATGAGTATTCTCAAACTGTTTCATTACCTCATAATAGATCCAATAATTCACTCGTTTTTTTTTTTTCCTGCAGTTTGTTGGACATCCGAAAGAATAAAACCGAGTTCACATTTCTGTTTTATTCTCAGCTCTTAAATTTCAAATCGTAAAAGTTATGATTAGTTTCACACTTTTCAGGGATTGCAGAGGAACTCATAATCCAGATTATCATATTACAGCGTGTCCTCGGTTACCGACGGTACCGACATCTGATGTTTTGAGATCACAAACAGCGTACAATGTACGAGTTTGCACAGCAGCGCAAGAATAGGTCAAGCTCAGTTACAGTTATATGATTATTATTTTTCATTTGATTGTTTCATATTTATGTCCCGTAATGGTTTTCATTCCGATATTACCTGTAATTATGATTTAATACCGCATGAGCCTAGTTCGTGATAGATTCCGAGCTCAAGTACATTGCACATTTCTACAGACCTGCGACGGGGGTCCAGGAAAGAGCGGGACGGCACTGTAGAGGAAGAGGGTCGCATCAGTCTCCTTCTGACTTTCTCCTCCATGATCGCCAGTCTCTGTCATCCCATGATCCCCCATCACCACCAAGAGCGTGTCATTCTGAATATGGTTGATCACAGACCTGCAGACAAATATGAAAAGCACGGTAGATATGATTTCCCCTAAGATGCTTGAAACTGATGTTACATGTTCGAATGAAGTTGAAAAAAATAGTTTTTTAATTAAGTGACCACCTTATTATGTACTGCTTGTTGCAACGGAACAAGCAAAAGGCAGAAACGCTGCTTTTCGACCTAATTAATAATATCTGATGACATTTAAAGTGAAAAACAAAATGGGGAAAAAAGTAATTTTCATTCAGTCACTCATTCATTCATTTTCCTATCCGCTTTATCGTCACAAGAGTCACGGGGGTGCTGGAACCGATCCCAGCCGTCTTCGGGGAGTAGGCGGGGTACACCCTGAACCGGTTGCCAGCCAATCGCAGGGCACACAGAGATGAACATTCATCCACGCTCACATTCACACCTAGGGACAATTTGGAGTGTTCAATCAGCCTGCCGTGCATGTTTTTGGAATGTGGGAGGAAACCAGAGTACCCGGAGAAAAGCCACGCAGGCCCGGGGAGAACATGCAAACTCCACACAGGGATGCCGGAGCGGGGATCAAACCCAAGACCTCTGCAATGTGAGGTCGGCGCGCTAACCAATGGACCACCGGGCCGCAAAAGTAACTTTAAAAGGTCTTTTTTTTAAAGTATGGTCAAATATACATTTAATTAAGTGTGGAAACAAAAGTGCAAAGTAATTGTACCAATGTAATGCATGTTGTAGTCACACAGGCACGTTGCACCGTTGTCTGACCTGATAACTCCATCCATCTGGACGAGCTTGTCAGCCATCGCCGGGTGGTCAGGACCAAACCTGTGACCACAGTGGTCCACCCCGAGGAAATGAGCAACCAATACATCCCACTCGTCACCCACCACTGTCAAAGCCAACAAAGTGACGGATGGGAAGATGTTAAAGGACATACACAACAGAACTGACTACGATTTCCGACGAGCCGTTGAACATATGACATACTAGTTGTGTAGAGATTCTGGAGGATGCCGTCGTCCACAGTGTGCAGGTCGTGCACATTAAAAGAAGGGAAGGGCAGAGAACGGTGGAATTTCTTTGGGAAAAGACTCTCCCAAGTGTCGTCGCCCATGAACACCACTCGTTTACCTGTGAAAGAGGATATAGGAGTTGAAAACTGGCATTTGTCAGAGACTAGTTATGCCCCACCTGTTCACTTTTTTTTTTAACCTATCCACTTTTCTTGGCTGACAGTCTCACCTATAGGTACTTGTATACATTGAACTCAGTGAATGAGGCAGTAATAACTGGTTTGTGCATATGGAGTACAAAATAAGACATGGCAGCTCTGTATGGACATTTGACAATAACGTACTGGACTTGAGTCGACACTGCAAAAGTAAAGTGAATATAAGTTTAAGCTTGAACAGACTTCTCCGTGTATTATTTATGTATAAAAACTCACCCATTCTCCTAAAAGATCTGATTATGCATGTTTACACAGTACTCACCAACTTGACCAAACTGGTGGATGAGGTTGTCATCTGAAATGGCCCGAGATGCAAAGTTACTCCCCATATCCACAAAGGTGGGCAGAGACCCAGTAGTTAATCCCTTGATTCTCTGCATGGTGGTCGTGGGTGGGTCAGCACGAAAGGGGTACAAGCGGCACTGGGCAGGCCTGGATGAGCATGTCTCCTCAAACACAGGCAGCTTGTTTTCAAAAGGCCGAGGCGAAGTGTTGTTGGGGTCAAAACGGGCAAAGTCGATCTTTAAGGCGTCGATAATCAGGAGGACAGCCCTGCGGAAACGTGGTTTTACCCCACAAAAGTCTTTCGACTCTCCCCTCGGTTCGAGTACGTCTCCGCAGGTGCTGGTGCGGTTCACCTCCAACCGAACCAGCAGGAATCCACCCACAAAAAGGTAAATTCCCACAAAATATACCGCACACACCCAGAGGAGCAAGGATAGCACTTGGTGTCCTTTCATTCTAAAACGACAACGGTTGATGGATCAAAATGATATTCTTGTCCATTCCTGGTAATGTCACCCGGTTACTTGTGCCAAAGATCGCCTCGCTGTTGAACACACTGACCTTGTGGAAGTCATTGTCCCCCACCCAGGTGGACCAGGGGCGGACTTGACGGTCGTTGTGTTGGCCCAGGAGGTTTCAGGTGTCTCATGTACACACACTCCAGCGCAGCCTTACCCGCTGCCGGATTAGAACTCCGGTCCGCACAGCCAAGATCACAGACGGGGTAGGAACGTCAGGGCGCATGGAAATTGTGGCGGAAGTCTCGGACGAACACTTTTCAGTGTGGCACATATCGTTGCTTTTCGCCCTTCTTTTTACCTTACAGGCGTATTTTTGTGTTTACACCTGAGCGGAGTCACTCACACTTACAAAATTGCATTTTGTAAAGAAATACACGTCCAAAATCGTGATTTATGTAAAGCAAACCGCGTAAATGATTTGAAACACCCATTGTGGGTCTGTGATGAATTTGTTTCCATCAATTTTTGGAAAACCTTTGACAAAAAAAAAAATATGAAAGGGATCATTTGAAGCATTTAATGGATGACATTTTCACCCGGTTGTATTTTTTTAAGGATAAAAGCTCACGTACAGTAACATTACTCCAAAAACGCATTTGAAACCAATGTGTGCTGCATATTTATTTTTATTTAGACTTGCATCTCGCTCTCTCTCTCACACACCACACACACACACACACCTACAGTAGTTTTGAAATATTTACTCCATACAGTACTTATACTGATAAAGAAATAGAATTTGAGGAGAAAGCACAAAATATACTGTATTTCAAATTTAACAAGTACATCCATAGACAAATGTGAATGCAAACGTGAAGGTTGGACACAGTGTTTATTTCTAACTACAGAACAAAGGGAAAGTATTTCAGATAAAAAAAAATGTTTACCTCTTTTACTGGTCTGAAATTATTTTGGTGCCTGCTATTTTAACATGACAAACTAAATATACTAAACACTGAGGAACTCCCACATAATGAGACATCCGGACATGTTGCAACTCAAAACTAGTGCAGTAGAAAAAATGCCTTCGTCACTTATACTTCCACGAAGATGTGTATGAGTTAAGTGTATGCCTGAGTTAACCCAATCACATTTCCGCACAAATGAATCAAAATAGCTTGAAAATGATTTCTAACGGGCATAATTTACAGAAAACTAATATGCTAGCCACAGTAAATCAAACATAAGCAGCATCCAAAAGTCAAATTGCTGATGTGACAGTCGGCAAACAAGAGTCCATGAAAATTCCACTGCTGCAACTCCAGGCAAGTCATTGAAATACAGTAGTTTGCCATCTTATATGACAATACATAACTTGAGTGATCATCCATTGGAATTGTCTAATTTTGCTTTGTGGTGTGTTTTGAGTTCAGAGGTTGTGTCCTGTGCTATTTTGATTCGGGTTGATTTGAAATATCTTCACACTCCTCCACTTCTCCTGGTGGGATCTTCGGACTTGCCTTTGCTAATGTACCATAAATGGTCATGGCCTGCAGGCAGGAAAACACAATGAGTAACATAATGATTTCAGAAAACACCCTTTTCTGTTTTCACATGTTTACCTGTGTAACCATGCTGCTAATGTCGCCTGTATTTGTCGGGAGAAGGACAGTGTTTGACTCTTTGGCAAGGTTGGAAAACGCAGACACGTACTGCTCAGCCACGCTCAGTGAGGCTGCCGCATTTCCATTCTGCGTAGTAAAATAAACAAGGAGATGTTTCAGATTGGATTG
The DNA here is from genome assembly GCA_018466805.1 of Hippocampus abdominalis. Lineage (NCBI taxonomy): Eukaryota > Metazoa > Chordata > Actinopteri > Syngnathiformes > Syngnathidae > Hippocampus > Hippocampus abdominalis. The sequence goes on from CM031711.1 coordinate 3,038,290, forward strand.
ACCACTGTCAACCCCCCCCCCCCAAAAAAAAAAAATCAGAAAACTACTCTTCACCTGCTCAGCGAGGGCATCAGATACAACCCGGATGGCCTTGGCTTTGGCCTCAGCTTTGACTAAGACTGCTTGGGCTTCACCTGTAGCCAAATAGTTTCAGTCATTGACAAGTAGAAATTAATTTAATTATTTGAGTCATTGGGCAAATAGAAGTGAAACAAACAAACAAACAAAAAAAGTTCACTTCTAACCATAACACTAGAACAAAAAAATATTTATTGAATGCACCAACCAGCCGCATTGTTGATCCGTTCTGCCTTTTCACCTTCCGAGGCAAGAATTTGAGCTTGTTTACGCCCCTCTGCGACATTAATGGCCGATTCCCTTGTCCCTTCAGACTCCAGCACGGTGGCTCTCTTCTTACGTTCAGCCTCTACCTGCAGAATTATTGCACGTTATTATACATTATGGTCGCTAAACTGATTGCGTTTTTTTCTTCTTGTTAAGAGAAGAAATATGTAAATGAAAATATAACAGAAGTTTAATTGAATAAGCACATGCGACAAAATGTGGAAGTTGACCTTATGCATTGCGTGTTATTTAAATTAAGTGTTGATGGTTTGCCATTTTTCTATTTCGGGTGGCCTAGTCCTTTTTATACTTGCATGGTAATTATGAAAAAAGGGGTTGTTAGCACATTTCACAAATATACATATAGATCTTTAAACCTCACCTGCATCTGCATGGATTCCTTCACACGAGGTGGAACATGTATATCTTTAATTTCATACCGCAAGCAACGGATTCCCCACTCGTCTGAAGCTTGGTTGATGGAGTGAACAATGTTGGCGTTAAGGCACTCTCTTTCCTTAAGAGAAAACAACATACCGTTATATGGTTCTTATATCCTTGTTTATACACAAGATACAGACAAGGTGAGATCAAACAGCATGCCATTACCCTGAACACTTTGTCCAGTGTCAGTTTGCCCAGTTCTGAACGCATGGTGGTCTGTGCCAGCTGTGTGACAGCATATTCAGGGTCCTCAACACCATAACTAGCCTGGAGTGAACAATGTACATATAACAAAAATCAGTGACATAGGAGCAGAAAATTTGCAATTTATCACATCAATTTGAAAATCTTACTTTGAAAGGGTCCAGGATCCTTAAATACAGAACTCCATCAATCTGGAGCGTTACATTATCTGCCAAACAAATTAAAAGTACAATTGCAAAAGATATCCGAACGATTTAATTTGAACTTGCGTGAAGACTGTTGGAGGGTTAATCGTTTTCACAGCGCAACCACATGACAAAATGACTTGCCTAAAGATACTGCAGACTGCTCGGGGACATCGATGACAATTTCTTTGAGACTTTGCACATAGCGGATTCGGTCCAGTACTGGGATGAGGAAATTTAACCCCTAGAGGAGGTCAACCAGGAGAGTATGAGCAAGTGCAGTGCAAAAAACATATTCATACTAAAACAAAACAAAAACAAAAACATACCGGTTCAAGGATGCGATGGAAGCGACCCATTCTCTCCACCACCCACGCTTCCTGCTGCGGCACAAACAGGACCACCGTGTTCATAGGCAGACTGGAGGCCCATCGCTGCTGAAGTGGGGACACCCACAACCTTGGCACCGTTCGTCGGCTATGCTAGAAAACACATAGACAGTACTGCATACTGGGGTGTGTTCTTAAATATAAATAGATATACAATCACACATAAAAATACATGCATATCTATCCAGCTTTTATCTTAGCTGCTTATCCTCATGAGGGTCGCCGGCTTGCTGGAGTCTATCACAGCTGATTTTGGGCAGTGGGCGGTGTATACCCTGAACTGGTTGCCAGCCAATAGGGCACATATAGACAATCGACCATTCACACTCGCAATTTAGAGTGATCAATTAACCTATCGTACGTGTTTTTGTTACGTGGTAGGAAACCAGAGTAGCCGGAGAAAGTCCACGCAGGCACGGGGAGAACACACAGGAAGGCAGGGGTCCCGAATCGAACCTTTGACCCGATCACCATGCCGCCATATATTTATACAACTGCACAATTATACACTAAAGTTGGTACGACAAGTTCTGTTTCAATAGCGATACGTCTGAAAAACTGCAAACTAAATGTGGCACGTTGAGCACAAATTATTAAATAAAATCATAAACTGTTAGTCATTGAGCATGGTCACAAAATGAGTGAATTTATTTATGGATAGGGAGTGCGTCACATGTACAAAAATGAGTTCGCATCAGAAAAATAAATGTACAGCAAACCGCTAATGCACTATGATTTTAATTTACCTGAAGGAGAGACCCGCCGGTGCGAAACAGTGTTCGGATCATCATGTAAACTAAAAGGGAATGAATGAATAACGCTATGTGACAGGAATTGTGAATTGAAGCTAGATTCCACTCGCAGGAACTCCCCACTCTTCTGTGTGCGACCTATCAGGAAAGTTACATCATTGGTGCAGCGGTAGAAAGGTCGCTACTGTGAGCAACAACAATTCTGTAGTTCCACTCGCAGGAATCCTCCCCACTTAATCCTCACTAGGGTCGCGGGGGGTGCTGGAGCCTGTGTGCGACCTGCCAGCCAATCGCAGGGCACACAAAACGTCCACGCTCACACCTAGGGACATTTTAGGTGCAGGTCCTCGTGGGCCGCTGTCCTGCATGCAAGTCTCCCTGTTGCAACACACCTGATTCAAAAAGGTCGCTTCCGCAGACTGATGAGATCATCACAACAGGGAGACTTGGAAAACATGCAGGACAGCGGCCCACGAGGACCTGATGACACCTGTAGTGTTCCGTTACCTCACAGCTGGAAACACTCTCACTGTGAAACGTGGGAACCAAAATAATAATACAGTATAATAATAATAATAGAATATAGATTGCAGCAAAAAAGATCATTGAAATTAAACAGCAACAAATGTACTTAAGCGTCAGATTTTTTTCAACTTGTATTTGTTATGGAAAATAGCAAAGCAAAATGGATCTAAACAAACGTTCATCTTAAAAAAAACACGCATGTAATGACAATGAAATATTGCACTTGGAAGTACGAAGCACTGTCGATGTGATATCTATCACGGCCCGGCAAACATAGGAATGCAACTTTTAGCTTTCTTTACAAAATGTATTTATTGCTTTCCAAAATTATCATTTAAACGGAAAATTATTTTAATCTATAATTCTATTAATATTATAATGAATTGCAAAGTTTAATATTCATATTTTGTTATTTTTGGCCTGTGTGTCTTTATGTGTGTGGTTTACGATTAAAAAAAATAAACAAACAATAAAAATACTCACCGCCCGGGTGTTTTTTTTCCCCAATCTCTGTTTGGGGTTGAGAATAATGTAGTACATTACTCGATGCACATGGAGGCGCCATTCGGTATACAGTATCTTTAAACACCTGAGTTTTCAGGCATACCTGGAGATTTAATACTCTGAGACTTTTTTTTATTTTATGGCTTCAGTGTATCGTAGTTTAACACCATGGTCAATCAAAACAATGTTTCAATTGTGTGTATAAATCCAGATTTATTCAGAATTTGCTTATGACTGCGTCACCAGTTTCTTCCCCGAACCATCCCTTGGATCATTGGACAGTTATTTGTCTGACCACGCCTATTTTGTAAATACTGCGTTACCATTGGCCAACTAAGACGCTAATCACGTGTTCTGCTTCGCCCGTCCCCTCCCACTGTTTGCTCAATTTGGCACCGACTTGGATGGTTATTTACGGTGGTTTTTATCGACCTGCAATAGTCATTAGTCACTTGACGGGAAACAATCTGCAATTTTCTCACTGCCAAAGTGCATACGATTACGCGAATTAATTAGTGGGTGTCATGTCACCACAATCGCTCAACTATTATCAGGCATCTGCTGTCTTTCCAAAGTGAGTGAAACTACCGGATTGTTGTTGGAAGCGCTCATGTCGTTACTTTGTGTAAGAGGTAAGTTTTGCTTAATTTATTTCTAAGTTAAACAGTGTTAAAACCGGCTTTGTGTGTTAGAGGGGCGCACTGAGCTTCACTGCATCTAATTTTGAAATGCGGATGAAAACTGCACAGATTGTGTAAAAACATGCTTAAGGAGCGCTAGAATACTATTTATGGTGTTTAGAAATATATTATTCTTGTGTTTTCTTATTGTTTTTGCTATGGACAAGCGTCCATATTCTGTTGTTTTGAGTAGAAACATCACTTCCCTGTACAGTATTTATGTTGGCAAAGTGAAATTGGGTTTGTAACGTCATGAACAGTTTCGGAACACATCGGTGTAACTCTTGTATTCAATATGTCTAAAAAATGTAAACGATATTATCAGAAATATTCCTTCTCATAGTCCTGTTGTATATAAATAAGTTTTATTTATAACTCAAAGCAATTCAATATTCAGCATTCAATTCTGTCCCAAACTCACTGCACTTTAATTTGATCCATTTCCACCAGAATGCAAAACAAAAGTACTGTATGGAGTATAAAAGTCACAATGAATAAAAGAAGAAAAAAAAACATTCTTGCCACAAGGTTATAGTTGTGACTTTTACTAGAACAAAATTGTGTATTCATTTCGGGAAAGTAGTATAAACAAAACATTTCATTGTTCTGCATTCAAGTTTTTTTGTTTTTTTAATTGGAAGAAAGTCACATTTTTGAGACAAAAATGTCATAATGTGAGAATAAAGTCACACTGTACTTTCATAAGATGAAGTGAATTAACGAGTTCAGAGGAGCAATTTGTGTTTGTGTTAGAAGTTGATGCATCAACATCTGTCTGGTTGTTTCCCACCAAGTAAAAGTTGGACGATAGTGTTTTGCTTGATTTTTGGTGAATCTTTTTGTCAATGTAGGACTAGGTTTCATTCTGGAAATGACCCCTACATCTCCAAAATGACGTATATGATTAAAAAACAAACAAACTGAAGCTAGTAGTTAGACGCCTGCCTAGCTTTGCCATCTACTACAGCAATCCGAGTGAGAAAAGCCTTTTGGTGAATATATTTTTGTCAATTCACGACAATAATGTGGTGATTTCAATGTCTCTTATTTCTCCATAGATGAGAGCTTTTCAGTTGTAGTTAGAGGTATACCAAAACAAATTGCTGATGAGAAATGTTTCAAATAAACTTCTAAGTGTCTTCATTTAATTGAACACGGAATTGTAATATTACAGTACAGTATTATTTTGACTGCCAATTTAAATGGCTGCTCCTTCTTTCACATGGCAACATGCAGGGTGAAACAAGAGTTGTAGAACCACATGCAGTCATTTAGTGGTTGGCATTCATTGGACTAGACCTCCTTACTGGGTGAACCATGTGAAGGTGGCCATCTTTCACCCCACCGACTATTCATGATGTGACATTTGGTAGACTGTCACCAAGGGTTTGTGTTTGTGCAACATGTTTGGAAGTGAATCCTTGTAATCAAGAGCCATTGTCTGCAGTGGGACCACGTTCTGTATTTGAGCGTCACCAATTGATTTATTGCGTCCGCAAATGAAAGGCGGGAGGTGTTATGGTGACCAAGATGACCGGAAAGATGTCGATTGAACCAGGCCAGTGTGTTCAGCTGACTTGATGACTCACCCTGTGATAACAACAGCTTGACAATGTTGCATTTTTTTTATTTTTTATTATTGTTGGGTCAAGATGCTCCATCCCCATGGCGATGTCTTACCTAACATACGAGTGGTTTACCACAACAAGAGGACATGTGGGTGAGAATCCGAGCGTCAATCAAAGACAGGGCTCAGTGGACGCACATTGTTGTTGGTTGCTGTGTCTGGATTCTGTCTCAGGGGTGAGCACTTCACAAGACACGCATCCATCGTGAGAGGTTCCGAGTGGGTACTTTATTGTCAGTTCAGCTGCAAGTAATCTTGTGTTTTAGTTGTGGTTACTGGTGGTGGTGAGTGGTGGGGGTATGTGCAACAGTCACACACACACACACACACACACACACACACACTCATTCTATGTTTTATCTATTTATTTTCTTTCATTCGATTGGATTTTAATGAGCGTTTTCACATGATGTTCAGCATTGTACAGATAGGACACCACTTGCTTAGAGCCCAGATCGGTAAGATGTAGGAAAATGATTCTGATAAGCAAAACCAGAAATAATTCACCCGCACATGGGGAGGTTTAGTGTGTCGAGCAGCAGCATAGTGGAATTATGCGAGAACGAGGCAGGGAGAACGCTTAGAGATTGTAGATGTAATCCGCTGACCATCTGTTGCGCGCACGCTCTCTCTTTTTCTCTCTCTGTCTCTCTCTCTCTCTCTCTCTCTCTCTCATACTTTCTGTCTGTCTCTCGCCACCTGATCTAGCCACCAGCAACAGCGGAAGTGCGCTGCTGCCAGCAGTATTAGGAGAGTATAGTGTCACTTCCTGTTCCAGTTTGCCTGTAAATACAGCACCATTCTGTTTCCCACCCCGCACTCCCCCATTTTACTTTTTTCTTCTACATGTTGCGACTGTAGGCAATTGTGCCTCAACCATTTGTCCTTTGTAAATGCACCGATCGTCATTATTATTATTATTATTATTAATAATATTATTTATTTATTTATTCTGATTGAACCCCATGAAGAATACGCTCTGCATTGGTACAAATTAATGGGGATGCTTAAATAAACAGAAATTAAATGGTGTCATGCGGAACACACATTTGTCAA